>CM070594.1:48522748-49722748 GCA_036346395.1 Hsuehochloa calcarea
GGAGAATATTTTGTGTACATAAATCACAGTATCGTAATGCACACAGACATTACATAAATCACAAATGCAGAATGCACAATGATATTACATAATAAGTTTTTCACGGCCATGACATTAGTTAGGGTGCATCGTCGTGTCGCTTGCCCGGACGGCGTAGTTAATCCTTAGGGAAGGTGAACATGTCCTGGGAGTGGCGCACGTCTCGAAGGCCGTAGTAGGGGTACTGCCTAGGAGGCGAAGCTGGTGTGATCTCAGCGTGGGGGTCCGGCCTCCACTGAGCCAATACTATATTGCAAGTATACCTCTTCTGGTGGAATTTCAGAAATAATCATTCACATTGACATCGATTCTTCTATGTTTTAGGGCATCTTCGTAATTATGACGTTCTCAGCCCCTTCAGTTAAGTTCTCAGCATCTTCGAAAATGTGATCAACAACCATAGCGACCAAAAGTAGTCAAGTGGTAGTAAACTTCACACATTTCAAGTCACATGAAATCATGAAACCCTAATTTTTGAAACATCTCGTCCTAATTTTTCAGACCTAAACCCTGAATTTGTCGAGATAATTTCAGAGCATATAAAATTACGTAAAATTTACACAATCAAGTCCTCTGTGTAGGGAGTCTGACAAAAAATATTCATAATGTTTGGACCTCAGTTTCTATATTAGAAAATTCCTACAAACATTGTACTTAAAAGAAAGAATTTTTCAGAGAAAATAAAAATGGATAAATTTCTAAAATATTACACAAGCAAGCACACTGTGTCAGAAGGTTTCACAAAAAATTTCATAATTTTTTGAGCTCATATATTATATTTAAAAATTCCTCAAATAAATATTATTAAATAGATTTTTCAGAATTTTTAAGCGAAGAAGCCACCTGCCACTGTCGGGGACAGAAGATTTACTCTGCGGTCCTCACGACAAGAGGTTGGCTCACGCCCGTATGGATCGCAGAAGGTGGGTACGGGGGGCTAAATCGGAAATTTTAGAGTTATAGGGGCTAGTTTTGGAATTTTATTGCGCTATATGGCCAAATCAGTCCAGATTTCTCCAAAGTCATCTGTCACTTAAATGGCATAGGGGCATAAAAATTTCTTGCGCCACACGTGCACGAATGCATGATCCTCTTGCCCCCCTCTGCACCCATCTGGGATTTGACGTGGTTGGCAAGGGTAAAAATCTGTCTCACCTCTCAAATGAGTGGGCCCACTGCGACGCCAGTCTATCCTAGAAGCACCTGTCCACAACTATCTTATCTAGTGGTGGGTGTTGGACCGTGTCGGACACGGTACAAATTCACCGTGCTTCGTCCGCGTCGTGCCGTGCTGGCTTGGCCCGGCTACCCCGCTGTGCTGTGTCATGCCGACCCGCTCACCTCCGGTCAGGTCAAAGCATGGCCAAAAGCCCGCTGTGCCTGGGTCGTGCTGTGCCGGTCCAAACCCAGCCCTAAGTAACTATATACGTCCGGAGAGCGGCATAACTGCCGCCAAGAAGACAAAGACACCCGTGCGCCATCCACGCCCGCTCCTCCTCGCCATAGCCCCCCCTCCTGGACACCGATGAAGAACTCTGCCCACCTCGCTCGCGTCATGCGCTTGCGAAAGGGGTGAGAAGGACAACGACGAGGAGGTGGCTGGAGGGAGGGTGGTGGGCGGCGGCTCGTGGGGAGGGAGAGGGAGAGAGAGGAAGGTGGCTGGAGGAGTGGAGGAGGGGCACCATGGACATGGGGAGGGAGAGGGAGGGAGGGCGGCGATCAATAGCTCGTGGGGAGGGAGGCGGCTGTAGCTGGACGGAGGGGAATCAGGGAATGTGATTAGGGATTAGGAATTTGGGAGTCGGGGCTCGGGAGAAGGGGTTGCGGATGGGGGTTGGGAGGGGATGTTGGGACAGGCCGGGTGGCAGAGGGGTGTGATTGGTTGGGCCAGGCGGGGGTGTGAAAATGATTGGGCCAAGCCGAGTGGAGGGAGAGGATTGGCTAGAACCCAAGACAGCCTATTTCGTGCCAAGTCAACCCAAGCACGGACCCAAATTCAAGCTCTAAACTTATCTCTGCTTTTCTCCTACGTGGGCATATGATCCCCGCACCAACCCCCGTTTGATGACACATTTGCAACGCGCTTAGTGGGGCACTCGTGTATTGATAGGTGTATGCGAAACGGATGGGTCGGAGCCCCGCCTGGCACGCAATAATTCTCTTGCCCTGCTAACGGTCGAAACTTTCGAGGCATCTGCCACCTTCCGGGTTGCATGCAATTAACAGATCATAAACCGGAGTGAAAGGGACAACACGCCCGGGGTTAGGACGTTAGGTGCCTGGTGACAACGCAGGGAGAGCAACCGAGCAAGCAGCGGCCAATGCAGCATACGCGCGCGTTAAACTCGTCCAATGGGCAGGACTTTGCGAATGCAATAATGCTCCTGAACAAATCATTGGATGGTCACGTCGCCACATGATCTGTTTGCCAGAGCCTAGACTAGTACACTTGCCACTAGGATTCAGTCCGTGGGTAGGTGGCGTTTGTTCTTCGCTCTACTCTTCTCCTCGGTTGGGTAACTGAAATTTGCGACTTCTGACGGGCGGCGAAGCGCTTGCTCGTCTTCCAGAGGGATCAGATCATCATAGGCTCCTTTTGTGTGTGTGTGTGTGTTCTAGAATGTTACCATTCGCATATAAGTTATTTGTAACTGTAAGTGGTAATTTTTTTAATCTATTAAAATATTGTTAAAAACAAAATCTCGTTGAACTTTTAGTGGCAAATACATGTTCCTTTTCTGCAAAAAAAAGCCCCATAAACTGGTCCAAACTTGCTTTGGTTTTTTCATATACACTAGCTTTGGCTTAATCGATAAGCTACTTCGAAATTGTGCTGTTTGGAGGGCTTTCAGCTTTTTCTGAAGCTGAAGTCGGCTTAAAGCTCCCCAAACAGAGCCAATGACCGGTGGCTGCTTTCCGGCTTATCTTGCCCAATTAATATTGTACGAGCAACTTAGCAAAAAAAATACATGTATACGAGCAACTAACGATATATACCCTCATGAGGACATAATCACATGCTGATATATATGAGATCTCGATATGTATACATCACACTTTATATGTAGTACACAAAAGCACCGGTGACAGTGAAAGAGCACAACTTCCATAAGTTATACCTCTTTATTTGATCAATTTCAACCAGTTATACCTCGCTTATCGCAAATGTTAGCATCTGTTTGGATAGCCAAGAACTGATCCAAAGAAAGAATCAATCAGCCAGTCGATCGAGCGAATTTTTAAGGCGTGTCGAATTAGGGTACTCAAGGAAAACGAAATAAAGCTAGCAACACCAATATTTTGGGCCTTTTGCACTATTGCAGGTTGAATGATTGAGTCAAGAGGTTTGGTGTTTGGTTGTCTGGTTTTTAGATAGGTTGGTTGCAGCTTCTGACATGGGAAATGTCTAAAATACCCCTGATACAAATTATAGCGTGTTTGATGCCATTTAACGGTAATTAACGCAATTGATGACAATTGACACAATTGACAATAACCAACGCAATTGACGTAATTGATTGTAATTAACAAAAATTAACACAATTGACCGTAATTAAAAAAGGAGACCAGCTAGGGTTTTGGCCGGCGGTGGCGACGACGTCGGAGGAGGACAACGGCGACGGCGGATGGGGGAGGAGGAGGGCGGCGCCGGGTGGGGAGGAGGAGGAGAGCGGTGGCGCTTGGGAGGAGGAGCGGCGGCTAGGGTTGGGGCCGACAAAGATGACGTTGGGGGAGGAGGAGGAGGGTGGTGGCCGCCTTGGGGGAGGAGACGTAATTAACGTAATTGATTGTAATTAACAAAAATTAACACAATTGACCGTAATTAAAAAGGAGACCACTAGGGTTTTGGCGGCGGTGGCGACACGGAGGAGGAGGACGGCGACGGCGGATGGGGAGGAGGAGGAGGAGGAGGGGAGGAGGAGGAGCGGTGGCGCTTGGGAGGAGAGAGCGGCGGCTAGGGTTGGGGCCGACAACGATGACGTTGGGGGAGGAGGAGGAGGTGGTGGCCGCTTGGGGAGGAGGAGGCCGCATGGGAGGAGGAGGCGGTGCAGTTGGGAGGAGGAGGAGAGCGGCATGATCGCATGGGGAGGGTGGGCGATCGCACGACGAAAGGAGGAGGAGAGTGGCAACGACTTGGGAGAGGAGGAGGGAGGCTGAGGAGGAGGAGGAGGGAGGCTACGCTGGGGGTGGAGGTTTTGTGTGTTGGCAGAAGTGGGTGATTACCCCAACTCTGTGGGCAAAGTCGAATGGAGCGCAATGAAAGTTGCGAAGCTCCTTGCTCCCTCGCGCCGCTTCGGCCCACACTTTATAACGACTTCCGGTTTTAGAAAAAGCAGGGGGGGAAAGACACCCATTTGGCACGACTTCCGGTTTTATCGAGTGAAAAATCGAAGTTGAAGTTGTACGAAATACACCCTTTTGGCGTGCATGTATATATATATATATATATATATATATATATATATATATATATATATATATATATGATTAATACTTTCTACTTCCGGGTGTAACTACTCCCACCTCTTATATACCTGTAGGACCGTAAAGGCGACTAGAGGGGGTGAATAGGCGCTTTCTCAAATTTCTCCGCCTTAATCAAATTCAACACGAACTTTACTCATTTAGCTATGAAAGCTAAGAAGATCAATAAGCGCCTGAGGAAGCCTTGTCAATTCGATAACCCTCAACCACACGACACAAAAAGTGGGAAATGATCTCACTGGTCTGGTCTGAGCACTGGCGGTCAGACCGGCTACTAACTGGCGGTCGGACCGTTGGATATCGGTTCGACCTGTCGCTACTGGGCGGTCTGAAAAGCGGGCGGTCGGACCGCCGTTGTAAAACCGGTCAGACCGATTTAGTCCAGTACTGATATGCCAAGCCCAAAATCAAAACGAAATTTGATCCAACTTTTGATTCAACCAATGAAACTTGACCAAATTTCGAGCACACCTCCCTAAGGATATTCGAGACCTATTTCTAGCGACGATCCTTCAGATCCACTTCGTAGAATCGATCTCTCAAGGTTTTACCAAAGAAGTGCACAAACCCTAGAAATACGAAAAACTTTGATTCAAGACTTGCTTGTGGGGGTTGATGATCTAGATGATTCTAGGGGTATTCCCACACATCAAAGCAAGACAAAATAGGTCAAAAGACCAAGCATAAACCCTTGAATCAAGGAAGCACCAAATTCATCCAAAAGAGAGAAGAACACAAAGAAGACAAATGATCTCTCAAGCAAGCATCACAAGATTGATTGATCCCACAAGATGCTTACAAAGCCACTCCCTCAAGGAGGACAAGAGCTCACACAAGGAGCACACACAATCTCTCCAAACCCTAGCTTCTCCTCTCCTCTCCTCTCCTCTCCTCCTAACCCTAGAAAAAGAAGAAGGGGGCCAAATGAATGCTTCAAGGGGTTTTACATCTCCCCCTTTCTATTTATAGGAGAAGTCTAGGGTTTCACATTTGGGACCCACTCACACATGGGACCCACACACACACAACTATTGAAGCAATCTCCTGCTTCACCACGTGTAGGTTGATCGGCTCGATCCCGCTTCAAGAAGACTCTCCGTCCGAATCCCATCGGAAACTCCTAGAGAATTGTACCGACTCGCGCACTTCGATCCAACCGGTGCACCAACTACCCGTTCGATCCATCTTGCCCATTCTGCACCATGCTTGAGTCACACGACCTCACCCGGCATCCATGATCGTTCTAGACCTCAGCTCTCCAAGCGTAGTCCCGGTCCACCTCACCATTGACGTCATTGACCTGCAAGCCACCTGCACAGCAACAGACAAACAAACCGACTCCGGGAACAAGTTCTTCACAACTTGACCCACGTTAGTTCCGCAATGCAATATGCAACAATAAAGCATTGAAGTTCACACAATAAACACAATCAAAACACATCAATGCCAAGAAGGCTCACTTCAGTGATCGCGCCTATCGATCCCACATCACCGGTCCGACCGATTTCAGGCCGGTCCGACCGATTCCACAACGGCGGTCGCCCGCCCGAAAAGACTTAGCCAAAATTCCATCGTGAAAATCCGAAACCTTCTGGAATTTTCAACTCAATAGAACTTTGTTGAGCTCCAAAATGATGCGACCACATCCGTGAGACTCCTCACCGCCTACACATCCTATTTTTGGATCACCCAAAACCACTTTTAAACATATCGGTCGGACCACCACCACGGTCGGACCTCTCCATGATCGATCGCCTGAGCCACCTACGATCACCGTGGTCCGACAAATTTTAAGCAAAACCGAAAATGCGAGATTTTACAAACCAACAAAGCCATTGCCAATTGACTCATCATTCTAAGATCGTGCACATATCCTCACGATATCCACAGTACCACCTAAAAGAACTTGACATACTCATTTATCACTTTCGGTATACTCATATACTAATTATAAGATACTCCATTGCGAACCACACAAAAAAATTGTAAGAGAGTCCATATTTTTAGCATAATTTGTAAAAACCTTCATATTCACATATAAAAATGAGTATGTCTAAAAAATTATACATACCACCTCTAAAAATGTATAAATACCACATAAGTGGTCTTATATACTTATATACTACACATACATACTCTAGGTTGTGCAAAATACTCAATACATTGTGAGATACAGAATAGGGAGTAACTACACCCAGGAGTAGAAAAAGACTTCCTATATATATATATATATATATATACACACACACGAGTTGGGTTGGATAAAGCGAGCGGCTGCCCTATCATTGCGAAGGAAAGGCACGTGCACACACCTTCTTGGCTTCTTCCATTATTGCCATTTCATGTAGAATTACATTATACGTCCCCATCGAATCTTGTAACCTCCCTAGGTTGTGCAACATCGTTAGCAAAGGAAAGCAAGGCAATCCAAACAGTACAGGAGCTAAATTTTTAGGACGGTATTGACCTTGAATCAATCAGTTAATCAGGTGATTCCAATCCAAAAATGGATAAGCAGAAGTCTACAAATTTTTTTTTGCATCTCCATGTGTACGTGTACGCATGAAATCTTTTGTTTAGGTGAAATAATTGCACTAGTTAACTCGAGTTGACGAATTGGCCGACCACGCGTGGCATGCGGACCAGGTTAGCTGAGGCAACTCTGTGGCAAACATGACGCCATTTTTTTACTTTCATTTTCTACACAGGTCGTTTTCGCTATATACATATAATTAAGATGGCGGTCAAGCTCAGGCCTGTGTACTGTGTAGCGTATAATTCAGTTTTGGCATTTCAGCACCCCGAATAGCCATCGACCGTACCAAAAGTGGCTGTTCACTACAAGTACGTACACCCCAAGGGTACAGACGACTAAACGAGAGCACACTTACGGTCAATGAGCTACAGCCCTACGAAGTCTTGGATCGTAATATGGTTTTTACTTCAGAGAAACTTTATTTGCCAAACTAGTATATGGACTAAGGGGATCGCCAGTGTATAGGGCCCAAATGGATCGTAACGTGAGATGATGTGATTTAGTATTATTTTCTGTAATGTATAGAATTAAGATAGGTATTAAGGTGGAATCCATAACTTAATACAATATCACTACACACTCTCTCTCTCTCCCTCTCCCTCCCAACTCCCAAGTCCCGAGTCCCCAACCCTTGGGTAGGCCCATCTATCTTCCCTCTAGATCCAATCCACCGTGCCACTAAAACCAGTCTCCACCACCGTGCCACTCCTTCCTTCTCGTCCTCCCCCAGCTATCCTGAGAAGTAATGGAAGGAGGTTGAGATCCCGTGCTCTCCCGACGGCGACATCCCTCCCGGCGGCTGGATCTAGCGGTGGCGCACCTCACGTGGCCTCCCGGTGGCCCTTCGAAGGCGAAGGTCCGGCGGCGGCGCCCTCCCCCGACGAGCTGGTTTCGACGGCGACACTCCACCCCAGCCTCCCGGCGGCAGGATCCGGAGGAGCCCCTTCCCTGTCTTCTTGGTGAGCATATACGGCAGCTGTAGCCAGCAATATGCCCGGCCGTTGGCGGCAACGTCAACAACCAGTGTGGGCAATGTGTTTTGTGCTATTTTTTTTTTATCGTTGAGCTTGAGGCCTGCCCCCATGGTAGCCTGTCTCTCCTTCTTTGGACCCTTTTTGGAGCACACTGTGGATGCCTAATGGAGTGTCCAGGACAGCAAGAGACCAAGCTTTACATTTGCTTTTTATTTTACAAAAATACTTTTAAAAAAGGGTTGTTCTGGTCAGCTGCGACAGATACACAATACTATTAGTGGGGTTTCTTTGTGGCCCCAGTGAATTTCAATACAAGACAATATGACACACTCATTGTCTCTGTGTGTATACATAGCCACATAGGAGACGACCCCAATGGCCCGGTTGAGGGTAGTGACCCCAAATGGCTCATGTTCATGGAGTCGCCTCAGTTCTGGCCATGTGTAGTTGCCACCATAACTATTTATCAGATAGTTGGCGATAAAGAAGAAAAGCAATAAGCTCACATGTGCAACTGGATGGTAAGAAGAAAAAAAGAGGTCTTTGAACTCTAAACGCTTTGGATTTCCTTTTGATACATCACAAGTACATTACAAGGCAACAGGCACCTGTAATTGACACGAGTGTCTCTGATAACTGCCTTGCTCCTAGCACATTGCAATACAGCACGTTCCTAAATTTCCAAACAGGCGGACTGGCTCCATCCATGCAGCATCCTCAAACAGGCAAAAACAGCCATCTAGTCCCCCCGATTCAACCGAGTCTTCGTCGAAAGGCCAAGCCTGACGCGCCCGCCCGCCCACCCGCCCGCCAGGTCCACATCGTGTTAGTATTACCGGAGAATCGTCGTTGGTGAGTCAGTCGCAAGCGGATCCAGACTACCCTGCGCCTCAGTCAGGCCAGCGATCACTGGGCTTTTGTTTTTGCACCTTGTATTTTTGGCTGGGTTTTTGCTATTTTACCTGATATTTTTCGCTGGTTCTCGGGCCATTGCCCGGGGTGTCTAAGGCACAACTCCGCCCCTGAGTCCAGTCCGAACAATTACCTCGTAGACAAACTCAGAATCGTAAGAACAATGCAAGAGCGTAAAAACAGAATAGTAGATTGATCTTTGACTTTCTTTATCGCTTCTTACAGAATCGCATACAAGGTTGAAGAACCCGCACGTGTGGCGTGTACTCGCCCCGGCCTTGCCTGGCCGTGGTCTCAGCTTTCAACGATTGATCCATCCATCGTCCTCTCTGCTCTCGCGATCGTCTCGTAGCCTCCGGCGAGATAAGCCTCGAGAGGCGCACAGTCGCGGGATCTCTCTGCTCCCCGCCAACCTACTCGATCACATTGAAGATCTCTCAAGTCGTAGGCAACAACATGCTTGTGCCCGCGCGATCGCGTGTCGTATCGTGGACGTGGGGCATCGACGGCGTCTTGCGCCTCGCGTGAAAAGGAAGGAAATTCCCTGAGGCCCTCCCCCTGGGTCGTTGGATTAAGGGAGGGGGAATGGATGGAGATGGGGGACCCCATCCCATTTTTTTCCGCGTGAAAAGTTGATCGTCACAAGGGCTTGTCTTTGCTCTGCCCCTAGCTCCGGCGGTCGTTTTCTGGCGATCGACCAGCGAGGCCACACATGCAGGGGAGACTTTCGGGCTGCTGGGGCCTTCCGTGGCTCAGTCATTGCTGCCCCTTCCCCCGGACCGACGCTACACGAGTTGCCTTTCACACGGTGTTGGATCCAGGATTTCCAGGATAGATGATCGGAGTTAACAAAACTAGCAGATTGGTTTGTGCAATTGCGCGGTTGGTACTATCGTGTGTACAACCTTAATTATCTAAATTATACATGTAATTGTTATATCGTTGTTTCATCATGGTGTCGTACACATAGAGAGAGACATTGAGTTTAAATACAAGAAGGCGGAAGTGAAACAAAACATGCTGAATTTGGATCAAATCTGTTGAGTTTTACGGTTAGAATTTAGATTTTATACAACTACTCTCTGCTGGCGTTATTTCTAACCAGACCACACCAAATTTATAAGCCAGTGAGACTATTTAGTTCTTCAATATATGTATACAATACTTTGTAACCAAAGCAACAGGGAGAAGACGGGAAGGATCACTTGGAATCTTGCATTAGCTCATGGTTGCACGCTTACCCCACCGACCACCGCCGCGCCCCTCCATCTCCATCCACGGCTCCCTCCTCGCCATAGCCACACACCGCTGCCGTGCGATCCTTGCTCGGCCTCCCGGCTGCTGCGGCCAGTCGCGCCCTGCTCGCCTTACCCTCTTGTCCCTTGCTATGTTGCGTCAGTCGCAGCGTTGCCTCACGGCCTCACCCTGCCCTACTCGGTTCCCCTTCGAGCCTCCGACAAGCCAAGGTGATGTCTGTCACCCTGCCATAGCAATAGAACACAGACAACTGCTCAGCTAGAGATTAGGAATGAGAAACAGATCGGACCCCTTAACAAAGTACATAGTGAACAACATGGAATGAGTTTGATTCTGTAAACTGAATCGAAATATAGTGTGTGAGGCCATTCAAGCATTCCATGGAACAAGTTGAAGGCAATAGAAGAAATGAAGAACAAAACTAGATGACAAAGGAGCAGTAGACCGGACTTCTTAGCAGGTTTGGCTGTCCTACGGCTTTGTTGGAAGAGAAAATAAAATGCACTCTCACCGGCCGTCGTTGCTGGCGTCCGCCTAGGCGCCATCCCCTCCAAGCACGGCCACGTTGCCCGCCATGCCGGCTTCCTTGATGCGGTCAACACTCAGGTGTTGGACCACCTCAAGGGGTCTGCCATCTTGACCAACAAGTCCCTGTCATGAGTCGTTGGCGTCGTTATTGGAAGATAGAAGATGTACCTCACTGATGAAGCTTACACAAAATTTTGCCTAGATCTCGTGAGGCCGGCGGTGAGGAAGAAGCCCTAGATCTGGCCGTCGAAGGAGAGAGAAACGATATAGATGTGGCCGGAGACGAGGGATACGACAAATCTGGCCTTTGCCGTCCGTCCTGGCCAGTTCCCCGCCGCTCCAAATCGTGTCGTTCATGACCCCGTCGGCGCCGGTTTCGCCCCCCTCTTCTTCTCCGTCACTGAGCTAATGTGGTAGGGGTGGGGCGGTGTGGTTGCGAGGGGCGGGGGGAAGAAGTGTGGGGTGGGGCAGTTGTGCGAGAAGTGGGGGGCACAACAGTTGCACGAGGAGGAAGTAGGCGCGCCCGTGGCCGCGAGTCGCTGGATGGGGAGAAAGGATGGGAGGAGAGGGCGACAAGGCGGCGGCGGCGAGGTGGTGGGAGACCAGATCCTGTGCGGGCGTAGAGAGAGAGAGAGAGGGAGGCGGACGACACAGACGTAGAGAGAGAGAGAGAGAGAGAGAGAGATGAGAGGCGAGTGGCACTGGCACGAGAGTGGGAGGCAGGGGGCGCTGGTGGGGACCGGGGAATGTGAGAGAGAGGAAAGGGAGGGCAACACACGCGCTAGGGTTGTGTCTTGTGCGATGTGATCTAGGCCCTTAGTAGCCCATCGATCCAATGAGCACAGAAGAGGATGGGAGGCGAACGACTATCAACTCTAATTTTAAGTAGAGATGACGCACACGATGGAAACACAAAGGAGAGCGACAAAAATCGTATACACGATATACATACCTTGCTACACAAATGGCCAGCTGAGGAGTAGTAAATGTGGCCATTTTGAAGTGGGTGTATTAGGTGAAGATGTGATCTGACGGAAATTTGAATTTTTTTATTTTTAACAAACTTATAGGTTTTGAAAAATTATATAAAAAGCTGCACATAGTGGAGTATATGTCGGCATATCTGCAAAAATTCAAAGTCAAACTCTATCACATTTGCAATATATAAAAAGATAATTTTTTGTCTGGGTCTGGAACAATGTTCAAATAGTGTTTAACTATTTTGGTCAGATTTTTTTTTGTATCTCTCAAATACAATCGAGTTTGATATAGAGAACTAGAACATACCCTCCACTACCTGTGTGGTAATTGTTTAGGATGTTTTTCGAATTTTCCAAATTCGGTGAAAATCGAATTTGCATGGTGTTCGCATCCTCACAGCATATGTCACCTCTTGCAATACCGTGAAAGTAATTTAATATTCTCACAGTCACACATGCAAGCACGCACCCTCCTTCTAGAAAGAACACTCAAAACAGTCTGCGGTGCAGGTGGTAGCCACTTAGCCAGCCAGGTGTTGAGAGGACCGAAGAAAGCGTGTAGGTGTAGTGTACCAAAGCAAGGAACCAAACGGCACTTTCCGGATCAGACGGCCCGAAATCTCGCGTGGGCGGAAAGCTAGCGGGACTCCGATCCGCACCCGCCGACCGGAATCCAACGGCCGGCGATTCCTGCTTCCATCCAAAGCTAATAAACCCACCCCGCAACCATCCCGCCCCCAAAATATTAATAAAGGGCAAAAAAAGACGCAATTCCTTTGATAAAACCCTCCGCCTCCGAACGCTCCCGAGTCCAATTCGAATTCTCCAGAGTCTTGTGGGTTGTGCCTCTTGACTCTCCTGTCTCCTTCCCTCCAAGCGCGTCCTCTCGCGCACGACGACTGAAAATGGTGAGCACGCACGGTCGAATTCGATTGGTTTGCCCGTGGGGATTGTGGGGGTGGTCGTTTGATTGATCTGTAACTTTGCGCGGTCGTTTCAGGCATTGCCGAACCAGCAGGCCGTGGAGTATCCCAGCTTCAAGCTGGTCATCGTTGGCGACGGTGGAACTGGTGATTCCTCCAACCCCCTTCTTTTTATGTGATATGCTCTTCATTTCTGCGTGCTCAAAGATGAGGATATTTTGGTGCGCCCGTTGTGTTAATCGGCGTGGTTTCTGCGAGATCTGATGGGTTAGATAACGATTCGTGGTTGCGACGTATGGAAGTCGCGATTTCGTTAGGAGTCCATTGATTAGGTGTTCAGTGTTGGGGACCGGGATTCGATGATATTGCAACGCTTATAGGGATTGTTTTTTCTTGCTGGACGATCTGATGGCTTAGGTTTAGATCCATGGTACGACCTATATTACCGAGCAATGATGCTAATAATATCTTCCTGTGGCGGCTATAACATTGTAGTTCGTTAAATTTATCTCAGCTGCCAAGGTCTATTGAACTTAAACAAGGATATGTTTATCAGTTCCAAGCCCTCCGTATTAAGAACTGTTAAACACAGATATGTTTTTGGACCTTTTGGTTGCTTAAAAGTTGCCACTAGGTTCAGGAAAATGTGTAAAGATGGCATAAAAGTTGCCACTGGATGCATGGAATGTTGTGGTGATAGACACGTTCACTAGTTAAAACTAGGGAAGAAGTGTAAATGACCCGATTCAAAAGAACAAAGTTCGTTTCACAATCCCAAACTATACTATGTGATATTTATGAGGTTTAGAAATCTAGGTACAATCGAGATTGCTAATGGGGTGCATTGAAGCTCTACTTGATGTTCTTTTCCACTAGTATGAGATGCCCTTTCTCTTCTCAGTTGTTAATGGAAATGACGTTTCTACTGCTGTGCTCATATGGAATACTGAGTATTTGTACTTTTGTCTCGGTTTTGTCTATCATTGTTTCCAAGATCTTATTGCCTTCTGCTTTCTGCAGGTAAAACCACATTTGTGAAAAGGCATCTCACTGGCGAGTTTGAGAAGAAATATGAACGTAAGTATCACATGATTGCTGTCTTGTTCCTGCCATTGCCTTTAAAAAAATACAAATTGCTCATAGCAAAATTCATACTTTATTTTCCATTGCAGCCACCATTGGTGTTGAAGTTCACCCGCTGGATTTTACCACCAACTGTGGCAAAATCCGCTTCTATTGCTGGGACACTGCTGGGCAAGAGAAGTTTGGTGGCCTCAGGGATGGCTACTAGTAAGTGATAAATACCTTTTTAGTTGGTGGTTCATATATGTTAGTAGATGAATGAGTGTGTTATAGTGCCCATGCATATAAATCCTGTGATGCTCAGTGTTCTGTTCCTTGCTTGGTTTGTAAAGAAGTTTTGCATCCTATATGTTCTTATAATTCCAGCCTGCAAATGTAAGAAGTTAAAATCGATAACCTTAATTTAGGTAGCTAAAGATCCGATAGTGCATTTCCTATTGTATTCTCCCTCTGTTGCAAATATGGAAATGTAATGATTAACTGATGGCTTTCTAGTTTGTAAATTCCTATATACACAGTTGCACGCTGTTAACAATTCTTCTTGTTGAGTCCATTTATGTGACGGTGTTGAATTTACTCACATAACTAAGAGCAATTGGCTATTTTTGTTTCTGCTGGCATTTTCTAGCCTTTGTGTCTTTACTATTATGGTCTGCTGACATCTACGAAATTATCTTGGCCTTTCTTTGGACTTGTCTAACATACTTCAAATTTCAACTGTCCTGCAGTATTCATGGTCAGTGTGCTATTATTATGTTTGATGTAACTTCAAGGCTGACATACAAGAATGTTCCTACATGGCACAGGGACTTGTGCAGGTCTGTTTCCGGAGTACAGTCTTGAACTCTTGATACAAAAGGTTATATGCTGATTATGTCAGAGGTTTACTAAATATCTTGTTGCAGGGTGTGTGAAAACATTCCCATTGTCCTCTGTGGTAACAAGGTTGATGTGAAGAACAGGCAAGTGAAAGCCAAACAAGTCACTTTCCACAGGAAGAAGAACTTGCAGTACTATGAAATTTCTGCCAAGAGCAATTACAACTTTGAGAAGCCTTTCCTCTACCTTGCAAAGAAGCTGGCTGGGTAATTACTTGGTCACCTGTCCATTTGCTTTAATATTTGTATATTTGTTGGCTTAGCCTATACACTATGCAATAAGATTCAGTTGTACTAACTTGTTACTGTTTTTAAACTTTCAGGGATCAAAACCTGCACTTTGTTGAGGCTGTTGCTTTGAAGCCTCCAGAGGTGCAGCTTGATATGGCCATGCAGCAACAGTGAGTGCTCTGCTCTTTCTATCACTCCTGACGTCTTGAAATGCAGCAAAGTTCATTTTTGTTCTTCAACAACCTTGTGGTGTTTCGTTTCTAACATTGCTCTTTTCGTTGCCATAGGCATGAAGCTGACCTCGCAGCTGCTGCAGAACAACCTCTCCCTGACGACGACGACGACCTTATCGAATAGATGATCATGAGGCTTATTATGATTGCTCGCGGGGATGTGGTCTCTTTTATATAAGGGTCAATGCTTGTTGAGTTAGGCTGTCCTTGGATGTTCTCTTATGTATCTGATGGGTTGAAAATCTTGGTGATCTAGGTGTGTGAATTTGGTTCCCATGTTCTTGCCGAGGATTTGTTGGTGACTTAACTAACTCCTCTATAAGAGTAATACAGTTTGTGCCAGTCAGCATGCCGTAGCACATGATTTGTGCCTTTCTGTCTGGTAGTTATAAGTTTGATCTGCTGGTTAATAGCGTACAAAGCGTATGACGTATCCATACCAGAAATTGCAAGTCAGCGCTAACGGAGGATTGCGCTCAATGAGTGATTATTGTAATATACTGGTTGGCACGAGATTAAGCTGTAATCAGAATTTCCATCTGCTGAAGGCCACACATACAACTAGCCTTACACATGAACCATGGATGTCATGTATCTTACTGTTTGTTCTGCTAGGATTAACTGATGAACTGTGGCCTAATTGAATTCCTTAACAGCCTTATGCAATTTTAGGTTCCAATGCGCAAAATTGGACAATAGTAGGACAAAATTCAGAATCTTGTGCTGAAAATATCAGTATAGAACTACCGCTGAAATGGAGATGGTACCATGTTCGTGTGGCATTCCAGGACTGATGATTGACGAACACGCGTGTGAATGGAAACTTCAATAGCACGTCTTTCCTTTAAATACAATAAAACAAAAAGAAAATGTGCTGTCAGTCGGCCGGACCCACCAGTCAGCTTACTAAATCTACCCAAGGTCCAAGAGTTGGGGAACTCTCCAGTCCAGCCTCCAGGGATAAATACAGAGAAGGGGGAAAAAAAAGAAACGGGGAAAAAAAAAAACGAAGAGCCCGTAAATCGGTTTCCCTGCGAGCACTCGCCTGGGTTGGAGATAGTTCGAATCCCTCTGGTGGAATTGCGATGGAGGAGCAGTTCATCCTCCGCGCGCCCCCGTCCGTGGCGGAGCGGATCGAGCGCCTCATGAACGAATCCGCGGGCGCCTCCTCCTCCTCCAACCCCGACGACGCCTCCCTCGACATCCCCTTCTCAGGTGCGCCCCGATCTTTGCCCCGCGGTTTCTACTTCTGTTTGTGCCAAAAACTAACCGTATAGAAGCCGCGGTTAAAAAACCACGAAGTCTGGGAGAATTCGCTGGCGGGTTTGCATGCCCGTAAGCTGTTCGACGAAATGCACAGACCAGGCACGGTGAAGGTTTCTGTGGCGCTTTTGGAGACCGCCATTGCGGCGAGGCGGCTATCCGGTGATGCTTCGGGCGCGCGTTTAGAGCTCCACAGCGTGCGAGGAGTTGGGCGTGCTGGTGTCCTGCCCTAGGGATGTCTTTCACCACAGATTGGTGTCCAGGTGTGGATGTTCACAGTAGTTGGAACGAACGGTGTGGTTCATGGTGGCGAGCAGGCGATTACACGCTTTCTTGTGCCACCTGAAATGTTGAGAAATTGCAACCATGAGGAAGGCTATAGTTCTTGCTCTAGATTTTGCAGTAATAAGTTAGAAATGTTGTTAGCAGATTGCTCGATTGGCACTGGGTTATCAACACAGCACGGATTACAGATTGTCTGCTCACATAAAGTAGCACTGTAGCACAAAACTTCCCACGCGTGTGGGTTCGGTGTAGTTTTCCAATTGCTGCAATCTGGTTTCTTTACCTGCAGATGATATGAGATTAATGGCATAATGAACAATCCAATTACAATTAGATGTACAATGTATGAGCGAGCAGCAGATGCCATATTTAAATAATACATAATCAATTCAAGGGAAATGCAAATGCTGGGATTCATGTTTATGCTAGTCTTACTTGGGAAAAAATCTTGTTGTCTACTTTGTTTGTTGATATTTCCCTTTTTCACAAATTGCTGGATTTGCACTGTTTGGCTCAGTCATCGCTCATCAGATATGCTTAACTTGCTATGCAGTCCATTGCCTGATCTGGACAAAATCATGAAACAACCTAGTCAATACTGGTAATCTTTTTTTTATAAAAAAAAAAATCAAGTTCAGTAAATATATGACTTTGAAGAGCTGAGACCTTTTCATGGTGGCATGCAAAGTTCTTACTAGACAACTTATACCCTTGAGTTGTTGATAATATGATTCATGCTGAACTTTTCGTATAGCATTCTCTGTGCGCATATTTAGTTTATTCACTCGCTTCTAGTAACAGTGCAGCGCAACGGTCTCTCTTAATTTATAAGAATACATCTTAATTAGAGTACTCTTTATTTGTTATCAGGAACTGGAATTTTATGTAATCTTTATTTCCTTCTGGAATGATGGTATTTTTCCTCTTACAGAGGATGGAAGAAGTGGCACATTTATGATTGGTAACCAGAGCTTTCCTGCATCTCTCTTGGATCTCCCAACTGTGGTGGAGTCATACAAGACATATGATGATTCAGTATTGATTAAAACCGCTGATGTTGGTCAGGTAAAACTGTAAAAGTGCTAAGATTTGTGTGTAACATCTATATATATATTTTAATTTGAATCATGTATTGAAACTGAAACAGATGATAATGGTAAGAGAAAAAGATGATCCTGCTCCAGAAGGAGTTGAATACAAGCATGGACTTACTCCTCCAATGAGGGATGCACGCAGGCGACGTTTTCGCAGAGAACCCGACTTGAACGTGATCAAATTGACTGCCCTCGGCTCTCTTTGTTTCCCATGTTCATGGGAACACTTTGTTAATCAGACTGCTGATTCTTGCCTGAACTCTTGCAGGCAGAGCTTGTTCACCGAGTTGAGAAGGATCTTATCAATATTATGCATGGAGTGTCTGTCAGTATCCTTTTGGCTGGTGTGATTTGTTAAATGCTACTCCCTCCGGTCACAAATACATATCGTTTTGCAATACGTGCAATTAAACTTTGAAAACTTTGGCCATCGATTTCTTTTGAAATATTTAGATTGGATAGACGAAAATTATATGTGTAGTACTTACTCTTTTAATTGTCTTGAAAGGTACTGTTATAATATTATTGGTTTTTATAAATATATTACAATGGAAATTAGTGACTAAAGTTGTGTTTTGGTGACCGTGTCAATACCCAAAACGACATGTATTTATGATTGGAGGGAGTAGCATGTGTTGCCTTATTGCAATGGAATAAATGAATAGTATTTTTGGTTTATTTCTGTATTCTACGGTTGGTAGGTGTTGCACTTTTATTGGCTCATCAACATCCTTTGACAAAAGTCCTTGCTCTTTTAATCAGAAGTCGGCATAGCTATATTTAATTCCTTAACCTTGTTGACAAGGATAATGTTGTGAATCTTTTAAGCATGGGATTATAGTGATTGCATATATATATTTCCAAAGCTATCCTTCAACACTTGGTATGCTTTTGAGTTGAAAGGTTAACATTGAAGTGATAATAGGTTTTTTGAATTGTAATAGTTGTATCTGCCGCTAGTTGTCATGACTTCATTTGGTTCATTGGTTGAACAATTATATAAAAGGAAATTTCACCACTTATATGCCAATCAGTCTATGTACAAAGTTCTTTGACTCGTTGGCAGACCAGAATGCTAGTGTAGTTGGAGCTGGCGAAGGTGGTGATCGTAAGAAAGCTGCACCAGCTCCCGCAACCAAGCCTGATGTTCAAGAGCCTGAGCCTGAGAGGAGCGACTCCGATGGGTCTGTTGACGCGGAGAATTGAAGTGGACCAGAATAAATATTCAGCTTCAATTGCCCTAGCACACCCAGTTAGCAATTCAAATCAAAGAATGTATGTCTGTACCAAGGGCGCTTGTTGTCCCTCTTACAACCTGTTGATTATTATCATATAAAAAAACAATAGTTTGGTACTGCAGCATTACGATGAACGTGTATTATAATCTTCCCTTGGGAGTTTCCTCATTCGTAGCGCCGGATGTTGATAGCCACATTACGACATTGCTGCAGATGCCGCGAGCTTGAGGGAGACATGGTTGTAAGTCTCTGGAACGCGTTAACACGCCGGAAGTTAATAAAGACATTTGTTTGCTCCATCCTGTTTAGCAGATGTTCGTCTGAATGGCAGTTTGATGTCGCTACAAACCATTTCGTTGCGCTGGACAACGTACAGGGCCTCGTTATAGCGGCCTTGAAGGAGATCAGGCCGTCCGCGTGTCACCCGTCCCCGCACCGCACGCCTGCCCAGCCAAAAAATGGGTGACGCGGAGCCCTTCACGTCTCATAGCTCTTCTCCTTCTGCTCTGTGTCACCTGGGCGGCGCCCTTGGTCAAGGCGTTGCCGTCGCCACTCCACGTACTCGCCCCCTCCCCCTTTTCCCTCTCCACTTTCTCCCCTTCCCGCCGTGCTCCCTCCCTCTCTGCCACTTAAGAGACATGTATCGCCCCCAGATTAGGTTGCGCCGTTGTCTTCTTTCCACCCACGCCGGCAGCCACAACGCTTAGATGGCTGCCACCGTCTAGCTCCAGCCTCCGGTGCAACAGCCTCCTCCCTCTCCTTCACCGCTTCTCGAGCGCATTTTAGTATGTACTGATAAGCCATTTCTTCCTCTCGAGCATCCTCTCTCCTCCGCAAATCCGTCCTTGCCACCGCGCCTCCCGCAGGCCCCGTCCTCGGCCCCCACCGGCCTCCTCCCCGCGCCGCCCTCCTCCCCTGCACCGATCTGCTTCCTTCGGCGGCCTCCTCCCCGGTCCCGCTGCCCCCTCACCGATCCCGCGGCTCCCTGCGCCGGCCTCCTCCCCGCGGCCCCCTGCGCCGGCTTGCATCTTCCGACCCGTCGAGGTAAGAACCGATTCGTCCCTGTGTTTTTTGTTTTTGTTTTTGCTATACTGGAATGTGTGATTGTAGATCAATTGGTGATTGTAGAACAGAAAACAACAATTTTTCTCTCCATTTTTTGCTATACTGGAATGAGGAGGATGTTGTTGGATTTATACATAAAAGGGTAAATTTATCTTGTTCATAAAGATGGAGGTTGCAGTTTGTAGTTTTCATCTTTTAGCGAATCGGCAATGCCATAAGTTGTTTTTTGAAATGTCGAATAGAAGAAAGTTTGTAGTTTGTAGAAGGCAGTCCCATGTTCCAACAGAAAGAATATAAATAAAGACAGTTGTCCATTGCTTCTGTGTATGATATCACTTAAACTTAGCTTTCGTGAAGTACAATGTTCATTGTGATTCTGCATTGCAATTCTGAATGCTATTTTGTCATTGCAGGTCTAAGCATGAACACTACATTTTTGAAGATCTGAACTGAAGGCACGTTGGAACTAACAATGTTATCCATTAATATACTCTTAAGCTTTGTGGAATGCAGTGTCCGTTCCAATTATGTATAGTGGTTTTGTGTACTCGCCTTCTAGTACTGGAGTCTCTTGGTGTAGCAAGAGTTTGTTTATATAATGTGGTTTGTTTTAACAATGTTGAATGGATGGAGTAGGCCACGAGCTAGGAGTTGAGATAGTGCAAACTGTTGTCGTGATCTTGGGTGTTCATTTATGTTTGTTGCATTGCAGAATCCTGTGAGTTGACTGAATATTTTTCAAAATCTTGGTTGATTGGAGCCTGGAAGTGTGATCTTTACAAGTATCACAAATATAGTAGTATTATTTTCACGTGATAAATCCAAATACTTTTATGTATATTAATAATCAAAGATTTGAAAGAAAATTGCAATGCAAGAACATATCGTTCAAACTAGCATTTGAATTGTAGTACTGGCTAGCTGCACTTTTACAATATGCAAAGGGGTAGCAGTGAGGAAACAAACAAACCCAAGCAAAAGATATAGTATTGCTACCGGGCCAAGAGCACATCTACAATCATGTTTAAACAGTTGGTGGATTTCGAACCTTTTCAAAAAGTTTCTAGCCATGATCAATAGTTTGTTGTGGATATCGTGGGGATATGTGCATGATCTTAGGGTGATGAGTCAATTGGCAATGGCGTTGTTTGTTTGACGAATCTCGCGTTTTCGGAAAACTTCAGTGTTTTAAGGTCATTGGCGATCAGACCGGCCAAGCCGCCGGTCAGACCGGCCGTGTGGCAGTCCGACCGGCAATGCTTGCCGGTCTGACCGGCCACAAGTGATGATGGAGTTTGGGGCTAGGCCAAAAATAGGTTGTGTAGGCATGAGAGGGGAGTCTCCTGGATGTGGTCACATAATTTTTGGAGCTCCCAGTCAAAAGTTCTATCAATTTAAAAATTCCAGAAAGGTTGCGGATTTCCGAGTTGAAATTTGATTAAGTCTTTTGGGGTGGTCCGACCGCCGTTATGGAATCGGTCCAACCTCTGGGAAATCGGTCCGACCGGCTTGGTAGGGCGGTCAGACCGGCTTCCACTTGGGCTTCGGCCATTTTGGCATTGTTGTGTTTTCGTTGTGGTTAATGCATAAGTTTCAATGCTTTATTGTTGCATATTGCATTGTTGAGCTAATGTGGGTCAAGTTGTGAAGAACTTGTTCCCGGAGACGATTTCTTTGTCTATTGCTGTGCAGGTGGCTTGCAGGTCAACGACGTCAACGGTGAGGTGGATCGGGACTAAGCTTGGAGAGCTGAGGTCCGAACGATCATGGATCTTTGGGTAGGTCGTGTGACTCAAGCATGGTGCGAATGGATAAGATGGATCGAGCAGGCGATTCATTGCACTAGTTGGATCAAGCGGCGCGGGGGTCGGTGCAAGTGCCTTGGAGGTACCGATGGGATTCGGATAGGAGAGACTTGCCGACGTGATGAGAGCTGCTGATCAACCTACACGTGGTGAAGCAGGCGATTGCTTCAACAGATTTGTGTGTGTGTAGGTCCCATTTATATTGGGCCTTAATGGGAGCCCATGAGAGAAACCCTAGCTTCTCCTATAAATAGAAGGGGGAGATGGAAAAAAAATCCCCAAGCATTCATTTAGAAACACTCCAACTTTTCAAGGGTTAGGGTTTGGAGAGGAGAGGAGAGGAGAGAAAATTTGTGTGTGCTCTTATATTGAGCTCTTGTCCTCATTGAGGGAGTGGCTTTGTAAGCAACATCTTGAATCAATCAATCTATTGATGTTTACTCAAGGGTGAAGTCTCATTTGCCTTCTTCTCTCTTTTGATGATTTTGGTGCTTCCTCGATCCGGGTGTTTATGCTTGGTCTCTTGACCGATTTTACCTTACTATGATATGCATACGTGAATGGCGAGGTAGAATGAAATGATTGAATACATTATTGAATGAATGAATATGTGCATATACGCTTCTTAGTTCTCTTTGTTGTTGAATGAAATGATTGGATTGATGATTGAATGAGTAAATATATGCATATATGCGTATATTTGGAACAGATGTCCGTGCAAAATCAAATGCTAAGAATGATGTACATGGTCATACGAAACAATGAGTTTGTGCATTAAAATTTTATCTTTCCTACCAAATAGTCCACGTATCTTATGCAACAATCGTAATATTTTTTTTTTCATCTGGGAATACCTTCAAAAAATAGCCGTCACTATCACCCCAACTCTAATGGCATGACAAGTCAGGCTTATCATGCCATTATTCAGGACGTGACAACGGCCACGTATGCCCTCCACGCTGGCATGACGCGTGGATGAGGGTTTGCTTGGCAGGTTTGGTCACGCTGAAGATAATAGCGTGACAGTAAGTTTTGGCCACGCAGTGCATCATGATGTGACCAAAGAAAAGGATCTGAATTGAAAATAAAATTAGCGAGAGATTAGCTTTAAAATATTATTTAAGAAAATTAAATTAAAAAAAATCTATAGTATAGAGTAAGCAGGAGTAGGTTTCAAGAGGTAAGCGTACTTAGGATTAACTCACATGGCAGTAGAGAAATGTTTTGAGCCCATCACGAGCAGCTTTGGAGTCGTAGCTGAGTCGTCATGTCAGCTTCTACTGACGACTACTAATAGTGTGGAAATGCTGACGCGATAGCTAAAAACACGTATAATGATTAATGATTGATGGCTACAGAGTGAGGTTTTGTTTAATGATAAATTTCCTACGGATAAGAAGCACTGAAAGGGCGCCGTGCAATTTAGTTTAGGCAATGAAAACCACTGCTCCCATATATATTCAAGGTATCCTAGGCTCCATCCGACTCAGCATATAGACTACATGACTTGTAAAACCTTCATGCTGCCGCGCGCCGGGCACTTTACTCCACACGTCATTCTTCTTCTCAAACCGAGAACCGGTCGCTGGACTCGTGGCTCTTCGCCGGCGGGGAGAGGCGGCGCCACCTGCCGTGGCCGACGAGGCGCCGCATCGCCGTCGACGTCACCAGGGCGCTCGCGTACCTCCACCCCGAGTGCCGGCGGTAGGTCCTGCTTCCTGCACCTGGACAGTGGACATCAAGCCGGCCAACATACTCGACGGGGGGCTCCGGGCGCACGTGTCGGACTTCGGCATCTCCATGTCCATCGGAGGGGCACCATGGGGTACATGACGCCGGAGATGTTCGTTAACGCGCTCTCCGCCAAGTCCGACGTCTACAGCTACGGCATGACGCTCTTTGAGCTCGTCGGCGGGCGCCGGAACTTCGAGCTCGCCAACGGCGCCTCGCGACGCCGGATTTCACGAGGGACTTCTTCCCGTGCGTCGTGCGGGACAGGATGGCGGAAGGCAGGCTCATGGAGGTGGTGGACGCCACCATGGCGGAAGGCGCGGACGGCGTCGATGAGGAGGTGAAGCTCGTGGTGAAGGTGGCGCTCTGGTGCATCCAGCATAGCCGGGACATGAGGCCCAGCATGCCAACTGTCGTGGAGATGCTCGAAGGGCGCATCCCCGTCGAAATGCCGCCGGAGAGCCGCCTGTTCGTCCTGAATTTTTCGGAGCCACTTTCCTCGTCAGTTGCGCACGGTCGGCAATGATCTTTGTACTTCAAATATTGTTTATTTCGGTTCTTACAAATGTAGCTTGATTGTATGTCTTTCGAATTTCAATTACTAATTTGATAATACATTGTTCTCGTTCCAAACATACAGTAGCATTACATTGCCTGTACAAATCCAATGATCCCCGTGAAAGTTTTGCACAATTACACCTAAATATGAGTGTGTTTTTGAGTGGAGAGGAATGGCCTTCTCGCTCTAGTCACCTGCAGATCTGGTGAGAGCTGTAGGTTATGCAAATCCCAAATAAGTATAATTGATGGTATTTCTTTGAGAATTTATGGGTTGAACCAAATCCTAATGCCTAAGGATTTGAATCCAAATCCTGCCTATCCAAACAGGCCTAGTGAACAACTGGCATTTAACATACGTTGACCTTTTCTTTTCTTCCTTCCTTCTAATCCCCAAAGTACTTCAGGATCAGAAAAGTCTAATTTCGATCATACAACAAGTCAACAACTAACAAAGTACATCCATCAACAAACCCCATTTTACAACAAAAGGAATAGAAATCCAATGAAATGCAAAGTCAGAATATGTCAAGCCAACAGCATTCCGAAACTAAGACACGATTACTGGTAGGCAGAGCAATCAACTCCATCAAACAAGAGGATGTTGACTGTTGAGGTAATATCATGAAGCACCTTTGAGAATTTGGTTATCCAGCGCTCATGGCTCCTGCAGCCAAAATAGGATAACGTAAAATGCCAAGGTAAAAAATAGAACTGAAAGCAAAAGTACAGAAACGCCTATGAGGCTATGATGATGTTAAAAAGCATTGTGCCCTATACACCTTCAGTGCTTCCTAACAGCAGTTGTACGTGCCATGTGCGTATTTACATCACTTGTATTTGAGATCAGACTTTCCTTTCCATCAGTATCAACTATCAAGAAATCTGAGCTTAAAGGCTTAAAATGCACAAAAATGACCATGGCTGCCTCATACTTCAATGCGTCCTAACAGTAGTTGTATATGTGACATGTAGATTTACATCTACTCCATCTGAATAATAAACTTGCATGTTAGGTCGGACTTTCGTTTTCATCAGTATCAAGCATCTGAGCTTAAAGCCATAAAATGTCAAGTTAACTAGAAAAGTGAGCACGGTTACCCAATTCAGTAACAAGATAACACTATCCACCAAGTTCTGAGCTGAAAATCTAAGAGACTACACTCAAGCATATTAGTATGTTGAAGTGAAACATCTTTATTATGTTAAGTACTGCCTTCTTTCACAATGTTTGTGCAACCATCTTGTGCACATAGACCCAATGAGCTATAGAATCAAGGGAAAAGTAAGTATAAATGTGTAATGTGCATGGTTGGGGTAAGAGCCCTTAGGCCGGATTGAGGTGTTCCTGGACCCAAGGGTGCCAGTCAACGGCAGGAAGAAGATAATAAACTGAGTAACTTCTATTTATTCTTGCTTTTTTTAATGGTGCGGTCCCTCTTTATATAGATTTGGTTAGCCTCTAACAATATGGAAACTATCATATCCAATGCAACTAATCAACTAAAGATAAGATAATATACATACTTTCTAAATACAAAGCTATGTATCTAATCATTCATAATATGAAGATATGCATCTATGATCTAACTATTCCTAATATAAAGATATGCATACATGCGCCTCCTTGCATGGCCGTGGCTCCCCTGGGCCCACGCTCATGACAAAATATTGAAATTGTCATCCCTTATTAAATGAAAAGCTCTCACTGTTCAATTCTCTTCCCAAATGGGTACAAGGTGAAAAAATTGTGATAACTACAGTTTAGATTTCATCCATGGACATACATCATTAAACGATTATTCTCCAATTAAAAAAAAGAATATCCCCAAAAGGCCAGACCTAGACTTATATAATAAAACAGAAGTTGTGTCTTAATCTTAATGGGTATAATGCTCCCCTGATTCAATGTTTGGCGGCAACCAAAAAAAATTAGTATTTCTATTCATTGCATGAAACATTAGCCTGACTGCATGACAACTGTCTATTGGTCCACATGGCATCATTTACACAACAAGAGTTATAACAAAAATGGTGAAACCAGATCCAAGACATTTCACAACTCATATTAAACGGTAAAACAGCTAACCAAAACAACACGCCATGCCTATAAACTATGATATGATCTAACCCAGATCAAACCATCAGTCCATCCCCTGTGCATGTTCATTGGAGCATAATATAGCACAGTCAAGAACTAAAGTACAGCAAGTGCACAACTGTATCAGATGACATTCTGAATACTCGGATCACCATATTTTAATGTGTTCCTCTAGATAACCGATAACCCTGGATCACTTCTGGTGCTTCTTTGGAGCAATGTCTGCATGCAATCCAGCACAATACACTAATGCACACCACATCAAACAACAAAAACATTTCAGTATCACAGCATGATCTGCTACACTCTATACCTCAACTATAGTGAGTGATCTTTACGGTTAGGGTGCAATCGAGCGGATATGAACGGATATCGCTAGTCCCGTATCCTATTCCGTATTTTTTTCTCGATTCGAGTCGGAAAGGATAGTGTCGATATCCATTTCTCCATCCTCAGTATTCGCTCTGCGAGTCTTGATCGGTCGGTCGAACGAAAATATTTGCTTCTTTCGCACCCTACATAAGACATTGGACGGTAGAAGTGCAATCAAAGCGAATACAAAGATACTAATCATCGAGATGTCAAATGAGAGACACTCAAGATCTTACATCTACTCGGATGCAAGAACACACCTATCTCATTATCTTGTTTCTAAATGAAGTCACAACAGCCTTTCCTCGTCCCACTGACATAAGGACAAATATGGACGGGTATCGTTCATCTTGTATCCTATTCCGTATTTTTTTCCCTTGGAGTCGGAGTCGAACTTGGATAGCGTCGAATACCCATTTTTCCATCCCGTGTTCGCTCCGCAAGCCTTTGGTCGGATGGGAATTATCTACTCCGTTTGCACACCTGCCTACAGTCTATACCTCAACCACAACAAGTTGACTGTAGTGGATCCACACCACACAGTTTGCTTCATGAGGGAATCACCAGGCACAGGATCAAGGCTTCGGGCCGTCAAAGAAAATATCCCAATTCTTCCAACTTATTGATCAGATTGTTCAATGTGTGATCCAAGGGCCGAGGGCCTTTATGGACTGCAACCGATCCAGGTTCATCCGACAGAAATTCCAATAGGTGAAATCTCAGAAAAGCATTATGGCCGGATCGCCACAGTGCCCTATCAATTCCAAAACTCCCAAAATATTCACCTCTATATCCCCAAAAATCCAAATTTCTTCGGATTGGCAAACAATCCTACACCCTAGAATTAGATCATCGAAATTTAGGCAATCCCTCGTGCAACCCTACACGCTATAATTACATCTTCAAAACAGCCTACACAACCACGCTTGGCTAAGTCGCTAACCAGCATTGCGAAGAGACTGCCTTTGTGGAAAAGATTGGCTAAATATTGATGCACTACAAACGCAATCGGTGCAGATTCCAGGAGTTTACTGAAATGCTAAAGCGTAGAATCAGGAACAAGCAAACTAACCCACACGGCCACAAGAATTACCAGCTTCACGGCAACCACGCTGGGAAGAGCGGCCCCGTGCTCCTTCACCAGCCGGTCGAGCTCGTCCAGCGTCGCCGCGTCTGCCTTGTCCAGGTCCACCTCCACCCTCCCATTCTCCTCCCGCAAGCACCCACCTATCTTTTTCATAATTTCGATCACCGTCCCCTGCACGTCCACCGGCAGCCGCGGTAGCTCATCGGTGAGCCTCCCCTTGCGCTCGGCGTCCGCCGGCGGCGGCGGCGGCGGCGCAAGGATAGAATCCCACCCGGACTCGAAGATGGCGGAGAGCTCAGCCGCGCTCTTATACACGGGGTCGCCTCGTTTGTTGTAGGTCATGGCGTTGCGGAAGGTGAGACGGACATCGGCGGCGAATGAGAGAGGATCGTCGTAGCGGCGGCGCTCGAGGCGGCGGCGGACGGTGCCGAGGTCCATGGGGTCGGAGATGACGGTGTAGTAGTCGAGGATGCCGAGGGCGCGCGCGTCCACCGGCTCGGCGAACACCCACCCGTCCTCGTGCGCCAGCAGCTTGTCCAAAAGCTTGCCGCAGTGCACGAGCGCACGGTCAAGATCGGCGTTCCGGGGATCCGCCGGCCGCGGCTGCGGCAGGTACTTGGGTTTCTTCGGGGAGCCTGGCGGCGGCGCCGGTGCCAAGGATGACTCGCGGCTCTTTCGGCGCGGCATAGGACCGGAGAGGGTTTGGGTCCTTTGGGATTCAAGTTTGGGCCCGATTTCACGGAGGCAACAAGTAACCTTATGCGCTCCAAATAGCTTGATACTAAACCTCTCGAGGAAAGGGATAGAGAGGAAAATAGCTTCATACTAAACCTCGTTGAGGAAAGATTCTAGTATCAAGCACTCCAATAGGGATATCTCTCCAATATTTTTATATCTTTAGTTTATTGCTAAAATATATTACTCCCTCTGGTTCACAAAACAAGTCGTTTTAGAATATATGCAGTCTAGTGGTGGCCACATGAGCTCTGCCCGGGCCCGACATGGCATAGGCCCATGCCGGCACGGCCCATCTGTAACATCCCAATTTTCAGAGCTTTAAAAATCTTTTAAACAATGGTATTAAGAAAATTCACCATTTGGATTTATTTGAATTTTAATTTAAAAAGCTTAATATGGACTTTAAGGACAAACCGATTTAATGAGCTTAATCCCAACATTAACAATTGCCAAAATTATTTTATTTAGATTCCATATGCTTGGTTATATTTTACAGAATTTTCTGGAATTTTTCTAAGATCATTTGCTATTTTCCATTGCTTATTTGAATTTCTGCTATTTTCTAAAAAAGAAAAACTATTTTAAATCTCCAAATAGTGTTTGGGCGAATCCCTCTACCATCCATTCACCTCACCGATCTTTCGTGGTCGTCCGATCGATTTGGGACGCTTGATCTCCGCTGCGTCTCTTCCTCCACGCCCGCTAATCCTCACCGTTGATCGCGAAAGTGACGATCAGATCTTGCTTGTGAGCTCTCGCCTTTTCTCCAGCGTGGGCCCGCTCTGGCGTCGTCGTCTTCGCCGCTTTCTTCTCCGCGCGTTCGTCAGCGCGACAACCGCTATTGAAGCCGCAGGCGAGCTCGCCAATGACCGCTCCAACCACCGACGACCACGCACGCGACGCGCGAGACTCGCGCCTCCTCCGCACGACCTCCACGCCTTCTCCCTCTCTCTCGCGCGCGGCGCCCAAGCCGCAACCGCCGCCACGACCTCCACGCCGCCACGCGCCGGACCTCCCGGGCCCTATAAAGGAGAGCCCCGGCGCCTCGCCACCCATCCCGGCCGCCACCCACTCCTCTCTCGCCTCGTGCTCACGGAATCACGAATTCCGCGCGGCACCGAGGGCTTGAGCTTCGATTGCGCCTCCGTCGCCCTCGCTGCCGCCACCGCCACCGTTGATTCTCGTAACGCCGCTGGTGGTGCTCACTCGCCACGGGGAGAGCCTCTAACGCCATCGCCGTCGAGCCCGTACTCACCTCCTCCGCCAAAGCCTCGCCACGGCCCTTCGCTCGTCTGGAGCACCGGTGAGCACACCGAGACCCCGTGTTCCTTCTACCTCCTGTACCACTCATCGCCGTTAACTCGCCATTGTTCGCGGGACCCTCGGGTCAGTCTTGCCGCCTCATGCCGCCCACGCCACCTCCACTCACCGTTTCGCCCCGTGGCGCATGCGTGTCAATGTAAGGGCGCGCCATCGCTTACGCGCGAGCGCGCCACCTCACTTCCCCTCGTTCAGTGGCTCGGTGGACTTGGTCCACGTGAGCGGGTCACCGACATGTGGGTCCCACATGTCGATTATTTCTTTAATTATTTAAATTCGGAAAATCCTTCACGACGTCATGCTTGCGCAATAATCCGATTTTTCTATTGAAAAATAATTCGGAATTCCAGTAAATCCTATTTTTAGGGTTTTTCTTTTGATTCAAACTTTGAAACCTTATAACTTTTGCATCCTAACTCCAAATCCATCCATTCAAATTTCTAAATTTGTATAAAATCAAGATCTATTTATTAGAGATTTTTAATTATTTTATCAGAGTTATTTACTTCTGTTATTTATTTTCTTGTTGTTTGCTTCGTTACGGGTAGACTTCGACGATACTTCTGGAAGGTTTGAGGAAGAAGGAGCTTTCCAAGACCAAGACCAGCACTTAAACCTATTCCAAGGCAAGCTATACCCTTGACCATTTTGCTTCCCATTTTTATAAAAGTATTTTAATTCAAATTACTGCATCTTAATTTTAAGTATTTATTTAAAAGCTTTTGGGTGCAGTAGTTAATCCCAAATTGTTATGCCATCCTTGTTAATTGCTATGTCCTCGATTCCTTGTCACCTTAGTTGGTATTTAGTTGGTAAATATGGTAGCACCAACGTGGGTTGGTTAGTTGCGATTAGATTGCTTAGCCAGAGCTACGAATCACTTGTCATGTATACTTGTTATAAATTGACTAAGTGAATATGAAGCTGTGAACAAACTGTGTACTATGTGTCTTTGTGGCATATGATGCACCTAAATCAACCAGGTGGTAAAAGGATTTGGTGAGGCAAGGGGTGGATCTTGTGTGAAAGGGTGGACTGTGTGAATTATGTGAATAATATTAACTGTGTGTCTATGTGGTTTGGTTAGTGGAAGTCTTGCCTTGGTCAATTAAGGACCTCACCATGTGCGTCATTGAACCGAGCTTCTGCACGACCACATGCCTGCTTTTAAGACGCCTAGCATAGTAAGATAAGGTATCTGAATTGCTTTGTTATGCTTAGTGTTAGCTACACTAAGTGTATCTTGTGGGTAAAGTGTACAAACCTCTGCAGAGTGTAACTTAATCTATTCGAATAGCTGCGTCATCATCATGGGATGTGCTCGGGATTTCACACTAGGGGTAGATGTTTTCATAAAGCGTGTGGGAAGGGAGCTATGTGATTAAATCATCTAGCTATGTGAATAAACTGTCAGTGTGTGTCTTTGTGAAATAACTTGTTAAGATTATTATTGTCTATTGGTTTTACCTGTTTTCAATCTATTAATTGTATTAAATTGCAAAGGTTGCATTTATGCAAAAGAGCCACAAAATGCCTTTCCTTGTAAAAAGCCCGCATATATACATTTTGCATCTCTGTGGTGTGGCTTGCGAGTACGGTGTGTACTCACGCTTGTTTTGACGAATCAAGCGGAGGAGGAGTCTTCACCAAAGATTCGAGGACGAGTACATCGAAGGTGCTTAATCGTGAGGTCTTGATCGATCGGTTGCTGTGGTGAATCGATGGGGTGCCACTACCTTTTTCGTTTCCGCTGTCGTTTATTTTCTCTGTTAGCCCTGCGTGGCTCAGTAATTGTAACTCGACCTTAAGGTCAAAACCATTATTTATTAATCAAAGTTATTCGTTTATGTTACTATTCGCTTGTATGGATCGATTTCCATCTTTGTTAACACTGTGTGCACTAGCGTGATCCTGGGCTAGTGCATTAAACACAGAGGGTCCTGAATCGTAATTTTGGGTCCCGACACCATCCTAGCCCGCGTGTTAAATGGGTTGTGTCGTGCCGACCCACGTACCGGCGAGGCAACCCAGACACGACCTATCAGCCATTCGTGTCGTGTCGGGCCAACACGAGCCTATTTAGCCTAGCGGGCCAAGGCCAGCTCACTTAGCCTGTTAGGTCCGAAAAATTCAAAAAATCAGGAGAAAAAAATCCAAACAAAATCCCAAATAATAATAATCAATATGTAGAATTCAGAAATAGATATGAAATTGTAAAAAATAAGACAAACATATTAAAAATATAGTAAAGAATTTTATTAATATTCAAATGACTGCGCTGTTAAAATATTTACCAAGTAAAAACTCAATATGAGAAAACCTTGGCAAAGGAAAAAGAGTACAACCTATAACTCTACATACATCCTTGTTCTAAGTGTTATTTAGGTATAGATTTCTAAACACCTTCGATAACTCTGGATTTTGCACATAGTGTTGTGTTCGTGAATCAGCTTGTTATCGGTCCTTCACAGTTAGAAGTATCTTCACTATCTCACTCGGGAGGCGTGTTCTTCTCTCCTCTAATATTCTTCCAAAAAGACTGAAAGCAGACTCAGAGGAAACCGTCGAGACATGAACAATTAACACATCACGTGCATGTATGGATAGCACATGATATATTAACTTATGGCTATGCCACTATTGTAAATTTTCGAAGCCTTATGAGTTGAAATCCATCATATCACTGTCTAGATAGGCGGATAGTTCCCCACTCCTTGTGTGAAAGGTTGGTCTTGAACTTGGTTGAGAAGGTGCCGATGTAGAAGAAAACGACCTAGACCTGGAGGAAGAGCCTGCACCCTAGATCTTACCGCATAGATTTGTCTTGTTACTTGAGATGGGTGCTACTAGAGGTCATTGCAAGTGGACTCCCTGGAACTTATTTTCGTATTTTTAGAAAACATCATGTAATCAAGAACGAACATCTACAAAATAGTTAGAATTGTCTAACCCTGTAGCATCACTAAGAAGATCAAGAACATTAGCAAACTCGTCAATTTTTAGCTCTAGGATCTAAAATAAATGTAAATGCAAATAGGAAAGGGATTTCTCTCAAATATTTAAGGTATTTCGTTTTCATAGCAGCAATAGCCTCTCTTAAAACTATGTCATTTTCATAGTTTTTTAATTGATTAGCAATCTGTAAAATACTATACACAATAATAGGAGATGTTGGATAATAGGTAGCAGACAAAGCAATAGTGGTCTCATAATTTTTTTCTCTACAAACTAAAGTATCTTCTCAATAACGAACAAATGTTGTTCAGTCAATAGTACATTACTGTCAGTGCTCTGATAGTGTGTTTAAATAAAAACATAAAAAGTGTCATTATATGGTAATAGACTCTTCAGCATCAAGTAAGTAGAGTTACATCCTACCGACATGTCTAAACCGAACTTTTTTGGACGTACACCTATCATCCTGTAGAAGTTCTTATATGTTGCTATTTTTATCTTAGAATTATCCAAGTAAGATATCGCATCGCGAAAATCTTTAATATATGAATTCAACCTCTTCAAACCACATTTGACTATAAGATTAATAATATGGCAAGCGCATCGTTGATGTAGCAAGAAGCAATCGGCATATGTACTCAACACTAGAGTAACAATATCCATGACCCTAGAGTTCGAAGAGCCATTTTCTAAAGTAATTGAGAATATTTGGTCTGTAATACCAAATTCTTCCACGACTTTGATAATACAGTCTGTAGTATTCTCAACCATGTGTGCTACATCAATTAATTTGAAACTTATAATTATTTTCTCTATTACCTAGTCATCATTAACATAATGAGTAACTACACTAAGATAATCATCCCTAGCCTGACCACTCCATACGTCCGAGGTCATGGCCACCGAAATATGCACATACTAAATAATTCTTTTCATTTATTACGACGTTCATTGTAGTATTATACTAGATCCCTAGTTGTTGTTTGTCTAGAAACAAAAAAATCTAGGATTATGCGCAGTCCTAATGTAGTTTGGAAAGCAGTAGACTCCCCAAGCCTAACGATAAATCCTCAGAAGCAATTAAACGACAGAGAGATTGATGGGTTACCTCAGGATCGTAGTCCCAGCTATGTACTGTACCGTCGGGGTTGTACTACAGCTGTGTCTTCCTCATCATCAATTCTTACTTGGCCTTACATCTTGTAGCATATCTAAGCAAGTGCCTCGTTGCACCTGAAAACTTTGCAGATAATTCATTGCGTTAAATATTGCAAATAACATATGGTTCCTCATTTCCTGTCTTTGGCTTGTGTAACACCCTGGCTTAGTAAAAGCCCAAGATGTCACCTACATCTATTAACACTACAAGTTTCTACATCAAACACAAGGATTTCTACCTTCTAGGCATCACAATTAAACACTCGACAATGAGTTGATCATAAATTTCAGCAAGCGGTTAATCATAATTCAATTATAATTCAATTTAAATATTTATCAAAGGCATTATAGATAAATTTCATTTAAGAGAAAACAACAACTAGCATAATATCGACCATTAGGAACTAAGGAAACCACAACCTATTCAATTATTACAATTCCAAAATGAATGAATCATGAGTGGAGTGAAGTGCTTCTCAAGTGTAAAATTTCCATATTCTACTTTCTCCCTAAAGTATGATGTCCTCAACGTTTACCTAAAACATTAGATACACAAGCGTGAGTCTAAGACTCAGCAAGTACAAATAAACGATATACGAAACATTAATTCAATGACAGATCATTCCCATTATCTCAAATACATATGTAAATATCATGAATGAAATGCAAACCATGCACATATCTCAACTTCTACATATACAGGTATAGTTGAGTGTAACACTCGTCGGTATTCACTTGCCCGCATTCTCAAATGCAGGGATCTAGTGTCCGTCCTTTTTCATATGGGGATCTCATTGCCCATATCTCAAATATGGGTATCTCTTTGAAATGAAATTAAATGAATGACTTCTATACTTTCCTTTATGCATCATCAATTAGCGAAAACATATAAATAACTAGAAATATTGATACTTCACATGAATACAATAACAATAGTCATTAGCCAAAATGTACCACCAAACATCCAATTTTACTCTAAAATGTACTTGCCTACACCGTGCGATGTGTGGCGACGAGTAGAGGGCTCTAACCCTAGTTTCATACCATCACCTGGCATTCGTAAAACATACTAAGAATACCATCCATACACACACAACTTTGCAATAAAACTAAATAGATAAATCTACTCCTAAACGCAACCGAAAACGATCACGTCCTTTAAACAGAACAATCACCTTAGGAGAATCATAACTCTTGATCTATAGTTACAAAAGTCATGAACTTAGACTTTCTGGAATCTACACACATATACCCATAATTTCTCAGCTGATCAAAAGTTCATATTATTTCGTCTAAACCCTTGTTTTTAACTCCGAATACAGATCTGTCATCTTCGGTAATAACGACTTCTAAATTCTGTAACTTTTAATTGGTTCATCCAAAAACAGTGATCTAAGATATTTTAGAATCCAAAGATAATTATCTACCATAATAAATTTATGCCAATTTTTTGATGCTGCATCTAATTTTGCAAACATAACATTTTTTCCCAACTGCTCCTACAGAAAGTCGAGGCTGAAATGTATACTTCAAAATTTCATAACTCCTATTTTACTTGTCCAAAAATTGTGTTCTTGGACTCTCTGAAATCATCACAAAGTTATATATCTATTTCATGCAGATCAAAATTCCAAATTCATCCATTTTACAATTTTAATGTATTTAACCATGCTCACGCTGAAACCAAAGAACTGAATAGGCAGGTTGGAATGCAAAAATCATAACTAAATATCTACCCATCCAAAAATCATGCACAAGTACTATGTGGAAAGCTATTTAAATTCTATACATCCTCATATTTCATACTGAAATTATCCGAATCTACAAGGCAAAACGAACAACAGAATACCTAATCTGCCACCAAAATCCTCCCGGCTAGGAAACGTGCTAAACAAAACAAGGGAGATCTGTTCGTTACCCTTAGAACCACGCTGAAGAACACTAAAATACCCGCGGGAACCCTTTCCTTCTTCCTTCTCCCTCTCGTGCTTCCTTTTCTTCCTTGGCCGGCAGCAACCAAGGAGGCTTCCTCATTCACTTCTTGGCCGACAACACCGAGGAGGCGGCACAGGGTGGTGGGGTAGCAGCCAGGGAGCAAGGGCAGTAGGGGGGTGGTGCAAGAAGGAGTGCTGGATAGGAAGGGGCGCAAGGGAGATGGGGCGTGGCGGATGGAGGGTGGAAGGTGGAGTGGGTAGCGCAAGGGAAGGGAGTGGCCTAGGGTTTGGCTGCCCCCTTGGGCCAAAAAAATGATGTGGTTTTCGGCCCACGGCCCAGGTTCTTAGACTTCAGCAAAAATCCCCTTGAAAGCTTGTAAAGTCCATTCTCTAATTAAATTCTCCTCTCTAAAGCATTTTTTCTCTCTTAAATATATTTGGAATAATACAGCTTGGTTGTCCTGTCGAAATTCTCCTAGACTCCCGACGTAGACGACCTTAACCGCTTTGCTTCGATGGTCACCGACGAAGATGCTGCCGTGGAGCCTGATAACAGAACTCTGCCTTGCCCTTCAGTTAATAACTACAGTTGGTTTTAGGCATCTGCAACCTCCATGGATACAACTTCCTCCAGTGAAAGTCTGTAATCACCAAGAGCAAAGCTATCATAATTTTTCATAACGAAAACTACAAAATAAAAGCTAACACTATTTTTACTTTCTTCTTAGCATAACAAATAGTAACAATAAAATTATGCAAAAATAGTATTGTACCTCTTTTGATGACTTATTACCGGAAATTAAATTTTCCAAAATCTGGCACAACTTTTTTGAATTTTACCAAATTATCTCACAACAAATTTGAATTAATACAACAGACTTTGAAAGAGAGATTGAGGAATGGAGGGGTGTAGAATGAGGGGGTATGGTGGCCATTTATAGAAAAAATTCAATTTTTTTTATTTTGTCACTAATTTTAAAGCCCTAAACAGTCAAAAAATTGCTCTATTTTTTTTGAAAATCCAAACGTTACGGGCCAAATGGGTTGTGCCGTGCCGTGTCGAGCACGGTTCATCATACCAAAAAGCCCCCAATAGTCATATTTTCCAGGACGTGCCTTGGCACGCACGACTCGCCATGCCAGGCGGCCTACCTTAGCCTCTCTTCCCCTTTTCTCCTTGACTTCCTCCCTCTCTGTGCGCCACACCCACACCGCCACTGTGCCCCGTGCCTGCCTGTTGTTGTGCTGCACGTGGCATGCGCCTCTGCCCCAGTCCTACTGCATCCTCACTTCGCGTCGGCCCCTGTCCCTGCCCCCTCCACCCCTCCCCCTCCTCCCTACACGTCGGCCCCCACCTTGTAGCCTCCTCCCTCCACGCTGGCCACCTCGTCGCCGCCTCTTTGGCTCCTTCCCAGCTTCTCCTTTGCACTAGTCGCCACGCCCCACCCTCCCTCTTCTCACTCTGCGTCGACCCCGCCCGCCACCCCCGGCTCCTCCTCTTCTCCTCCGTCTTGCCGCCGCCCGCCACCTCCCCACCCTCCGTCTTCTCTTCTATGTACTCCCTCTGTGCTGGCCCTATGCCGATCACGCGCCTGTACCACATCCTCCTCTCCTCTCCTCCTTATCAGCGCTGATAGCCTCCTCCTCGCCGCACTGCCGCCGACCGCCCTCTGCCTTCCCTCCTAGCTCCGATCTCCACCTCCCCTCTACACGGGCTGTGCCAAGGTTGTAATACTCTGAAATTTATTCGAACAACTAGAAGAGTACTCGGGAGAAAATATTAAATAGGAAAAAAAATAGAATTATTAGTTTTTCGAGGGGATTCCTGCGAATTCCCGACAACCTGGGCTCTAGGCCGCGGTCCAAGAGGCCCAAGAGGGGGGCCGGCCAAGGGGGGTGCCCTCCCCTAAACCCTAGCCACCCCCTCTCCCCCACTCAACCGCCCCTTCCCTCCCTGCTGGCCGCCGCCTCCTCCTCCCCTCTCCCACCTGGCCGCCGTCTCCTCCTCTCCTCCCTGAGAAATCAACGGGTTAGCACATCTTCAAAGGTAGTCCTCCTAATCCCGTTAGATTGGTGTTTAATTTTCGTTATTAGGTGATACTGATAGTAGATTGATTCTGGCAGTCTGTGAAGATCGCATCTTTTGGGGTAGTTAACGGTGGATTCTGACCAGGACGTCTCCTATCGAGTTGTATGTATCGTTGCTAGCTCTCCATAGAGTCTTGGATCACTTAATTTGGAGTTGGGGATCTCGAGTTATGATTTTTGCAATGTTGTTGTTCTAGGTTTCTGTCGAGATTCTGACAGATCGTAATAATTATTTAATAGGAAATAGATAATAATTTTTTAGGGGATTGCACCATCATGAAAGTTGTAGGTATTTTCATAAGCTTTTCAGAGAGCTAAATATCATATTTTTTGGATGCCTGTACTGGATGTTACGTTGGTTTTAGTCTCGCTTTCTAGAACCTCTAACGAGATTGAATGGGTTGATTGATCTGCTTAGTAGGGGCAGAAGAAGGCAGAATCTGGGGACCTTGCCGACTAGGTTTTCGTGGAAAATTTTGTAAACTTTCTAGGGGATTAAATATCATTAAATTATATTAATCCTACAGGGAGTTATGAATTTTAGAAGGGGTCTGTCCCGTTCTGGGGTAGTTTGCTGTTTATGGGAGTTGAAGTTTTAGGCCGCGTTTGGAAGCATAACTTGTCAAATATTGTTTCTAGCAATGTTATGTTCTGAAGTACCTTTTTTAAAAAGATTATTGCAAAATATTCAGGCGGTGGTGTGGTTCCGAGGGTAGCACCCTCTTCACGTCATCAAACTTCGCACGGTTGAGGCAAGTGAAAATTAGTTGATAGCATTATGGCAGTGAATGCTTGAACATCGTTTTATGATTATGTTTTTGTGTTTATGAATGTCACCAATGAATTATTACATGTTTATGTTAGTTCTTTACTCAAAAATGTCACTACGGAGCTATTACATGTTTTCATTGAACAATTAAGATGTCTCATATGCATCATATGGATACCCTTGAGACTTGGCCTTGAAGAGGCCAAGTATTGATTTTTGAGATCCCCATCATAATTGGACGGGCTTATGGTCCCTACACTCGTGGAGTGTAGGCTTATGGTCCATGTGCTAGAATGCACTGGCATGGGTATGCATCGACGGATTCATACTCCGCATTACCGGTATATGCAAAGAGAAAATAAAAAATGCATTCTATTGACATTTGCATTGCATAAAGCGTATGAACTATTTTTGAGATGTTTAACGTGAATGTTTGATGGTGAATAAGACGCAACCTGTGTTATTGAGTTGTGGTCACTTGCTGAGTCATGTACTCACCCTTGTTGTTTGTTTTTATTTTATGTACCTCTTACGCGGTAGTCATGCCTGGAAAGGGCTAGTGACTTGATTTGTGCACACTTCCACGAACCTCTATGAATGAATAAACTAGGACCCTAATTTCATTTTTGAGTAAACTTCTAGGATGTTTTATTGGATATGCCTTCATGCTTTCGATATTTTGTAATAAAGTTAATTATGGTATTTTGAAGTCATTTATGTTATGATGCAAGTTGGATGTTTTAAAATCAATGTTATGTTAATGTTAATCGACACTATCTCTTGTATGGCTAACTATACAAAGGAGGTGCTGTCGAAATTTAGGGTAATGACTTAGGATTTAAAATTATTATCTTAAATTTTAAATTCTACCTTGTTGTTTTAGTAACATTCCGGGCTCATGCTGGGCTGGGGTGTTACAGAGGTCATGTTGTGTCTGGCGCGACCCGACACTGTGCGTGTTGTTTCGGGCCAGCCCACCGTGCCAAGAGGGCAACCCAAGCACGGCTCAGGTCATCGTGTCGTGCTAGCCCGGCCAATGAACAGTGTGTCTATGCCTGGGTCAGGCCAACAGTGTCGTGCCTTTGGTTGGCCCGGTCGACATGACCCATTTGGCCACCTCTAGTACAATCAAACTTCGAAAACTTTGGCTGTCGATACCTTTTGAAATATTTAGATTAGACACATGAAAAATCATAAGCATAGGTTCATCTTGAAAAGTACTTTCATTATATTACAATTTTATTGGGTTTTACAAATATATCTATCTATCTATATCTATACTAATTGGAGGCTCTCATAGAAGCACTCACGTTAATCTTAGGAGATAAAAAGCTAGAAATTACAACATTAATCGGAGAAAAAAAGAAAAAGTCTAGAAATTCCCATATTATTCGTAAAAAGTGAAAATTAGGGTAGTTCAATCTTCCTTAACGTGATCATGTACGGTGTAGATTTATATGTAGTAACAAGCAATGTGCAATTGGGAAAAAAAGGCGTTAGACGTGGAAACTGGAAAAAAAATCATGGCATGCATGCATGCACAAAGCCTGATCCAGTTATAACTCTAGAGTCCGGATGTGAACTGACTTTTTAACTTGGCTCTCTCCATGGTGTACAACTCTAGGAAACTAATTCATTGGCACCCATCACTCTCTCTCTCACTGTCGGGACCCAAATATGCAAATCTGGACCCTCTGTGTATTCTGCACTAGTCTAGAATCACGCTAGTGCACACAGTGGCAATATCGATGAAATATCAATTTCATATGCAAAAATGGCTAATAAATAGACAAATAGACAATAATTATCATAGTGGAGACCTTAAGGTCAAAGCTTACAATTAATGTCTCAGCAGACAAATAGCTCAATAAAGCTGCAGCGGACCGAAACGGAATAACTTCAGTGAAGCCCATCCATATGCTCACAGGCAATCGACTGGGGTAGCGTGACCTAGTTCTCCACGATCCTTGAAGTAGACCTTGCTGACAGACGATTCTTCCACTTCTGTTGATTGATTATAGCAAACATGAGTACACAATCGTACTCGCAAGTCATACCACATAATACAATTTATAGATGATGGCTTATTCCAAAGGAATGGCTTCTGTGGTTCTTTTGCAGAAATGCAACATTTGAAATTGAATACAAATAATAGATTGAAAATAATATTTAAAACAAATAAACACTAATAATTTGATGTTTGTTTTCACAAAGGACACACAGTTTAAACAAGTTATTCACACACACATATGACTTAGATCACACGGCTCCCTTCCCAAATGTTTTATGAAAATCTACCCCTCGTGTGAAATCCCCGAGCATGTCCATGACCGCGGACGCGGCTATTCGAATAGATTGATTAACACTCTGCAGAGGTTGTACACTTTACCCACAAGATGCAATCAACTGGATCAGAGTTGATCACAAACAAAACCTTTCAGAAATTTCATCTCAAGCATTGACACTACCGATGTGCTTTATCAAGGCCCAACCGATACACACAGCGTTTGGTACGACACACACCGTTGGACAGAGATGCGGCGAACCGTCCCGCGGTGTGACGTATCTCGTAGTCCACACCTCCACCCATCACACAGCCTAACTTGCAAACTGAGTTGTCAATGTTAAGACTCCATAACCTACTAAGTTAGGCCCGTCCCATACCAGGCATGTGGTTGTACAATAAAGCTCAGTTCAATGTCGCACAAAGTTAAGTCCTTAATTGACCAAGGCAAGACTTCCAATTTCTAACTAAGTGTCACACAGACAAATATTCCCATTGACACAGTTTTCACCATATCACACAGTATCCACCACTTGCCTCAGTCTAAATCTTTTCCCACCCTGTTGGTTAAGTGCAACACATGTCACCAACGAGTAATAGCACACAACATACACAGTTTTATCACACAATTCCATAATCACTTAGCCAGGTTTATATTTGCAACTCATATGAAATGATGACTCGTAGCACAGCTAAGCAATCTACTCGTATCTAACCAACCCACGTTGGTGCTACGATAATACTAACTAATAATAAATCATCCCAGAATGATAAAATAATATGACATAACAATAGACAAGGTGGATGTAACAAATTGGATTAATAACTAAACCCAAAAGCATTTAAATAAATACTTGAAATAGAATGCAATAATTTGAATCAAAGTATTTTGAAAACTAGGTCCAACATGATCAAAGATATAACTTATCTTGCTATAGAAATGATGGTTTTATTTATCTTTGATCTTTCACTTCCTTGAACTTCAGCTCCTTCGGACGATTCCGGGACTTCGACGTCTAACGAGAAAGAAAACACAAAACAAACAAAATTCAAAAAGACAAATCAAATAAACTCCAAATTGAAATTGAATGGTATTGGGAGATATATATTGAATTTAGATGAATTTATAAACTTGAATGGGTTTAAGCGAAGTTCGGATGAAGAAAAGATGGCTTTTGGAAGTTTGAGATTCACATGAAATGATGAAAATAAAAAGGGAGAGAGAAACTGACAAGTGGGGTCTACGGAATATTCTTATAATATTCTATTCCAAAAATATTAGAAAATGACTGTGTGAATGACAGGTGGGACATGCAGATATTTATGAATTTTTAAAATTAAAATAATTCCAGAAATAGGGTAGAGAGAGTGACATGCGGGACCAATGATATAAAAGTATTTTTCAAGAATTAAATTAATTCCCGAATATAGGATTAGGGGTTGACATGTGGGCCACTGGTCTATGGACGAGACCCACGAAAATATGCTAGTCCACGGTGGACCAAGCTCATGACTATGGTTGACCAAAGTTTGACTGACATGCCGGACCCACATGTAAGAGATATAGATAATGGGGTTTTTAATTGGATGGATGACACGTGGGGTCAACATGTAAGAGAGAGGAGAAGACATTGACACTTTGGACCACACATCAAGAGAGGAAACAGAGAACAAAAATCAGAAACGATGCAACAGACAGAGGACAGAGGAGCTACCCTCGGTCGGGTTCTTGCGCAAGGTGGCTTCGGCACTTACACGGCAACACGGATTAGGGAACAAGATAGAGAGCAGAGAGTTGTTTGGCTTGGCTGGCTCCCATTAGAGGGAAAAGAATTAGTAAAGCAGTCGATCAAAATAAAAGAACATAGAATAGAAACCGAACTGCACAAAGAGCTGATCTTCATGTAATGACATTGGTTGTTGGTATTGAGATGAGAAAGCAATGACTCAAGAGAGAATTAACAGAGAGGAAGAAGGATGCATGACCTATACATCAGAGAAGATACTGAAAAATTCCAGAGAGCCACCGAACAAATGAAAAGCAATAGGGAAAAAACACACAGTGCACTGCTGTTTGGCGCACGACGTGGGTGGCGGCTGGCGGAGACGCGACGGCGGCAAAGGGGTAAAACAGAAAGGAAACGACAAGCAGGACGCGATGGTGCGGTCGAATTTTGGAAAAACTCACCGAGGAAGCGAGTAATGCGATGAATACGCTTCGGCTTTAATGGCCGACGATGCTCCGGCGATCTTTGAGCGAAGGGGACGATAACATGACGTAGAGCACGACGCCTTGAACTCAACGCCGTAGACGGTTCGACCGGAGGATATCGGATGAAGGAAAAACTCGCCGAAGAAGATCTTTGGTTGGAGCTCGATATTTTGCGAATGTCGATGAAAATAAATTGATTTCGAGGAAAACAATTTAGGGGATTAGAAGAGGAGATCAAGACGGACGTCTCGGCGCAAACAGTTTGCTTTTATATTCACCGAGGAAGGAGATACCAATTTTTGAAGTTTTGAATTGAAACACGTACACGCAACGGACTCGGTAGCGCGTTCAGGAGTTCGGCTGGAGAACGATGTGAACAGTAACAGCATGGTACTATAGCAGCCGAGAGGAGAGAGAAAATAAATGATTTTCAAAATTAAATAAAAGGCCAATAGTCAAGGAGATCGAATAAATAGCAAACAAATCCAGAAAATTATCAGAAAATACCAGAAAATTCTTTGGAACAGAAGGAAACAAAATAACATGGTTTTTTATTTAATTGATATTTATATTAGTTAAATTAAATATTTTTAATTTATAAAAATCCCAATTAAGCTTTATCAATTCAAATAAAATCAGTGAAATTTTTCAGGGACCTAAGCTACTCAAAAGATTTTTGAACAGTTAAATTTTTGAGACGTTGCACTCACACACACGTTTCTATCTCCTTTTTTTGAGAAACTTTTAGTCAAAGTATTAACAATTAAACTTTTCAAAAAATTGTTATCTAAAATAGGTATTATCATGCTAATTAAATCTATATATCTCTCTACTAATTGGAGGCTCGTCTTGGAGCTTCCACGTTAATCCTAGGTGGAAAATATCTCTATACTAATTAGAGGCTCCTCTAGGAGCTCCCACATTAATGATAGGTAGAAAAAGCTTGAAATTATCATATTAATTTGAGGAAAAAATAGCTACAGATTCTCACAATAATCAAAGAAGAAAAATCTCATCCATGCATCTTGTGGCCTAAGGCTCTGTTCTACCTATATAGAGCTTCCACGTTAATCCTAGGTGGAAAATATCTCTATACTAATTAGAGGCTCCTCTAGGAGCTCCCACATTAATCATAGGTAGAAAAAGCTTTAAATTCTCATATTAATCTAAGGAAAAAATAGCTACAAATTCTCACAATGATTGAAGAAGAAAAATCTCATCCATGCATCTTGTGGCCTAAGGCTCTGTTCTACCTATATACGAGTCTCATACAGTTATATGTTCAAATTGTGCAAAGCAGTTAACTCAAAAATGTTCAAAGCAAAATAAATGTTGTGGCATGCATGTGTCCGAATAGGAGACATGGATCCAAATTGCTTCCTTACATGTATATAAATGAAAATGTTTTCCATTTTTAATGAATATAGTTCCCTCTTTTTTCTTCTCTGTCATAACTTCTCCAGCCAATATATATAGTTGCTCACACGGAGAGAAAAACAATCTTTTTTAATCTAAATATATATTAACTAGAGGCTCTATTAGAAGCTCCTACAATAATTCTATGAGAAAAAAATGTCAAAAAATATAGCTTTCAACTTCTCTATCGGTTCTGATTCATGTAGCTTGAAATTTTATATTCAGCATAAAAAAATATAGACTATAGTAATGTTAAAAATTATTTCTACAAAATATCTAATGTACTTTTGAAATAAAAATGAACATTGGATTTTTTAAATTCCTAACTCGTGCAGGTGCATGGGTTGATGACTAATATATTATAATAGTAATTAGCAGTCAAAGTTGTATTTTAAGACCGTGCTATGTCCAAAATGATTTGTTTTTGTGAAGGAGTAGTAAATGAGAAAGAAAGACTAGTGGGAGAGAGATAAGACTAGTGAGAGAGAGATGACCTACTAATTTCTTGATCCTCTAGAAAAGTTTGATACTTGCATGAGTATTAATCTTCTAGCTTGTCTCTCGTCTCTTTCCCTTCTACCTCGTAAAAAGCTGACATGGTATAGACTAAGTATATCAAGCAAATTTGCTTGTTGGGAGTGAGCATCCCCATTCCGTGTGTTATGTAAGGACAAAATATATTACCAAACTGGACAAACCCTATTTTGCTTGAGAGGGTGAGAATAATTGGTAGTCATTTTAAAGCTTACAACTCATAGTGAAAATAAATCATGCTACCAGGAGCAGTCAAACATACTACGGTAACAAAGTTAACATACTAATCAAACATACCATCGGAACAATCGATATAAACTACTACCAAGTAAAATAAAAATACATGTGATATTGATGTCATTTAGTTCATTTCTTCATACAACATGATAGTTGAAACAAATTTCAAATCAGACACTAGGTTTGAAAGATACGAGCATGTGAATTTAAGAAATACATAAAAAGATATGTGTTTTAGGCACTGACATCATCTCTCGCTTGACATTTTTTCCCCCGAGAATGGAAACCGCTAGCCTTCACGCAAAAAAAACGTGTGCGCGCTCAATAATATCCTTTTCCCAACACTAAACATATGGATGAGCAGTTCACCAGATTTGAAATTATGTTGGTAGAAAACAAAAGACAACGATTCTATAAATTGTCTTGACAAGGTTCTAATAATTCTCAATTAATTAATTAAATTATTTATCGGCAATATTTATTATAGATGATAATGTCTTTTATACAACCTTCAAGGATACCCCCTCCACATCGACAATGAGGAAGAGTATAAATACCTAGTTGTCGTAAGCTATTCTACGACCACCTTATATGGTTGTAAGTCATCTTACTACACTTCATGGTCGTAAGTTATTTTATGACCACTTATTGATTGTAAGTCTTACTACGATCACCTCATGATCATAAGCTTTACTACGACCACATTATTTACGACCACCATATAGTTGATAAGAACCACATACATGTGGGCCCAATCGACTAGGGATATTTGTACGCTGTGTTTAATATACACAATAGTTAATATGTTCCGTTATTCCCTGAGATAACTACACGTATTAAATCTCTGTCTCTGACATAATTGCGAGGCAGCGTGGGGAGATGTCTCTGACAATAACCGTCGTTGAACGTGCGCATTGTACCAAACGTTAAGGCACATCTTGCCATGGATAACTGTCACCCCTTTATGAGCTTCGCTGATGTTTGTTATGACGAGGTGCAGGGACGAGAGGTGTGTCCCAGTGTCAGTGAGCGCGTGATTTCGTTTAGGCATCTGGTTGGCAGTTGAGCTGCTCGCTCTCATACGGAAAGGTTTTGCGTACGAAATAATTTTATCTTCTGTGTACAAAATAATTTTATCTAAGTTACTTATTACAGTACAAAATTATGACCGGTAGGTGGGCCTACCCACCCATCACCCATGCCAACTCACCCATACGAACCCGAATCTTTAGAACCCATACCAAATCAAACCAACCCGTTTTTAGTGCAACCCAAGCCAAACAAATCCGTTGGCTACATCAACACATTTACACCTACCCAAAGCCAACCCAAATTAAAACTCAACCCACTTCGCCCATTTCAACCCAACCTATTACCAAGCCTATGCACGAGGGACCCCTCCGCCCTGGCCTCCACGGCGACCACGCTGGTGGCTTGGTCAATAGACCGACTTGCCGTCGATACAGTGGCCCATAGCCCACAGCCAGGACCATGCCATGGTACGGACTGAAGAAGGATCCGCCTCCCGTGGCGGCACTGTAAAGTGGTAGCCCTTGGAGAGCCCGACGACGCCCAGCTCGAGGTGGAAAACTGGGGGTAGTGCTAGCGAGGAGGTGCCAGGGTCGAGCCCCTCGACGCGAGTAAGGTGGACAAAGGGCGTGGGTGGGTGGGGTCATGGTAGAAGAGCACGAGGACGCACAATGAGATGGTCAACATATTGAGATATGGGTCGGCTACACTAGCACACAAGTAAAAAAATTCTATCGCGTAAACCAATAAACTATGCAAGTAAGAGATCATAAATCGTTACCACTAGACGTGCAGTGCAGTGGAAGAAGAGTTGGAGCAGCCCGATCCAATGTTGTGCTCGTCGATGTAGTGGAAGTAGTCGATCGTCCAACGTCCTTAGCGACCGATCGTCTCCTCCAGCAGCCCCTCGCGGTCCTTACGTACATCGTAGATCGTCATCGATCAGCGCAGTGGTGCCTCTACAATATCCACACGTGTAGGGGTGGAACATCGAGCACTGCTGTGCTAGCATCGGCGCGCACGGAAGTGCCTTCGGGGGGTAGTGCAGCATCATCCTAAAAGCCCCCCACTCCCCCTCATATAAAGAGCCCATTACGGATCCCTACGTTAGAAACTCATTAAGACTTTTAACCACGTACAGATTATAACCGATTTAAGTCTCTAACGGATCCAACCCAAACTAATTTGATTCAACCCATTAATTGTGTTACCCTGTAGGTTCATGAATAATTGGTTGTGACACAAAGCTCATTTTCTATCCATAAGTCAGAGCAGTTCCTAGCAGGATATATTGACTCGAATACATATAAAGATCATATCGACTAACCTTTATAAAGCTCATGTGGTGATTCTTTTGCCTTATGATGCGGATCGAACTCAAGGCGAGATGCGTGTCATTCTATGATAGCTTGATCCTTCACTAAATCTTGTAGTGGATCATCAACCATATTTGGCGTGGCCATGCACTTTCTTAATCCAGCCATATCGTGGGGCCCATAGATATCTCTCCCGTTAAAGATGAGTGGCAAATTCTATCTTGATCGCTCATATTCCTTCGTATGTTTTATAGTAAATCCGAAAGCTACCTTTATAACAACCCGATTTGAGTAGTATTTGCTTATTTGGCAACTCCTAAGTAAACCATTACACATGTCGGAAAGCATGACGACCTTAGGTATAAGAATCCCACATACACTATGTATGAGATCAACCGATGACACTTCATAATATAACAATTCTAGCAGTGTTTAAAGGCGGGTCAATCAAACACTATGTTCTCCAATATATGTCAACATTATTGATTTGATATTTCATATCTATGATCCGTGAACGTGATCATCCATTAATACATGTGTTGATTCATAAAACATAAGTGTTATACATAATGATATAAGACCAAAGATGTTTAGAATGACATCATAAACATAAATAACGAGTTTCACGAACAAGTTACATACTTGACAATCAATACAAATGATATTTCATTCAAGGGACGAAAAAAATATAGTATTCAAAAGTTTATAAACATAAAAGCGATAAAATCATCTCTATGATTGCCTCTAGTGCATATCACTAACATAACAATGCCGCATGAACTAGGACGGATAGGACCGGTAGGAAGAATTGTCCCATGGTAAGTTGGGTTTGTGGGAGAGGGGTGGCATGCTCCGGTTTGCGCCTAGAGATGAAAACGTGATAGATATTTTCCTCCCGATTCGAAGTCGGATCCAGTCGGGCCCAGATTCGGGAAGGGATTAGACTATTCGTCCGGATCCGAGACGGGATTCGGATAGTTGATTCCGGATTTGGAGCAGACAATATCCGGTAAATCCGAGACAAGACCCGAATATCATGATTTTTCCTTGTTGGATATTCGACAACTAGCCTCTCCTAAATCTTGGCCCATTAGATATTGGCCAGCCTTACCCACTAGCAAAGACCTAACCCTAGTCCCTGTTCTCCCCTTACACACCCTATTTTCCCCTTACACACCCGCCGCGCTCCCATCCCACACAGGCACGGGCACAGGCACGACCAAACCACCCACCGGCCACCGCTAGAAGCCATAGTCGTCGGTCTGCCTTCGCCGGCGGTCTCCAGTCGTCCTCCCCTGTCCATCCACTGGCTCACATTGTGGCTTGAATCCTGGTCATCTACCAAGCTGAGAGGAAGAGGGCCTTACTCAGATTTGAGACTGAGGAGAAGGGAGGGGGTTTTATGCCTTGTTGGAGATGAGGTGACGTCGCAGCTCCCAAAGAAGGTGCCGGTAGGGGCCAGGTCCCATCGAGACCGATGGCGACGCCCCAACGTTTGAGCACTCGGGCCTGCTGCATCCTCACAAAGGGCCCAACAAAGAGGAGAAGCTGAGGAAGCAAGCAATGGTGGCGAGTTGCTGCAGCGAAGCTCGACGATAAAGGAGCGCAGAGGAAAGAGGAGGTGATGGTCGAGAGCTTGGAGTGGAAATGGGCAACACTGAAGGAGAGTCAATAGCAGAGAGGATAAGGATACATCTGGACGGTTGAGATCAACTGGGTTGAGATATGATGGTGTCTTAAGCTTTGAATAGTGCTAGTCTTGTGAGGGCAAGTCGTGAGTACTCTCGGAAGGAGAGCAGAGCGTTACAAAAACCTGAATAAGATAGACATCATGTGCTAGTATATATATTTTTATATAGCCAACATGATATTATGGTCATGTACTCATGTGGTGTTTTGGTCCAGCATATATTACTCTATGTGTGCGCGCACTATCGATGTATTTTTATCTGTTTTTGACTTAAATCCGGCATGTATCTGTCCCAAACCCGTATCTCGTATCCCGAATTCATATCCGACTTCGAATCCAAGAATTAAATCTAAATTAAGATATAAAAAAACAATATCCGACCTATCCAACCCGTTTTCACCGTATTTGCGCCCTTTTGTCGACGTCGATGTTCGATGTGCACGTCGTCGCGCGCGGAGCACCTGCGCTCGTTCGCTACGCCCATTATCATCCGCCAAGAAGAGCACACGAGACGAGAGTAACAAACCGACCGAGAGCGTATAAGCTAGCAGTTTGGCGGGGCGGTGCGCAACGATACCGTGCGCGCGCCGGCGAGCAATATGGAGCACAGTGTTGCACAGCGTACAACAATGGAATTATATAGAGGCTCGTTTTGGAGCCGGTGAAGGGGATAGGTGGTACCGTAGAAAACAACAAGATTCGAAATCTGGGACGGAGTGTACGTAACGAAAGTACAATCGTGTATACACGATACGGGCAGAACGTGCGTGTAGTGCCCGTGACGTGACGAAGCAAGTTGATTAGCCGAGCGATTTGAGAAACTTTGCAACAAACCAAGGCAACAATTAAATCCGTGACAACTTCGCAACAAACCTCAACTTTTGGACCTCTCGCTTCACGGGCTCCCTCCATCCAAGCAAGCACCCTGCGCTAGCTACCTCGTGATTACAGTTCCGCAGCGAAGCTAATTTTGTCTATAAACGTAGACACTCGTCCAGCCCATCCTGCCAGTGTTCAAAAAGTATATGTATTCCAACATTTCAGGCTGGTCCTAGTTGAGGCGTGGTCCATGTCGTGCGAAACAACTAATTTCCAGACGTAGGCCGACCAGCCCGGAGACAGCTTGATCTCGGCCCGGACGTCATGGGCCAACCGGTCGGTCCAACCCACTTGCGTCCCAACATTTTAACGGCAAAAGCCCCGGGGCACCCGAAGTCCCGAACCAAAACCCTCGCTCCCGTCTCTCGCTGCCCCGCCCCGCGCCGTTACTCCCCAAGTCCCAACCATGGCAGGCAGGAAGACGCCCCAGAGCGCAGGCCCGCCGCCGCCGCCCGACAAGTTTGCCTTCTCCCCCGACGGAGAAATATTCGCGGCCGTTGCCGATCGGCGAGTCCAGGTCCTCGCTTCACCTCCTACCCCCCCATTCTTATGCTCTGTTTAGCTTGCCCTTCGGTCGTTGCTAACTGGGAAGTTTTCTGCTCTGGAGTGTTAGACTTGCTGGGAGATGATGTGCTGTGCTTGAGATGTAGCGTGACACGCGATTAATTGATGTATGGTGGGGGATTGGGCTCGAATGTTGTGTTTACGGCGATCGACGATTGCTATTGGGTGAAGTTGGTTGTCCCGTGTGATTGCTTTGCTTATAGTTGTAGGCGATAGTTTTATGTTATATCATTATTTAATTTCTTCGAGCAAACAACTCAAGCCTCTGCCATTTGCAAATAACTAGTTGTGAAGCTTTTTGAGCAATTTGCGTATCAGCTGTTTGTAGAGAGTGTTCGAAACGAAAATAGTGGCTTGTAGTGACATCGCTGATTTCTATTCTATAAAATCGGAATTAGGGGTGTGAAAGCCTCCTTTCTTAAAAGGAATATTTGAGGATTTGAGGATTTTCCCCTTGATGTCTGACTGACATGTGGGTCTAGTGGGTCTAGGTCTACATGTTGTGAGATATCGAGAGATAAATTCTCAAATGTATCTATCTCATAATGGTAAATCATAAAATCCCCTTTCTTAAAAAAAGGGCGAAAAGTTGAGCCTTACATGATATTGAGTTACTGACTATTCATAGCTTGGGTATTTTGGAGGAATTTGGTTCAAATTATGTTTTAGTGTTAAATGATGTTTGCTAGATTACTTAGTTGCCATCTTCTATTTGTCACTTTGTGCAATCTTCTTTCTGGTCCATCAGTCAATGAAACCTGGAACTCTTCATGTTTGTGATTGTTGGAGCTAAAAAATCCATTCATTGGGGGTCCCTTCTAGCTAGGAACATCATTTAATACTAAAACATAATTCGAACCAAATTCCCCCAAAATACCCAAGCTATGAATAGTCAGTAAATCAGTATCTACTTTTTCTCTATTATTTTGGTATGCATCTTTTTGTTCACTGGAAACTTTAATAGAAATATGTGGGATTGTAGCTACGATATGTGCCACCATATTCCAGTTCTTCACTTGTACCTTTTTTTGAGAAGGTATGGCATACAGGAGGAGGACAAATGATAGCAGGATGGACTGATCCAGTTGCAGCCCCAGATGATTCATACAGTTGCATTGCATGTTGCTCTGTTCAGAAGAAGGTATCCGTGCGCTGAGGTTAGGTGTTGTCTCTTATGCTGTCTTATTGTTTTATTTTTTCATTGGAGGTGTTTTTTTCAGCATAAAAAGGATGGAAACGTTATTATTGTTGCTGTTGGCACTGCAAATGGTCAAGTTTTGGCTATTGATTCCACTGGTGTTATATGGAAAAGTGTTTGTCACACTGGGTAAGTGAATTCTTTATTATGAGCTCGATGTTGTTAACTTTTAGCTTTACTCATGAGAGTTCTTCACCTTTTTCTATTGTTTTGTCATGCAATTGAAACTTGAAAGCATAACACAATGCTGAACTCTTGTTTACGACTTTACCGTGAAAATTCCGTGCCCACGTTAACACACCTTTTCTCTTTATAATAGCAAGGTTGTTTCTCTCCATTTTTCAAAACATGGGCGTGTGATTTATACCGCTGGCACAGATGGAGTTATATGTGAATTGAATTCTCGCACTGGAGAATCAAAAGACACGTTTAAAGCTTCAAAAAAGTCAATTAATTATATGACAATTTCTCATGGTGAGTGCAATTTTATCTTTATCTGTTGTTCACAGCTAACCTAAGTCATGCTTAAAAAGTTCCTTTTATTAAAGTTCCACACGTTTGTTGAATTCATGGGAGGATTTTCATCAACATGGATGGTTTATTCTTGAAGTTCTGTGAAGTGTGAAATACATTAGAAAGGATATCAGTGGTGATATTTCTTTCATTGTCTTTTTATCTTCATGTGTAGTAGTGCAGGAGCCTTTAGAACATTTATGAGGATTGTCAGTGAAGCACAATTCTGTTTTTTTCGACAAATAATATGTAATGATACCAGGAACAAATTCATTTGGAAGGGCAATAGCTTATTGTCTCTTTTTGCATATGTCAATTGTCAACTATGAATTGTGTAGTGCTAAAAAATGGGTTTAGTTTATTTAGTATTTTGAAGCTAAAATGAGTTAATTTCCACGCTTAAATACCACATTCTTAGGTCATTCTTGTTTAATTCTTTATTTTATCACTTCTCTGTGTATTTTTTGAACTCAATTTTTAGCACTGTATTTTGCAGATGAGAAGTTTATGGGTGTATCAAGTAAGACGGCAAGATTATTCAGTGTGCATGACAAAAAGGAGATCTTGAAGATTCCTTCTGCTGGTGTACGTCATTTTTTTGTTATACACCCCATGAGGTCTGTTTGTAGTATGTCATGCAATGAAAGAGGCTTTCAACTCTTATTGACGTAAATGTGATTGCAGGGTCCTATCCAGCTGATGTCTGTGTCAGATGATGCACGTTTTTTGGTTTCTTCCATTGATAATAATAAAGAAGTCCAAATCTGCTCTTGTGATCATGATAGTTGCTCTATCGTTTCTACAGCGTCCCTTGCAATGCAAACCCAGCCAAAGACAGTAGAGTGTATAAGGAGCACATCATATGAAGGTGGGGGGATTGTTCTTGCAGTATCGAAGAAAGGTGTTGCTTATGTGTGGCATTTACAGACCCTCTCCCAAGGCAAAGTATTGCCCACTAAAATCTCGGTCAAAAATTCACTTGATAGAAAGGGTCGATCCGATTATTTCAGCTAAATTATGTGATGTCAAAGAAGACAACACAATTAAGGTTCATGTTGTGTTTGGGCCACCAGACTTTTTACAGTTCAAGGCTGTAGAATTGGGTGAGACTTGCAAGGATATCAACTTGGTTGCGGAATATGATGCATTAGCTTTGAAAGATATGTTGACTTCGCAACAAAGGAATTTGGAGCAAGATGCTAAAGGTTTGTTGCCCATATCTTTTGTTGCTGTTCTTGTCATCATTATTAGCACATAAAGTCAGTAATTAAGTGCATATAAAACTATCTTGGTAGTACTGCAAGTTAGTTTGATAGATGGCCTTGGTTGCATTATCGCACGAGGATCGAAATCTCGATGACGGATGAAATCCCGGCCGTGAAGCGATAATGAGAATCGTTACGGCGGTTCGAAATTTCGGAAAAAACGGTGCGAATTCAAATTTTGAATTTTGAATTCGAAATTTTATCACCAGAACGGTCAAACTGAAAAAACCTAAAAACCGGAAATGGTGAAAATGGTAATTATAAAATTTAAATTTGGAACAATGCAAATATTAATGAGAAAATGTTTCTCTCATAGTTGATACTAGTAATCATACATATGAAACTCCGTGTCATTGAACAAACTATTAGCAAATACTTTTTCGATTCTTATTAATCATATCGCGTCACTAAATGATTTGAAAGTATAGGATTAAAGAATCAATCCAATCTCGAGCAAATAATGATGCAATCCAATTCTCTCATAGTTGCATGCAATCCAATTAATGAGAAAGTGTTTCAAGTTGTACATAAAAGTCCTCATTTATGTTTTAAGAGTGCTAAATATACTAAAACTAATGTTTCAATACATAATCTAGCATAAGAATGCCTAAACCAACTAGGGAAGGACATTATGGAGTCAAAAATTCAAATTCAAAATTTAAAAATTTGGCCGGTTTTTTTACGGTTCGACCGTAAACCGTTATCGTCGGTAACGCGCCGTTACCGGCGGTTTTTATCCCTGCTGCATCTGCAGAGGTCAGATTTCACCGTTTCTTGTGAGTTGCTTGCATTTGCTTTTACAAGTTTGTAGCCATGGCAAGAGCTGTTTTACTGTTGCCCTTGTCTAGATATCCGCGTCTTGTGAGTTGCATTTGCTTTTACAAGTTTGTAGCCATGGTAAGAGTTGCTTCTACTGTTGCCTCTATCTAGATTATTGCAATAAATTCTATGATCTCTAAAATGTATAAGTTGTTTCAGCTGGATATTTTGTGAGCGTTCATAAGTCATAACATGGTTAGTCATCAAACTGATCAATTTGATTGACATAATTGTTCTTTTTCACGATTCTTCTGAATCGCTGTGCTTGAACCTTATTTAAGGTTTCTCCACAGTGACAACTGCCTTTCTTTCTTGCCAGATCAAATGAGTTGCTTAGAGCCTTAGACAGCAGCTAGTATACACTTACTAATGGATGATCAATTTGGATAAACAAATAGATTTAAACAGTGTTGTTTATTGATGAAAAGGTTGTGCACGTTGCTAAGCACTTCTGGCATGTTTTGCAGCTTGGCGTGATAAACTGATAAAGAAATATGAATCAATCCTATATACTGAATTAGCATATGGTATAACTAGTGGGTTTTATTATATTTTATGACTTAGGGAAGTGCTTTTCCCAAAAGTGGAAAGCTCATTTTTTCAAAAGCAAAATGAGGGTTTCATTTGCAACCACCCACTACTCCAATGCTAACCGCACTATCTTAAGCTCTCTCCAATTTAGTTTTTGGACAGCATGGAAGCATTATTCTTAATTTCACATTTTTTGGTGTTAATGACTTACCTTTTATGATATGACACTTATGCGATGTCACTTTTGTTTGGTTTTGGTACTTTTTAATTTGTTCACATTTTTTTGGAATTTGTCTCCATAATTGCTTACGACTATATCTATATGATATGCTACTGAAGTTAAAAGATTATGTACTTCATTTAGATGCCTGCTATTGATCTGTAACTGTTTATTTCTTTATGGCACTAGTAAATAGCAGGGAGTCTGGAGAACCTGATCTACAGGAGATCACAAACCCCACTCATCAAGGAAGAGCAAAGAAAAGGACAGCATCTGTTTTGGATTCTACTAATGGTGAGACATATCCTTGTTATGCTTAACGACCTCCCAAACCTGATATTATCACATGCATTGAGTGTTCTAACCCATTAAAGCAAAGTTAAGGGTTTCCTTTATTTTCTAGCTTCTTAATCACTAGCTTTTGTATTTTGTTGGGATGTTTAGACACAACCAAGGGGGAAAATCCAGAGTATAATCTTGACGAACCAACTATGGAGGAAAAACTTGCAAGTCTGATTTTGCCCAGCAAGTCTGAATTTACTAAAGAGCAATCATCCTCTATGGCACCGCCAAGCGCAGATTCAGTCCATATTTTGCTGAAGCAAGCTCTGCGCGCTGATGATCATGCTGAATTGCTGAAATGCTTGTACAATAGAGATGAAAAGGTATGGTTTTCTTTTCTTTTCTTTTCTGTGCAATGTTTGGTCAAATCCTCTGTTGCCCCTTGTCTTCACAGATCATACTATAAAAGAAGTTTTTCTTTGAACTTTATATCTGTTGCCAACATTTCATAAAATTCAACATACTTTTGTTTGGATCAAACAAGTTCAGTTGATGTTACAGACTTTTAACTTCATATGTTGTTTTTTCTGGGCCATGAATATTCTCTATGTTATAATTGGAAAAGCCTGCAAACTGCTCCTGATCAATCACACTTGGCCGAGTGAAACATTGGGTGGTTTATTTTTTTTAATAATTAAGCTGAGTTTGTGTGAGTCTGAGCTTGATCAGATTTAGGCCATGGTTCCTTTGGTTGGTTTGTCTTATGACCTCCATGTTTAATGAGTTTCTTCATATTAAGTAAAAGCGAAAAGAAAAAAGGGTAAATTCTACGGAACTCAAAGTTGCTATCGTCCATATATTTGTAACCGAGAAGGAATGGAAAGTTCCTTTGTCCTGGTCTTGACCAATGTTATGATCTTATTCAGTCTAGTTAGGCTACTTTAATAATCAAACCTGGCTAGAACTCATTTACTAAGCTAATGACAGGTCTATTTTTCTCCATAACCAACTAATTCTCTCAAGTTTTTTGACCCATTACTCCATTAGCAGTAACCTGCAGTTATTCAGTTATTGACAGCTGTTACTGTCAGGAATTCGCTATGTTATGCAATTTTAAGAATATTTGCTCTTGTCTGATAATTTTATTGTTGGGTTACACGCAGGTCATTGTAAAGTCAATATCACTCCTAACACCAGCAGATGTTGTAAAGCTTCTCAAGTTCTTTGTATTGCAAATACAATCTAGGTAGGAAATTTTTTTGGAGGTATTTTGTCAGTTTAGTACATTGTTTGGGACAAGCTATGTGGCGCATGTATAGACTTTGGAGAGCTTCAATTCATTGACAATGATACTGCCTTCATGGACATGCACCATCAACTATATATCCATGTATACCATGGACTACTTGGGACTTACAATTCTTTGGATTTAGTCTTTTATTTGTATGCCTAGAATTTTCAATTTCCAAAGTACTTAGTTTCTTGTAATTTTTTTATAGTAAAATTTTCTTATTCCAGTCATCCTTTTGTTTTACATGCATGCATGCTCACTTATTGCTGAGATTGGGTGCCCATGGGGTGGGGAATTACTTATATTCTCTGGCTTCTTCTGTCCTATTTGTTTCTTCTGAAGCTGGAGGGCACCGCTAATCATATTCTACAAGGATGGTTGCAAGCAAACCTTGTTGGAATGCCCACTTATAGACAAGATACTGTTTGTGTATCTCAGTTTTTTGCATGTGTGTTTTCAGTGGAATAGATGAGCATTGCATCAAGCTCCTGACTTCAATGCCATTGATCATTTTGTTGTGTGCTTGCTGTGTTCCTCATTCTGTTGTACACTTCTTATTTTTGAGTTGAATAAACTACTGTATTAGGATTGTTATAACATATTTTGTTTTCACCTGTTTAGCTGAACTATCCTAGGTTATTCAGAGAATGCTAATTTTACATGCTCAGTCTTGGTGTAACTCTCAAATTTGTTTAATCACATTTTGACCCTTTCTTATTTCTTGATATCATGTTTTCCCCTCCGCAGGGGTGCAACATTGGTTTGTTTGCTCCCATGGCTGCAAACTTTACTTAGTCGACACATGAGCAGCATAGTGTCTCAGGAGTCTTCTGTGGTGTTGCTCAATTCACTCTATCAGGTTGGTAGTTTTTTTTTTTTCAAGCTGCAGCGACAGCTGTACAAGAATTTTCTCATTAAGATCACCACATTGTAGCCTCCCTGAATGAGGCTGCATTTAGATGTGTGCAACAGACTATAGCTTCAGGAATTTCTTGGAGTTTCAGTCTGCCTTGTTTATCAGTTCTTTGAGTGCACAAGTGCCGACATGAATAGCAATTATAAGTCATCTTTATTTGTGGATACTACTTTTTACTGAATGCATTTTTTTTCAGCTTATTGATGCAAGAACATCAACGTTCAAGTCAGCACTTCAACTCTCTACCACCCTAGATTACCTTTTCAGCGAGGTAAGTTTGCTTCCTCCAAAAGCAAGATCGTTTTCAGAATTGCAAATAATTCAAGTGTTCTCCAGATTGTTGATGATGAAACTGACGAGGAAGAGGCAGCCCCACCGATAATTTATGAGGACAAGGACACTGACGAGGAAGAATCCGAAGTTGATGCTATGGAAACTGATGGGGAGAGCGAAGAGCTGGGTAATGTTACTGATGCCTCTGAGCATTCAGACCGAAGTGAGATCATGAGCGACTGATTCTTCTTACTCCCTTAGGACTGAGTTCTCAATCATCCTGATAAGGTGGGAGCTCGCAAAGCTCTTGGATCATGGTTGACCTTGTCCTCGCTGCTGATGTATCTGGATTCACCTGTTGGGTCGGCACACGATAGAAGCACGGGGGATAAGTTTCAATGGGAAAGTTAGTTGTGCTTGTACTTGTTAAACATCATATCATCTAGTCGTGCTAAACAGCCTCAGCATCATATATGTTGCTTACCTCGTCAAATTCTGTATCTGCCGAGTGAAGATTTTCCAAAGCTTTCGAATGGTACTTCTGCTGACGAAGAAAGTGAGCGAAATTTGTGGGGGAAAAACATTGCCTTGTTTAAATGTTGTTGGTTGTCGGACCTTGTAGGACAGACAATTGTCGGCCGAGTTGGTCGGGATTTATTGTGTTCATTTCATGACAATTTACACATGGAGCTGCACAAAGCTTGCCGCTGTTCATCAGATCGATTCTCCCCTCTAGTGCATAGAGGCATAGAGCTTACTTATTAAATTATTATTATTTGTGAGATGTCGAGCTCACTTTTTGTTTTCCGCAAGCCCTACATATATTTTTTAAAAAGTTCTGAAGCTCTATATGAAAAAAGAAACAAAAGGAAACGTAAAAAAAAACCACAGGGAACATAAAAAAGTCTTAAAATGGCGGATTTTCTATTGTGTAGGTTTTTGTAAAATTACAATTGATTTTCTCACTTTTTGATGCATTCGTGCTTCGGCGAGCTTGTCTTCCTCCGTCGCTGTCAGGTTGGCTCACTGGAGTCCTGAGCTTAGAGTGAGGGGGGGCGACAGTGCGGTGAGGCGGCAATGGCGATGCTGGCGCCGTAGGTCGAAGGAGGGGTGGTGGGTGGCAGAGGTCGGTGGGGCGACAAGGATGAGCGGTCAGGAAGTGGTAGGCGACGTCTATTGTAGGGGCGCCTCACGGGTCCCAACGATTTGACGAAGGCACAAAGCCAATGGTACACCTCGACACAGTTCAAGGGTACTATGTACCCCTTCGTACATAACGAATGATACAGAAAGGTCACCGAAGGCAGTCTCAACAGAAGATTACAACACACTCTGTAGCGAAAGAGGTCCTGTAGGCCCTCGCCCTAGATCACCTCGCATGGAGCAAAGGGAGTTAAGGACACCTACGGTCTAGGAGTACAAGCATGGTGAATCAAGCCCATAAGGGTCTACTGTGCACTAAAGGCTCTATGCCTAGGGAAGTGGAAAGAACCCTACACAACAATCATGATCATGTCCAAGCCCATCGTCTCGATCACGTGGAGCCCATCTGCTTCTTTGCTGATGGATAGACTCTAGCTCCGAGCGAGAGGATAGACCCAGAACGCGTAGAATTCCTCCACAAGGTCCCGGGTCGACAGTCGCCATGTCGCCTTCAGCAGCATCAGTAGGTGCACCTCCTCCCCTCTGGTCAACTGGACCCTCCGGTGAAGAGATGAGACTAATGGGTCCCCCAGAGTAGCACATGCCATCAACCATGGGCGAGGTGTGGTAGAACCACCTTCCCTTCAGATCATTCTAGGACCTATCCCCTGGAGGTCTCTTTAGACCACCCCAGGACCTTTCCCCAATAGAGGAGGTCCTCAAAGGTATCCTTTAACAGGAATGAGGCTCTAGCAAGGACCTCGTCATCTGAAAAAGCTGCAATATAATGAAAAATTACTTTACTTCAACTATAAAAATTTAGTTCGAGTAAAAAGGTAAATGTATTATTACCATTATCTGGGATGTCATAATCATGAGATAATATTTCTCTCTTTTGGAGAGGAAAGATCTTGTTCTTGAGGAAGTCATGGACGACTTTTCGTCTAGTTAAACCTCTCCTTACCAAGTTGCTGATTACTTGGACCACACTCTTCTCATCATCGGAGAGCTTGATCTCCTTGTCAGCAGTTTGGCCTTTTGAGGACCACTCCGGTGGCGCATTCTAACTGTAAGTAATCCTACTCTCTTTCGGAATAGCAGAATATAACCATTCTTTGTTCCATGTTTGGCTGACATCTCTGGTAGCCAAGAAGGGAAACACCCTCTTGTTGGCATCTTGGAACTTAAAGTAAAAAGTGCCTATAGCACCAGCACATTTCTTGTTGCGATTGATTTGGTAATAAAACCTAAATAGACGCAAACTAGAGGCTATTTCTAAAAACGCCTCAAATGTATGGGCAAAGACGCAAAGTACCAGAATTGAATTCGGTACAAGATGAACTAATTCTATTATATAATGATTAAGAATTTTAATAAAAAAAATCATTCTCGGGTAACAGAGGCTCGCCCTGAGATAGGCACCTAAAAGTACCGTAAAACCGGACGAAGGGCATGGCTCAATCTCCCTCCCTGGCGAACGCCACTCAAGAAGTGCCTTCTCTAATAGATGTCCATCTTACTCCAATCCTTTGAGCTCCTCCGCATACAACATTGACGATTTCCATCCCACCATTGTCTTGGTTCAATGGTGAACTGATGAATTCTTCCTTTCGACGGTTTGTGGAGGACAAAAGGCTCTCGGTGAATGGGGAAAGTAAAAATGGTAGGGGGAAATCGTGCCCAAGTAAGGATAAGGATCCGTATATATATCTTTGGTGCATTTAAAATCCACTACCTCAAAGATGTAACAACTGCACATCAACCAATGGGGACATGACAACTCATATCTGGTCAAGGAAGTTGTTCCACACGTCAGAGACGTGTGAGAAGAAGTAGTTGAAAAGTTTTTCCCTTTTTCTAAAGTTATCTTTATCCCATAATCATCACGAGTAAAAAGCATGACACCTTTAAAACGAAAACTGTTTTGACATGTGCTTTGAGAAGTATTCACCTGATCATCAGAATTTTTCTTCTACTAATTTCTGGAAAACTTCATAGAATAAATTGGCTTCTTGACCAGTTTGGAAGAATAAAATTCAGAGATCATAACTTCAAGGTGGTCAAAAAGTTAAATTTGTTCTACAAAGTTTATCTTTTTTTCTTCTTTATCTCTGCTATCATGGTAGACCATCTACTCGAACTGAAGGAGTTGGAAGGTGAGTATTCAAAGATAAAGTGGAGATATGAAAGTTAGAAAGCTTCTGAGGGAATTTTTCTTATGTTCTGTCCCTCCTGGTGGTTATTTATAGACCAACAACTCATGGTGAAATTGAAGACGACAGTCCAAGGGATAAGATTTATTAGAGTCTGTTGCTAATAAATCGTTGAAAGATTAAGCATGACCGTCTCTTTGAGAATTGTTTTCACAAATGAAGACGGTTGACACCCCCTTTTTTCTTCTCAGAAAAAGTAGTCGTCAGTTGGAAAGGCTTTACTTCTTATTATGATTTTATAACCTCCTTCTCAAGTAAGTTATTTTTCACTTGAAGTTGAGGGCTAGCTGACGAAGATTGTTGACTAGTCAAATTATCTGGATATACCTTTATTCGAGAATAATCTAGGTCCTCTACTGGGTCCAGGATTAATTACGTAGTTAGAAGGTGGGCCCAAGAACCTTCCCTTTAGACCATTCCAGGACCTCTCCCCTGGAGGTCTCTTTGGACCACTCTAGGACCTCTCTCTTGGAGAGGTCTCTTCGGACCACCCCAGGACCTCTCCCCAATGGAGGAGATCCTCAAAGGTGGTTTCCCACGTGTAGTTAATTACAACCCATGTGGAGAAAGTATTGGTCGTTACATCCGGAGACATAGCAGTCACCATAAAGGGACGCGATGATTGGCTTAAAGGAACGCGACCATTGACGTGAAGAGGTGCTACTGCAATCAATTGCCGACGCTTGTAGAACTATAAAAGCCTGGCCTATGAGCCATTGTAAAGATAGATCCTGATCCAAGCCCTAATCCACGTGTATTCACAATCATTTTCCCTGTAATCAGATCATACCCTTTGCAATATACATCACTGCTTTGAGTCCTTTGGCGAATAGATAGCAATCCCTATTTCCTTTTTATAATTTTGTTTGTCCGTTCTGTGACGAGAGTTCCAAACATAGACACTTGGTGTCTTGCAGGTACGTGAACAAGCGTGCAGTGCCCTCCATCCCCGCAGCTCGCATTGTCCACTCCCAGACCTCGAGCCACACGATGGAGTCAAGGCCACCGTGCCAACTCCATGCCATACAGGCGCAAGATCCCCACCACGAGATACACGGACGGGATCTATAGGCTCGCATCAAAGAAGGCAACGAAGACCACAGCCTTGTCTACTCGCGGCGTAGGTACTGTCTCCGTCCCGGGGTCTGCACGACGTCAAGGCTCGACTCCTCCTCCATAAGGGTGAGCTCCGTCCCCAGCGAGCGTCGAAGCTCGCTGGTGTACTCCACCTCACCGCTTGTCTCCCTGGTTGTTTTTCTCCACTTCGACATCTCAACAGAATGATGCGAAGGCTACAATGCGATGACACTAAGAAGTCCGGCGAAGACAAGCAAAGGCAAAGGCAACGAATTTAGGGTTTGAACAAGTGTGAAAGGTGAAATGAATGGCTCTAAGGCCATTTTATAGGTCACCTGGCGACACCCACGAGATGGCACAACCCATGATGGGTCGTAGACCAAGCATGTGCTGCCACGTGCCCTACCCACAGTGCGTGCAGGAGCTATTGTCACCTCCAACACTACCACAACACACGATGATCAAGGCGTCATGCTAATCCACGACACGGCGTGCGACAATCAAGCAAGGGTAATAACTTCTCACCATTCAGCGTGCAAATCAATCGGGTGCATTAAATCCAACCGCCCGAGCACGGGCCGCGGGGCAACCCCTGCAAGGACGCTTCGCTAGGTCAAAGGGGACAGTGTGCCTAGACCCTTCGAGGTAATAAGGCGTGGTTTCAGCCATACGAAGCAAGATCTTGATCACGAGTGGCTCTTGTCATAGGGGCGGCTCACTGGCCCTAACGACTTGGCGAAGACACCAAGTACCATGTACACCTCGACATAGTTGAAGGGTACCATCTACCCCTTTGCACATAACAAAGGGTACAGAAGGATTGCTGAAGGTAGCCTCGACAAAAGAGTACAACACACCCTGGAGTGAAGGGGAGTCAGAGGGCCCTCACCCTAGACCACCTCGCATGGAGCGAAGGGAGTCAATGCCTCTTACGGACCAGGAATACAAGCGTAGTGGACCAATCCCATGGGGGCCTACCATACACCGGAGGCTACGCCTAGGGAAGTGGAAAGACTCTAAAGCCCATATAGACATATGACCTTTTTAGGGGTTAGCGACAGGGGTTGGTGGCAGAGGTCAGTGGGGGCGACAAGGACGAGCAGTTTGGAAGCGGCAGGAGGCGATGGTGGATCCAAATGGTGATAGCCCCTAGAAATGAGGAAGGGTGGTGACGTGAGGGAATCTTGTTGGAAAGGAGGAAGAAGGGTGGCAAAGGTGTGAGGGAGAGGAGGCAGGCGGAGAGAGAAGGCGGACTACGGGGCGGGGAGTCATTGGTGTCGCCTCCGATGTCGACGAGACAACGGGAGGTGGCACGGGCCGGGATGGGGGTGGTGGCGGCGGATGGGCATAAGTGGGTTAGGATAAGGTTAGTATGCGGATGAATTTTATTTGCGAAAGAGGATGTGAGCTATGTGATTTTGAACGAATGGTGGCAAAAATTGACTATGATTTCAAATGATTTCAGTCGACTGTGAACTAGACGCACCGTAAAAACAACAACAAAAAAATCTCAGCAAAATTGACTTCGAAGTTGGAAAATGTTTTATCGATACCAAAGACCCTTCCTAACGACTTTTTGTTATTAGGGGTCCCTTGTTATTATTAGTAGATCCCATCCATCCCTTTGCGGGACTACAAGAAGCACAAGCTCCCCCTTCGCATTTCTCCTTCACCTCTCTTCCTCCGGGCCAGATAGATCGCACGCGCCGCCAAAGCCAGCAACGATGAGGCCGTCGCTGATGAGATCCGCTTCCCAGTTCCTCCGCCGCCGCAGCTACTCCTCCGTCTCCGGGCAGCCGGAGCGGAAGGTGGCCATCCTCGGCGCGGCCGGCGGCATCGGCCAGCCGCTCGCCCTCCTCATGAAGCTGAACCCCCTCGTCTCCTCCCTCTCCTTCTACGATATTGCCGCCACCCCCGGCGTCGCCGCCGACGTCTCGCACATCAACTCCTCCGCTCAGGTACCCCCGTTCGCTCGTCACCAGCCGCCACCCTTGCCGCGCCGCGCCGCGCGGCCCTCAGTTCGGTCGGATCTGTCTAATTCTAATAGCGCTTGGTTTGAGTTTTCGCAGGTGAAGGGGTTCATGGGGGACGACCAGCTCGGGGAGGCGCTGGAGGGGTCCGACGTGGTGATCATCCCGGCCGGCGTGCCGAGGAAGCCCGGCATGACCAGGGACGACCTCTTCAACATCAACGCCGGCATCGTTAAGAACCTCTGCACTGCCATCGCCAAGTACTGCCCCAATGTAAGATTCTTAGCTGTCTTGCACTGTAGATCTGTGGCTTTTGTGGTTGATTGTTCTTCTGGCAGTCTGGCTTCCGTGGTGCGGTGTCGCTGCAGATCCCTCTATCGCTCGTTGAAAATGTGGTCACTGCATTGATGACTGATTTGTAGAAATGGAAAAGTGAACATGATTTGATTAACAACACGAAGAACAGTACTTGCTGAAAAAGGCACCGAACTTTTGCCTCAGCATGTGCACTCTTTCTCAGGCACACGCGCTGTAGATCCTCGTTAGATAATCCGGTTCCCAAGCTTTTTGCGAATTTTGATGCAAAACTTATTTGCATGTCCATGCTCATGTATGTTATCCTGGATAAGTGAAAAATAGATGATTAGATCAGTGTTACCCTGGATAAGTGAAAAGTAGATGATTAGATCAGTTTTTCCCTGGTTTGGCTCCCTGTTTGTCTCTAAAGTTCATCATTTTTTGCTATATTTATACCTACTAAGTATATATTCTGTTATGACTATATTTATATACATATTCTTTTGTCCTACATGGTTATTATACCATCCTGTATATGTTTTTGTGTTGGCCATATGTCATATCCGTGGTACTGACGGACCATATAGCTTCTATTCCATAATTACATATTTTAATGAAAAATCAGTGAGAAGTATAGCGTGTCATCAAAATCAGGCGATCAGCTCCAATATCCGTTTTCAGGGTATATTGTGTCAGGAAAATCACTATATGATTCATTGAACTAGTGAACTGCCAATTTTTTTGCTACGTAATTTTGATCTATAGTTTTGTACACATCTTGCTGAGGATTTGATTTGTTTTTGTATCTTAGGCTCTTGTCAACATGATCAGCAACCCTGTAAATTCAACTGTTCCAATTGCTGCTGAGGTTTTCAAGAAGGCTGGTACCTATGATGAGAGGAGATTGTTTGGTGTGACCACTCTTGATGTTGTTCGTGCTAAGACTTTCTATGCTGGGAAGGCCAATGTACCAGTCACCGGTAACAATTTAAGATTTACTTGACTGTTGGTGAATGAAATAGTATGGTTGTAGTATTTTGTCTCTATTCCTTAATTGGAATGAATTTTCTTTTGGCAGATGTAAATATCCCAGTTGTTGGTGGTCATGCAGGTATCACCATCCTGCCACTGTTCTCACAGGTATTGAGCTTTGATAAACTGTCATACAAATCAATGTTTTCATGCCATCTTCAATAGTAAGCCAAAATTATAGGTCATAAAATCAGAAATGGAATGTTTAACAGATTCTTATTTGATCGTATTTGTCTTCTATAACTATAATCAAAACATCCTTAATAACAATTTATTGTCCATCTGCCCAGATAATCAAATGTAAAATGTGTTAGAATAGGAATTCTTTTGTATTTCCTTATATGCCTTGTATTTCCTTATATGTGTATGGCATATTCTCTTGTAATATTCCCTTTATACTCCTAATATATATTGCCTATTGGGTTTCATGAATACATACACAATATTCATAACATGGTATCAGAGTTAGGGAACTAACTTGGCTCCTTCCGCTGCCATCCTTCCGCCACCGCCACCGCTTGAATTGGGTTGCTGTCGTAGTTCTGGTTGCCCTTCGCCGCCGGCGCGCTCGAGCACTGCCGCCAGATCCTGCGACGGAGACGGCCCTGTAGGTCGCCGATCGACCTGAGGCCGCTCCGCCGTGCGCCGCACCTCTGCCGCGTGCGCGTTTGAGCCCAACGCCGCTGCCCGAGCGGCGTCGCAACCCTGTGAACACCCAAAGCTGATCGTCGACCCAAGGCCGCACCACTGCCGTAGTTTTGAGATGAGTCTGTTCTACGGTTGCATATCTCATCAATATGCAGCCTTCCACTGCTCTTAAGGGTGTCAATCCTATAGAGCGTCTCTACTCTCGAGCTCCCCAGTACTCACCTTCGTGTTTTTGTTGCACTTGTTTTGTTCCGCTGCAGTCTCGTGAGTGCATCAAACTATTGGCTCAGTCAATTGAGTGTGTTTTTTTATAGTTCTGAGCATAAGGGTTATCGCTGCTATGATCCTTCTACCCGATGGATCAGGATCTCACAAGACATTGTCTTTGACGAATCTCGACCTTTCTTCTATTGAGATTCAGCTCCTTGTCCTGTTTCTACCGTTGAGTCGATTTCATGGTTGTCTCTTTCTCACTCTTGACCCATTTCTCCACTATCACAGTCTTCTCTTGGTTTGTCTCTAGTGGTTCCTTCTGTACCCCCGCCTCTGGTGCTGCTTCCTGCAACACCGCCTCTTGTTCCTGCAACACCACTGTCTCGTTTCTCTGGTATTCACAACTCCAGGCATTCTCGTCCTTCATCAGTCTCCTCTCATGGTATCTTGCTGGCACCTACGTCTGATTCTCCTGATGATGCTCTCTGTTACTCCTTCATGACCGTACATCCCTTCGACCTCCTAATCGTCTTGGATTTGCTCCGATAGCTCATGCTCTCTCTGTCATTGAGTCTAGTTCTTATCGTCAGGCTGCTCCTCATTCTGAGTGGCAGCTCGCTATGGTAGAGGAGCTTGATGCTCTTCAACTTACGGAAACATGGGATATTGTACCGGCATCTGTGCATGCTCGCCCTATCACGTGCAAGTGGGTGTACAAGATTAAGATCCAGTCTGATGGTACTATCGAGCGCTACAAAGCTTGTCTTGTGGCTCGCGGTTTTCAGCAGGAGTACGGTCGTGACTATGATGAGACTTTTGCCCCTGTTTCCCATATGACCACTATTTGCACTCTTGTTGTGGTTGCTTTTGTTCGTCGGTGGTCTACCCTTTCAGTTGGATGTTAAGAATGTCTTTCTTAATGGTGTTTTGCATGAGAAAATCTATATGCAGCTACCACTTGAGTATTCTGTTCCCGATGGGCACGTCTGTCGTCTTCGTTGTACTCTTTATAGCCCTAAACAGGCTTCTTATGCCTGGTTTGCGCGTTTTATCTCAGTGATTACTGCTGTCGGTTTCACTGTCAGTTTCCTTAATCTTGCTCTTTTTGTCCATGTCTCATCTTGGGGTAGGACACTGTTTCTTCTGTATGTTGATGATATGCTCATCATTGGTGATGATTCCTCCTTCATCACGTATGTGAAGAAACATCTCAGTGAGCAGTTTCTGATGACTGATCCTAGTTATCTTACGTACTTCCTTGGGATTGAGGTCTCCTCCACGTTTGAGGGCTACTACCTCTCCAAGCAGAAGTATGCCAGGATCTTCTTGATCGGTCTGGTCTGACTGACACTCGCATTGCGGAGACTCCCGTGGAGCTATCCCTACAGCTTCGTGCTATTGATGGTGATCTTCTTGAGGATCCTACTCGATATCGCTATCTTGTTGGGAGTAGTAGGGTGTATCTTGTGAGCACTCATCCTGATATTGCTCATATTGTTCATATCTTAAGTCAGTTCATGGCTTCTTCTACCCATCTTCACTACAGTCACTTTTTTCATATTCTTTGCTATTTGCGTGGGACTATCTCTCGTCGCTTGTTTTTTCCTAGCTCCAACTCACTACAGCTTCTGGCATACTCTGCTGCGACTTGGGCTAGTGATCCTTTTGGTCGTCGTTCTCTTTCTGTTTACTGTGTTTTTCTTGGCTCCTCCCTAATTGCCTGGAAAACAAGGAAGCAGACTGCAGTTTTCCGTTCGAGTGCATAGGCTGAGTTGAGAGCTATGGCAGCATCGACAGCAGATGTTACTTGGTTGAGGTGGCTACTTGCAGATTTTGGAGTGCCTGTGATGGGATCTACGACTATTTTGTTTGACAGAATAGGTGCTATCAGTATTGCTTGTAACTCAGTGAAGCATGAGCTACTGAGCACATTGGTGTGAATACTTTATACACTCGGTTACAGGTGCAGGAGGGAGTACTTGCATTACGGTTTGTGCCATCAGAATTATAGATTTGCTAACTTCTTCATGAAGCCACAAACTAGGGTACAACATTTGTATTTTCTCTACAAACTCTTTGTGTGATCCACCATGAGTTTTTTTTTTTGGGGGTTGGTGGTTAGAATATGAATTCTTTTGTATTTCTTTATATGACTTTTTTATTTCCTTATATGTGTATGTCATATCCTCTTGTAATATTCTCTTTGTACTCCCTATATATATTGTCCATCGGGACTCATGAATACATACACAATATTCATAACAAAATGCACATGCTTATTATGCATCAACACCAAACATATTGTATTATTCCTGCTCATAAGCCACACTATTTTTGTTGACAGAAGGTTTCCTAGCTAATTCAGTCTAATGTAAAGAACACACTTTGCAAATTATAAATAAGAAATTGAAGATCGTGTATGCGTTTGTGTTGTCACCCCTAACTCTGATAACCTAACAGAAGGAACTCTTTATTTGTAATAGGCAACTCCTGCAACTAATGCTTTTTCTGATGAAGACATCAAGGCTCTCACCAAGAGGACACAGGATGGTGGTACTGAAGTTGTTGAGGCTAAGGCTGGAAAGGGCTCTGCAACCTTGTCCATGGCGTAAGTCAAAAAGAAAAGAAAAGAAAAAACTGTGCAAACCGAGGATGTCTTGTTGCCTTTCTGGCTAACATACTGTGGTGTTTTTACTTGTTTCTCTAATAGATTTGGTTTATCATCTGTGCAGGTATGCTGGTGCTGTTTTTGCAGATGCATGCTTGAAGGGTCTGAATGGAGTTCCTGACATTGTTGAATGTTCTTATGTGCAATCAACCGTAACAGATCTGCCCTTCTTTGCCTCCAAGGTACATGTGTATTTCACTAATGTATTTGTTTCTTGCAGTTGTGATATGTTATATGATTTTCTTAAGTAAATCTAGATGGTTGCCATGTGATTCATTGACCAAAAAAAATCTTTTCATATTTTGTGCAGTGGTTATTTTGCATTCATATGATTTTGTATTGCAACCTCCTTTCTGTTTGTTCCCTAAAGAAATGTTTGAAGATTAACAGATCTAGCTATACATCTTTGTAAATTTTATAGATTGAACTGAAACATGCTAAGACAGCTTCGATCCTTTGAGGGTACCCCGTTTGCCTTTTGCTGAAATGGGGTAGGTTAGCCTCCTTTTCTGACTGGCTGTGTAGTTAGATCTTTTTTTATCCTTTGTTGTTTGGGATGTATTCTCACCATGGTGACACTGCAGCAGGCAAGTTAACAGTACCGCTGCACTGCTGAAATGGGTTAGGTTAGCCCACGGATCGAAAAACCGGATTCGGCCAGAATCCCGGCCGGCGGCCGGTACCGGTTACCGGAAAAACGGGAAAAATCCCGGCCAAATTTTGCCAGCGAAATTTTGAATTGAAGTTTTCCCGGAACTGGTTACCAGTCGGGAACCAGAAAAACCGGTTGAAATACCGGAAAAAACCGGAAAATAGAGATATTTGCTAATTTGAAATATGGAATAATGCAATTTTAAAAGTCATAAATATACTAAAAACTAATGTTTCAATACATAATCTAGCATAACAATGCCTAAACCAACTAAGGAAGGACATTACAGAGTCAAAAATTCTAATTTGAATTTAAATATTCCGGCCGGTTTTTTTATTGGAACCAATAAGGAAAACCGCCGTGATAACAGCCGCTTTTTTACCTATGGGTTAGCCTCCTTTTCTGACTGGCTGTGTAGTTAGATCTTTTTTTTTATCCTTTGTTGTTTGGGATGTATTCTCACCGTGATAAAAAAATAACTGGTTAGATATGTTATTTTGGGATTTTTTTATCTATCAAGTTATTATTAGTGGTAGGATTTTATCTATTAAGAATGTTATTTTTAATAGTTGAAAAGATTAAATTGGATTGATATGTTTCTTTATAGATTATTTCTTAGATGTCAAGTCGGATTGTCACTATAAAAGGGATATTATGTATATTGTATCCATTATCAATCTAAGCAATGAGAAATCAAGAGTTCAATTAAGCCTCGAGCCTCGCTACTTGACAGGAAGAGCCTGGCGCTTAGATGAGGGCGAGTGCTCTACCCTCGGCTCTCGGACTGCACTCCAACCAACGACTACAACATTAACTAAATTGTTAGTTTGGACATTGTTTTGCAATGTGTCACATTGATTTCATTACATCGTAGTGCAGATGAGACCATTGCTGAAAATTCTCATGTTGTACCTAGAATTGCTTCCAAGCAGGGATAAAAACCGAATCGGGCAATTTCGATCATGGCTAAAGCGGCAACGATTCGATTGAAATTTTGCCAGCAAAATTTGAATTGAAGTTTTCCCGGAACCGGTTACCGGTCGGGAACCAGAAAAACCGGTTGAAATACCGGAAAATAGAGAAATTTGCTAATTTGAAATAATCCTAAATATACTAAAAATTAATATTTCAATACATAATCTAGCATAACAATGCCTAAACCAACTGAGGAAGAACATTACAGAGTCAAAAATTCAAATTTGAATTTAAATATTCCTACGGTTTTTTATCGGAACACTGGGAAAACCGCAGAATCGCCGCTTTTTTACCTATGGGTTAGCCTCCTTTTCCGACTGGCTGTGTAGTTAGATATTTTTTTTATCCTTTGTTGTTTGGGATGTATTCTCACCGTGATAAAAAAATAACTGGTTAGATATGTTATTTTGGGATTTTTTATCTATCAAGTTATTATTAGGGGTAGGATTTTATCTATTAAGAATGTTATTTTTAATAGTTGAAAAGATTAAATTGGATTGATATGTTTCTTTCTAGATTATTTCTTAGACGTCAAGTCGGATTGTCACTATAAAAGGGATATTATGTATATTGTATCCATTATCAATCTAAGCAATGAGAAATCAAGAGTTCAATTAAGTCTCAGAGCCTCGCTACTTGACAGGAAGAGCCCGCGGCGCTTAGATGAGGCGAGTGCTCTACCCTCGCTTCTCGGACTGTACCCAACCAACGACTACAACATTAACGGAATTGTTAGTTTGGACATTATTTTGCAATGTGTCACATTGATTTCATTACATTGTAGTGCAGATGAGACCATTCTTGAAAATTTTCATGTTGTACCTAGAATTGCTTCCAAGCAGGGATAAAAACTGAATCTGGTAATTTCTAGTCGCTAGCCGGAACGGCAACAGACCGTTACGGAATTACCAGAAAAAATCTGGATGAAATTTCCTTGAATTTGCTTAAAAACCAGCTGAAATTTGAAAACTGGAATTTGAATTTGCTAAACCGGAAAAAACCGTCCGGTTTTCCGTTCCCTGTCCCCACCGGTAAATGCAGTTACCGGCAGTAACCGACCGGAATTTTCTTTCTTCCTTGCTTCCAAGTACCGCTGCAGAAAAGTAGCTTTTGACATACTTTTTCTGTATTGTAGTCTGACTCTGTTTTTCCTCTTGCACAATAATCAACAGCTGGCATTCTTTTTTCCATATATTAGTTTGATTGAGGAAAAATCTTTTGAAAAAAGCTCTGCATAACCGTGCTGTTGCAAATGTTGTGGCAAATTGTGCATGTACTAAGATTTGCTAGAGTTTGCTTTATATTGTACTATGTTCAAGTTAAACTTGTTCACCTTGTTGGTATCGATGGTGCTTAATGTAGTGTGATTGTACCATGACCCTGCGATACTGGTTTACTTTAGAAATCTTATGTTTTAGTCATAGAATGGAATTTCATGGTCTGGCTGCCGGAGTATTTACATGGCTTCTACTGACTGATGTTACAGGTGAGGCTCGGGAAGAGTGGAGTCGAGGAAGTGCTTGGGTTGGGCCAGCTGTCCGACTTTGAGAAGGAAGGTTTGGAAAATCTCAAGGGCGAGCTCAAGTCCTCAATTGAGAAGGGAATCGAGTTTGCAAACAAGAATTAGTTAGGCCATTTTGCAGATTATAGCAATTCAAACCTGTAGGTGAGGGATCTCCTGATCCGGTTTTCTGCTTTTCTGCCCCTTTATGCGGGTATGGAGGATTTGAGCTTTACAATAAGAATCCGGCGGCTTAATGCCAAAGCCAAACAGAGCAAAACTTTGTACGAGAGGAAACTAGCTTGTGTGAAGTTTTGAATCATTGCATTAAAAAAACAATTTATGGCACTGTGCCTTTCAATCATTAGTGCTGTGAACTACGCCTGTGTTTGGTTTGGCTACTTAAAACTGTCAGTGTTGAGCTCAAGGTCGGCTTGCAAGTTAAAACGACGGTTAACCGGCGTTTCTGGAGTAAACCTGTACACGAAGCTGTACTACTGATGAGTTCCTCTAGTTTGTGTTCTTCAGTTAGTTGCTTCCAATATCAATCTCTCCGTGTCATGTCTTCCCTTCCCTAGTGATGCCTTCTACGCATACCTTGAGGCTTTAGTGCTGATTACGCGACAGGCAAAGTAACTTTGCAGCTTATTCTTTTCACGGCAGGACATCTTTTTTGACGGTATTTGATTCGCCCCTTTATGAAAGCAAAAGATTTCCGTTTCGATTGCCTTTGCCTTTTTGTCCGAAAAAAATTCTCTTATGTCGGTCTTCGGATTGAATCCTTTTACCTTGGTTTGTCAATAATAAAATCACGATATTCATATTATTTATTTACGGAGGGATTCTTCAGGGTGCCTTTTTCCTCTTCCATGGACCATACCTGAGAAGACATTGATGTATCCACTGAGATTTTATTGGATCACAGTCCGGATTTTATAAGCGTCATAACCTCTTTCGAGAATTATTTATCCACAATCTTGACAGCTGTCGTGAGTTCAACCTCTCGAAATATAGTTTTTTTTGTGGTGTGGAAGGACTAAAGAAGAAAACAAGTTTTTTTAATCATTTAACTTCTTTTAAAAAACAAAATAGCAAAAAAAGCCTTGTATGAAAGAAACGGCAAAAATGACATCCTTATCGTGTAAAACCACTGCAGAAGGCTACCTGCTGTAAACTGGAACCTCGAAAGGCGGTCTACCATTAACTGGGACCGTGGCAGGTAACCTGCTACTAATCTGTCGAGCTACCTGCCGGCGAGATATGTCGTCTATCTATCCATCTGCAGTACTATTTTTTGCTATTTCATCAGGGCAAAATATTATATTTGCTATTTTGTCATCAAAACATGCCAAATAAGCCAAAACTGAAAAAAAATACGTCACCGAATTCCAGAGTATTGGACTAGTATTATAGCATGAAAGGATAAGCGATACATACCACTCAGGTCGTTTGGTTATGTTGGTGACGCCCAATTTTGAATTGTCAAAGCATGACGACACACTCATTACTCACACACCTACTTTTTTGACCACATAACTGGACGTTGCACATCTGATTCTGATGGTTGTCGCCGTGTTGCGTTCGCTCACTGATTTTTCTGGGCTGAGCAAGGAACCTCCTGCTACTACGCTGCTCGCCCAAGGCCCAAAGCAATGGGAAGAAAAACATATTGCACTGTCCAATATACGGAAGAGTATATTATTAAGAGTACGTATTTTCGTACGTCCATGCTCCATTTCCAGATCCAGCAAGTCAGGTAGGCTGCCGTGCCGTACCTAAGATCTTGTGTACACGATAATGAGTGTATTTCTACGTGCACTTCAACTCATAGTACTCCATCGGAAATGATCGTCTATTAGGAGCGATTTTTCATCGTACTATCGAAAATCAAAGATTCAGCTACAGATTTTTGTGATACAGTAAAATCGTTGTGGCCTCAGGCTCCTGTCCATTTGGTGTTGGAGAGTGGCGACGGCAGCCGCGGCGTTTATAAAAGGCGCAAGTCACGCACCTCCTCCGCTGTTATGTAAGAAGCACTGACTTCGTCTCCTCCGCCTCGAACAGAGCAGGCATGGCTTCCTCTGCCTCCGGGAGAGGAGGCTTCCTATTGCTGGCCGCGGTGGTGGTGGTGTTGGTGGCGGCGGTGCAGGCGCGGGCGGCGGCGGCGGCGTGCTACCCGCGCTTGTTCAGCTTTGGGGACTCGCTGGCCGACACGGGCAACCTCCCCTTCCTCAACGGTAACAACTCCGGCGAGCCCGCGCTCAGGCCGCCCTACGGCGAGACCTTCTTCCACCGCGCCACCGGCCGCTTCTCCGACGGCCGCCTCGTCGTCGACTTCATCGGTACGCTAGCCACAGCACCCACCTCCGTCGATCGATCAACCGGCGGAAGCCGCACAGTACTGATTTGAAATTTCGAATTCGCGTGGGTGAGCCGCAGCGGACACGCTGGGGCTGCCGTTCGTGCGGCCGTACTTTAGCGGGCGGAGCGCGGAGGACTTCGCGTGCGGGGCCAACTTCGCGGTGGGCGGCGCCACGGCGCTGAGCCCGGACTTCTTCCGGGAGAGAGGGGTGCCCATGGGCGACCGCGTGGACCTCGACACCGAGATGAAGTGGTTCCGCGACCTGCTCGACCTGCTCTGCCCCGGCAACCTGGCTGGTACGTTGATTTGCTTCCTTCTAATTCCCCCTTTGACCCGACCTTTTCTACTACCAGGGAGAAGAAATCCTTTTGTGGTAGCCTGGTAGGTGGGGGGACGCAAATCCTCGGATTTTTAATGTCATGGTGAATTGTTTTGTAACCGTCGAATTCAAGATGTTATCGTCGCATTGGTATCCGTATCCTAACCTATACTTTTACTCCTAATATAGATACGAATATGAATTTTTCGGGATATGAGCACAAAGCGGATGCGGATTATATTCAAATCGGTCATGAATAACTCGACGGATAGTGGACACATAAAAAAAAGATATAATTTCACCAATAAAAGTGTTAAATTATACTACCTATTAGATAATTATTTGTCCTATTTAACAACATAAATATAATCAAATGTAAATTCATATTATATATTAGTCAATAACTAAAAAACCATAGAGGGTATTAAAGGATATTGATGTTTATAAGATATCCTATAAAATACGGATTGGATATTGTTTTTCCCATATCCTAATCCATATTCCATGAAATTTTCTGGATACGGACACAGGTGATACCGGATGTGGATCGTGACAAAAAATGGTACACCGGGCGGATTATTTTCGGATACGGTGTCGGATCGGACGGGAATTACCCACTCCGTTTTCACTCATAGATTTTACGCTACTAAATCTGAGTTGTAATGGTATCAGAAATAAATAGTACAAGTAAACTTGCTGTGAGCCTGTGAATGTTTAGCTACTGTAGAACGCCATATGTTTGGTACTTTCTTAATAATTTTCTTAACTAAGATATCATCTTTACATACTAATTTATACACTTTTGCTAGCTCCCAGTCGCCTGAATTTTTCTTAAAACTCAGTCTCCTACAATTGCATAGTATTAAGTCTAAAATTGCACTAACAAGTGATGTGCAATTTTAGCACAGTTTTACTGTAACTTTTAGTTCTATTTGTTTTTGTATTTGTATGGTTCACCTAGATTTACTTTTGTGTAGTTTAGTTTTTTTTGTTTTGTTTTTGTATTTGTAGAGTTCACTTAGATTTACTTTTGTTTAGTTTAGAATTTTTCAACATAAAAAAGTGACTGAGTTTTTTTTTTGTTTTCAGGCGACTATAGCATAGTTAACCCCTAATTTATAACCCTTTTTATTAAACAGTTTGCACAGGCATGTTGAACCAATCTCTCTTCTTGGTTGGAGAAATTGGGGGCAATGATTACAACATACCACTTCTCTCTAGGGTGCCATTTGAGAAGATTCACAGTTTCACTCCAAGTGTTGTTGCCAAAATTTCTTCTACAATCACGGTGAGGCATCTGCTACTGCTGTCGTCATCATTGTTATTTCAATCTTGAGTTGGGAACTCAAGAAACAGTGCAGGAGTATATAGTAATGAAAGGGAATTGAGTTTGCAGGAATTGATTGGACTGGGAGCCAAAACGTTGGTGGTTCCTGGTAACCTCCCAATCGGGTGCATCCCAAAGTACCTCATGTTATTCAAGAGTGATAAGAAGGAAGATTACGATCCAGAGACTGGTTGCCTCAGGTGGATAAACGAGTTCTCAGAGTATCACAACAAACTTCTTGTGGATGAGTTGGAAAAGTTACGCAAGCTTCATCCTGGTGTAGCGATCATCTATGCCGATTACTACGGAGCTGCTATGGAGATCTTCCATTCCCCTGAACAATTTGGTGAGTTCAGAGGTAGCCGCTTTACTTTATAGTTTATACTACGAAATTAGTTTGTAGCATACAAGAAAAGACTTTTCACCAACGGAGATGTGCCGGTCCCTAGTGCCTTCTCAGACAAAGCAACCCATACCCTATGTTCATATAACAAAACTATGAACGAAGGATTTCTCTCCTCCTTGATTATTCTAACCACACCAAGGAAAGAGATTACAAGTATACTTCCTCCACAACTTTCTGCATTGATTACAGATAACTGGAGGACTAATTTGTAGAAAGTTGACGGCGTGTTGTTTTTCTTTTCTTTCTTCCACTTTTCATAATACAAAGCAAAATAACTAGAATAGAGTAGATGGATAGCCATAGCTCCGGAGAAGACAGAAATACATCTAGAATGGGGAAAATGCAAATAGCCGGCCATGTGTTAGGAGCATGTTTAATTGGATTTCGGGTGAAATATTAGTAATGAATAATATCAAATGACATAAGCTTAACAAATATTATCAAATGACACAACAGAAACTTTCAGAAGTACCATCATCTAAGATCAAGTACAACTGGGTTTCGTCTGGTAGCAAAAGGGAGCTCCGAATTTTACAAGCCAGTTGGTTTCACTAGATAAAATATCTAAAAGCCTTAGAAGCTCCAAGAAAAAAAACACATGGACTCATCAAGAACAGGTTTTTCTGGCTGATCCTCTGTTTAACATTGCTATAACTGTTATTCAGGTATCGAGGATCCTTTGGCAGCTTGCTGCGGTGGAGAAGGACCTTATGGTGTGTCCATGACTGCAAGCTGTGGATATGGAGGATACAAGGTGTGTGATAACCCACAAAAGTATGGATCGTGGGATGGATTCCATCCCTCGGAAGCTGCATACAAGGCCATTGCAATTGGCCTGTTAAGAGGTTCATACACGCAGCCTCCAATTGCTACCACCACCAGTTCTTGTCCACAACTTACTGAGCCCGGCTCTTCTGTTGAACACAAGGTTCTCTACGACTTGTAATTATGTAAATACATCTTTGTTATCATTAATTGTAGAAATACGTAAGGTTAAAGATGTACCGATTGTGACACTTTTGCCTGATTACAGAACTGCAGTACTGTTCTACACACGACGGCTGTAGCCCAAGTGATTGGCTGGCTTTTGTTTTTCCTTCTCTTTGTATAGCCACACCACAGGTTCTATAAATTGTTGTTTTGTTGCTTCTCCCTCATTTTCAAGATTTCTACAGTTAGGTTCTGACTTCTTAGCGTCCTTTCTTCTGTATAGTGCTAGGATTAGCGGTTAAGAGGAGATAGCCACATCTTTTGCTCGTCTTGCTGATTGGTTGATGCGGCTGAAATGTTGCTGCTTCTTTCCCCTTTTTTGAACGAAGGGCAGGAGCTCTACCAATTCAATTAAGAGAGGGAACAAAGACAAGCACCTTCCTCTCTTATAGTTCTGCTCAGGCTAAAAGACAAGCCCCGAGCTGCTAAAAAATTCCTCGGTTCCTTTGTTGTAAATGTAACCATCTATTCTTCCGATTAATGCATTGGTTAACCGAGCCTATGTTCTGTCAAAAGAAAAGAAGGTCGTACCTTTTTGTAGTCTCTTCTTTTTTTTCTCTCTCTCTTTTGGTGCTTTCCTCGGTAAACTATTAGTGTCGCTTCGTCACAAAATTTAGCGTTTCCTACTTTTATTATCTTTGCTTTTGTGGCTGTGCTTGCATGATACTGCAGGAATCGATACAAATCTTTACTTACGCGCCGCCGTCTTCCCTGTCACCCAGTTTGCATGGGCCGGGATTGGACGGGATCAATTGATTACTCCCAGCAAAAAGAAGCAATGATACGTTAAACTTTGTAAAGTTTGATTGCCAATATGTTTAACAATATCTAGATTGGATATATAAAAATTATATTATTAGATTTGTCCTTAAAAGTACTTTCATAGTGTTATAATTTAATTAGTATATCTTAATATAAAGTTATAAAAAAGTAATGTAAAAGTCACATCTAGAAGACGTGAAAAGACAAAAACGTTAAATAAAAAAGAACAGATGGAATATAACAAAACTAACTTACAAAATGGATGGGTCAGGACCCTGTCCAATGTCTGAAAGTCTGATTAGCAATTGCTATCTATCGAATATTGAAGACTACCATTCTGAGAAAGTTCACAAATTCAAACAAGAAACAACAAATTCGGAAATTTAGACAACGAAACGGCAAACATGTTCTTGTCTGGCGACGGCGAGTGACTGGCAGCGACAGGGGCGGAGCTCAGTGGGAGGACCCGGTGTCACAGGACACTGGGTCAAAAAAAAGAAGCAAAGATTAGTTCATATATACTACGCGTGCACCCGCTGACTCAAAAGTTGTACACCCCGGTTCAGCCCAACCTCTGGCTGGATGATGCATTTTGACAATGTTTGCCACATAAATTACTATTTATTACATTGTTATTTGAAAATTATACATGTTGCTATATGTATGGTGAAGTAGTGAACCATGATCATTTTCGTTCTAGTTCCGCCCCTGAGCAGTGAGGGGATCTCCAGCAATAGCTGACTGACTTTAGGGTTAGGGTTCACCGGGGTTAAAAGGGCTCACCGAGACCTGGTGATATGAACACGCCCGGTGAAGACGTATCCATAGGGATGGTCCGATCTCACGACGTAAAACTCTAGATAACTAGCTGCGAACAACCATGATAACAATGCAACCTGAAGGCCAACCACAATCCAATGCAAGGACCTGCAATCAGATATTCGCCCAACCACACTTTTAAGTTTTCAATTCACACAACCACGTACGAAGTTGGAAGAACAAGTTGGTCATCCTCGAAGGACCGCTTTTGCAATTACCAAAGGAAATCACAAGCGCAAAGGATAGAAGAGTTTCAACTCTCAAGTAGCACTTGGCTAACAAAAGTTTTTGTTATACGAAGTATTCTGAGTTCTAAGGATAGAGCAAAAGGACTATATATACTAGAAACAACCCTCCTAGCTAGGTATGAGTACCAAGGGCATGTACAATAGTTTGTCTCTAAAAGCTCTAACTCATTTACAGACAACTTTAGAGACAACATCTCCAACAATTTATCTATAAAACCATTCATTTTCAATATAACTTCTTTCCTTACTCACTCACTATTTGCGATGGTTTACGTGCCCAGCTTGTCTCTTATATAAGAGATGACATATTATCTCTCTTCACATCCTCTCTCTTTTAACTAGAATTTTGAGTGACATGATAGGTAAGAGATGGCTGAGATGAGCACGGTTGGGAACACTCTAAAGGTTGCTACGACCAAGTCTCCAGGAACAGACTTACGGGAACTCGCACAACACTTTACTTGCTGGACATCATACATTAAAACATTCATAACTTTTAACTCATAACTCCAAATCATACTCTGTTTGTTGCATTTGAAATTAGACTTTGATAAGCTTTCCAGCAGTGTATGCCAGGCATGCTGAAAGTGTCCACATTGCTATTGGTCATGCTAAGAACTTGAAGTACAGAACATCCCATGCCTTTATCACCCTTGGTCAACTAGCACCTGGTCTCCTTCCTCGTACCTCAGTAATAGCAAGCAAGAGATATGAGGTAGCAGAACATTGTCGATTATGAACAAGTTCACCAGTTGTTGAAGTTGTCGAGCTCTGGATCTAGTGATTGGTCCTTTATGTTGTAGTTTTAGTTCTTTAGCTCTTGAATAGAGTTAAAGCATGGTATATCCTTATCACCCAGGGTTTAGAGGGAGGGGCGGTGGGGAGGTGAGGCAACGAAGGCACCGTCCACCACGGGATCAGAGGAGGGTGGTGGGCGACAACGGCGGGCGGCACTGCACGGGAGGCGACTGAATATTAGGGTGGGTGGGGTGATGGCGGCGGAAGCGAGTAAGAGGGGGCTGGGCGGCGAGGGCGCCACTAGCCGTAGGTGGTGGAGGCGGGGGCGAGGGCGGTGGTGAAGGCACGCGGAGCTCACCGGAGAGGAAGAATGAAACGACCCATATTTTTAAGCATGTCTTAAGTAGCAATTCAGTGGCTAATTATCACGAGTTAAGTAATTAAACAAATCAATAATTAATAATAAAAGAAAAAGAATTTGCTTACACAAAAAAAATTCATACGAAATAAGGTAGTACTCACATATGTCCAATTATACAAAATGGTACATGATTCAACTGTACAAATATACAATGACAATATTTAAACTATATTACAATTATTAGATATATTACAACCATACTGAGATACAAAACAATGTATATTTGTATAACAAAATTAACTGTGTTGCATTGCAATTCCCCACACTTACTAGTAATCCCAATTCAACAGAGGAAGGGAAATGAACTAATATCCATACCAATTAGCACCAACAGCCGGCGGCACGAACAAGGGATAGAAAAGGATAAGAAGACAGAATGGTAGCACAACACTTTCCCCATTCGTATTCCCTTCTGTCTCCTCTCATTCGCACATCCAAGCAAAGCAAAAACCAGGAAATCCAAAACCTTTCTTCAATCCATTCTCCATCCATCAAACTAGCAATTGAAGCCAAGATGGTGACGTGAAGAATCTCCATTGCCAGCCATGGGGTGAAGAGGGGGAGGAGGAGTGGACAAAGAGAGGCCAAGCTAATCGATCAAACACGTGGGATTGTGGGAAGCAACCATGCACAGACAAGACAAATCGAAAAAACAAGCCAACCAATCATCAAGAAAAGGTGATTTCCACATGCAACATATTTTTACCTGGTTTTATGTGCCGCGGCAGAGGATTGGCTACCCAAACCCTACCGTGGCAGAGGATTATGTGCCGCGACAGTGGATTGGCTACCCAAACCCTACCGCGGCAGAGTATTAGTTTTCATCATGATATTTCAAATTATTATTTTATTAAAGAATAAACGGCATACATATTGTAATGAAGGTAATAATAATAGTAATTTATTAAATGGGCTCAATATGCTCAAAGAATGCAACTTTCCTTCTTGTGCGAAGTCTTCATCTGGATCTACCTCTACTGTGTCTTGATCGATGTCTTTCAGAGCTTGTTCTTCAAAATTGGATCCTAACGCAGAAGAAAGTAAAATAAATAAGTTTGTTCTTAACAAGGGACGAGCCGAGAACAAAATAAAATAAATAAATTTATAAATAATTATAAAGAGAGGTGTGTGGGTGGCTGGGGTTCTAAACAGTGCTTGGTTAGGTCAAAAATGAGTTTCACGGGCTTGAAACGGTTGAAATGGGTATATCATGTTTTAATGGGCTTAGAAGAATAGTGTCGGGTTTGGGTGGATAGTACTGAGTTTGGTACTATTCATTATTAGGTTCAGATGGAATAGTAATGGGTCTGATGAATAATGATAGGTCGGGTTTGGATGAACAGTGTTTCTTCCCTGGACGTGTGGATACCGTGCGACTTGGTGCTAGCACACCGACGTACGATGTTCCTTCCCTGGACGTGTGGATACCGTAGAGGCGCTACTACGGTTGCTGTTGCGCTTGAGGACGATCCGCGTTCTTCATAAGGAACTGCAGAGGTTGCTGGAGGAGACGATCGACTCGCGAGGACGCGAGACGATCGACTACGATGACTGCATCGACGTGCTCGACATTGGACGATCGACTACGGTAGACGATCAACTACGACCACTTCACCGACGCGCTCTACGTTGGACCAGGCTGCTCCAACTCTTCTTTCGCTGCACTGCGTGTCTAGTGGTAACAATCTGTAATCATCTAGTTGCTTAGCTTTCTGGTTTACGTGGTAGGAAATTTGAATTATTGGTAGCGTAGCCTACCCGTATCCCTATAGTGTAAAGAAAGGGATGCATTCTAAATGCACTTGAATACGCCATCGCATTGTTCACTGCTGTGGCAGGTGAAGGTATATGAAATGACACATGAAAGCAATGGCTATGGTAGGCAAAATCGGACATATGCTACTCATAAGATGACACTTTGAAAAATACCACTCTAAAATAAAAAATAAAAAATTTGTCACTCCAAAACCTGGCTCTTTAGATTTTTGCCACTCGTAGACACTTTTTTACTTGCTCCTCCCTTCTTCCTACCGGCCTGCCGTCGCCTCCGCTCTTCGATGAGCTCTAGCCAAGTCCTTCTCTGATGTCCCGTCTTCTTGGCCCTCTCATGCACCGACAACGACGCGGCCTGGTGCCATCATGCTAGCTCGTGTGGCGGCTCCATCGCCACATTGATGTCCTTGTCATCCATGTTGAGCTCGAGGCGGAGCAGCAGCCTCGGAGTGGACCTCGGCGGCGTCGAGCTCAATAGGCGGTAGCGGCCTCAGAGTGGAGCTCAGTGACCTTTGTGGAGATGGCGTGATGAGGAGCTCGGGCAGTGTGACTAGGAACTTAGGACGGTGGTGGCCTCGAGCTCAAGGGGGAGGTTGCCACCACTGGGATGTCGTGTCTCCGCCAAATGTCGGAATCCATGTCTCTAAGATGGCTCGTGCGCTGGTGGTTTGGTTGGATTTATAAGAGCTCGTTGGAGAAGAGAAGGGAGGAAGAAGGAAGGAGTAAGGGCAACAGTGTTTAAGAGCGGCAAAAATACAAATACCGAAATTGAGAGGGACAAATTTGCAATTCCATATTTTGGAATGGTATTTTTTAAAGCGTCATATTCTAATCTTCTAGAGAGGGGCATATATCAAAATCTGCCGCTATCATTTGGTTGGTAACATTGTGACAGTCGCGGGCTCGCGGCGTCTTACCTTCCCTGTCGACTTCTTCTCCGTCCACTTCGAGCGGAAATTCTCCGGGAGAGGGGAAAAAGGCATGGCTTCCTCTGCCTCGGTCAGGACGGTGATGGTGATCGTGGTGGCGGTGGGCCGGTGGCGCTACTGTCGGCGGTGCAGACGCGGGAGGCGCCGGCTCCGGCGTGCTACCCGCGGGTGTTCAGCTTCGGGGATTCACTGGCGGACACGGGCAACACCCCCTTCCTCTATGGCAATGACTCCCGCGAGCCCGCGCTCTGGCCGCCCTACGGAGAGACATTCTTCCACAGCGCCACCGGCCGCTTCTCCAACGGCCGCCTCGTCGTCGACTTCATCGGTACGCTAGCAACAACCACCCACCTCGACCGATCGTCTTACTATCACTAGTACTAATTTGAAACCTGTGTGGGTGCGCTGCGCCGCAGCGGCCGCGCTGGGGCTGCCGTTCGTGCGGCCGTACTGGAGCGGGCAGAGCGCGGATGATTACGCGTGCGGGGCGAACTTCGCGGTGGGCGGCGCCACGGCGCTGAGCCCGGATTTCTTCTGGGAGAGAGGGGTGCCTATGGGCGACACGGTTCACCTCGACATGGAGATGAAGTGGTTCCGCGACCTGCTCGACCTGCTCTGCCCCGGCGATTTGGCCGGTATGTTGATTCACTGCCTTCTCCTTCCCCGGTTGGACCTGTGCCCTTCTCTAGCAGATTGAGCGATTGGAATGTTGGAAAGCGAATACCACTTGAATTCTTTGGAACAAACAAGGGCGAGAGCTACATCCTATGAATGGTCCTATGCAGTTACTTGCTTTACGACAAAAAAATGCTTCCCAGGAGTAGAAATGCACCAGGGAATGGTGATATAGGCAAAGTAATTCATCGCTAACAACAATAATAAGTTCATGTATTTGTGACTTGAAGATTAATTGATGGCATTTGTTAATGCAATTAGGCAGACAGTCCATTTCGACATCCGTATCAATCATTGTCGAATGTCTGCTGAAGCTGCAGCCTAATAATAGAAATTTCAGCAGAAGGCGTGGTCAAACTTTCTGCTGTTTCATTTTTTTGCTCAACAAATCACCACCGCTTTATTGTTTTCCAAAGGACATCACTTTGTCGGTAGAAGTTGAAAGACATGAAATGTTTGATCCACATGAAGCAATTTCGATGAGATGAATTGTTAAAGCCCAGGAACTGATGTGATACAACAATTCTAGAGATCAATTATTCTGCTAGGGGAAAGATTACGCTGCTAAATCTTAGCTGTAATGGGATCAGAAATGAATGGTAGTAAACTTGCGGTGAGCCTTTGACTGTTCTACAACCGTAGGGCGCCTTACTTTCCGTACTTTCTGAACACTTCCTTCCTTTAACTACGATATCTTCTTTACATACTGATTCATAACCCTGTTTATTACACAGGTTGCACGGGCATGATGAAACAATCTCTCTTCTTGGTTGGAGAAATTGGGGGCAATGATTACAACCTACCTCTTTTCTCTGGGGTTCCTTCGAGAAGGTTCGGAGCTTCACTCCTAGTGTCATTGCCAAAATTTCTTCTACAATCACCGTAAGTCATTTGCTTCTGCTGTTGTTGTCATTGTTACTTCTATCTTGAGTTCCCAACCCAAGAAACAGTACAGAAGTATATAGTTAGTAATGCAAGTAAGTTGAGTTTTGCAGGAATTGATCGGGTTGGGAGCCAAAACGTTGGTGGTTCCTGGTAACCTCCCAATCGGGTGCGTCCCAATCTACCTCACGATATTCCACAGTGATAACAAGGAAGATTACGAGCCAGAGACGGGTTGCCTCAGGTGGATGAATGAGTTCTCACAGTACCACAACAAACTTCTTTTGGATGAACTCGACGAGTTGCGCAAGCTTCACCCTACTGTGGAGGTCATCTACGCCGATTATTATGGAGCTGCTATGGAGATCTTCCTTTCTCCTGAACAATTTGGTGAGTTCAGAGCTTGCCCTTTTAATTTCTATTTATGAAAGTCAGTTTGTAGGATACAAGAAAAAGACTTTTTAATGAAGACGTGCCAGTCGCTATCTCCTTTCTTAAACAAAGCAACTCTTTCTCTTTGCTTATATACTATACAACTAAACATGATTTCTCTCTCTCCTTACGTTTATCAAGTGTGCCAGGCCTGTCTGGGTAGGGGGAATTTTTTAGATATATTGTTGAGACAGGGTGATCTATATCCTATTTACTTTAGGACTTGGAGAGATGCAGCATGGATTTCTAGATGAATTTTAATAGGACTAGGATTCCTAGTTTTCTTTAGGGGGAACTAGAAGACTATATAAATCCACGAGGGGTGACAATAAGACCCAAGAAGCAAGCTAAGTAGAAGGAACTCATTCAAAGCAGAGGGCGCATGAGAGGATTAGAGATTAAGTTATTATTTAGCATTAGATTATCGTATAGGTTTGAGAGGGCTGTGAGCGATCCCTCGTACTCTTTTGAGCTCGTGCGTAATGAATTCGCAGTCAGCTTTCCAAATCTTTCTCTCTCATCGTGGTTACTTCGTCGCCATTATTTCAGTTATCTCTACTTACTTTGTTCTTGTAAGACCGGAAAGGCGACTAGAGGGGGGTGGATAGACGCTTTCTTGATTTTCGCCTTAATAAAATTCAGCACGAACTTTTCTTCGATAGCTATGAAAGCTAAGAAGATTAGTAAAAGCACAGAGGAAGCCTTGTGCTGAATCCGATTAACCCCTTAAGCAAAAGACCCAAAATATGAAGATTAAACTCACTGGGGTGGTCAGATCGGTGGCCAACTGGCGGTCTGACCGTCGTTGTGAAATCGGTCTGACCGATTTTGTCTAGAACCTGTGTAGACAGCTCAAAACCAAAATGAAAATCGGTCTAACTTTTGATTTATCCGATGAAACTTGACCAAATTTGGAACACACCTCCCTAAGGATATCTGGAACCTATTCCTAGCAACGATCGTCCAGATCCACGTCAAAGTTTTGACCTTTCTTGATCCAAATCTTGCTCGTGGGGGATTGATGATTTAGATGATCCTAGGAGTATTCCCACACATCATAGCAAGGTAAAAGAGGTCAAGAGACCACCCAAAAACAACCGGATCAAGGAAGCACCAAAATCATCAAAAGAGAGAGGAAAACACAAGAGGACTCATCTTTGAACAAACATCCATAGATTGATTCAAGATGATGCTTGTTACAGCCACTCTCTCAAGGAGGACAAGAGCTCAATCCAAGAGCACACACACAAATAACCTCTCTAGAACCTAGCCTCTCATCTCCTCTCCAAACCCTAAACCAAACTAGGGTTTTTACAAATGAAGTGCTTGGGGGCTATTTGGCAACCCCCTCTATTTATAGTGAGACCTAGGTTCTAGAAGAGTTCACCTAATGGGCTCCCGTTAAGGCCCAATACACACGGGACACATACACACGCATTACAGTTGAAGCAATCGCCTGCTTCGCCACGTGTAGGTTGATCAGCGGCTCTCATCATGTCGGCAAGTCTCTCCCGTCCGAATCCCATCGGAACCTCCAAGGCACTTGCACAGCTGCAACAAACTGCCCGTTCGAACCATCTTGTCCATTCTGCACCATGCTTGAGTCACACGACTTCACCTGGTATCCATGATCGTTCTGGACCTCAGCTCTCCAAGCTTAGTCCCGATCCTCCTCGCCGTTGACCGTCGTTGACCTGCAAGACACTTGCACAGCAATAGACCAAGAAATCGTCTCCGGGAACAAGTTCTTCACAACTTGACCCACGTTAGCTCAAAATATGCAATATGCAACATTAAAGCATTGAAACTCATGCACTAGACATAATCAAAACACAACGCTGCCAAGATGGCCGACGAACAAGTGGAAACCGTTCTGACCACCATACCTTTCCAGTCTGACCGATCTCCAACCGGTTAGACCGATTTTTATGAGCCGGTCAGACCATCCAAAAAGATTTAGCCAAAATTCCACTTGGAAATCCGAGAACTCTCTGGAATTTTTAAATGAATATAACTTTTGACTGGAAGCTCTAAAAAATATGAGACCATATGCAGAAGACTCCCCTCTCTTACCCACATACTCTATTTTTGGCCTAGCTCCAAACTCACTCAAAAGTCCTGGCCGGTCAGATCGCCCGAGCTGCCGGTCGGACTGCCACACGGTCGGCTCGATTGGCCACTGCCGGCCGGATCGCCTACGGCCGGTCGACCGCCACGCCAATGGATCAGCGCCACACTACGGTCCGACCACTCGAGGTCTGAACAACATTGAAGCTTTTCCAAAAACGCGAGATTCGGCAAACCAACAACGTCATTGCCAATTGACTCATCATCCTAAGATCATGCACATATCCCCACGATATCCACAATCTCCCCCTTGATGAACACATTGGCAATCTCCTAGAAAATGTAAGTTTGTAGTTTGAAAAGTAAAAACTCACGGTTACAAGAAAGGCACAACTTAGTCCATAAGCAAAAGAAAGCCTAGGAAATGACCAAGTTGGCTTCAGAATAGCATAGGTAAGTGAGATAAGGCAAAGAGAGCACAAAAAGTTTCAATTTCCAGAGAGTAGCCAAAAATCTCACTTAGGTCCATATGAAAGAACAATTGTTCTATTTGACCTTTGATCATTGTGAGTCTTCTAGAATTGCAAATAAAAATCAAAAAAGGCAATAAGACCAAGACAATGCAATTTAGTTCCCACTCACTATGATCACCAATTTCCAGAAAATTCATTTTCCCCCTATGACTCCAAAAATCTCTAAAACAACATTTTTACCAATCTTTCTCCCCCTTTGACAATGAATTCATCAAGGTGCATGGAAGAAGAAGATATAGCATGAAAGAATGGCTGTTTTTTTTTCAATTATAGTTTTTGAAGTTAAGCTAAAGGAGCCATGAAGATTATCCATGAAGATAGTACAAGTATTACACCAAGCTATATTATGTGAAGAAGCTATGTTCAATCATGGCAAAACATATACAGCAAAGCTAAGGCCAAAATAGTAATAATCTGAGATTGAATGAACTAATAGCATAACAAGTTACTCAAAATTATAGTTTCACTAAAGGTATCCAGAAATGTTCAAGCATTTAGTTCTTCGAGCATTTTGATGAAATGATTGATTTTATCTTAGTAAAGCAAATCTTGGACTAGGAGCCATCCACAACTGCCTCCTAAGCTTCAACCAATTGACATTTATGTTTTCTTAGCATTGTGCTAGATCTCAAGCCTTGCCGCGACCATCTCAAGCATGAAGCTTAAAAGAGTGGTCTAGGTGATCCAAAACTCCCCCTGAGTTCATGCCTAGTGCAATGGCAAGCAGTCTCATGAGAAAGAATTGGTGAGATCAGTTTTTTCGCACAGAAAAGCTCATTTTTCATTTGCTTGACTTAAGAATTAACAAGCTCAATTTGCAGCTCAAAATAAGTTCAAGACTCAGTTTATCTTATATGACGTGGCATGAATCATGAAATGATCACTAAAGCAAAACTGGTCACAAGATCCAACAAGTCACGTTTTGATTCAATTCGCTCATAGATAATAAAGCTAGCATGACCAAGGCTAAGCTAAACATGAAGAGCCATCAAAGAACTCTAGCAGACTAGCACAAGACATGTCATGGTATAAAGTATGAAAACAAGTCATACAAGGATAATAATCAAAGCTCCACAAGTTTTTATTACAATACAAGATGTTTGAATTTTAAAATGCATTATGATACAATGAATGCAAAAAGAGCAAACTCCCCCTCAAAACAGGCCAAGAGGACTAACAACCCCTAACTCTCCCCGCAAGGTAGCAAAACGAGAAGAATCAAGAGCTTTAGTGAAAATATCCGCAACTTGTTGTTCAGACTCAACAAAGTGAAGCACAACATCACCCTTCTCAACATGGTCTCTAAGAAAATGATATCGAATGTCAATGTGCTTAGTTCTAGAATGCTGCACTGGGTTTTTGGCAATGTTTATGGCAGAAGTGTTGTCACAGAAAAGAGGAACACTACCCAAAAATAACCCATAGTCCCGAAGAGTTGATAAGATCCAGAGAACCCGAGAGCAACTACTGGCTGCTGCTACATACTCGGCCTCGGCTGTGGACTGTGCAACAGAAGACTGTTTTCTAGAAGACTAAGAGATAAGAGATGTGCCTAAGAAATGACACATGCCCGAGGTACTCTTCCTATACACTCTACACCCCGCAAAGTCAGTATCAGAAAATGCTCGAATAGTGAGAGCAGAAGAAGAAGAATACCAGAGTCTAAAGTCAAGAGTATCTTGGAGATACCTGAAGATGCGACGTACTGCTTGATGATGAGACGCACGAGGGGAAGCCTGAAAGCGAGTGCACAGACACACTGCAAATTGTATGTCCGGCCTCGACGCAGTGAGGTAGAGGAGGGAGCCTATCATACTGCGGTACTCCTTCTGGTCCACAGGCTCTCCATCCTCATCAGGGTCCAGCACGGTGGTTGTGGCAATGGGAGTAGACATTGGTCTACTACTTCCCATGTCGAAGCGCCGAAGAAGGTCCTTTGTGTACTTACTTTGGTGAATGAAGGTGCCTTCTTTCAGTTGCTTGACTTGAAGACCAAGGAAGAATGTCAATTCTCCCATCATGCTCATCTCGAACTCACTGCTCATAGAATCTGAAAATCTGGACACCAAAGCATGAGAGGAACCACCGAATATGATATCATCCACATAAATCTGAACCAATAAGAAATCACTGCCATGCCTAAGAGTGAACAAATTTTTATCAACCATTCCCATTTTGAAATCATTGTTAAGCAAGAAACTCTTAAGCCTGTCATACCAAGCTCTAGGAGCTTGCTTCAATCCATACAAGGCTTTAAAGAGTTTAAAAACATGGTTTGAGAACTTATGATTTTCAAAATCAGGAGGTTGCTTGACAAAGACCTCTTCTTCTATGAAACCATTTAAGAAAGCACTCTTAACATCCATTTGATAAAGCTTAAAACCATTAGATGTTGCAAATGCTAGTAAAATGCAAATGACTTCTAATCTAGCTACAGGAGCAAAGGTCTCTTCAAAGTCTAAGCCTTCTACCTGGGAATAACCTTGAGCTACAAGTCTAGCCTTATTGCGAACAACCAACCCATCCTCACTTTGCTTATTTTAAAAAATCCAATTTGTCCCAATTACATGAGAATCAGAAGGAGACTCAACTAAGGTCCATACTTTGTTTCTTTCAAAATTTTCAAGCTCTTCATGCATGGCATTGACCCAAGAGGCATAAGATAAAGCATGGGTGATATCTCGGGGTTCAAAAGAAACGACAAAAGCAGAATGTCCATGAGAATCAGGAGAAATAAACCTGGAGCGAGTGACTCGCTCTTGAAGATCCCTAATCATTTGCTCAAGTGGATGCCGTCGCTGAATGTGAAGAGGAGCTCCTGGTGCAGAAGTGACCTCTACCTCATGAGTTGTGGAGATAGGAGCATAGCCACTCAGATCGTCGGTGAAGTTAGGAGGCTGCTCAGCTGAAGCTGGAGTAGTGGAAGCAGGTTCTCCAACCATCTCAGATGTGACTGGAGGATGGACTGGGTCCTCATCCTCGGAGTCATCGTCAACGAAGATGCTTTCTCGAATTTCAGGAACCTGTGTACCTGTAGCATCGGGTCTAGTACCAGGACTAGCCTCATCAAAAGTGACTTCGCAAGTGTCAATAATTTTGTTAGTTTCAAAATTAAATATACGATAGCCACGGGAATGAGCAGGATATCCAAGAAATATACCCTCAGAACATCTGGATTCAAATTTATCAAGGTTGCCATACTCACCACTTTTAAACCTTACTTCTAGACCCTCATCAAGCAGCTGAGAAACAGAAAGCAGATTATACCTCAGCTTACTTACCAAAGCGACGTCCTTAAGCATGAACTTGTTGTTGACGCGCACAGTGCCTTTGGCTGTCATGGTCCCGGTAGAAGCATCCCCAAAGGTAATCAATTCTTTGCCGGATGCACGTGTGAGGGAGGAGAACCATCTAGAATCTCCAGTCATATGTCGAGAACACCCGGAGTCAACAAGCCATATGTCCTCCTTCCTAGCACGACGGACCTAAAAAGCACAAACAATAAACATCTGTGCCTCAGTACTGGGGTTAGTGATAAGAGATCTGAGAATCCAGTACTGAGTCGCATGATGCCTGGGAACAACAGTAGAAGCAGCAGTAAAATGATTTGGAACACAATCATAAGAATACACACGAGGACCACCTAGACCTCTCCGAAACGATCTACCAAAAGATCGGTACTCCCCCTGTCTAGATGCTACCCGTGGTTTCTCCTCACGATATCCTAAACCAGAATGCTGCCTAGACCCACCAAAAGAGTCAACGAAGTCCTCTACGAACCTAGGCCTATGTCTAGTAGGAAAAACAGGCTGCCTGACTCTAGAGACTACAACAGGTGAAGGAACTCCTAATGGTTCTCAAAACGCTCATCCTCTCTTTTCTCTCAATCTTGGCTCTACGGAAGCAGAACTCAACAATATGGCCGTCTTTCTTGCAGAATGTGCAATGGTACTTGACCTTTTGAGGGGTTTGACCTGATGAAGCAGAAGCACCTGTCTTGCTAGAAGGAGTTTGAGCAAAACCTGTAGATCTAAAGACAACCTTAGATGGCTTAGGGGGTTCTACCTCAAACAAGCCACTCTTAACAACTCTTGCAATCTTAAGTGGATTGTTCTTGGAATGCTCTAGAGAATTAAAACCTAGGCCACTATTCTTTATACTCACTTTAGATTGGTCAAGAATCATGTTGAGGTTCTTATTCCCACTAGAAAACCTCTCAAGAGTCACTTTGAAGTAATCATTCTCTTTGGCTAGCTCCTCACATATAGTGCACTTTCTTGACTTGATTGCCTCATCATACTTACTCTTAAGAAGAACTACTTCAACTTTCAAGGCCTCATAAGACACACAATAGGAATCCATAATCCTATTCAACTGCTCCTTAAATTTAACTCTAAAAGCCTCTTGTATCTTATCAACAATTGTTTCAACTTCAGCATGCAAGACACAACAGGTAGAGTCAATAACTTTTTTGGAAGCAGTAATGGTCATAGATGTTTTAATTTTACCTTTTTTTTTTCTAGAGTCTTGTTTAGAGCTTCAATTTCAGTTGCGAGCTTAGGAGAATTTTCACATGATGCAGATTTAGAGTAAAGAGCCATTTCTGTCATCTCTTTCATTTTAATCCTATTATTCTTACAATAAGAGCAAGTGTGATTAGCATCAAATTTCTGCAATTCTTTCATAGCGCTATCCAATTTTAATTCAAGCAAAGCACAGTTAGAGCAAGATAAAGGGATAGCATCTATAGCAGTCTCATCAAGAGAAATGGCATTCATGCAACAGTACTAGACTTGAGAGATTCTAGTTCATCAAGAGCATCTTTTAATAGATTCACAACAGAGGAATGAGTAGATTTTAAACTAGTCAATTCATTAAGCAAGCTAGTGTAGGAATCACAAATATCATCAGGATTAATGGATTTGAGCCTAACAACTTCTAGGTTCAAGTTATCAATCATAGTGTCCTGTTTCTTAATCAATTTAGCTTCCTTATGCAGTTTATGTTCAGCAAGAACCAAAGCACGTTTCATATCAGCAAGTGAAGGATAGACCTCATCGGGATCGCTGAAAGGATCGTCGTCGTTGGAGGAGTCGATGTCGTGGCTGTTCTTGGCCATGAAACACATGCCGATGAAGTCCCGAGCCTTCTTCTTGCCACGGGAGTCATCCTCGTCGTCCTCTGTCTCCGAGTCCACATCGCTCATGTTAACATTCTCAAGAGCGGCAAGTACCCGGCTGATGAACTTGCGATAGTTTGTCTTCTTGGGTTTCGCATCCCTAGTTTGAGGACACCTCCGAGAGTCCTTCTCCTCCTTGCCCTTCAGCTTGGGGCACCGGGAACGAATGTGGTTTGGCTCACCACGCTCAAAGCATGTGACAGGGCCACCTCTCCTTCTGTTCCTCACCTTGTTGTAAACTCTTGAGAATTTGGTGGATAGGAGGGCTAAATCATCATCAGGTAGTTTCTCCAGTTGCTCATCGCTCAAAGAATGCAAAGCTGATAAAGAAAAATCAGATGAGCTTAAATCCAAAGAATCAGACGAACTACCCTTAGATGAGTCGACCACTAAAGCCATCGACTCTGTCTTGGTGAGACGCGAGATGAAATCAATCTCACGCGTCTTCAACCTCGAGTATAGCTTATCCATGGTAAGCTCACTCATGACAGTGTTGTCATTGATGGATGTGATCTTCATTCCCCAGAACTTCACATCAAGAGCACCCAAAAGCTAGCGTGCGTTCTCAGACTCAGAGAAAACAAGGTCTACAACGCGAAGATCATGAAGAATCTTAGAAAACCTTCCCCACAGCTCATCTAAAGACTCACCAGGTCTTTGCTCGATCTTGGAGTATATTTTCTTGAGCTGGTTCTGTCTCACTTCCTTGATCGCAGTGGAGCCCTTGTGGTAATCACAGAGAGTCTGCCAGATCTCATGAGCAGACCTCAAATGACCAACACGCTCAAACTCAGATCGGCTAAGGCCTTGGATCAGAAAATTTCGAGTCTTGCTATTTGCCTCCACATCTGGAGTGATCACATCATCATCAGCTGGCACGACATAAGGATTTTTGACCTTAAGCCAAATTGCGTGCCCTTGAGCCTCGATGTAGGCCTGCATGCGGGCCTTCCAGTAAGCAAAACAACTCCATCGAAAATATGTGGTTTGATCGAATACTTGTCAGTTGCCATGGCTCCAAAGACCAGTTAAGATATATGAGAAGAGCTAATCGGGCTCTGATACCACTTGTAGGACCGGAAAGACGACTAAATGGGGGTGAATAGACGCTTTCTTGATTTTCTCCTTAATCAAATTCAACACGAACTTTTCTTCGATAGTTATGAAAGCTAAGAAGATTAGTAAAAGCACAGAGGAAGCCATGTGCTGAATCTGATTAACCCCTTAAGCAAAATACCCAAAATATGGAGATTAAACACACTGGGGCGGTCAGACCGGTGGCCAACTACTGGTCTAACCGCCGTTGTGAAATCGGTCTGACCGATTTTGTCCAGAACCTGTGCAGACAGCTCAAAACCAAAACGAAAATCGGTCTAACTTTTGATTTATTGGATGAAACTTGACCAAATTTGGAAAACACCTCCCTAAGGATATGTGGAATCTATTCCTAGCAATGATCGTCCAGATCCACGTCAAAGTTTTGACCTTTTTAAGTTTTACCAAAGGAGGGTTCAAAACCGAGCAAACCGAAAAACTTGATCCAAATCTTGCTCGTGGGGCATTGATGATTTAGATGATCCTAGGAGTATTCCCACACATCATAGCAAGGTAAAAGAGGTCAAGAGACCACCCAAAAACAACCGGATCAAGGAAGCACCAAAATCATCAAAAGAGAGAGAAAAACACAAGAGGACTCATCTTTGAACAAATATCCATAGATTGATTCAAGATGATGCTTGTTACAGCCACTCTCTCAAGGAGGACAAGAGCTCAATCCAAGAGCACACACACAAATCACCTCTCTAGAACCTAGCCTCTCATCTCCTCTCCAAACCCTAAACCAAACTAGGGTTTTTACAAATGAAGTGCTTGGGGGCTATTTGGCAACCCCCTCTATTTATAGTGAGACCTAGGTTCTAGAAGAGTTCACATAATGGGCTCCCGTTAAGGCCCAATACACACGGGACACATACACATGCATTACAGTTGAAGCAATCGCCTGCTTCGCCACGTGTAGGTTGATCAGCGGCTCTCATCATGTCGGCAAGTCTCTCCCCTCCGAATCCCATCGGAACCTCCAAGGCACTTGCACCGACCCCGCGCTACTTGATCCAACCAGCTGCAACAAACTGCCCGTTCGAACCATCTTGTCCATTCTGCACCATGCTTGAGTCACACGACTTCACCCAGCATCCATGATCGTTCTGGACCTCACCTCTTCAAGCTTAGTCCCGATCCTCCTCGCCGTTGACCGTCGTTGACCTGCAAGACACTTGCACAACAATAGACCAAGAAATCGTCTTCGGGAACAAGTTCTTCACAACTTGACCCACGTTAGCTCAAAACATGCAATATGCAACATTAAAGCATTGAAACTCATGCACTAGACATAATCAAAAGACAACGCCGCCAAGATGGCTGACGAACAAGTGGAAACCGTCGACCTCCATACGGCGGTCGGCCGATCTCAACCGGTCGACCGATTTTTATGAGCCGGTCGGACCTTGAAAAGACTTAGCCAAAATTCCACCTGGAAATCCAAAAACTCTCTGGAATTTTCAAATGAATATAACTTTTGACTGGAAGCTCCAAAAAATATGAGACTACATGCAGGAGACTCCCTTCTCTTGCCTACATACTCTATTTTTGGCCTAGCTCTAAACTCACTCAAAGTCTGGCGGTCGAGACCGCCCAAGTTCTTGGTCGGATCGCCACACGCCGGTCGACCGCCCGGTAGTTGCCGGTCGATCGCCACACGGCCCGATCGACCGCCCGTCGGCCGGTCTACCGCTGGTCCGAAACGATTGAAGCTTTTCCGAAAACGCGAGATTCGGCAAACCAACAACGTCATTGCCAATTGACTCATCATCCTAATATCATGCACGTATCCCCACGATATCCACAATTCTTGATACCGTACACGCTCGTGCCATATCTCACAAACCCTAATCCGATTTGAGAGTTGTCGCGCATAATAATAGGTATCAGATTATAACATATATCTTAAAATTTGAACTAATTACCAAAAAATCCCTAAAACACCTCCCTCATCCAAATCACGTCATGAAAGAGATTACAAACGTACTCCACTACTTTCTGCATTGCTAACGAATCAATGGACAACAACTTCACAGGAGGTTAATGTTAAGCTATTTTGTTTGTTCCTGCCTCCACTATTCACAGTACAAACCGAAGTTACTAGAGGAGCTGGATAACAATAGCTCCTGAGTCCTGGGAAGACAGAAACACAAAATCTAGTACTGGGGAAATTGTTATCAAATAGGAGCCTGTTTAGTTAGGTTTCTAGTGAAATACTGGTACCAATTATTATCAAATGACGTATCATTAGCTTTCAAAAGTAGCAGCATATAGCATCAAGTACAACTGTATTTTATTCGGTAACATAAGGTAACATCATTTTTATTTTTGTTGCATATCCCCATTGTTAATGTTACCCTTTCTTAAATATGTTATGTACAGTACAAACTAACAACAAATCACTTGGATTGAGCTTCAGACTTAACAAGTTAGTTGGTTTCACTAGATAAACTGTTTAGAAGCCTTAGAAGCTAAGGAAAAAGCACATAGTTTTTTTTTCGTTTTTTGAAACATGGGAGGATAGCCGCATAGTGTCGTAAAAAATGACATTTTTTGCTGGCTGATCTCCTGTTTTACATTGCTATTACTGCTATTCAGGGATTGAGGAACCTTTGGTGGCTTGCTGCGGCGGCGGAGGACCTTATGGTGTGGCCACTACTGCAAGCTGTGGAGTTGGAGAATACAAGGTGTGTGATGACCCACAAAAGTACGGATCATGGGATGGCATGCATCCCTCAGAAGCTGCATACAAGGCCATTGCAAATGGCCTGCTAAGAGGTTCATACACTCAGCCTCCAATTGCAGCCACCACCAGCTCTTGTCCCCAACTTACCGAGCTCGGCTCTTCCGTTGAATACAAGGCCCTCTACGACTTGTAATAACTAGGGCCTGCACCCTCGCGCGGGTGGAAGTGGAATAGTGACTATGACGCTGTATGTCACTATACTGTATCTTGCAACTTAATGCGGCTGTACCTTGTATCGATTATTCATTAAATGATAGTGTTACAGTGCTTGAAGGCCAACAAACCATTAAATTCTCTAGAAGATATGTTCGCTGCCTGCAGGTAAATAAAGTTTCCCTTGTGTAAGGGCAGCAAAAACAATGGAGAAACATATATTTCTTATAATATGTTTAGCTATTCCTATTTGTTCGCATCAATACCAATTTATCATATTCTTCCATCTATATGACTCACTATACACACTTCTCATTAGTGCAAAAACAAGTGTGTTTACCAAGTGATATCACAATTAAATGTAACGTCCCGTTTTCGGACGAAAATTAATATTTGTTTCGATTTTCAATCGTTTTTCAAAATTTGTGTTATTTTTAAAAATTCACAGCCTCCTTCTAAGCTCAGGTTTGTGTTTCAAACCTCCCTTCAAATTTTGAATTTAAAATTTAAGTTGAATTCTCTATTTTTCAAATTCTGGACCTCACTCCAATTTTTTTTTGCCTCCCCTTGTTTTCTTGGGCCGATTTTGCCCGGCCCACTTCTCCTCCCCCGGGCTGTCCGGTCTGCTCCAGTCGGCCCGGCCGGACTTCCATTCCCCCCTGTTCAGTCCGGCCCGCTCCCGGCTCGGCATGCTGTTTTTCTTTCCACCGACTCGGCCCGCATCTCCCCCTTTATTTTTCTCTTCCCCGGTACTTCCGCCGACAGCGCCGCCCCCTGGCTTTTTCTTCCCCTCCCCCTTTTCTTCTCCGCCCGGCCGCGGCTCCTTTCTCCTCCCCCGTTCAGCCTCTCGCTTGGCCCCTTTCCGAGCCGCCCCCACCAGCACCTGCGCCCGCCCCCACCTCCGCACCCACTCCCTGCTGCGCCGCCCCACCCCGCATCACCTCCACCACTTGCTCCTCTGGCGCCCGGCGACTTTGGCATCCCCCCTCTCGCCTGGTCCCATCGGCACCGTCCCCGGCTCGCCTCATCCCGTCGCTCCCCCGTCCACCCTACCACCACCTGCCCACGTCACCGCTCATCCTCGCTCCGCTGCCGCCATGGCCGCCTTAGGACGGTGCGCCCTCTCCTCGCCTCCTTTGGTTCCACCTCCTTTTCCCCGGCTATAAAAGCCACGAGCTTCCCCCACGAGCTTCCCCTCTTTCCCGTCTACGCACACGCAAAGACCGGCTTCGGTGCCACCGCCACCTTCTTCCTCCCCTCCGGCGCTTCTCCGACCGGTTCGACGCCGCCAGGAGCTCCGCGCCGACGCCCCCTTGCTTCCCTACCCGTCGAATCGGCTTCCCCGGCGCCGTGGATCACCGCCCCCGTGCGCCTCTCCCGCGCCGCCTCCGCTCGTCGCCGCTTCCTCTGTGCTCCCGCCTCCGCCGACCTCACGGTGAGCATCCCCGCATCGTCCCAGTGTCGTGTGCATCTCCCCTCTCCTCTCCTCCCTCCGACCATCGTCGCCGCCGATGGCCTCTGTGCCGTCTTGCTCTGCTCGCCGCCATCGACTCTCAGTAGCCGCTCCACCCAGCGTCGCCACCTCCTTGGCCTCCTCCTATCCCGGTGTTCCGTTTTGCCACCCGCCGCCCCTCCGGCATTGCCGCCACCAAGAATGGCGTTCTCCTCCCCTGGCTCCTCTCTGCGATCTTTGCTACTCTGTCTATCTCGGTTGTGAGCCCCTTTTGGACAACAATAACAGTGGGTTGAGTGATCTGTTTTGAGTAGTAATATGTCAATTGAAGATTTGTGTATTGATCTTGAACTATTGTTGTTAACCCTTCCCGAGTGGCAACAACCACAGTGGATGACAACAGTGGGTTAAGTGATATGCAATCTGGTGATTAATTTGCGTATTGATCTTGTATTATTTTGTTAACCCTGTGCAGTGTACTCGTGGATCAGTAGCCGAAGTCGAGCTTTTGGCAAAGAAAATGGTGTATTGAAGTTGGTTTGGCGATCGCAAAATGTTTTGTTTTAACTTCGGTCGATTAGTAGCTTTCCATTTGGCGAAAACTTTCTAAAATATTTATTCTCCAATGATTGTATTGTGAACTTGAGATGATTCGGTTAACCGTTGTTAATTGTTAACGTGCCAATTGACAAGAGTTAGCAGAATTATCCGTTTCGCCAATATTTGAGAGCTATCGATTAAGAGCGTAATTTGCAAAATCTTAGGAAATCGAAGTTATGCAAATGACCTTCGTAATCGCCTCTGCAATCATGTCAAATGTTTGTTAAAACTAATTTATCCAATTATCCTGCTTTTGTGTAAAAGGCTTCGTGGTTTAAGAAATTAATTTGTAGTTTGCTAAAAATAAATTCGGGAAGCTATTCGGGGTGAACTTGTTAATCTCAATATCTTGCTTTGAAAACTTGTATATTAATCCTGTAATCCTGTCATTTGTTCCTTGGTCCAAATATCGTTTTAGCGCATCCTTTTTACCCGCGATCCAAAGTCATCAAAGCCAAAATGTTTTATTGTCTTTTAAGCCTGGCAAAAATTATCCAGTATTCCAATCTTGCCGATCAACATCTGTCCTTCTATCCTTCTCTCCGGACTTTTAAACCGCCGGTGGTATTTAATAATAATTAATATTACCACCATTTCCAGGCAATTGCAGGAGAGAACTGCGGCAAAAACCGAAACTAAAAACTTGTGACGCAAAGTCGGGTCCGAAGATGACCGATTTTGGGTTCCCTGGAGGGAGACAAGTGTATTAAGTTGAAAGTATGCGTCTCGTCGTTAGCTTTCCAACGAGTCCAAGAACGTCCAAATCGGACACAATATGCAAAAGTTATGCCCGTTTTACTGAAGGTCTCTCGGAAACGGAATCGTACTCGGACTGCAAACCGACTCGGTTTCAATATTTAAATTTCTATATCTTTTGATTCCGTGAACTAATCTTGCTGAAATTTTTTGTGCAAGTTTGTGGCTATATTTAGAAGGGATCCACCAGTTTTCAATGGTTTTGGTGTAAGGTTGTTTTTTTTTCTACTACGGCTTTTGTTTTGTGTGGCGGCCTCTTTCTCCTTCTTTTTTTTGCCGACTCTAGGGTTTTCCATAAGTCGCGAATACAACAAAGTGTTATCTATTTTTTTTGTGTAGATTAGAGGAGTTCTAACCCACGAATTTTCTATTTTAGATGCAAAAACTAAGAACCCTAAAAGAACGATTAAGCGACGCAAAGGAAAAACACGAGAAGCAATCTAGACAACGACCAACTAGACAATAACTAGAACTAAAGATCAGCAACTAGACACGACAATGCAACCAAATATTCAACAAGCAAACTGAAAAGAAAAAATTGCAAAGGCTCAAAGGGCTTGGTATGGATGATAGATGCGGATTTTTTTTTTGGTAATTTTCTGGACACTAGGTATGAAAAACAAATCTACTACTAGAAAACTGGAAACTCTCACCGATTAACTGTAACTCTGATACCACTTCTTGAACCCTAAGGTTTGATTTGTTGGCCCGATCTTTCGATGAGAACGATAAATCCGGTAGGCGTCGCTCAACTCTGACGATCTTGGCTACGAACACGCAAGGCTCAAAACCACGCAATCGCCGAACTGGTCGATAAGTCGTTATCAACCGTGCACGAATACCCGGTTGACCTGACCACGAAGGTCGATTCCTGCATACACCGAAGAAGCACGCAAGAACAAGATAAAGCAATCTAAAATTGTAAATAAAGATTGAAATATTGAAATTGGAATTTAGAAAGCGGTATTATGGTTGGTCTAGTCGACACAAGCCAATACACGAAGTTGCAACAAGGCTAACTTTTAACTAAACAAAATCCAAGGAAACTAGAGGGGGTGCGTCCTCCTTAAATAGGGGATGAGGAGCCACAAATCTAAAATAAATAGAGGGGTGGGACTAAAGGCATGAATGACTATTCACATGAACAGTAATCACACCCCCAGGTGGGCCGGCGGCATATGGGCCAATTTCGGTACGATTACAAGGCCCAAATCGGCCCAAATTGGTGATATAGTACCTTGTTTTGACGATTCCGAAGTCTACAAAAGGAATTTGGAGGTGAGGCTGGTTCCGTTGGAAAGATCTCGTCGTTAGCTTTCCAACAAGCCCAAGAACACCCGAATCAGACTCCGTTTGCAAAAGTTATGTCTGTTTTAAGTTGGGCTTTCAGGCTGATTCGGAGGCCAGGCTGGATTCGAACAGGTCCAGCTGAGGCGCTTGCTTGTCTTGGACCAAAATTGACATGGTGCTGCACATATATATATTTCCTCATTAGGTAGCATCATATAGTTCATATAATATAAAGACACTCCTAAAAACAAGCTCACCTGATAATTTAAGTGGAGCGTACGAGCTCTTGTACTTGGAACAACAAACACATCAAATATGGTTGTATCCATAGGGGTCATGTCCTCATCAATGTGGGCCACTGGTCCATAGACCAAGTCCACAATAAGGTGCTAGTCCATGGTGGACCGGGTAGATGTGGCTATGGTTGACCAACAAATGGGGACCGCATGTAAGTGACTTGGTTCACATGGATTTGGTTTACAGAGGTTTAGGATTAGGGTTTTGCATGGGTGCAGGCTTAGGTGGAGGTCTTGCTCGCGTGGCATGCACGTGGTGGTGATGTGGCGGACATAGAGGACAGAGAGGTGAGGTGCTATTGGTGACGTGGCACGATGGCAAGGTGGTGCTCGGGCTCCATGGCTCGTCGGAGCTAGGGTTTCTGTGGCGGCTCTGAAGTGGCAAAGCGGAAAGAGGACAACGATGCAAAGGTGGTGACGCGAGTATGACGGTGAGTATCGGTGGCAATCACCAGCGGCGGGGGAAAGAGCGGCAACGGCGACGACTTGCTTGACGTCGACGAAGAGGAAGGACACACTGATGATGAGAGAGGAAGCATGACGTAGAACACGGCGCGAGGATGAAGATGGTGGGGTCAATGAATGGCGAAGCTCAAAGGTGGCAGCACAATAGGCCGACGAAGGGTGTCAGCCGGACATGGGAGAGAAGAAAGAAATCTCAGGCTAGGATGGACCAAACTTGGAATCAAGGAAGCAGAATTGTAGATCGGGGATTGGAACACATTATGATGCGATTGGTTTCACAGGAACTCACCAGGAAGCGAGTAACACGGAAAGACAGTTTTAGGCGTCACGGGACATAGTGTCCGGGATGGACACGAAAAAGGCAGCGGGCGCGCACACGGGAGCAACATCTCGGTTGGTGGCTGACAGCGGGCGCAGGTGGAGGGAGGAGGCTACGACGTTGGCAGGTAGGCCAAGGAGAGGCGGGCCGGAAGGAGCGAGAATAGGGAATGGTCTAGACTAATTCGGTCCACAAGAATATATGAAGAAGGAATTGATTTCTGAATGTAAGAAAAGGCTAAAAATTCAACAGAGGCAAAATAAATAGCAAACAAACTCCGAAAAGCCCAAGAAAATCCAAAAAATTCCTTGGAACCCAAATAACACTGTTTTTCATTTAATTGATGTTTAGATTAGTCAAATTAAATAGTTTAAATTTCAGAAATTCCCAATTAAGCTTTATTAATTCTAGAAAAGTTGATGAAATTTTTCAGGGAAATAAACAACATAAAAGATTCTTGGAAACCCAAATTTTGGGACATTACACATGGCGAAGACGCCGCTCACGACAATGATGAGGAGGAGGCAGGGGGTGGCCGGTAAGAGGCACGACAGTGCGAGGCCGATGGCCATGACGACGTGGCATTTTCACCGAGCCACTAGGCGGTGGATGGAGGAGGGCGCGTAGCGGTTGGAGGTAGGCGCAACTGGTGGCGGGGCTGGGGGAGGACAAGGGTCTACTGCTGTGGAAGGTGGGATGGTGGCGCAGAGGGCGGGGCGACAGTGCGAAGGACAGGGTGGGGGGACAGGGGGAGGGATAGGGCGGTGGTGATGGGCTGGATGCGTGGCGGTGTGGCCTGTGTGGTCATGGGCCTTTGTGATCTGGCAACCAACCCACGAGCCGAACGAGTTGCTCGAGCTCGGCTTGAAAATTTTGCGAGCAGGAGAAGAGGTTTGGCTTGTCTTGAAAACGTCATGTGCCCAAGCTGAGCCAGCTTGAGCTTGGCCTGAGCCGAGCCCGCTCGGGCTTGGCCTGAGCCGAGCTGGCTCACAAGCCTCAAGCTATTTTTTCCAGCCCTACCTGTCGTGATGTTGTCAAAAACCTAATAGTACAATAATAATAATAATAATGTCCTCACATCGATTAGAATAATGAAAAATAGGTTAACTCTACGCGGAATCAAATACATTTCTTTATGATTTATCATGCCAAAAAAGCAAAAGAAAATGATTATTACAATCCTGATGGCATAGTAGGTTCGCTAACATGTTGCAAATGATTTGCACATCATTGTTTGATACCCTAGAGGGCCCACTTTTAGTGGCAACAGCTTGGTATTTCTAGGCAACTTACCACAGATGTGTAACCTTACTACTACAAAAGGCTAATACTAGATGTCTCATCAGAGACGATTGACCAAAACCATCAAATATTAAATACAATCACATACAATTTTGGTTTAGCGACCGTCCGTGTTATTGGCCGCGCTAAAAACCATATGTGAAGAGGTAATATCACAGACGGTTCAACAAAAACCGTATATGATACATCACAGGATGTTATGAACAAGAATAGCGTGTGATATTACTAAATATCACAGACATGTTTTTCCTTAAAACCGTCTTTGTGATGCTTCTCGTCTGTGATAATTAACTCATCACAAATGGTTTTTATTAAAAATTATCTGTGATAATTTCACTTATTGTAGACCCGGCCCTAGCAGATCTGTCTTAAATTCCAGGCCTGTTCTCACTTCTCACAAGTTGCTGCTTTGGAGAGGTGGGGCTTTGAGGCCATTTGGTGACCGTAGATTTGGGTGGCACTACATGATGGTGAGTGCATCTTGATGCAAAGTTAATTTCCAGTGGCCAGGTTTTAAGTTATATCATATCTTGGTTTTAATAGTTCTTGTAAATATTTCACGGCATTAAAAAGTACACTTTTTCATGTATTCACTGATTTAAATAATTTCGATACAACTTGACCCTTACTCTTGTAATCCTGTTTTCTCCCCTGCATTCAAAACTGGTCTATTATTGCTATAAGCCCATGACCACTGTTCCCATCGTTGCCACTCTGGATTGGACATTATTGTTAACATAGTTTGGAAAAAATTTCGGGTTAGTAACATCATTACAATTGACTGATTTTTATTGTTTATCATAACATTATATTTTCATCAAATGAGGATATCTGTTTAGTTTTTTTATTGCCAAATTAGAAATTATGTATGGCTTGTGATCATGTTTACTCAAAGTTTGATGAAATTTGAAGGCATTATATTCTAGATCTAGCTTGGTAAAAAGAGAATTGAAGGTGGTTTACATCTAGCTTGATGTAGAGAGAAAATTATTTACATCTAGCTTGGTTTAGGGTTTAGGGTTTAGCCAATTCATAGTCTATTTCTACTTAATTCAATTTAATCAATTCTTGCTACATATAGGTACTTTAGATCATATATAGTATACTAATTAATTAATTCAATATTTAACACTAAATTGTTATATGCGTAGCGTAGTTGGACCGAAGCAGGATATACGCTGAGAACCGTGTGAGTGAAGAGTACATTAATTGTGTGTATGCTTTTACAAGAGTTGCCGAGGAGGATACGTTGAATAAGGGGGTGAAATATATGTACTATCCATGCATTTACTATGAGAATATGAAGATGTTTATGAGAGACCATGTGAGAGGTCCTCCATTGTGAGTGATGAGTATTTGACAACTTGTTGAATAGGTTGAGAGTTGAGTCTCTCGGTTTGTACTGTTTCTGTGATGAAACAGGATAATCGGAACTACCGCTGTGTATGTAGCGAAAGTTCCGATAATCGGAACTACCGGCTTTGGAAAGAGGAACTTCCGATTAATCTGGGAATTGTGTTCGGTTGAAGTAATCGGAACTTCCGCACCTGGGGACGCGGTTTTTCGATATCTCGACGTGAGTATTCCTGTGACGAAAATCGAATTGAAAATTTGGGAGTGCGGACGTTAGATAATCGGAACTTCCGCAATAAGCGCGAACTTCCGATCATCGACAAGTGCGGACGTTCAAAGTCGAACTTCGAAATGGTAAGTGCGGAACTTCGATTGTGCCTAGCTAATCTGCGTAGAAGGAAAGTTTGTGATTTTGAGTTTGTATGAGTTTGAGTCTTGTACAAATATTGATGCTATGATATTGGGCAATGCTATGTGATGTGTTTTTGTCTGTGTTGACTGCAGGACATCGAGACGAAGTCGTGGCGAGACACGAGGTGATCGGACTAGGCGCAGGCGGCATTGAGGCCAGAACGGTCGAGATGTGTCGAAGACGGCGTGAATCTTGAGGTGGTTGCAAGTCAAGGACAACAAGATGTACGGAAGGCTTCCAGAAGATGCGCAAGGGGCGAAACGGTCTTTTCGCAAAGCGGCACAAGTGGAGGCGGTTCCGTTCGGGTGTAGCGGGCTTAATGGGTTGGAGACCCGTTAGCTAGGCTATAAATATAGGTATAACATTGGTGAGAGGGTTGGAGATTTTGGTTAGGGTTTTGAATAGGGTTTGTTGGCTTTTGCTTTGTAGCTTTAGTTGTTGAGATTGAGAGGATGAACTAAACTTCTTGTAATCATTCCTCCTTGTTTACCTCTGTAATTTACGTTTCAATTAATGAAATCCTTGAAGTTGATTTCTCTATTCATGCCCTTGTTCTTGTTCTCCCGCACAACTTGATCTTGAGGATTTGGTTTTTCTTGTTGATTCTTGTTGGAAAGTGCTAAGATGGATTGCTCTCAGTTGGGATGTTACCTCTAGATCATTTGATCAACTTTTCCCACGAGCAAACTTAGTTTAATCTCCGTTCTTGAGTTTGGCTTCCTCTGTTCTTTCTCCCCGTGCCTAGGTTTTATTGAAAATCTTGTTTGGCTTGTTGAGAAGGGATGAAACTTGGCACGCAGGATCACTATGCTATTAAGTAGCCATCCTCAAAGTTTCATAACCCGAGAATCAAAGAATCTCTTGAATTTCAGTTTGAGGCCTCTCTTACCTCTTCTTCAAGAAATCTGATTTCTCTTTAGTTAGACGATCTTTGTCTGCGATTTCTTCTCATGAGGTCAAGATGTTGTTTATAATGATGTCCTGTGAGACTTGACCTGAGAAGAGCAGCAAATCAAAAGTATTTTGGATTTTTGAATCGTTCCAGTGCGCTCTGTTCTTCTGTCAGGATAATCGGAACTTCCGCCATCTGAGCTGCGGAACTTCCGATTTCCGGAACTTCCATGACCGACACATCGGAACTTCCACAGCGGAACTTCCTTTTGTTGGCGGAACTTCCGATTTACGCGAAACGACCCGAAGCTTGTTTTCGTTCTCTGATTTTGCTTCACTTCTTTTCTTGAGATTTCCAAAGGGCTTTGACGGTTTGTTTAAATACAGTAAAGGGGAGTTCTTAATTTTTAAGGCACCATTCACCCCCCTGTTGCCATTTCGGTCCTTCAATTGGTATCAGAGCCGTTAGCTCTTCCTTATAGATCTTAACCGGTCTGTTGAGCCATGGCAACGGACAAGTATTCCACCAAGCCTCCAGTCTTTGATGGCCTGGATTACCCCTTCTGGAAGAGCCGAATGGAAACATACATCCAGGCTCAGGGGTATGCCATCTGGAGAAAGGTGAAGGTTAGATTCGCCGTTCCTGCCGATGAAAACATCAATGTGGGAAACATGCCCGATGTTGAGGCCAATGCTAAGGCAAGGAACATTATCATTGAGGTTTGAGCGTAGTGAGTTCGATCGCATTTCTCATTTGCCTTACGCTACGACATCCGGGTGACCTCGATGCATACCATGAGGGCACCACCCGATTAAGACGGTTCGACAAGACCCGATTCAGCGAGAATACTGATAAATTTGAGATGCTTTTGGTGAATCTCTTGACAAGTGCTTTTCGGCGTTTCCATAAGATTTTGAGCAACCTCCGAGCGGTCGGTCTTACATACCCGACTCGGATAACGCCGACGGATGCTTTCGCACTCGATCTTCGTGTTTGGGAGATGAAAGTGACTACCATCAAGGATAGCACGGACCTCTTGACCCTGACTCTTGACGCGCTTTACTCGCGCCTCAAGACACACGAGATTGACATTGTCTCTCGAAGGTCGAAGTCACAGTCGATGGCTTTAGTCATCGATCCCCCTCTGGATCTTCTTACGAGTCGATACGGGTTCTCCTTGCTTGCTCTCGTGACAAACCGATGATCGATTAGAGCGACTTGAGGATGAGCAGTTAGCCCTCCTAGCTCGGAAGTTTTCCCATGCTTACAAGAGGAGGAGGGATGGAAAAGAGGAGGTCTGTGATTTGCTTGAGTGTGGTGGCCCCAACCACATCCGAGCAACCGCCTAAACCGGGAAGGGCAAAGGTGACTATGGCGGTTCGAGCAAGAATGACTACATCGACAAGAACCGCAACACGAAGCCCTCAGCACCTGACCAAGGCAAGAAGAAGTTCCGCAACTTTGGGAAGGCAAAGAAGTTGTTCCATCGCGTCCTCACCGCCCTCGACGAACTTGACACCAGCGAGGTGGAGGGGTGGAGTGACGATGATGGAAAGGACGATCAAGATCCCAAGGACGACGGCAACCTCTCCGGCATGTGCTTCATGGCCCTCGGGGGCGAACTAAGCGACAATGAGTGTACTCCGACGACCGATGAGGTTAGTCCCACTTACGACCCGACTTAATGATGCTTTTCTTAAGCTAGGTAGATTTCATGCTAAGTCTAGGGCTAAGTGTATTGAGTTGGAGAAGGAAGTAGCTAGACTATCACGGGAGCTTACCTTACTTACATCTGCTCCCTCCCGTGATGATTGTGATACATGCTGTGCTCTGCTTGATGACATGGAAAAACTAAGGATCTTGCATGATAGTGTGTCCTCTGAATTAGACATGATTAAAGTGGACAACATTAGCCTTCTTGCTGAACTAGAGATAAGTAGGGTAGCACCTCCTTCATCTACTACTGTTGAGGCTACTGCTTGCACCTCCTGTGAGGTTAAGGACAACTCGTTTAGAGGTCTATATACCATGTTGCTCGATCTGCCCGAGACTTGTGAAAATTGTAATAATCTCAAGATGAACCTAAAACGGGCAGATCACAAAATTGTTGAATTCCAAGCTGCTTTGTTAGAGCCCATTGTTTCTTGTTTAAACTGTCCTAAGTTAACTGCTGAACTAGAGTCTGTATCCAAACAGTTTCAAGAAATGATTGATCACAATAACAAACTGGCTCAGTATGCTTCTAAGGACCTTGTTAGCTCACCATGCAATCAGTGTAATAAACTAAAATGTGATTTGGTTGCTTTGGATGAAAAATGTGTGAAGCTAACTAAGGACCTTCTAGAGACACAATCATCCGCTTGTATTGTGTGTGCTGGGAAGAAGTCTAAGGGTTTGGTAGAGACGCCTAGCAACGTGAACCAATCTGCTAGCAGTAGGACTGTCCCCCCAAAGTCGGCTGTGCATGCACAAGCCAATCTTTCCTCTGCTGTTGGTTCTTCTTCTGCTCCCTTACCTTCTGCTGTTCCTTCTTCCCCCTGCTCTTCTTGCACCTCTCTTTTTCAGGAGTGTCAGTATCTTATGAACACTCTTGAGAAATTTGTAGGAGGCAAGAAGAAGCTCAATCTCATTCTAGACCAATCAAAGATTTGTAAATTTAATCAAGGTCTAGGATATGATTTTCATGAGGATATGAGGAAGCATCCACCTGTCGTGCTCAGAACCATAGCACCAGGTGTGATCAAAACTAAGCCCAGGACTGAGAAAGTCAATTTTAAATCAGCGGGTTGTGTTCAAAGGACCTCGACAAAGAAGGTGATTCCACTGCGACCGGCCTCTCGAGGCGGTTTCATTGCACCTTCTATCAGAAGGATGGACACTTGGTTGATCATTGCTTCAGGCGCGCCAAGATCGCGTGTAGAGATCATGTTGAGTCCTTTAGGCGCATTCAGGGTCAGCCCCAGACCATGAGTGCACCTAAGACTAACATGAGTTCTAGGTTTGCTATCTGGCGATGATTTAGGCGACATCGAGGACTTGGTTTTTCCGAGTTTTCGATTTTCGTCCTCATGCTCCCTTTGGTCGTGACTTCCGTCGCTTTGAGGGTAGATCTCGGTTTCCCTTCGAGATGGCTACCGTGGCGTGATCGACATGTTGCGAATTTCGACTCGCTCTTCCATAGCGATCGGATTCAAGAACGACTTCGTGTCCGCATACAGACCTTCCGACTTGTTGAGTGACAGAGCGTAGGGTAGATAGAGGTCGGTCTTGTTTGACTACTTCATACATTCGACGTGTTACTCAAGATTGGGTGCCAAAATCATTGTTGATACACCCGAAGATCGAGACTTTACTCTGCTTGACTCAGTTCGCATTTGGGAAGGAAAGGTCCGGATTGTAGACTCGGGTGTTCTCGCCATATGACCGAGAGACTCGTTGGTTTTCTTCCCTAGCCCGTGCTCGAGGTGATGAGGCGATCACCTTCGAGATGCTTCATTTGGGGCGTCATCGCTAAAGGTTGTGAGCATTAATGATTCTTTTATTTTGAAAGATGTTGCCTTAGTAAGTAAGCTGCAGTATAATCGCTTTCAGTCTCTCACCACTGATGACGGTTCTGAGGTGAGCTTTAAGAAAAACAATTGCAAAATTCTTGACTCTTGGGTAGCCTAGTTTATGGATTTTCGATATGGGAGGATCTTTCGTGCTGATTTTTACGAGTCTTCGGTGATCCTCTCCGGTGTTTAATTGCTTCGAATCCCGTGATTTGACCTTCGGCATAGGAGACTAGTTCATATAGGCTTTGATCATTTGACACGAGTTAGCGGCCACGATCTCATTCGTGGTTTGCCAAAACTCAAGATGGTCAAGGATCTAGTTTGCTCTCCATGCTTGAAGCACGGCAAGATGGTTGCCGCTTCTCACTCTCGATCCAAAGTGACAATGATCGATGCACGGGACAAGCTGCTCCATATGGATCTGATTGGTCCAAATCTTGATCGGCGGGAGGGAAGTGGTATGTTCTTGTTGTGGTCGATGACTTCTCGAGGTACTCTTGGGTGTTTTTCTTAGCCTCAAAGGATGAGGCGTTTACTCATTTTCGTGGTCTTTTAGTAGGCTTTGTTGAGCTCCCGGGTGCATTACGAGCAATTCGCAGTGATAATGGCACCGAGTTCAAGAATTCCTACTTTGAGAGTTTCGTGGTGAGACAGTGTAGAGCACCGTTCTCGTCTCCATACGCCCCCAAATGAATGGCGTTGTGGAGAGAAAGAACTGCACCTTGGTCGAGATGGCGGGACGATGCTTGATGAGTACTCTACACCTAGGAAGTTCGGGTCGAGGCTATTGCTCGCTTGTCATGTTTCTATGAGTCTTTCTTCGGGCACTCTTGCATCACACTTCTTATGAGTTGAGATATGGGCGAAAACCCAGCGTCTCGTATTTTCGTGTGTTTGGTTGCAAGTGTTTTATTTTGAAGTCTGGGAACCTACATAAGTTCGAATCACGATCTTGTGATGGGATCTTTCTGGGTTACTCGACTTCTTCTCGTGCCTATAGAGTCTGGAACTGCGAGTCTAGCAAAATGGTAGAAACCTGTGAGGTGACCTTCGATGAGGCCAGTCCGATGACTAGGCCTGATATCTCAGGTTCTCTAGAGCAGTCTGAGTCCATATTTGTGGACGTTGAGGAAGACGGAGATGAGGGTTGTTTACCCGATCCAGTTCTTCCTCCTCCTCTTGAGGTGCCTTCTTCCACCGCACCTCGAGGAGATCAGCCCTTACCTTCTGTTTCTTCTGGAGCTAGTGGCTCTGTCCCTATCTCATCTGCTCATGAGATAGAGGCCACTTCTTCATCTCACCCTGGACCTCCTAGACACATTCAAAAGGACCATCCTTCAGAGCAGATCATTGGAGACCTCTTTGAGCGTGTCACACGTTCCAAAGCTGGTTTGTCTATCTTTTGTCTCCATTCTGCTTTCGTCACCTCATTTGAGCCCAAAGACGTTTGTCATGCTCTATCTGACGAGTCTTGGATAAACGCTATGCATGAGGAGTTGAAAACTTCGAAAGAAACAAGGTCTGGTCCCTTGTTGAGCCCCCTTAAGGTCACAATATCATTGGGACCAAATGGGTGTTCAAGAACAAGCAAAGTGAAGATGGGTTAGTCATTCGAAACAAGGCTAGGCTGGTAGCTCAGGGGTACTCCCAAGTTGAGGGTCTAGATTTCGAAGAGACCTTTGCCCCTGTAGCTAGACTTGAAGCCATTAGAATCCTGCTTGCCTTTACAGCTTCTAAGGGTTTCAAGCTTTACCAGATGGATGTCAAGAGTGCCTTCCTCAATGCCTTATTGAGGAAAAAGTCTATGTCAGACAGCCTCCAGGTTTCGAGAACCCCAAATACCCTAACCATGTCTACAGGCTTTCCAAAGCTTTATATAGACTCAAGCATGCTCCCAGAGCTTGGTATGAAAGGCTTAAGTCCTATCCGCTGAGTCATGGTTTTGAAATGGGTAAAATAGACAAGACTTTGTTCATCCGCCGTCTTGGCACTGATCTTTTGCTCGTACAGATCTATGTGGACGACATCATCTTTGGCGGCTCCTCACATACTCTCATTTCTCAGTTTTTCGATGTTATGAGCTCGGAATTTGAGATGAGTATGATGGGCGAGTTGAGCTTCTTCCTTGGCTTCCAAATCAAACAGACTCGGGAAGGTACTTTTCTTCACCAAGGCAAGTACACTCGAGACCTCCTGAAGCGCTTCGACATGAATGATGGAAAGCCAGTATCAACTCCGATGGCATCTACAGCTGCTCTGGATCCAGATGAAGACGGCGAACCTGTTGACCAAAAGGAGTTCAGGAGCATGATTGGCTCTCTCTTGTACCTCACAGCCTCGAGACCAGACATACACTTCTATGTGTGTCTTTGTGCTCGGTTTCGGGCTTCTCCTCGAGTATCTCACCGTCAGGCGGTGAAGCGCATCTTTCGGTACCTTCGAGCTACCATTGACTATGGTATCTGGTACTCTTCCTCTTCTTGTCTATCTCTTAGAGCCTTCTCCGATGCATAATTCGCTGGCTGTAGGATAGATAGGAAGAGCACTTCTGGCACTTGCTAATTCATTGGCACTTCTCTTGTCTCCTGGTCGTCAAGGAAGCAGTCCGGTGTTGCGCAGTCCACTGCAGAGGCCGAGTACGTTGCTGTAGCCAAGTGCTTTGGATGGTCTCGACCCTGCAGGACTTTGGGTTAGCAATCGACTGTGTTCCACTCTTTTGTGATAACACGTCTGCGATTTGCATTGCCAAGAACCCAGTGCAACATTCTCGGACCAAGCATATTGATATCAGATATCACTTTCTTCGGGACCATGTAGAGAAGGGTGACATTGTGCTCCAGTTTGTGGAGAGTGAGCACCAGTTGGCTGATATCTTCACCAAGCCTCTGGACAGCTCTCGGTTTTCAGCTCTTCGAGGAGAGCTTGGGGTGGTTTGTCCTTATGGACTGTTGTGAAGGAGAGCTAGTATTTTACTACTGTATTATATTTTAATTATGCTATTTCTCCTTTCTGGTTGCATTTCATTTAAGTGCTTTGGGTCTAAGTCCTTCCAGCATAGGTTAGAGTGGTTCTCTTGCCAAGTTGCTTTGACTGCTAATTCTTATCTTGTGCTTCTAGGATGCTGCTTATTAGCTGTCTCTTCTCTCTCTAAGTAGAGCTTACTCACTTCTTATAGGTTCTAGCAAGGGTCGGGCCACCCTTGGGTAGACAGAGACAGTGTTTGCTCCTTAGTGTGTGAGTTGATCAGCTGATAGTCCTGGAATCATATGGGGTAGATAAGAACCTGTCTGAGCGATAGTATTCTCTATATCTTTTCTATGCTCTAAGGACTGCCTTTTCTCTTTCTCATTCCTGTTTCTCGTTTTTGTTCCTATGGTTCAGGGGGAGTTTATCTTGGTTATTCCAGTTCTTAAATTGTCATAACTCAATCTGAATTAAAAGATGCATTTCATTCTGAAGGGGATCTGGATTTTCGTGCATTTCATCCTGCATTGCATTATAATCATATGGAGCCTTGTTTATTATCCCTTATGATCTGTTTTCACTCTTTTACATCTTGCCATGATTTATGCTAAACTGCTAGATTTATCATGACTTTTTATGTGTAGTTTAGTCTTTGCCATGCTAAGGTGATTAAAAAATGCTAAACTTGAATTAAAATCTTGTCATAATAGCTCTTGAGACTAGTCTGGTTGAAGTTATCCTTTTATGATTCTCGCCATGTCAAGTAGGCTGAGTTGAGTCTTGAATCTTTATTGAGTTTCAGAGTAAGCTATGTCAGTTCTTTAAGAAACTAGACTTATCTTTAATCGTTGCTCTAAAAACTTCAAAAGCAAAAATGATCCCTTTTGTGCGAAAAAACTGATCTCACCAAATCTTTCTCATGAGACTGCTTGCCATTGCACTAGGCATGAACTCAGGGGGAGCGTTGGATGACCTAAGATCACCTCCTTAAGTCTGTTGCTTGGAGTGGTCGCATAAGGCTTGGGATCTAGCACATGGTTAAGATTTGAAATTGGTTGAAGCTTAGGAGGCAGTTGTGGATGACACCTAGTCCAGGACTTGCTTCACTAAGATAAAGCCATATTAATGTTTCCAGAAAAAGAAACTTGTGCTAAAATTGCTTATCATTAAAAAGACCAAGTACTGGATAAAATGAGTCTTTCTTCAACTGGTAGCACTCTAAACTGTTCAATATGAGTCTTCTTGGTTCAACTTAGATTATTTGACATGGCTTGTATCATCCTTGGATACCTTTAGCTAGACTACAATCTTGGTTTATTTGACTTGCTAAAGAATTGGATCATTAATCAGATTATGGATTTTCTGTCTTAGCTATTCTATACATCAATTGTCATGATCTTGATAGCATTCTTATGTGTTATGGCTTGGTATAATACTCTAATAGTCATTTTGGATAATCTTCATGGCTCCTGATGCTTAAAATGAATATCATATAGTCATTTCCTCTCTTTAATACATCTTGATGATTTTATTGCCAAAGGGGGAGAATTTTGGAGAGAAAAAGTCTTCTGGAGAAAAGCCTTGAGTTTTGCGAAAATTGCTCTTTCATCTCGTCTCAAGTCTTTCTCTTGTGTCAACATGGTCTTGAGCTTTTGTACTACTTGTTTAGACCTTGGTTGATTTTAAACTCAAACTCATCTTATGCTTTTTCGGTGATTGTCAATATACTCATCAAGGGGGAGATTGAGAGACCATGTGAGAGGTCCTCCATTGTGAGTGATGAGTATTTGACAACTTGTTGAATAGGTTGAGAGTTGAGTCTCTCGGTTTGTACTGTTTCTATGATGAAACAGGATAATCGGAACTACCGCTGTGTATGTAGCGGAAGTTCCGATAATCGGAACTACCGCCTTTGGAAAGAGGAACTTCCGATTAATCTGGGAATTGTGTTCGGTTGAAGTAATCGGAACTTCCGCACCTGGGGACGCGGTTTTTCCGATAATACTGACGCGAGTATTCCTCTGTGACGAAAATCGGAATTGAAAATCTGGGAGTGCGGACGTTCCGATAATCGAAACTTCCGCAATGGTAAGCGCGGAACTTCCGATCATCCTGACAAGTGCGGACGTTCCGAAAATCAGAACTTCCGAAATGGTAAGTGTGGAACTTCCGATTGTGCCCAGAACTGTGCAGAGAAGGAAAGTTTGTGATTTTGAGTTTGTATGAGTTTGAGTCTTGTACAAATATTGATGCTATGATATTGGGCAATGCTATGTGATGTGTTTTTGTCTGTGTTGACTGCAGGACATCGAGACGAAGTCGTGGCGAGACACGAGGTGATCGGACTAGGCGCAGGCGGCATTGAGGTCAGAACGGTCGAGATGTGTCGAAGACGGCGTGAATATTGAGGTGGTTGCAAGTCAAGGACAGCAAGGTGTACGGAAGGCTTCCAGAAGATGCGCAAGGGACTAAACGGTCTTTTCGCAAAGCGGCACAAGTGGAGGCGGTTCCGTTCGGGTGTAGCGGGCTTAATGGGTTGGAGACCCGTTAGCTAGGCTATAAATAGAGGTGTAACCCTGGTGAGAGGGTTGGAGATTTTGGTTAGGGTTTTGAATAGGGTTTGTTGGCTTTTGCTTTGTAGCTTTAGTTGTTGAGATTGAGAGGATGAACTAAACTTCTTGTAATCATTCCTCCTTGTTTACCTCTGTAATTTATGTTTCAATTAATGAAATCCTTGAAGTTGATTTCTCTATTCATGCCCTTGTTCTTGTTCTTGTTCTCCCGCACAACTTGATCTTGAGGATTTGGTTTTTCTTGTTGATTCTTGTTGGAAAGTGCTAAGATGGATTGCTCTCAGTTGGGATGTTACCTCTAGATCATTTGATCAACTTTTCCCACGAGCAAACTTAGTTTAATCTCCGTTCTTGAGTTTGGCTTCCTCTGTTCTTTCTCCCCGTGCCTAGGTTTTATTGAAAATCTTGTTTGGCTTGTTGAGAAGGGATGAAACTTGGCACGCAGGATCACTATGCTATTAAGTAGCCATCCTCAAAGTTTCATAACCCGAGAATCAAAGAATCTCTTGAATTTCAGTTTGAGGCCTCTCTTACCTCTTCTTCAAGAAATCCGATTTCTCTTTAGTTAGACGATCTTTGTCTGCGATTTCTTCTCATGAGGTCAAGATGTTGTTTAGAATGATGTCCTGTGAGACTTGACCTGAGAAGAGCAGCAAATCAAAAGTATTTTGGATTTTTGAATCGTTCCAGTGCGCTCTGTTCTTCTGTCAGGATAATCGGAACTTCCGCCATCTGAGCTGCGGAACTTCCGATTTCTGGAACTTCCGCACTGACACATCGGAACTTCCGTTGTGCGGAACTTCCGCACCTGACTGGCCGGAACTTCCGATTTCTGGCAGAACAGCCCGAAGCTTGTTTTCGTTCTCTGATTTTGCTCCACTTCTTTTCTTGATATTTCCAGAGGGCTTTGACGGTTTGTTTAAATACAGTAAAGGGGAGTTCTTAATTTTTAAGGCACCATTCACCCCCCCTCTGTTGCCATTTCGGTCCTTCAGTTTAAGAACCGAGGGCTGATCGAAGCACACTTGATTCGAAGGGGTTTCAAAAAGGGGTATATACATTGGACCAGTCACAGTGAAGAGCGGATTATAAAGGAAGGTAGTAATGACGACATCGCTGACGAAGTCAATGATATGCCGCCGGATGATGTTGATTGTGGTTCCAATTAGGATAGGCTGCATGATGACTATATGGATTAGATGCTTCGCGATGCAGAAGGGAACTGTGATGAGAGAGAGAGACAGAGTATGTTATATTCTGGGGCTTGATGGAGGACTCGAAGAAACCTTTGTTCACGTGCTGTAAGTCGAAGCACACAAGATTGTCATCCGTGCTTGAACTGCTGAAATTGATGGCAAGGAACGGTTGGTCTGACAAGAGTTTCACAATGTTGTTAGGTTTCTTAGCAGAAATACTTCCGGATGGAAACAAGTTGCCCAAAACTACCTAGAAAGCTAAGAAGGTTCTTTGTTCATTGGGAATGGAAGTAGAAAAAATACATGCATGTATGAACAACTATATCCTCTACTGTAAAGAGTATGCAAACATGCATGTATGTATGGTGTGCAACACATCCCGATATAAGCGTAAGAATCCATCAGATGACGGCGAGGGAATCGAGGTGAAGAAAAGACCTCCTACTGAGGCCATGTGGTATCTTTCTGTAATTCCCCATTTGAAGCGGTTTTTGGCAATCCCAAAGGAGGTAAAACTGCTGCATTGGCATTCGGACGAGCGTAAGAAAGATGGAAAGCTAAGACACCATACTGATTACGCCCAATGGAGAAACATCGATAGGAGATTTGCAGACTTCGGTGTGGAACCGAGGAATATAAGGTTTGGATTGAGTACAAATGGAATGAATCCTTTCGATAACATGAGCAGCCGATATAGCACTTGGCCCGTGACTCTCTATATCTACAACCTTCCTCCTTGATTGTGTATGAAGCGGAAGTATATTTTGTTGTCTATACTTATCCAAGAGCCGAAACAACCTTGGAACGATATTGATGTGTACCTAGCAACATTGATGGAAGATCTAATAATATTGTGGATCGAAGGGGTACAGGTATAGGATGCGTACAAACCAGAAAACTTCACTTTACACTCCTTGTTGTGTTTTGCACCAAAAATGATTATCCTACCCTTGCTAACCTGTTGGGCCAGAGTACAAAAGAGGCCAAAGCCTATGTTCACTACTTAGATGATACCGAGAGTGTGTTGTTGAAGCATTAGCACAAAACTATGTACATGCGTCACCGTAAGTTCCTTTGGAGGGCTCACTCATACCACAGGATGAAGAAACAATTCGACAGAGAGAAGGAGGACAATTCAGCTCCAAGGCATTTAAGTGGAAAAAGAGGTCTATGATATGGTTAAAGATTTAAATGTTGTGCTTGGAAATGGACGTAAATCGAGGACCCGTGAGATGGACATCTAGAAGAAGAGATCAATATTTTTGGACTTACCTTATTGAGAGCACCTAGAAGTTCACCACTGCATTGATGTCATGCACGTAGAGAAGAATGTATGTGACAGCTTGATTGGTCTCTTACTAAACATTCGTGATAAAACAAAGGATGGTGTCAACGCACGGTTTGACTTGGTTGATATGCACATCAGACCAGAGTTAGCACCGACAAAGGCTGATAAAGGATGAATGTACCTTCCCCTTTCTTGTTACACTCTGTCCAAGGCTGAGAGAACTGAACTATGCTAGTGCTTACATTGTGTGAAAGTTTCGTCCGGTTACTCCACCAGCATGAAGAAACTTGTTTCGATGGAAGTATTGAAGTTAATTGGCCTGAAGTCTCACGATTGTTATGTGTTGATGACACATATGCTCCCTGTTCAATTAGAAGTATTTTACCGATCAAGGTCCGAAAGACAATCATGAGGCTGTGTTATTTCTTTAACACAATTGCTTAGAAGGTCAAAGATCCTGAAGGACTAGATGCTCTGCAGGACGAGGTGGCGACGACTCTATGTCATCTTAACATGTAGTTCCCTCCATCGTTTTTCGATATCATGGTCTTTCTCATTGTTCACATTGTGAGGGAGATAAAGATGTGCAGGTCCATGTTTCTACATAGAGTGTACCCGTTCGAGAGGTTCATAGGAATTCTCATGTCCTACGTACATAATCGATCTCAGCCGGATGGAAGTATCATTGAAGGTTATGCAACCGAAGAGGTCATTGAGTTCTGCGTCGGTTACATGGCTCAAGTTGAACTGATAGGTGTGCCTCGATCTCGCTAGGAGGGGAGGCTTGAGGGTATCGAGACCATCGGAAGGAAAGCCATCATTCCATGTATGGATGAATAATCTTAAGCATATTTCATAGTCTTGCAACACATGACTGAAGTGTACCCGTATATCGACCAACAGAAGGACGTGTGTCGATGATCAAGTCGCCGATCTTACGAAATAAATAGAAGAAAATGGTAAAAAGTTCTTGGGAGAAAATGTGGTTGCTCTTTATTGGTATGAACTGGCTATTACAAGGGATGCTTTCGACTAGGCAGTAGACTAATCTTAATTACACTAAAGCGTAATGCTTATTATGGTGTTGCAATCCAATTGTTTGTTGATCTTCCGGCTCTACCTCTTCTGCCGCTTGCGTTCTTCTTTAAGTAGTTGACGAAGTGATGGCGTTACTCCTGGAAGTGGCGCCTGTTGGAAGCGTCACGACTGGTCGGAGCGAGACAATGGTTGATGAAGTAGCAATCGTTCTACGGTTGTATGTCCGTGAGACACTTAATCGTAGGGTAGTTGTTGTCAGTGTCTGGATTCTGAAATATCGCGTGGAATAGAACAAATATGACATATGTTCAATTCATCACACGGTGAGGAATATACCTGGAGTTAGATCCGGATGCCAGTTCATTGCTTCTACGAGTAGTCATTTGGTCGAGAACTAGGTACAAGACCTCATCCAACTAGGGTATCCATGATATAACCTCTGGAATCCTTACGACCACGGAGGTCGTGAGCCTTAGGGGTTACGACCACGAAGACATATGGTCTTTTATTATGTATCAAAGTAATACATAGAGATTTTAATCCTCGTCAACACCTATAATGACCCACTAATGCACCATACACGTGCACATGATGCGCCGGACTAAGTCTCTTGTTTGACCGGGCTTCATGACACCTATACTTAACTAACTCCCTACATGCAGCTACATGTAGCAATTAACTCATAATCTCAACGCGCACACGCACTAATTAAGGAGCCTTATTAGCTCAATTCACACACACATACACAACATATGCATGGCTAGGTACAACCAAATTAACTAAAGAACAAGTAATCAAGATTATTTCCAACACCAAAAGTATTTGAATATAATACATGTTTTGACATGTGACATGTAACATCCTAATTTTTTGAATTTTAAAATCTTTTTGAGTAGTTTAGTCCCTTAGAAAATTCACCAAATTGTATTTGAATTTAATAAAGCTTAAATGGACTTCTAAATGTCAAAACCATTTAATGTGACTAATTTGAACATAAATTAATTCCAAAACTATTTTATTTGAGTTCTTTGTACTTGGAAATATTTTCTTGATTTTTCTAGAATTTTTCCAAGTTCAATTGCTAATTTTAGTTTGCTATTTGGATATACTGGTATTTCTAAAATACAAAACCTAATTAAAATCTCAGAAATTCCTTTGGGCCGAAACCCTGTTCCCCAGCCCAACCCTATACCATTTTCGACCCAATTCCTCTTGCGGCCCAGTTCCTCTCTATCCTCGCTCGCCTGCGCGCCTGGTCCCACCTAGCAGCCTCCCACGCGCCGTGTGCTACACGGATGCACCCGAGCCACAGCCATTGACGAGTGGACCCCACCCGATTACTGTTCTTCGTCTCCGAATCAGTTGAGAACCGAACTCCTCCACCGCGTGGGCCTTGGCGTGCGTGGTCTCAACTCTCTCGGCCGCCCGTATATAAAAGGAGGGGAAGCCCTCAGCCTCCGCATCCCAGCCGCGTTGTTACCAAGTCAAAACTCTAACCCTAGCCGCCGGAAATCGCCGAAGAAGTAAGTTACCACCGCAAGCTTCGACGAGTTTTTCCTCTGCCGTCGGTGAACCTCGACCTTCGCCACTGCCTCCGTTGAGTTCGCAAGGCCAAGATCTACATCTTCGTCGCCTTAACTTCCTGGATCATCACGGGAACTCAGATACCATCAAGCCCGAACCCTAGCCTCCGCTTCAACCTCGTCGCCGGTCAACTTCGTCATCTCCTTGCACCAGTGAGTACTCCGTCGAGTTCGCCGTGACCTCAGCTACCAGTTGCGCACCTCTATGTCCACCGCTGAGGCCACAATCGCCGGCGACCCTCAGAACCCGAGCGCCACCCACCTCGCCATCGTCCATATCACCTACCACCTTAGCCCTTTTGCTTGCATGTCGTCCTAATTTGCACCACGTGGCAGTTGCGCTAGCGCCCGCGTGGCAATCTAGATCCAAAACCCACACCCAAATCGCAAATAAAACTTGTCCACCGTGAGCCTAGCCACTGCCAAGTAGGTCCCACATGTCAGATCTACAGTACCATGATCCCATGAGCCATAGACCCGTGAACCAGATCTATGGACTTGGTCCATAGACCAGAGGCCCCACCTGTTAGCCACTGTTGTTGATTTTTTGGATTTTCTTTTAATTCTAAAATTATGGCTGACGTTAGAATGATGAAATAATTTGAAATTTCCTTTAGAGAGAAAATTTGGGAAATTCAAAATAGTGATTCCTTAATCTTTTCTTAGGTTTAGATCTTCCAAAACCTCATTCTTCCTTATACAAACTCCGATTGAGCCCATTCAAATTTCTAAATTCATCTAAATTCAAGCTCTACTTTTTTGGTATTTTTATTTAATTTTTTGAGTTTTTTTATCTCTCTTTTTTGTATTTATTTGATTATTTGCCTTCGTTTGCGAGTAGACATTAATACTCCAGGAGTTTTCGAAGGAGAAGAAGTTAATCAAGCTCAAGACTAGTACCTACACTTGTTCCAAGGAAAGTTGTACTTTTAACCATGTTGAACCTAATTTTCCAAAACAAAATTATTGCATGTTACGTTTAATATTTATGTAAATACTTTGGGATTAGTTATACACTAAATTGATTATATCCACCTTGCCTATTGTATTGCCATGATCTTTTGTCACCCTAGATTGGTTAATTTTTAGTTGGTAATATCATAGCACCAACGTGGGGTGGTTAGATATGAATAGTGTGCTTAGCCATGCAACGAGTCATTGATACCATTTGAGTTACAAATATAAATTTGACTAAGTGATTATGGAACTTGTGTAAAACTGTGTGCAGTATGTTGTTGCTCGTTGATGACAGGTGTTGTACTTAATCAAGATGGTGGAAAAGATTTAGACTAAGGCGAGTGGATGAAACTGTGTGGTATGGTGGAATTATGGATTGGAAAAGAATATGAAATATTGGTAATGTAGTTAGAAATTGGCAGTCTCGTCTTGGTCAATTAAGGACTTAATCTTGTGCACCATTGAACTGAGCCATAATTGTACGACTACATGTCTCGTATGGGACGGGCCTAACTTTGTATGTTTTGAAGTTTTGACATTGACTACTCAGGTAGTAGGTTAGTAATGGGTGGGTGTGTACCACTGTGGCAGGGTCACATCGATGGACAGTTTGCCACTTCTAAATCCAACGGTGTGCGTTGTACCAAAGCGGTGTAGTAGGGTTGGTACGACGGTAAAACGCATCGGGAGAGTCAATTGTTGAGATGAAACTTCTGAAATGTGTAGGTCACACTGGTTATATCGTGTGGGTAAAGTGTGCAACCTCTACAGAATGTTAATCAATCTATTCAAATAGCCACGTCCGCGGTCATAGATATACTCGGGGATTTCACACAAAAGGTAGATTTTTCATAAAGCAATTGGGAAGGGACTAATGTGTGGAATATCTTATGCAGCTGTGTGAAAGAAATTAATTAGATTATGGAAGTTTTGTGAAAATACTTGTTAAAATTATTATTGCCTATTTATTTTGAATTACGCTTTTAATTTATTGTTTGTATTCAATTGTAAATACTGTTTTAATGCAAAATAGCCACATAAGCTATTTTCTTTTGAATAAGCTATCATCTATAATTGTATTATGTGGTACAACTTGTTGAGTACTCGGAGTACTAATTCTTGCTGCAATCATTCAGCTGAAGTGGAAGAATCGTCGTGTGCCTTCGAGGAGGAGCTCTACGAGGATGGTGATCGTTAGGTTTTAATCCCAATCGAGATGGGTATCTGCTGGAGTTGCTTTCATTCCAATGTTGTTTCTTATTTAGTGTCAGCCATGTGTGGCTTAATAATTATAAACTCGGCTATAAGGTTAAAACTGTTATTTATTATTCAAATTAGTCGTTTATCCTTATATTTGTCTTGTGTGGACTGATTTTTATCTATATTTATACTGTGTGTACTAGTTTGATTCTGAACTAGTACATTATACACAGAGTCTGAAATTATATTTTTGGATCCCGACATGACACAAGATAACCATGAGCCCGTGAGCCCGTGGTTCCTCAAGAACCTACCCGGGAGGTCAAAGAGGAGGTTCAGGCCGTGTCTACGTACTACAACATCGGCGGCAAATTATAGAGGTGCACTCTTGATAGGATTGCAAAGTAGATGATGCCAGTCTAATTTCCTTGGGGTTTAGCTAAATGCTGGAGGGGCCATGACACACTCCGGCCTACACAAAGCTCCGTCAGGTTACCACACGGATGTAGCGTCAGCGACAATAATGCCAATGCCAGTGCGTGATGGCACGGGCGGACGGCTAGAACTGAAATGTTTTTTTTTTCTCCTTTTTGATAGAGATAGCAGGTATTCTGCCTAGATACTTTAATAGAAAAAAAGAACATGTTTGTAACCTTGACATCACCAATTTCTGCGTTGGGATCAACAACAATAGGGAGTTATTGTAACATCACAGCCCAACATTAAGCCTGTAATGCCATTAAACTACCATAATAATCTAATTTACATTAATTTCAATAAAATTTCAGCAAGCAATTCATTAACAAAAACGTTCATGAATGACAATAAAATATGATTAAGGATTGGACATCCCTAAATAATTAACGTAGAGTATAGCAAGATAACAATCCACCATTTATGCATAACCAAACGAATAAACACTATGGAATAAATAATCGATGCCTAAACCTTCATCTAGGATTAAACAAACTCCATCAAGTCCTTAAAAATTAATCTATCATAATGAAGTAAATGTTTCTCAGTAACTAATAAAAAATTCTAATTTTCGATAGAGTTTCACTTAAAACAATGACTATTGAAGGATTTTAAAGCAATCTAACAAGTATGGGCATGATAACCATTTAGTGAAAATTTAAACCTAAACTTTAAAGTCCACATGAAAGAAACAACTATTTCTATTACAACGGAAATCATTTCACCACGAAGGATGAACACAACCATAAGATAACAATCAGTAATAAGGATGCTCCAATTAAACAAAAATGACAATTTATTTGTAATGGTGAAAATTAAGTGAAGTGCATCAAATATTCTATCCAATTCCCATGCATGCTGCTTTCTCAAGAAGTACCTAAAAAAACATAAACTGCAAGCATGGGTCATCGACTCAGCAAAGTACAGCCAATACAATAAACAAAGGTTTATGAATATATTTTTAACATAAACATAGCTCACAAATAACCATTCACATTAATTTCAATAATTCTTCCTCTATTACTTTGTCGGGACCCAAATTTGCAAATATGGACCATCTGTGTATACTACACTAGCCCAGGATCACGTTAGTGCACACAGCGGCAACATCGATAAAATATCATTCTATATAGAAAAATAACTAAGAAATATGCCAATAACAATAATTATAAGAGTAATGACCTTAAGATCAAAGCCTATAATTAATGACTTAGAAGGCGAATAGCTCAATTAAGCTGCAGCGGAACGTAACGGAATAACTCCAGTGAAACTCATCCATATGCCCACAAGCAATCGGCTGAGGTAACGCGACCTAGTTCTCTACGATCCTTGTAAAGCAAATTCTTGAAAGCAGGCGACGATTCCTCCACTTTATCTGAATGATTACAGTAAAAATAAGTACTCCAAGTACTCAACAAGTTATATCATAGAATGCAATTATAGATGATGGTTTATTCTAAAGTAAATGACTTCTGTGGTTCTTTTGCATAAAAGCAGCTAGCATTTGCAATTGAATACAAATAATAGATTGAAAGCGTAATTCAAAACAAATAAACAATAATAGTTTAACAAGTATTTTCACAAAGAACACAAAGCCTAATTAATTTCTTTCACACAGTTGCATAAGTTATCGCACACAGCTGACCCTTCCCAATTGTTTTATGAAAATGTACCCCCTGTGTAAAATCCTTGAGCATGTCCATGACCGCGGATGTGTCTATTCGAATAAATTATTAACACTCTGCAGATATTATACACTTTACCCACAAGACAACCGTCTCTATGCTTGGCGGAATCACTGGAAATTGCTCTTGAGGTCCCTGTTTCTTACAGTAGTATTTCTTCTAACCCTGTTGAGCACTTATTCCCGATTAATGGATTGCTTAGCCGAGCTTATGTACTGCCAATAGAAAAGGAACTATGTACTTTTTGGTACTTGTATTTTCTTTGTTATCTTGATGTTTTCCTGAGTAACTCTTTGTGTTGTTCGGACATATCGTCAATTATTATTTCTACTCGTGATTCTTCTTGCTCTTGTGGATGCATGGGCACCCTTGTATGGTACTGTAGGAATCGGTCCAAGTCTTTCTGCCCTTTTTCGGGTGAATCAACAACCTTACACACTTTTTTCCATTTAAGGAAATCTTTCTTGCTGGAACACCTTCTCTTGCACACGTTCACAGTAAAGAAACCTATATTTCACAAGGCCGATCATCCTATGGAAATTAATTAATGCTGGGGCTCAACTAAGAAAGCAATCAATCAATTATTTGTGGAGATCATTCATTTTTCACAATACCTCTTTTTTTTATATGCCTTTTCAAATACCTTAAACTTTGTGCCGCTAACCAGCATAAATAGAGGAAGGTACCATAGCTATTTATATCATGGAATAACTTTTAGGGCCTTTTTGGAAGGTGGGAATTTCATAGTAGGTATTTTGTAGGGATAGGAACATCTGCTCTCGCACGATGTAGTGTGCCATAAGAATTATTTTTGGAAATCTTGCATTCCATAAGGGTTCTTAATCTGTGGGCAGGTGCTCTGGTTTTTAGAACTTTAGTCGGCGAATATGAAGAGTTGTTGGAGATATTAGAGTTTAGGTAAGAGTCCAAGTGTTCTGTGAATCGAACTATAATATTTGACACTATAAATAAAGAGTATGAAGATCCCAAGGGACATGCACAATTATTCTCGAAATTCTAAATGTCATTAGAGCCAATCCAACCCTAACCTTAACCTGAGCAAAACCCTTACCTCAAGAACCGTCACCACCATCTGGTACCAGTCAAACCACCAGCCATCGTTGCCTCGTTGCACGTGGTCCTTCTCGACCGCATAGCATGGGAGCGGACCACGGCCGACTGTGTTGCGTGTGGGCAAGTCAGGGTGGCAGCGTGAGGAGGCGTGGGCGAACAAGGCGAGGAGTGGGATCTGGTTGCCCATGGCCGAATTCGGGTGTGAACAAGGAAGGCGAGGAGGAGCGGGATCCGGCGGCCAGTGCGGGAAAGGCAGGGGAGAGGCATGGGCACGGTGACGTATGGCACTAGGAGGAGGCGACGGGAGCAGGTAAAGCGAGGAACCATGGGAGATCGTCGTGAAACAAGGCGGAGTCGGTATGGGTGAGCATGCTGGCGCGCAGAGGCAAGGCGAGGTGGAAGAAGGACCCTGACGGCTAGGTACGGCGTGTTAGTGAGCGCGAGGAGCGGGGGTGCGAGGCAGGCTGGCTCGGGTGCGTGGAGTTGGGCCGCGCTGGGCTTCGACACATCAGGCGCGCTGGAGATTTGAATTGGGTTTAAATTTTCTAGAAAATGCTTAGGGTTTGCTGAATCTTTAAACGTAGCAATCGAGCTCCAAAATTTATGTAACGTTTTGTGGAAGCTTTTTGACACAATATGGTTTCTTGTGTAAATTTTCCAAAATTGTATGTGTTCAGTATTTGTCTTGAAAATTCTTTCAAGATGTTGTTTGAATGCAAATTCATTATTTGATTTATGCAAAAAAAATTTCAAAAACATGCTCAAAATATTTTTCCCACATATAAACATGCTCAAATTGCTCCATCATTTATTTTCAACATACTTACCCCAAATTGGGATTTTTTGGATGTTACAATTACAACTAACTAATTTCCAAAACAAATGGCAACTAGTTAAATACGACTAATTAATTATAACTATTTTAATTACGACTAATATTTAGAACTGAATACGGCTAATTAATTATGACCAAATAATTTAACGCTAACTACACAGTTAATAAACATAGTGCATACGAGAAAAATTACCTCCTATAGAAAATCTTCACCTGATGTTGAACTAACTTTACTAAAACAACCGCTAAATAATTCTCTAAACACCCTCGAATCGGCAGCGTAATCGAAACTAATTTCGGGCGATCGAGGTGCCTCTCATTCGCTCAATTCTCTTTGTCTCTAGGCAGAGCGAAAATAGTTTTGGTGTGGAGGAATGAGAGTGCATCGCTGGGTTTTATAGCTGCGCGAAGGCCGGCCGCAAAACGATGTGACAGAATCTGATTCCTTTCCATGTCCGAAGCGTGGGGTTTTTTTTGCGCATGCGGGAGACAACGAGAATCTGGGGACAGCCGGGAGCACATATTTTCATTTGAAATGTAAAAAAAATCAAGGGGCGGGAGGGGGTCATGCCCTTGTGGGTCAGACATGCCTAGACCTTGCCCCTAGGGCACAGACAACATGTTCGGGCTCCTGCGATACGGACATGGGTACCACGTAGCTCCACGGTGCCATTTTTGCAATTCTTTTGGAGAGAGGGCTACTTTTGCTATTCTATGCGCTAATTGTGCCAAATCTGCCAAAAACTTTGACTTCATAGCATCTGGCATAAATATCTTCTGGATTGGATTGTTAAGATTATGGACAGGGACGAAATTGTCATGTTTTTGTGAGGATTTAAATCATACTAAATGATTCGATATCTTCACAGGATGTCACTACTCGGTAGCATTGATGCATCTTGATACAATTCGATCACAAAGTGCTATAAAGTGGGGGGGCAAATGAACTCATAACTTGGAATGCAAAACGAGGTGTGCATTGGATCTTAAAAGCTTCTTCATCACCATTATCTATTCAGATGGCGAGTTCCAAGTCCCAACCCCAATCCATTTCCCTGTACATCCATGTCGTCTCTGTTGTCCTACTGCTCAACTCTCCGGTAGTGTTGTGCCTTCGTTGCTACAAGCGCATCTTCAGCTTCGGTGACTCCATCATCGACAGCGGCAACTTCGTGCACATTACTGTCGGCAGTCCAAACAACCTCAAAGAGTTGCCATATGGCATGACCTTTTTCCACCATCCCACTGGCCGCATCTCTGATGGGCGTGTTCTCGTTGATTTCTACGGTGAGTAATCTACTACTACTCCTGAATGTGCCAATTTTATTTTATCAAATGTAGTAATTGATTTTTGGTTTGCAGCAGTAATATAACCTATGAGCCAGTGCATAACACTCGGATGTGTTCAACATGTAAATATATATATATTTCAGCGCAAGCTTTGGTGCTGCCATTGATACCACCAAATTTGCCCGAGAAGGAATCGGGACAATTCCCAAACGGTGCCAACTTCGCCGTGTTTGCTGCCACGGCGCTGCCCCCGGACTACTTCAAACGGTGGAACCATAGTGTGCCGGTTCCTTTCTGTCTGGGCATGCAGATCGGCTGGTTCAAAGAAATGCTGCACCGGATAGCTCCCGGGGACGGTAACTACTAGTACAATATATACGTTTGTTCATGCATGCTCAATTCAATTACCTGATACTATATGTGCATGTGTGCTTGCATGATTTGTCAGGTGCCAGGAGAATCCTAAGTGAGTCTCTCATCGTGTTGGGCGAGATCGGCGGCAACGACTACAACTTCTGGTTCTTCGCTCGTAAACCTCGTGAAGTAGCCTACCAATTCATCCCAGATGTTGTCGCCGGCATAAGCTATTTTGTCCAGGTGCATGCATATCATCAAATTAATCATGCATTCAACGTATATAAGTGTTTCAGTCATTTATCTTCATATACTATATAACACCAGAAATTGATCAATCCAATTGTGCGTGCGCATTCATGCGCGCAGGATCTCATCAATCTCGGCGCGAAGACGATCCTGATCCCGGGGAACTTCCCCATCGGGTGCGTGCCGGAGTACCTGCGCGGTTACCATAGCGACAACCGTGCAGATTACGACGAGTTCAACTGCCTCAGGTGGTTCAACGACTTCTCCATGAGGCACAACCAGGCGCTGTCCGACGAGATCAACAGGCTCAAGACGCAGCACCCAGGCGTGAAGCTCATCTACGCTGACTACTACGGCGCTGCCATGGAATTCGTCAAGAATCCAGACGTACATGGTGAGTAATGTTTGGACTTATATGTATGTATGGCCACAAAACACATGCGGTGGATGGACTCGTTCTTCAGTTCGCCCTAAACTGATGACATGCTCATTGCTTGTTCTTGTTTTGCATTGGGCAGGCATTGGTGATCCTCTGGTTGCATGCTGCGGCGGCAATGGCCCGTACCACACCGGCGGGTCGTGCAACAAGACGGCGATTATTTGGGGTAACCCGGGTAATTTCGCCAACTGGGACGGCATCCACATGACCGACAAGGCCTACAACATCATCGCCGATGGGGTGTTGCGCGGGCCGTTCGCGAACCCGCCGCTGCTGAATTCTTGCTAGAATTCCTCTTCTTGTTCCAGCAAGCTGAGATTTGTTACAGTTTTGGTGTTCTTGTACCTGTATCGATCGATTGATGAATTATTGAAATAAATAAAATGACACAAGTTGGTTCCAGGGGATAGCGGGCGTGGTGTTCTCGATACAATTTCGCCATATCAAAAAATTACAAGATTCCTGGCAGAAAGAGAGAAAAATACAGATTGTTTGTCTCGAAAAGGAAAAATGCATGCAACAGGATGCAGTTCTGATGACATCGTGAACCGGTTTCCTACGGAATAATATATACTGGAGGCCCGCGCGCACATGGTTCGCCGAAAAAGGAGAAGCGCCCGGTTGTTGGAGCTAATTTTGCCAAAGTTGATGTTTCAGAGTCTGTAACGAATTCCAAATTCGAGTACGAGTTAGAGTCTGTTCAGTAAAGACAATAGAAATCTTTTCGTATCCGAGTTGTATTATTCGAGTCAATGTATAAATCGGTTTTAGTAGACCTTTATAAGGTGCGGTTGTGTCTTATAAGTTGAAAGAAGACAAGCAATAGAAAAACAGAAAAAAGACCGCAGTTGCAGCACCACACAAAAGAGCCTTGTTTTCATTCGGTGTATTTCTGAGTAGTGTTCGGAAGGAAGTTTCGACATCACGTGGTCGGAAGGAAGTTTCGATTACCTGATTGTAAGGAGGTTTCGATTACCTGATTGTAAGGAAGTTTCGACTACTTGGCCGTAAGGACGTTTCGACTACCTAATCGGAAGGAGGCTCGACTACACGTCTGGTTTCGACTACCCGGTTGGAAGAAGGTTTGACTACACCGGTGGGCCAGGGAGGAGGCGCCTACGGTGTCACGCCAGGCGAGGAGGTGAGGAGGTGGGCCATGCGCCAGGCGAGGAGACGCCCCGGGACAGACAACGTGAAGCATTGCGGGCACACAAAGACAAAATAAAAGCAGAGGCTCAAGCAGGAGCTGCGCGCAGGATCTGGCGGACAAGACGATTCGGGGCAACGTGGCCACCATGCCCTCGCCTCAAAACTCCCACCCTTTTTTAGTACAACATGCTACATACTGGACAAGAGTTGATCAAAGTTTTCGCATGCTAAAGAACTCACCGAGATAGTTCACATTATCCAAGGTACTAAGCGAAAAATAACGAATCCTGTTTCCCAACAGGAAAAGCAAACCTTCACCATAAAAGGTCAACCTTGCGAATCAAAAATGTTAACAAGCAGTCCAACTCTCGTTGGTCCAAAGAACAAATAATTTCTTTAAGGAACCAATAAAATCAAGGAAAATGTCCAACTGTATTGAAACCATTAACCCAAGGAGATTAAATAACCACCAGCGGTTGGTCAGAAAATCCTAGTACATCCCAAGGGAGTCAATAACCTTCCCAAAGGAATTCATGCTCGACACCTGGAAGTAGTTTTACCAAGGTAATCACTCCACTATCCCCATACCCTAACTGGCGGTACAACCTGGCCATGCCCATGGCCACAACCACACTCTACCGCTCGACATCGATTATCCCCACACATAATAATCATATAACCAAGTAATAAGCAATCATACTCAATTAATATCAGCAACGATCAATACGATATATCGGAAACGTAAACGCAATGCTTTGCTCATTCCCATCCTACTGTGCACAGTGTGTCAATTTAATTTTCTTTTTCTTTTCTAGCTACCACGGACCTGAAGCCCGCTCTGATACCCCAGCCCAACATGAGCCTGGGATGCTACTAAAATAACAATATCACAAATACAAATCCAAGACACTACAAAAACATTCGGCAGAACCTCCTTTGTATAACTAAGTTTACCGGAGATTCCAATAGATGCTTATAAAATTATCACTATTTCAACATCCAAAGTTCATCGAAGTATTCATAAATAATCTACTCAGCTAAACATAAGCAAGCATAATTAAAATTTACCACTCTCATTATTACAAATAAACCAATGCATTCAAGTATAGCCAAAGTTAATCCTTAAGCAGTTTGCTTGTTATAAAGGTACGGTCTAAATGATAATTATCTTTTCAAGAATATGTGGTAGTGAGTGCAACCAATGCAACCCTACTCCCTCCCATGCATGCCGTCCGCAAACAGGATACCTAAAAACACAACATCAGCAAGAGTGAGTCCAAGACTCAGCAAAGTACAAATAGTAAGACAATAGCCAACACAACTGTAATTAACAACATCCATCCACGTAGCCCAATAAGAAGTATGTCTCATGCTTATGCCATGCAAACCGTTCAAATGCACTTTTCATTCTCTCTTTTGCATATACCGGCATTGCGGAGTGTGCATCCGTCGATGCACACCCATGCCTGTGCCTTCTAGCACAGGGAGCTTAGCCCATACTCCACAAGTATGGGGACCCAAAAGCCCATGATATTCATGACGGGGACCTCAATTAATGCTTGATCACCACGTGATCATGCCTCCAATATGATATCATGATGCACATGGTCAATACTTTAAATCATCATGCATACATGAAACTTACACATACTTCAAGCATTTACGGGCATTAATGTCCATAACATTCGAGCATCCATGATTAACATAATATACTCATAACATAGTACACATGAACAAATGATCACACACAACTTACCACTCTGCATTTGCCTTAACCACGAGAGAACGAGGGATGTGCTGAATGAGTCGCTCCCTCGCACCGGTCCACCACACGAATAATGATTATAAGCTGTTGGACCGTAAAGGCGACTAGAGGGGGTGAATAGGAGCACGCTCACTTTTAACAAATTATGAACTCAATACAATTTCACTCCAAAGAGCTATTAGAAAGCTATGAAGATCAATATACCAAGATCTGTTGGAAGACTAGTATTGAATCCAATAAAAACCCTAAGCAATGCGACAATAATCGCAAGAATCAAAGCAACACAAGCATCTTGGCGGTCTGACCTCTGTAGTGAACCGGTTGGACCGATTGCCGGGCGGTCGGACCGCTGTTATACTGGCGGTCGGACCGCTCCGAAATCGGTCGGACCGGTGGTGATGGGCGGTCGGACCGGCGATCTACGAACCGATTCAAGCAATAAAATCAGCCCGATGACGAAGTTGCAATTAGGTCTAACTTTTGATTCTCAACTCCAAACTTCACGAAACTTTGCACACACCTTCTCTATGCTATTGAGGACCTATTCCAATCGAATATTATGATAATTCTTGGAACGATCTTGAGCAATTGTCAATTGATTAACGAAGGTCTAAAACCGCAAGAACGAAAACTTGATCCTATTGCTTGTTCGTGAGTGATTGATGATCAAGATGATGCTAGATAGATTCACACATATCACAGCAAGCTAATTCACGTGAAAGAATCAATCACAAACTCGTGGATCAAAGAAAGCCCTAAAAACACGAAATTGAAAGCGAACGAAAAGAGACTTATCTCAAGCAAACCTTGCATAGATTGATTTCGTGGTTGATGCTTTGGATTACATCCACACCATCATGGATCAAGAGACAATCAAGGATCACGAAATTCTCCTCAAACCATGAAAAGCCCTAGCCTCCACCTCAACTCCCTAAAGACAATTAGGGTTTTGAAACATAAACAAAGAGAGAGAGAAAGGTGCGACCACCATCTCCTCCTATTTATAGTGGAGGCCTAAAACTCTTAGGGTTTGACTTAATTGGGCTCCGTTAAGGCCCACTAACAACGGGTCACACACGCACGCTTCGCGAGCGCCGTCTTTAACCTTTGACCTAAACCGCTTCACCATGCGTCATGGATTCGCCAATAGGTCACCCTTGTCCATCTTGTGTCACGCTTGAGTCGTTGACTCACCCGCATCGTCGATCGCTCGACCTCAACTCTTCAAGTCTAGTCCCGATTCTCCTCGCCGCTGACCGTCGTTGACCACCAAGCTACCGCACAACCACGCACAAGAAAACACGAATTCGGGAACAAGTTCTTCACAACTTGACCCATGTTAGTCAAAACATGCATCATGCAAATCATATGCCATGAAACCAATGACTTTGACCTAACAAAACAACATCGCCACGGTTGGTCGACGTTCAAGTAGTTCGGCCCGACCGCTCCAGTGAGCGGTCGATCGCCCATGGCGGCCGGACCGCTCCTCGTGAGCGGTCGGACCGCCTTAAGACTTAGCCAAATTCAAGCTCCCAAAATCCAAACCTTCGAAACTTTAAACCAATAGAACTTTTCATTGGAGGCTCCAAAAATCATGAGACCAAGTGCATTGGGATCCCCTTACTTGTCTACAACACCTATTTTTGGCCCAGCTCGATTTGAACACTTTTGGTCATCGCCGGTCCGACCGCCCCAGATGGCCGGTCCGACCGATATGGGACCGGTCGGACCGCCGTGCAAGGACCGGTCGGACCGCCCGAGCGAGAAGCTCAGAACTTTGTCGAAAACGCGTGAAACGACAAACCGTAAACGCCATTGCCAATTGTCACATCATCCTAAGATCTGGAGCATATCCCCATGAAATCCACAATCTCCCCCTTGATGAACACATTGGCAATTATCCAGAAAATGTAAGTAAGAGGTTTGAAAACGAGTTTACTCGCGCAGCTGACAAAGGCACAACTTGGTCCATAAGCAAGAAAAAGCAATGAACATGACCAAGCTGGCATCAGAATAGTATAGGCATGTAAGACAAGGCAAAAGAAAGCATAAAACTTTGATTTCCAGAAAAGGGTCAAAATTCTCACATGAGGTCCATATGAAAGAACAATTGTTCAATTGACCTATGATCATTGTGAGTATAAAAGAATGCAATTCAAGTTCGAATATTCAATAAGACAATAAGAATGCAACTCAAGAACTCCCTCACTATGATCATCAAATTTCAAATTTTCGTTTCTCCCCTTTGTATAAACTTCTCCCCAATCTTCTCATTAACACATCTTCTCCAAATAAGAGTAGCAAAGAAATATTACACATCTTCTCCCAAAGAAATATCTTTTCATTTAACACATCTTCTCCCCTTTGACAATGGATTCATCAAGGAATCACGCCTTCCTCTCATCCAGAATAACAAATAGAGAATAAAGAAAGAAGGTAAACAAAAGAAGCATAAAGAGGAATATGCATGAAGTGCAATGGAGTGGCTTCAATTTTTGTATTTTTCAATTTTTGATAAGAAGCTTTGGAGATTACAAAAAGAACAATGTAGTTTCTCTAATATTGCACAAACAAAGATATCAAGCCCGACAACGCTAGCAAGATCATGGTAAGACATATATATCAAAGCTAAGCACAAAGGCTCAAAAGTAAAGCATTAGATTTTATCAATTTAAGCAACGCTTCAAATTCAAACAAGTTCATCAACAGGATCCTAAAGTGAAATTGGCCATGTCAAATCTGTCAAAGTGAGATCAAAAATCTAACAAAGACCACAAGAAGAGTCAATCAAGTCCCGTATTGAATCATTTTGCTCAATATTTTGTAAACGGCTATTTGTCAACATTTTTCTCATTTGCATTGAATATTGAAGTTGACTAATGATCTAACTTAGTGACAAGATCTGGACTAGGAGCCATCCACAAACTCATCCTAAGCTTCGACCAAAAGTTGATTAAAGGTATATCTTAGTAAAGAAGATCCCGGACTAGGAGCCATCCACAAACTCTTTCTAAGCTTCTACCGGGCGACAAATCTTGAGGTTCATGTCATTTCGACAAGCGGTCCCCATGAGATCGTCGTTCATCAAACTATCTCCAAGTTCATGTCATTTGACAAGCAGTCTCGTAAGAATAGTTTGGCACAATTTAAGCATAAGACAATCTTGATTTTCATTTTTCACAAGAGCAGTTTTTAGAATCTCAAGAACACAAAAGCTCAAGTAATGGTCAATTTTAGATCAAAGAGCTAACAAAGCAATTCTGACAGGGCCAATGTCACAAGAGGAGCACTAATTACGCAACTCGCTAAAACATCCACAAATTGCAATTTCTTAGTTTGAGTTGTTTAAAAGGTTCTAGCTCATATAGCAAAGACTTAGCTACACATGTAAAAGCATGATAATTCTAGCAAGTCAAAGAACTAGACATGACATTGAGCAAGAATTGAAATACAAAAGCTCTAAAGGGTAATAGGCAAAGCTTCATCAATTTTAAAAGATAAGCAGAAAATCTTATATTACAATGCATTTTTTTTTGAATTTTTCATACCACTTGTTGTATTTTTCATATGAATGCAATATGACACAATGAGATGCAATTAAAAGGCCTAAAAATCTAAAAAGTTCGAAAAAATCACTAAGTTCAGAAAAAGAACAATAAAAGATCAAAAGAACAAGGAAAGATAAGAAAAAGATCAAACTCCCCCTCAAACCAACCCATAAGGATAAATTACCCCTAACTCACTTCTTAAGGAGGAAAATCTGGTTTGATCTAAAGGCTTGGTAAGAATATCTGCCAATTGAGCTTCGGACTCTACAAAGTGCATCACAATATCACCTTTTTCAACATGATCTTTAAGGAAGTGAAAGCGAATGTCTATGTGCTTAGTCCTAGAATGTTGCACTGGGTTTTTAGCAATATTAATAGCAGAAGTGTTATCACAGAAAAGAGGAACACTAGCAAAGTTTAACCCATAATCTTTCAAAGTGGACGTCATCCACAAAATCAGCACAAAGAACTAGCAAAGAAGAACATACTCCGCCTCAAGATGGATTGTGCAATGTAAGACCGCTCTAGAAGACCAAGATACAAGAGACGTGCCTAGAAAGTGACAGTGCTCGAGGTACTCTTCCTATCTAACCGATGACCGCAAAATCGAATCAAAACCTCTAATGGACAAAGTCAAGAGCAGAATACCAAATACCATATAAGAGGGTAGAGTGTAAATACCGAATATGCGCTTAACGGCTTGGCGATGGGAAGTTCTCTGAGACGCTGAAATCTTGCACAAAGGCATACCGTGAAGTGAATGTCCGGTCTCGAGGCCGTCAAATACGTAGGAGCCGATCATGTCTGCGGTACTCGCGTTGATCCACGACTTCTCCTTCCTCATCCGGATCCAAAACAGTTGAAGTTGCCATGGGAGTGGAAATTGGCTTGCAATCACCCATGTTGAAGCGCTTGAGAAGATCTTTAGTGTACTTCGTCGATGGATGAAAGTTCATTCCTTGCATTGCTTGATTTGAAGTCCCAAAAGTAATTAAGCTCTCCCATCATACTCATCTCAAATTCCCTAGACATAGTGTCGAAAAGTGGAAACAAGAGCATTAGAGGAACCACCAAAGATAATATCATCCACATAAATTTGAGCAAGCAGGAAGTCATTGTCACGTCTAAGAATGAATAGGGTTTTATCCACTTTACCCATCTCAAAATTATTTTTAAGCAAGAAAGTCTTAAGTCTATCATACTGTGCTCTAGGGACTTGTTTAAGACCATACAATGCTTTAGATAGCTTGAAAACACGATTTGGATATTTAGGATCCTCAAAACCGGGGTTGCTTAACATACACTTCCTCATCTATGAAACCATTTAAAAAAGGCACTTTTAACATCCATCTGATATAATTTAAAACCTTTTGATGCAGCAAATGCAAGCAGAATGCGAATGGCTTCTAGTCTAGCAACAGGAGCAAATGTCTCATCAAAATCTAACCCCTCAACTTGGCTGAAACCCTGAGCTACCAATCTGGCCTTATTTCTAACCACATAACCATCCTCACCTTGTTTATTCTTAAACACCCAACGGGTTCCTATAACATTATGACCACTAGGAGGTTCTACTAGGTTCCAAACTTTGTTTCTTTCAAAATTCTCTAACTCCTCATGCATGGCATTTACCCAGCTAGAATCAGATAAAGCATGTGATATATCGTGGGGTTCAAAAGAAGCAACAAAAGCCGAATGAGAGTAGAGATTTGGATCATTATACCTGGAGCGAGTGACTCGCTCATGTAGATTACCTATTATCATGCTCCGAGGATCTTTGTCTCTGAATGCGAAGTGGGCGCCGGGTGAGATGTCGTTTCTTCGACCTCCGCAGTATCTGCGATGATGATGATGCGGCAGAGCCTCAATCAAGGTGAAGTAGACGTAGCAGTGTTCTTGTATCAATATGGGCGCTTAGCAGAAGCAGATGAGGGAATGACATTAGCTTCGTCCTCATCTTCCTCCACAAAAATACTCTCACACAGTAAATCATCTCAGAGCAATTGATCTAGCTCGTGGCTAGTCTCATCAAAAGTGACATTACAAGTCTCCTGAATAATGTTAGTCTCAGTATTAAAACTCGAAAACCCCTCGAATGAGCAGGATAACCCAAAATACCCCATCAAAAGTTCTTGATTCAAATTTATCTAAATTGCTGCCTTAAGAATAAAACATTTTGATCCAAAAACTCGAAAATGCGAAACAGAGGGTTTTCTACCAAAACGAAGCTCATAAGGAGTCTTGCCTAAAGAAGGTCTCAAAAAGACACGATTGGCAATATGACAAGCAGTAGCAATAGCTTCGGCCCAAAATCTCCTAGGTGTGCTATACTCATCTAGCATCGTCCTAGCCATTTCGACCAAGGTCCTATTCTTCCTTTCCACCACGCCATTTTGTTGAGGGACGTGTGGAGAGGAGAACGATGCTCAATACCACGCCAAGACAAAAAGAAGCAAAAGAAACATTTTTGAACTCCGTGCCATTATCATGCGAATCGCTCTCAAAGCACCAGGAAGCTCAGAAGCCAAACGAAGAACAAGATCATGAAAATAACCAAAAGCTTCATCCTTTGAAGTAAGAAAGAACACCCAAGTATATCTTGAAAGATCATCGACTATGACTAGTATATACCATTTTCCACCAACTGACCGGACTCTAGCAGGACCAACAGTATCCATATGAAGCAACTGTCCTGGTCCGTCAGTCATAACCATAGTCACAGAAGGGTGTGAGGCAGCAACTTGTTTGCCATGCCTACAAGGCGCACATACAGCATCTTTGACAGCTTTGAGCTTAGGCAAACCTCTCATGAGATCAAGGTTGCTAACTCGCGTCAAATGATCAAAACCAATGTGCCCCAAACGTCGATGCCAAAGCCAAAAATCGAAGAAGATGTAAGCAAACATTTAAGAGATCCAAAGAAGAGATTCGAAAAGTCACCCAAAAATTCTACCAACTCTAGAGATTCCAAACACAAGCTCACCAAGAGAATCAAGCACACGACAAGCATTTTTCTTAAAAAGCAGCCTCATACCCATCATCAAGAAGTCGAGAAACAGAAGGAGATTATACCTAAGTTTGTCCACAAGAGCGACATCCTTTAGAATGAATTTGTTGTTTACCCTAATTGATCCTGTTCCTTCAATTCGCCTTGTGTATCATCTCCAAAGGTGATGAAGTCATCACCGTTGCTCGCGTGAAAGAGGTGAACCATTTTGAGTTCCCGGTCATGTGGCGTGAACATCCGAGTCAACGAACCACGTGTTCTTCCCTTTCCGCGGTAATCCTAAAAATCAAGGAGCAAAGAACGATGTGTCTCAATCTCGGGATTAGATAAACAAGATTTAGGAATCCAAGATCTTGAGACACACGTCTGCAAGGAGTATACAAACCGTAAGTACTATCCTTGATTTCATTTAACATTTGGTTATGAGCAATGTTCAAATTAAAATGAGACTTGAACTGTCCATGGGATCGGTCGACTGTCTTTTGTGGTCGGTCGACCGGTGACCAAAACAGTCGACCGGTGAGCACCGGTGATCGGACCGCCATCGATACACATTAGAATTAGGATGTCTAGAAACATAATGATTTGCATGAGATAAAAATCCTAATCCAGTTTATTCTTTTCGGTGTTACCATGTCTCATAGAAGCTCTAGGTTGCATGAATGAAATTCTATCAAAATATTTTCTATCATTTTTCAACCTACGCCAACAAAGATTCAATCAAATGTCCACCTTTTTGCAATAAGTGCAATGGTACTTGGTACCACTAGAAGAAGCACCATTTGAATTAATACAAGGTTGGGCAAACCTGCAGATTTAAAAGATGTTTTTGCGAGTTGGGTTTTGAATTCAATTAAACCTTTTCCAAGACTTGAATGACTTTTGGGTTGAATTGTCTTGAAAAGAATTGAATCCTAAACCTTGCTTCTTATAAGGAGTTTTAGACTTGTCAAGAATCATGTTTAATTGTTTCTTACCTTTAGAAAATTTCTCTAATGTATCATGAAGGTAAGCATTTTCTTTTCTCAAGTTGACACAAGAATCACAAGTTTTATCCATAGATTTTTCCTTATACAAAGCAATTTCAAGCTTAAGAGTGGAACATGAAGCACAAGTAGTATTTTCAATATTGTCCTTAAGCTTAGCATATTTGACTCTAGCAACTTCTAAGATATCTTTGATTTCACGTTCTTTTCTAAGCATGAAGTGCAAGGGCTAGAATCAAAAACATCAAAAGCAATCAATTTACTAGATTCTAAACATTTTTCACAAGGAGCACTTTTAATTTCATTTAGTTCAGATTTAGCATTCTCAAGTTGTTGTACACAAATATTATGAGCAGATTGTAACTTGGTAATTTTGAATGCATAGCATGACAAGATAAACATTCATCAGTTCAAGAGTCTTAGCGCTTTAAGCTCTACTTTCGGTTTGCTAATTTTGACTCTAATTTCTTATTTTTGTCATAACAAATTCAAGCGCTTCATCTTGACTAAGCAATTGCTCAACTATAGAATCATATTTAGCGAAAGCTCATCATAAGAAAAAGATACCTCATTATCATCAATGTCGTCCGTGTCACCATGAAGCACATGCCGGTGAAATCTTTGGCCTTCCCTTTCTTTTTACCTTGAGGATCTCCTCCTCCTTGTCCTCCTCACTCCCGGTATCCACATCGCTCAAGGATTGATCCTCAAAAGCGGCAAGGACCCGGTGAGCGACCTTCACAAGCTTATTTGCCTCATACCTTGATTTGTTGAAAGGAGGCTTCTTCCAAGTCGGCTTTCCTTCCTTATGATTGCTCTTACCTTTCGACTTGGGGCAATTTGTCGGATATGATTGAGCTCACCACATTCATAGCATGTTACTGGGACCACCTCTCTTTTGTTTCTCACATTATTGTAGGCCGTGTGAATTTCTTAGCTAGAAGAGCTAACTCTTTTCAGAATACTTTCAAGCTCCTCTTCATGAATAGCAGATAAACAAGCAAATGAAAATCCGTAAGAAGATTCACAAGAGTCATCAAAAGCCTTTTGAGAGGATCGCTACCAAAGCTAAATTATCTTTCTTAGGATGATCAACTCTTTTAATTTCATGAGTCTTGAGTTTACTATAAAGCAATTCTAAAGTAAGACTTGAAAGATCAACATTTTCTTCTATAGCAAGAGCTTTCATCTCCCACTCCTTGGTGTTGATTGCACCAAGAGATGGGTGGCATTTTCAGATTGAGAATATTCAATATCAACGACTTTCATTTGATTAATTACTTTATTAAAGCGATCGAAAATGTCATCGATGCTCTCTCCAGACGCATCTCGAATTTATTGTACTCACGCTTGTAAACAGTTTGGCGCACCTTTTTGATTTGGGACGAACCTCATGATATGTTTCGAGAGTGTTCCAAATTTCATGCGTGATTGAAAGATTGCAAATTCTATCATATTCTTGTCTACCAAGTGCACCATATAAAGATTCTTAGCCTTATTGTTGTTAGCCAAAAGAATTGCGTAGCGTGTGTAGCAATTTCAGAATAACCAATGAGGCTCTAACAACATCCCAAATAGCTTGTCCTCGCTCTCAAGAAAGACGCGATACGATTCTTCCAATAGGCATAGTCGTGCCCATCGAAGATATGCGGTTTAGTAGAAAACTTATCCATCGCCAAAGTTCAGTGACCGGTTAAGATCAAGATTGAACTAACCGGCTCTGATACCACTTGTTGGACCGTAAAGGCGACTAGAGGGGGTGAATAGAGCACGCCACTTTTTAACAAATTATGAACTCAATACAATTTCACCCAAGAGCTATTAGAAAGCTATGAAGATCAATATACCAAGACAAATGGAAGACTAGTATTGAATCCAATAAAACCCCTAAGCAATGCGACAATAATCGCAAGAATCAAAGCAACACAAATCTTGGCGGTCGACCTTCAGAGTGAACCGGTTGGACCGATTGCCGGGCGGTCGGACCGCTGTTATACTGGCGGTCGGACCGCTCCGAAATCGGTCGGACCGGTGGTGATGGGCGGTCGGACCGGCGATCTACGTAACCGATCCAAACGATAAAATCAGCCCGATGACGGTTGCAATTAGGTCTAACTTTTGATTCTCAACTCCAAACTTCACGAAACTTTGCACACACCTTCTCTATGCTATTGAGGACCTATTCCAATCGAATATTATGATAATTCTTGGAACGATCTTGAGCAATTGTCAATTGATTAATGAAGGTCTAAAACCGCAAGAACGAAAACTTGATCCTATTGCTTGTTCGTGAGTGATTGATGATCAAGATGATGCTAGATAGATTCACACATATCACAGCAAGCTAATTCACGTGAAAGAATCAATCACAAACTCGTGGATCAAAGAAAGCCCTAAAAACACGAAATTGAAAGCGAGAACGAAAAGAGACTTATCTCAAGCAAACCTTGCATAGATTGATTTCGTGGTTGATGCTGGATTACATCCACACCATCATGGATCAGTAGACAATCAAGGATCACGAAATTCTCCTCAAACCATGAAAAGCCCTAGCCTCCACCTCAACTCCCTAAAGACAATTAGGGTTTTGAAACATAAACAAAGAGAGAGAAAGGTGCACCACCATCTCCTCCTATTTATAGTGGAGGCCTAAAACTCTTAGGGTTTGACTTAATTGGGCTCCGTTAAGGCCCACTAACAAACGGGTCACACACGCGCGCCGCGGCGCCGTCTTTAACCTTTGACCTAAACCGCTTCACCATGCGCCATGGATTCGCCAATAGGTCACCCTTGTCCATCTTGTGTCACGCTTGAGTCGTTGACTCACCCGCATCGCCGATCGCTCGACCTCAACTCTTCAAGTCTAGTCCCGATTCTCCTCGCCGCTGACCGTCGTTGACCACCAAGCTACCGCACAACCACGCATAAGAAAACACGAATTCGGGAACAAGTTCTTCACAACTTGACCCATGTTAGTCAAAACATGCATCATGCAAATCATATGCCATGAAACCAATGACTTTGACCTAACAAAACAACATCGCCACGGTTGGTCGACGTTCAAGAGTTCACGGCCCGACCGCTCCAGTGAGCCGGTCGATCGCTTCCATGGCCGGCCGGACCGCTCCTCGTGAGCGGTCGGACCGCCTTAGACTTAGCCAAATTCAAGCTCCCAAAATCCAAACCTTCGGAAACTTTAAACCAATAGAACTTTTCACCGAGGCTCCAAAATCATGAGACCAAGTGCATTGGGATCCCCTTACTTGTCTACAACACCTATTTTTGGCCCAGCTCGATTTGAACACTTTTGGTCATCGCCGGTCCGACCGCCCCAGATGGCCGGTCCGACCGATATGGGACCGGTCGGACCGCCGTGCAAGGACCGGTCGGACCGCCTGAGCGAGAAGCTCAGAACTTTGTCGAAAACGCGTGAAACGACAAACCGTAAACGCCATTGCCAATTGTCACATCATCCTAAGATCTGGAGCATATCCCCATGAAATCCACAATAACACATGCTAAAACACAGCAACGGATCAAAATAACCTATATAACAGCAACCATGGACTTGCAAAACTCCTAACTCGATCCCGACCCCCAAACTCCTAAACGTCGATCTGTCCCCTCGGTAGACGGTCAACTTCAAAAATCCATATCTATTAGTACAGGGGGTCCAAATAAGATGTTCTTAGACTCTCTGGAAATAAACTTAAATTCTCCAACTAAGTCTAGTTGGTGAGCCTTGCTGAATCGGCGAAGTAATATCCCTACCATGCCAATTAAAAAAACATCAACTTCAAGTCGGGTTTTCTGGACAGAGTACTAAAACTACCATAACGTTTTCTACACAACTCGGAATGGGGTGATCTTGGACTCTCTGGAATCATGACAAAACCAGCTACAATAATCTAGTTGGACAAGTCTCCTGATTCGGCCTCCTAATAATACTTATATTCAGGTAAAGTTTTTCTAAGTTTTCTGTCTTTGCAATCTGACAGTTAACAAAACAGCGACGGTAAAAAATTCATAACTTTTGATTTCCAACTCTAAAAAATATATTCTTTATCAATTCTGAAATCTTACTGGAATGGCTACAACTTTCGTGTTGGGTGACCCTTCAGATTCGGCCTCAAAAAAATACAAATTGGCTAGACATGCAGACTGCCAAATCTCGTCAGCTTTCCTGTACAGTCGTAGAAAAACGGCCATAACTCCTAAACTATGACTCCAAATCAAGTGATCTCGATGCCAAAAGAAAGATAAAACCGAGATCTACAACTTTCTAAGAGTTGACCAGGTCAGAAAATGAACATAACGTACCCAAATCTGACGAGGCGGCGCACAGTAGGGAGAGGTGGGGAGAGGCGGCGACTCAAAGTGGGGAGGAGGAGGGAGAGTGGGGAGTTTAGGGTTTGGGGGTGGGAACCCCCCCCCCTTTTTGGCCGGCCACCACATGGGCCCCTCCTGGGCTGCGGCCCAAGCCCAAGTTGTCGAGGATTTACGGAAAACCCCTTCTCTTTTCAGGAATTTCTACTCATTTAATTGTCTTTTCTCCTCCCAGCTTTTTTCTAATTACCCGATTCAATTCCGGGGTATTATAAGACAGACCTTCCTTTCACACATGAGAACTGCAACACAAGGTCATGAACAAATCCATGGATCAAAATGCATCAAGCTCAGAATCGCAAGGCCGAGAGCCAGTACCTTCCTATCCGCAGCTTGTTGAACACATTCTGAAAAATCTTGTAGTTCTGGATCATGTCATACTCGATCTTCGCATCAAAATTCACCTGCAAACACCCCAAAATAAACATCACAATCATCTAAACCCCCGTAAAATATATCAATCAGAAATCCAAACGAACAAGAAGGCAGTAGAAGCCTCTTAACCTTGTGCATCGGCACCACTCCAGGGTGAACCATATCCATCAACTAGCACTGCATCGCCCTCGACGCTGCCTAACAGAGGAACAAGAGCAAAGTCTCAAAACTAACACAAAATTTCGGACCAAGCCACACTCCCAAAAATTTCAGAACAAGAGCAAAGCTCGGGGAAGGAGGAGCAGGCTGGCAATAGCGGCGGCGTTGGGGGAAGAGGGGTGGCTCGGGCGGCAGCGGCGGCGGCGGGGGAGCAACTACCGCGTCGCTGCTGACGGTGATGGCTCGGGGAAGGAGGAGAAGAAGGGGAGCGGGGCGACGGCGGTGACTTGAAGGAGGATGAAGAGGAGGGGGAGGGGGCACCGCCCGGGGAAGGACAGTGGTGCGTGGGCGACGATGGCTAGGTTCGGCAGCCTTCTAGGGCATTGAGCGGGTTTGGGGAATTTGGGTAGGGCGCACGAGACAAGTAGAGCGTAGCCAAAAAAAAAGTGGTGCGACGCTTAAAAAGAGTGGTGCTCGCACAAAAAAAAACTGGAGGTAAAAACGAAAAATACATTTTCTACGGTTTTGCTCATCCGAACAGATAAAGTTGCTATCATGGCACTGATATAGCATAGTTTATTTCTCTCTTCATAGTCTTTCCCTAATAATTTATGTAAACAGTAGGAAACGATTTCATTCCCTAGGTTTTTTCCTCCCTCTAGGAATAGATACTTTCCTTTGGATTACAATTCCACTACTAGGGAATGTTTTAAACTGTAGGGAAAACGGGGATTTCTAGTAGTGAATAAAGCTTACAGAAAACAGTTGATATTTCATACAACACCACATAACAAAGACATGAAATTACATTAGGAATTACAAAGACATAACTTTTTGAGTACAACATGCTACAAACGGCAAAATGACACAACATAGTTTGACAAATTTGACAATGTAAGCAACAGAAAGTTAGAAATCCTCTGGATCATAGTGAGGGGGTTGAAGCTGATCATCGTCTTCCTCCACTTCTTCATCTTCATTATTGTCTTCATCTTCTTGACCATCAACATTTTTGTTGGCCAGAAAGTCCAAGTCTTTGGGATCAGTTATCTCACCTGAAATGCATGGCATCACAATGTCTAGATCATTCCCTAAATCGATAATAAAATGTCCTTCCAAACCCTCCTCTTGATAGAATGATATATCTTGTGGTGACCCTTCAGGAGGAATGGAACCATCATTGATGCCGCTAGGAAGTACGCATCCATGTGGAGAAACATGATACACAACCCACAAATCCAAATAGATCTTGTCTGGACTTGTATGGATAAGATAAATAATACACTTGTTTCACTTGACTTGCCATGACAAAAGATTCAAAATTCGAAAGCCTAGACGTGTGCTTAATCTCCACCAACCCTAAATTTTCATAATGCCTAACTCTAGCAGGGGTTGGATCAAACCAACGATAATCAAATAAAACCATTTCTAGTTTCATGTTGCCTTTCCAAGAAATTTTGATGATGTCCTCGATGACACCATAGTATTCAAGCATATTATCATGCATCTTCGTCAACACAAGACATACAAACACCACTATTGACACCCTAGAATAAGAACACCAAAATAAGTCTGAAAAAACACACCTCAGGCTCGAATCGACAACCACATCTCGCCAGAAAATAGATCATACCTTCTAAAAAAAAATCCCCACTCCAGTGCAAACAAACTAAGGCAGGACGTAGCTTACAGCAAGCCGCCGAGCCCGCCGGTCGCCGCACACCACCGGCAACTACCAAGTCTCATCTCTATTTCTCCCCATCGCTTCCTCTGGTCTCTCACTCCCTCTTCGAGTTTTAGTACACACAGAGCGACGTGAGCGTATCGAAAAAAACGAAAGGGATGAAATGCCATGTCCTAATGGGGTGGATGAGTAGCGGACTTGAGGGTTGGGTTTGCGCAGAGACACACGCCCGGTAAAATCAAACGAGCCCGAAAATCACATCTCATAACATAGAGATCTCCCACGGCGTCCGACGGCCCTAAAAATCGCATGATACCGGACCATTTGTATTGTGATTTGGTCCTTCGGTAACGCAATGGCTAAATATCCCACTAACGGTACAAAATAACTGCACAAGAAATACGTTGGTTTTGACCCAAATTCTCTATAAAATCTACATAAACTAAGAAGATGAGAAAACTTTAATTACAAAACCCCCACAAGTCATGGGTATTTCAGAAACAGCCTGTATAACTTAATTTGTGTTAAACCCCACCTCAAAAGTATCTTGTAGTTTCGGCGACACACTGCTGTTTTTACACAAAAAAATGTCACATGTAAACTGAAAACAAGAAAAGATTTGACAAAAAATAGTTACTAGCAGGCGTAGCCCATCGTCTCTAGTGTTGTTATTCAAAACTAGCCATTAAGAGATGTAAATAGAGATGTACAGCAACATATATAGACGAAAAGAAAGAAACCATGCATGAAGATCCACGAGTGGTCAACTCCTTTCTTTTCAAAAAAAAAAGAAGGAAAAGAACTGTTTTTCGATTGAACGTGATGTAAATGTAACACTAGGAGTGTATTAATTTGGAACAAAAAAAGTACTTGGGGGAGATGTTTGACAAAAATAGTACTAGTTGTATAGTGCTTTTAAAACGCCCAAGGATTTGTAGGTACGTGTATTTGACAAAGTGCAAAATCCCTCTACAAAGATTAGCTAATTAGCACTATATAAGCGACGGTAGATGGCCATCTGAAATCGCATGGTTTGCCTGCAGTTATCTACTTAAACAGTCGCCCTAATGGGCACTACTTTGAAGAAACACCATCTCCCTGCAGTTTCGACGTTTCTGCTCCTGCTGAATCTTCACGAGGTGCGTGGGTCATGTAACTGCTACAACTACATCTTCAGCATGGGGGACTCGCTCATCGACACCGGCAACTTCGTTCACATCCTCGGTGACTATCCGAATCCATACACGGCGTTGCCCTACGGGATGACGTACTTCAAGAAGCCCACCGGCCGCATCTGTGATGGACGCGTCACACTTGATTTTGTCGGTGAGTGTGAGTATAACTCTACAGGTTAATGTTGGAGTATCAGAGTACGTTGTTAGCACGAATGAATTGGGGTTATGATGCCGGCCCGGTGCGTATCCTACATGAAATGGACGCCTTTTCCGAATGAGTTTCCAAAAATTGAGCCTACATATCCTCGATTTGCCACTCGATGTTTCGTTGACATGTGAGACATGTGACATGTGGATCCTAGGGCCAATGCTAGCTAGCGAGAAAATGTAGTGGCAAATCCTCGAGTGCACCACTTTGCAGTGAGAAATCCTCGATTTTTCCATTGTATAATGTCTATCATACCTTCTTATGGCCAAATTAATGGTTCATTACAGCCTTTATTAATACGTGTTAACTGCAGTGTTCAGAATTTTGGTCGAAAATCGGTAATTTCGGTTTTACCGGCAGGGGTAGGAATACAAACCGGTCCAAAAAAATCAGTTTGGGTGAATTTTGTCCAAAACAATCAAATTTGTTTGAATTTTGCTCAAATTTGTTTTTTTTTATTTTAAATCATAAAAATTCAAATTTTGATTTGACAATTTCGGCCAAAATTGGCCATAATTTTCCGATTTTAGGCCTTATCCTGGTTAACCGCACGTAAATTAAGTAGTAGTAACCTGTACTTGACGAACCTTTGCATGCAGCACAATCGTTCAATCTGCCGCTTGTGCCGCCGAGCTTGGTAGGGAATGCCCCGGATGACTTCCCGCACGGCGCAAACTTCGCCGTCTTCGGCGCCACGGCGCTGCCCCCGAGCTACTTCAAGAACAAGTTTAACTTGTCCATCCCCACGGCGTTTTATTTGGAAATCGAGATCCGTTGGTTCAAGGACATGCTGCCAAAGTTCCAAGGAGGAGGTATGTATGTGGACTACAAGCAATTCATCAAACCTATATATCCGTTAAATTCTTGTGACGTTTCGTCCTTGCTTGTGTAGTTGTGTGTACGTACTCTACTCCCATGCATATAAATCAGTACACAATCTGACTCCTTAATTCCATTCTTACGTAGACTCCGAGAAGGTTCTAGATGAGTCTATCATCTTTGCGGGCGAGATCGGAGGGAACGACTACAACTACATGTTCTTCAGCGGCCGACCCCGCGAGCAAGCTTACTCACTCATTCCTGACGTCGTCCACGCCATCGGCTCTGCCATCCGGGTATAAAAGCTTGCTTAAATCGTTGGCATTTACTGAAATCGGATGAGATTAAACCATGCAATGAAATGGACAGGATTTAATCAGCCTTGGCGCGAAGACCATCGTCGTGCCCGGGAACTTGCCGATCGGCTGCATTCCTTTGTACCTCAGTCTTTTCCAGAGCCAGGTCAAATCAGATTATGACCAGTATGGATGCCTCACTTGGTACAACGACTTCTCCCAGCGCCACAATTTGGCTCTACAGGCGGAGATCAGTACCCTTAAGGTGCTTAACCCGGGCGTTAAACTCATCTACGCTGACTACTACGGTGCCTGCTTTCAGCTGTTCCAAAGCCCGGCTAAGTTCGGTGAGCATCGTTCCTTAACTAATTAACCGGATCATGATCAAACAAAACGTAACCATGCATATGCGTCACTAACTGTTGCTGCTGAAGTTAGTATCATTGAGTGTACGTAATCCATGCCACAAAATGTTACTCATTAATTACTTTGGTTGCGGTTTATCTGCACATAGGTGCATCTGCAGTTCTGCACCTATTTCGATTTGTGCAGAAGTATGGCTAGCTCGTAAAATATCCCAAAAAATCGATTTGTGTGTAAACATGGCTCATAAAAAAATCGATCTGTGCGTAAATTCGGGCATGTTAGAATTCATGCATTTAAAAAAACAACTCGTGCACAAATATGAGCACGTTACACTGTAAATGCAAGACCAATGTGTATAATGCTATATAGAGGAGATATCTAATACAAAAGCACAATTTGGTGCATACAAGAGCAAAAGCTTTTGGTTTGGGTATCAAATCAGAAAAAAAAAACTAAAAAAACTTGTAGATGTACTTCTAAAATTACTCTACTTATATATATATATATATATAATTCAAGTTCAAATTCATTCCACAATGAGAGTAATTAATAAAAATAATAAATTTCTTACAAGTGATAAATCAAAAAGGAAATTGACGAGGATCTAATTAATAATACTCAATTAATTAAGCTACTTATCTATAGTATTTATAGATAATAATGTGGCTTATACAACCTTCCAAGATACCCCTCAATATTAATGATGAGGGAGATCATACAGTCATGTGGGCCCAATCGACTAAGGACATTTGTGCATTGTGTTCAATACACGCAGTAGTTAATATATGTCGTTATTTTTTTAGATAGATGTCTCTAACATAACCGCAAGGCAGCGTGGGGGATGCATCTCTAACAATAGCTGTCTTTAAACGTGTGCATTGCATCAAACGACAAGGTGTCTTTTGGCGTGAACAACTCTCACCCCTTCATGCGCCATATAAGGAGTAAAGTCCGTAGACAGAGGACACACAGAGATGATGAGACAAAAAAAAAAGGAGGATCAAGCCCTAGTTTTAGTGACTTCCTTGTTATTGTAAACACAATCAATACATCAAACACAGGAGTGGGGGTTATTATTCTCTTAAGAGAATGCCTAAACTGTATTAAAATTTATGTGTCTTTTTTATGTGATTTCGCTTCAGGAGAGCCCCCAACATTCATTTATAAGATCGATACTAAACCATCAACAGAAATTTAAAAAAAGATAGATATTACTGTTCAAAACAAATTTATCTTTTTCCCGTCTAATTATATACTTTAGTTTGAAGTTCGAATTATAAAGGTCGATACACAATATCATAGACAGCATCTAGAGTCCTTTTCGGAATTTTTTTATTGATTTGATACTCAAACCAAAAGTTTTGTACTTGTGCACCAAATTGTGCCTGTGTACTAGATATCTTCCCTATATATGTGCAGAAAGTTCTCTTCTTTTACAACGCATTTTCAGGTGCATATATACGCTGAGAGTATAGTGACGTGCATATTTGACATTTTTTTCAGGTGCCTTATATACATCAAGAAATTTTTGGAGATTTTTAAAGCGCACGTTTAAGGATATATACTATGTGCTTATTTGGCATTCCCTATTACTTCGAACAGTTCTGACATAAGTCACATATACAATTAACAGGGGTTCATCTGATTATCATGACGTATTTGGTTGCAGGGATTCCTAATCCTCTTGTTGCTTGCTGCGGTGGCAACGGCACTTACCACACCGGCGGCAGCCCGTGCAACGCCAACGCCACCATTTGGGGTGACCCGGCCACGTTCGCGAGCTGGGACGGCGTGCATCTAACGGAGAAGGCGTACGAAGTCATTGCCACTGGCGTGCTCAACGGGACGTACGCCGATCCTCCCTTGTTGGAGACCTGCTAGGTTGATTTCACGAAGAGGCAATCCTATTTTACTAATTAAATGATGTGCCTTGCTTCGGTAATCCTCGTCGTAAGGAAATATTAATGCAGTGTAATGTCGAAATATGTTTCGTCTATTAAGCTGGGTTGCACTGTCAATTAAGTATGTGTGGCACTGGAGGCCAAAGTTTGATCCCGTTTGGGTACATTTATCCATATTGTTTGCGATACAATATTAATTTGAAGCTATAGCATATCAAGTATATGCTCGTATAGTAGTGAAAGTTTGAAAGGTTTGAATCATGGTACTTCACGTGTCGTTGTTGCCGAAATGGTCGATTAATTGCTTGACTATTGCTTGCCCTATTTTAATGGTCAAAGAGGTTTTACCCATTTGCATGTATATTTGGCGCCGCGCGCTGGTGTGTTTTTTTTCTCTTCAGAATTTGCTGACACTCTGAAAGTGGTCATCTTGCTAATTAATGTGGTAAATATGTTTATTTCTTTGCTCAAATAAGTTGACAAGTGCAACTACCCTTCCAAGTATTTGCCGAAATGCCATGCTCGCCGGGCGCCTTCATCAGCAACTCGCCATATCCCCCGGCACGGGCACACCTCCGGCCGTCCTATGTGTTGAGGAGCTATAGCCTTAGCTTAGTAGTCGGTTTATATATGAACGATTTCATCCAAAACTCTAATATGCTAGCTTATAAATAGAAGATACAATTCATTATAAAAAGCTGATCGTATGAAGAGCAATAAAGAGAAATCAGAAATCCCTTTGTATCTCTGTGTTCAATCTATTATTCTATTCTTGTATTCTTGTATTGTTCTTACGATTCTGAGTTTTTCTACAAGGTAATCGCTTGAACTGGACTCGCCAGCGACGGTTTCTCAACACATTATTAGCACGATCGACTCTCCTCGGATCGAAAGGTAACCGTCGTAACACGACACCATAGATTGAATCGTTTTTCTAGATTGTTTTCAATTCTGCAAATTTGACTTTCTAGATTGGTTTTTTTTACGGTGCAAATCTGCTCTAATCTACCGTGAGCCGACTTGAAGTCACCGATACAATGCCGATCGATAGATTGCATGAAAAAGTGGATGTCGATTGTACCATAGATTGAAAATTACAAATCCGTTCTAATCTACCGCGAGCCGACTTGAAGTCACCGGCCAAACCGATCAGTGGATTGCATGAAGGGTTCTTGGATGAACTGTGATGGTATGCACAGTACTTAGGTGAATAGTAAAACAAAAAATCACCAACGGCCATACGCCGCTACTCCCGCACGAGCACCGCCGGTCCACCGCCCAGCCTGAAGCCGTGTCACTGCCGCCCACCCGAGCCTGGCCTTGAGCCGCCACTAGCTCGAAGTCGGAGCAACCGCCGCCACCGCCGGTCGGTGCCGCCCTTGCACGAGCGGAGATCACAGTAGAGAAAAAAGAGGGAGAAAAGGGATGGAGCCATCGCCGCACGGGACTGCCACACCACCACCAGCCCCGCAGGGCCGTCCCGCCGCCGTGCCGTGGAAGGCGACCGCCGCCGCGACACGGCCCGCAGTTACCCACCGGATAGCCGCTCGCAACCGCCTCGCAGTCACACCACCACGCCCCTCAGAATCGTGCTCGCATGCACAATATTCGCCGCCACCGGCCATGAGTGCTCGCCGCGCCCGTAAGCGCCACCGAAGTCGTTTGCCGTCGGCGGCGCGCAGATGCCTTGCATCGCCAAAGAATACAAGACGTAGCGAGCGTCGCCACCACCAGGGCGCTAAGGGAAACCCTAGCGCCCAGGTTGTAACCGCCCGATTGGGCCTTTGCAGGCCAAAAGAAAAACGGTAGGGATCACGAACTCATTATTGAGAGGGAGAATTTTCACGAATTCATTATTGAAACTTGATCACGAAGATCGAATACCCAAAGAGTAAATCCTAGAGATTAAATGAAATTAGGTGGATTGTACTCTTTTTCCTTGGCGAGTTTTCTTGAAGTTTCTCGGCTAAGATTTTTAACAAGGTAATTCGTGCAACACGGCAGAACGTGTGTCATGTACTCTTTTTACATTTTTTTCTACTGGGTTTTTATGTAGTTTTGACGAAGCATGAACATGTGAGAATAGATACCCAAGGGGAAGTGTTGAGAAATCATGGGCTTGACCCAGCAGCCGGCCCATGTATAGGCGTTCCATCTTAAACCCTAGTATAGTCTTTAGCCTATAAAATAATGTGTACTATTTATTGTAAAAGACTAATCACATGAAGAGCAATAAAGAGAAATCTGAAGTCCTATTTTATCTCTATGTTCAATCTATTATTCTGTTCTTATGTTTTTATATTTTTTTATAATTTTAAATTTATAATCGCTCAAACTAAATTTATAAGTGAAAATTTCTCAACACTCTGCATTTTCACCTCCCTCCTCACTCAGGCTCTGCACCGCGCGCTGGCCTCGCCATCCAGCCTGTTGCGCACGCGGCGCGCGTGGTCTCGCCTCCTAGACGATCAACACGTATGTGCGCATGCAGGTGCCACCGCCCCCCGATCATCGATGGTACGTATTCGAACGTGGCCTGGAAGTGGAACGAACATGTGGCCGGGCGATACGCGCGGGACGGGCTCGTCCAGATGCTGCTTTGCGCTGGTTCTCGGGACGCTCGAATACGTTGTGTGGGGCCAGAAGCCAAAGACTTTGTCACACACGCACGGGCCATCGAGTAAGCACTTTTTATATAAAGTTTTTAATAAAACATTTGATTTTCTAAAAAAAATAGTGCTTCCATCTTTGAAACCATGTTTCCCGAAAATACAAAAAAATTTTGTCGAAAACATATTATCGAAACAAATCAAAGATACCACTTAAACAAATTAGAGTAATTCTTTATTTACTATTACAAATTTTCACGGTCTCCCACGTGTCGGTGACCCAAGAGATGACATACACGGCATTTGTGCAATTTGTAGTGATATGTAAAAAAAAATATTACTAACAAATGAAGCATACTACCCAGACAAAACAAAGATAGTATTGGATCAAATAAAAACTATTTTTGAAACAAATCAAAGATACTACTTGTTCAAGTATCAAAACAGTTGAAATATACTAACGGAACAAAATTAAACATACTACCAGAACAAATCAAACATATTACCAAAAAACTAAAAAGTGACATGAATATGCGAAAAATATTGATAGAACAAAATGAATAACCTTGTGCAGCAAACAAAAAAAAAAAACAGTCTACTACAACACTCGAAAATAAACTACTACTAACTAAAGTCAAAATATATGCAATATTGGTCTTATTTTGTTCATCTCATCGTAAAGAACATGTTTCAAACATTTTTTAAAAATCGGACACTCAGTTTGAAAGATACAAACATGTGAATCAAGAAATAAAAAGGTATTACTTTTTGGGGTGTTAGCACCATCTCCCGCTCGTCCTTTACCAGGAAAAATAAACCACACATTCCATAGGCTAAGGTCCACGCGCTTTCCGCTTTCGATAGGGAAGTCCTTGGAGTGGTATCAGGGTTAATCGTTTCTATCGGACCTGATACAAACTCGAAATCGGTTCTGAAATTTTTAGTTTGTATGAATTTTGTTAAATATAGAAGAAATTTGTGCTGAAATTTATTTTTAAAAAAATTTGACCGATATTTTCGGCTGATTTTCCGTGATTTTCGGCCAATTTTTTAATTCAAAATTTGATTTGAAAATTTCAACTGAAATTCACTGAATTTTTTGATTTTCAGCCAAACCGGCCACCCCCGTTTAAAATTTTGATACCAGTTTGGTACATCTAGAAATGGACATGTTTGAAGTGGGCAAGTGGCAAACTAACATGCTATTTTTTCTTTGTTCCTCCATCGCCTCTCACGAATTTTCAGTGCTTTCTTCATTCCTGAAAATTCTTCTATACAACGCTAGATTAATTCTACATGAGGGCTGTGGCAGGAATTTAGATTGCGGGGCCAAATAAGCTAACAACGTAACTATACTAAGCGAGGGGGCGAAATAGTACTAGTGCAAATGAAATTCGCTAAAAGTCGAAGGACTACAATAGAAATTTGAAGATCATGAAGGGGGCAGGCCCCTGTCCCATAATTTCTTTATACTAAGCGAGGGGGCGAAATAGTACTAGTGCAAATGAAATTCGCTAAAAGTCGAAGGACTACAATAGAAATTTGAAGATCATGAAGGGGGCAGGCCCCTGTCCCATAATTTCTTCCTTCGCTCTACCTATTTCTTCTTGGAAACGTGGGTTTGAGTTTCTGCAAAGTTTGGCAACGTCCCAAAGACCCTCACAACTCACAGCGATAGTCCGAATGACGTACGTACAGGGTACATACGAAGGTGCTTCGTCCCGTAGGATTACGTACGCCAGATCAGGGTTGGATTAGTACAAATCTCCAACTCCAAGAGTCCCATAAATCTTATAAAATAAATAGAGAAAAATAATAAAAAATTCTTGAAAGACAATAGAACTGTCCTTTATTGTTATGAACTGGCGATTACAAGGGATGCCTTCGGTTAGGCAGTAGATTAATCCTAATTACACTGAAGCGTAATGCTTGTTATAGTGTTGCAATCCAATTGTCTGTTTATCTTCCGGATTGGCCTCTTCTGCCGCTTGCGTTCTTCTTTAAGTAGTTGACGAAGTGTTGGTAGTTACCCCTGTAAGTGGCGTCTGTTGGAAGCGTCGCGATTGGTCAGAGCGAGGCAACGGTTGATGAAGTCATAACCGTTCTATGGTTGTGTGCTCATGAGACACTTAATCGTAGGGTGGTTATTATCAGTGTCTGGATTATGAAATATCATGTGGAATGGAACAAACATGACATATGTTTCATTCATCACACGGTGAGGAATATACCTAGAGTCAGATTCGGTGCCAGTTCATTGCTTTTACGCGCAATCATTTGGCCGGGGATTAGGTACAGGACCTCATACGACCAGGGTATCCATGATATAACCTTTGGAATCCTTACAACCACGGAGGTCGTGAGTCTTAGGGGTTACAACCATGAAGATATATGGTTTTTTATTATGTATCAAAGTAATACATGGAGATTTTAATCCTCGTTAGCTAGCCCCCGAACTTTGAATGAATTGACTATGTGGACACTTTCTCCCGATGAAATCGTATCGGGCAGACCATCACTCAATGTCGTGACACACGAGGTGGTCTGTATTCATTTTTAAAATTGAGAAACTGCCTTGGAACCCGAAGAGTTTTTGTCCGTTGGACAAAAGGTTTTGTTTGTTAGACTTTTGGGTAATATTGTGGTTCAATAATAGCGGATATAAAATCACTTAGCGTGGGGCCTAGGTTTTTACGCCTCTTGCTTTCCCTTTTCATCTCCTGAGAGAAAAAATCATCTCCGACCTCCCTTTGTCTACAACCTACTACGACCTCCTTTCTTCGCCCATCCAAAACTCCACCGTGTTAGATCGTATCATCAACTGGTCGGCTTCTGATCTAAGCGAGAAGAAGCTTGAGAGCTCGGAGAAGATCGGGTTGCTTCCTGACAAGAACCTGATTTCTTGGAAATCAGCAGCCGGAGAGCATTCTCCGAGCGGTGAAGATAGGGAAATTCCTGCTTTCCTCGCATATATCGAATGTGGATTCAGACTCCCAGTTCACTCATTTCTTCCCAAAGTTTTGGAGCATTACGGAGTCGAACTCGTGAATCTTGCTCCTAATGCCATAACCAACCTTAGCGTCTTCGTCTACCTTTGCGAAGCGTACTTGGAGATTCCCGTAACTCTGGATCTCTTCAAGTACTACTACAGGATAACGAAGTCGAGGAAGACGACCGGGAGTGCACCTTGCGCCTCCACGACGGAAAAGCTGATGAGTACATTCCTATGTACTCAAAATTTTCGTGGTCGTCGTGGAAGAAAAGCTGGTTCTACATGACGGTCACTCAGAAAGTTTGCCTTTACTATACTAGCAAGAAGGCAATTAAGAATCCAGAATGGCGCTCCTCTACAAAGAAGGAGGGAAAAGTAGGGAGATGGGTTGAAGCCATCCAACTCCTTAATGTCAGGGGTTTAACGTCCTGGCATATAGTAAAGGACTTTTCCATGCGCCGGATCAGTCCCTTGAAGGCCCGAGCATATCCGATGCTCTGGTATATTGGTCGTGATGATGCGACCAAAGACTCCAAGGATGGTAAGTTCTGAAGAATTTCGACCAGTTTGCCTACATTGGTCAATTATTTTTGTGATCCTAAGGTCGCTTGTTTATCCTTACAGCTTTGTCTCTTGATGAGATCAGAAGCCGAATCAAAATGATCCACGCCGGTGAGCCTGGTGAAAAGGCTGATTTTCCTCGGATCTTAGCGATTGTTACCGCAAAAGAGAGGGCTGAGAGACTTAGGGTAAAAAATATCAACCACTTTTCATCTTTATATATTTTCCGATCGGTTTTACCATAAACCCTTTTTAATGTGTAGTTAGTCGGACTGAGGATCAATGAGGCCACTGAAAGTTGTGAGCCGATTGACACTCCGACCACTCATACGACCATTCAAGATGGTGGTCTTATAGAGGTACGTAACCGAATAGAAGTGTCTATTCTAGATGAAGGATTTTCATCACCTAACTAACTTTGATTATTAATTTAGGCTGTTGTCGTGGACTCCAATGTGGTCGCTGAGGACCTGCCAGTTGCTACCGTGGAAACTGTTCTGGAACCGACGAGACCACACCCTTCGACCCCATGATCAGGGATCTTGTTCCGACCAATTGGTCGAGAATATTTCTTCCGACCTTCGGTTGGAGGACGTAGCTGATCCATCGAACCCTACCGGACCAGAGCCGGTGATGTATACACGAAATAAACACTTATGTAAGTAATTACCTCTGGTGTCTTTTTGAGTCTTGAACCTCTTTTTCTTCTTGTCGTTTGTAGATCCTCTGGTATTTCGGTTAATGACGACCAAAGCACCCTTCAGGAGAAAAGTCCTGAAGAGGTCGAGCAAGTCCCCGAGCAGGTGATAGAACCAGCTCAGGAACCCGTAGTGGCTCCACCACACCTGCTAATGTGGTTCCAACCACACCCGCAGAGGTTGTTCCAACCCCACCTGTGGAAGTGGTAGTTCTTGAGGAGTCTCAGCAGGTTCCAACCCCTGCTGAGAGTTCTTCTCATAACGTCTATTTTCCTCATCGCTTCCGAATCTTCAAAGATGAAGAGCTTAATGAAGCATGGGGAAGAATTTCAGACCGTCAAACAAAGACGAGTGTCCATTCAATTTTTGTTGCATATCATGACATAGCAATTGAGGTAATCTTCCACTACCACTTTTAATAGTCTTTCCCTTAGAAAAATACCTAAAGGAGTTTGCTATTTTGTAACATTTTATGGAGAATTTTGCTATGGTCGGAGGATTGGCCCAGCGAATAATGCTCTTGGAGAAAAGGAACTCTGAATTAGAAAGTAAGCACCCTTTCACTATCTTCTTCTCCCCTTCTTTACCATTTGCCTTTTTTCTTTTAACTGATTCTCCTCTTTATCGTGTTTGATAGATTCGGTGAAGTTTAAGGAAGAAGTTATGGCTAAAGAAGCCATAATTGTCAAGCTTCAAGAAGATTGCCAGAATAAGGACCGGTCGATCGAATAGTTAACGACCAGACACAAGGAAGTTCTTGAAACTTTTGAGAAGAACTACCAAGGTAACAGATCGTTAACACAACCAGCATACTTTCTTTTTCTAGTTGTATATACTTATCTTTTGGTCAGAAAAGGCTCTTGAGTTCGAGCGTGGCAAGGAGGTAGCCTTCGGGCAAAATCTTGAGGAAAAGGTCAAGGCCTTCAACAAGATGCTCTTCGATATGAGATTGGGAACGCAACTGCCCAATTTAGGAGATCCCACAGAGAAGATCAACTACCTTGGTCAACAGCTCGAAGACCTCAGGGGTGTTCTCAAAACAATTCGGGAGAACCATGCGCAGACCTTGTTTAATGTTATAAAAAATGGAGTTAGTTTTGCTTTAGCAAAACTAAAAGTCTCTAATCCCTCCATAAATCTTCAAGCTGTTGAGGAAGACTTCAACTGCTCAGAAGTAAAAGCAACCAGAGTGTTCGAGGAAATGGCGCCTCTTGGACATAAAGTTGCAGAGGAAATGGAGGTCAGGTCTCCACACAAATGATCAATCTAGTGGCTCCAAGAAGTAAAAGAATGTAATATTTTGACAGTTGTAAATAAAACTTACCTTTTATCATCAATGAAGTATTTATTTTGTCATCCTAAATTTGCTAAATACTCATATATTCGCTAGCCCCCGACTGCTTGTGTTAGTAGAACTTTACTAAAGAAGTGGTAGACCAAGAATATGGGCAATAGCTACGACCACGGTACAAAGCATGTGCTGATTATGTTATAAAAATGATCTAAGTATCACCAGGAAATCAATGTGGTCAGAACCAGCGTGTGATTTCGACTAGTCTTAGGTCATTTCCATAATCGAAATACCTTGTAGTATCTTATGTGGATGGAAGATGGACAAGACTTATATTGATTGATAAGAAAATAATGCAAATATCTATGCAAAAAAACAACAAGTGAACTTGTTTATATATCATATCTGAAACTGGTCGTAAGGGTTGCTAAAAACTGAAGACTTGAAAAGTACCTCGCGAAACGTGCTCTTGCTCAGGTTCCGACTGGCAGCGAGGATCGTAAGAAATAGATAGTGGCTAGGAAGCTCCTTCTAGTGGGCAGGACCACGTGCAGAGAAGGAGAGACTTCGACTAGGAGGCTTTCTGTGTCCCGACCAGTAGACAAAACAGGAGTAGAACAGATTGTTGAAGGTAAGAAATGTAGCCCCCGGAATCCATAGCATGTAAAGTACTATATGAGGTTGCATGTGCGATGCTCCGGTTACTCGTATATTTCTTTAAGAAATGAGGGTAGGTTGCGCGTAAGAACTATTGTCCGAATGGTCACGACTAGGGCCCTTATGGCATTTGACTGGTAAGTCGTAGCCATAGAGTAATAGAGATCTTTAGAAAGGATATCGGAGAGAATTTGTTCTTCTCCGACCAATTAAACAACGATAGTATAAAACGGATGATAAGATATATGTCGGGACCCAAATATGCAAATCTGGACCCTCCGTGTATACTGCACTAGTCCAGGATCACGCTAGTGCACACAGTGGCAACATCGATGAAATATCAATTCCATATGCACAAATGATTAATAAATAGACAAATAACAATAATTCCCGCGCACGCGTTCAAAATTTTCGAACTCCCGCGCTGCGAATCACAGACGGTTTTATACAAAAACCATCTGTGATGACATATCACAGACGGTTCTTAAGAAGAACCGTCTGTGATAAGGATGTCATCACAGACGGTTCGTATCACGAACCGTCTGTGATTAGCATATCATCACAGACGGTTCTTCTTAAGAACCATCTTCGATTTTACCATGGTAGTCAATCCTCTGCCGCGGTAGCATTTCGGCAGCCAATCCTCTGCCGCGGTAGGATTTCGGCAGCCAATCCTCTGCCACGGTAGGATTTCGGCAGACAATCATCTGCCGTGGTAGGATCTCGGCAGCTAATCTCTACCGCGGTAGGATTTCGGCAGACAATCTTCTGCCGCGGTAGGATATGGGTAGACAATCCTCTACCGCGGTAGGATTTCGGCAGACAATCTTCTGCCGCGGTAGGATATGGGTAGACAATCCTCTACCGCGGTAGGATTTCGGTGATGAGATGCTAATCACAGACGGTTCGTGATCTGAACCGTCGTGATGTTTATCTTATCGCTGACGGTTCTTGGAACCGTCTGTGATATGTCCATATCACAGACGGTTCCAAGAGAACCGTCTGTGATTATGTTATCACAGACGGTTCCAAAGGAACCATCTGTGATGAGGCGTCTTCTATAGCATGTTTTGTAGTAGTTAGCTCCACCAATCACACAGAATCCACCACTTGCCTTAGTCTAAATCTTTTCCCACCCTGTTGATTAAGTGCAACACATGCCATCAACAAGTAATAGCACACAACACACACAGTTTCATCACACAATTCCATAATCACTTAGTCAAGTTTATATTTGCAACTCACATGAAATGATGACTCGTGGTATGGCTAAGCAATCTACTCGTATCTAACCAACCCACGTTGGTGCTACGATAATACCAACAGTAATGAACCAACCTAGAGTGATAAAACATCATGGCATACAATAGACAAGGTGGATATAACAATTTGGATTAATAACTACACCCAAAAGCATTTAAATAAATACTTAAAATAGAATGCAATAATTTTAACCAAGGTAATTTGAAAACTGGGTGCAACATGATCAAAGGTATAACTTGCCTTGCTATAGCAATGATGATCTTATTTAATTTTAACCAAGGTAATTTGAAAACTGGGTGCAACATGATCAAAGGTATAACTTGCCTTGCTATAGCAATGATGATCTTATTTATTTTCAATCTTCTACTTCCTTGATCTTCAGCTTCTTCGGACGATTCTGGTACTTCAACGTCTAACGATAAAGAAAGCGTAAAAACAAACTAAATTCAAAAAGACAAATAAAATAAACTCCAAATTAAAATTGAATGGTACTAGAAGATAGATACTGAATTTAGATGAATGACATGTGGGCCACTGGTCTATGGACCAGGTCCACGGAGATATGCTAGTCCACGGTGGACCAAACTCATGGAGGAGGGTTGACCAAGAGTTCACTGACATGCGGGACCCGCATGTAAGTGAGAGAACATATATACATACATATACATGCATACATACGTATACATACATACATATACATACGTACATGCATATATACGTACATAGATATATACGTACATGCATATCATACATACGTACGTACATACATACGTACATATACAAACATACATACATGCATATACAAACATACATACGTACATACATGCATATACATGTATGTATATGCATACATACGTACATGCATATATATACATACGTACATACATTTATACATACATACGTATATATACATACGTACGTACGTATACATATATATATATATATACACACACACACACGTACGTACATACATACATGGGCTAGGATGGTTTGAATGACAGGAGATGGCAAAGCAAAATGGAGAGCTCGGCTGGTCCATCACCGAGACAAGGCAACCCACAGAGGCACACGGCCGGCCGGTTCATGACTTCATGGTGCAAGGATTTTTGGTATGGCAAAGTAACAGAGATCAATTGGGCAAGCAAAGAATAAAGGAATAATTAAGAAAGGATTGGCCAACCGAGAATACAGAGACATAGAAGCATCAACACAACAGAACGTGAACAGATATGGACAGTGCATAGATCGGTTTTAGTGCATGACGCGGCTGGCGGACGACGGTGACGCGGAGGCGGCAAAGGGGCAAAACATAAAAGAAACGACGAGCTGGACGCGATGGTGCGGTCGGATTTTGAAAATACTCACCGAGGAAGCGAGAAACGCGAAGAATACGGTTCGGCTGCAACGGACGACGGAACGCCAGCGATCTTCAGGCGAAGGGGCTGCCACCATGACGTAGAGCACAATGACGTGAACCCAACGTCGCAGACGGTTCGGCCGGCAGATGTCGGATGGAGGAGAAACTCGCCGAAGAACACCTTAGGGAGGAACTCCGTATTCTGTGAACGGTGACGAAAATAGATCGATTCAGAGGAAACCAAATCAGGGGATTGGAAGAGGACGTCGAGACGGACGCGTGGGCGCAGACGGCTCGCTTTTATATGCACCGAGGAGAAAGATATGGAGGTTTGAAATTTGAATTGGAAACAGAATCGGAATAGAATTCGTTCGGCAGTTCGGCGGGAGCCCGTCGGTTTACCGATGTGAACAGTATCCGTATGGTACTGTTCACGTGGCAGGAAGGAGGAAAATGCTGATTTTCAGAATTTAAATAAAAGGCAACAAAATCAAGGAGATCAGATAAATAGGAAATAAATCCAGAAAAATCTCCAAAAATACTAGAAAATTCCTGGGAACAGAAGAAAGTCAAATAAAATAGATTTTGATTTAATTGATGTTTAGATTAGTCAGATCAAATATTTTTAATTTAGAAAAATTCCCATTAAGCTTTATTAATTCAAATAAAATTGGTGAAATTTTCCAGAGACCTAAACTACTCAAAAGATTTTTGAAAAGCCAAATTTTGGAACGTTACAATAGACATATAGACAACATCATTCGTCGAAAAGGAAAGGACATGCATCTTTATTAATAAATTGAAATAATGGAAATACAATTAAACAAATAACTTACACAATTGGTCAATATTCCAAGAGTTGGACAAAACACGCTCATCGGACATAGCTAGTCGTACCGAACCAGGTCGGTTGACTTCGACCACAGTATAAGGACCTTACTATTTGGGAGAAAGTTTAATGCGATTAGCTGATTCTGAATTCGTCGTAGAACCAGATCACCTACAGCTAAGCTACGAGGTTGCACCTTACGATTGTGGTATCTTTGTATGGCTTGTTGGTAAACTCCTGATCGTATGAGGGCTTGGTTTCGTCGTTCTTTAAGGAAATTGACGTTGTCGAGTCTTCGTTGAATCTGATCATTCTCATTGAAACAATCAGTTCGAGTAAAGCCTATTTGCAGTTCTGGAGGATGCATGGCTTCAGCACTATAAACCAGCAAAAATAGAGTTTCATCAGTCACACAACTGGCCGTGGTTCGAACGGCCCATAACACAGAAGGAAGTTCTTGAAACCAAGCTCCTGACCGTGTTGTTAATTGGTCGAATACTCGATGTTTCATTCCTTGCATTATGATTCCATTGGCCCACTCAACTACTTCATTGCTCCGCAGATGAGCGACAGAAGCGAAATGTATCTTGATACCTAGATCCTCGTAGAATTCCTAAAAATTTTCGCAAGAGAACTAGGTACCGTTGTCCATGATTATACGGCTGGGTATGTCAAATCGTGTGGTCATATTTTTTGTGAGGAACCTCTTATTTAACAACCGTCTCGGCTTCTATCCATTTTGTAAACGTATCAATCATGACGAATAGGAATTCGAAACCCCTGGGTGCTCTTGGAAAAGATCCCAGAATGTCTAGTCCCTAGGTTGCAAAAGGCCAAGAAAGAGGTATGGTTTGCAAAGCTTGTGTCGGCTGATGTACTTGTCGACTATGAAATTGACATTGTACACACTTCGTCACGAGCTTTTTCGCATCATGAAGGGCAGTTGGCCAGTAGTATCCTTGCTTGAAGGCTTTACCGACCAACGTTCTGTAGGAATAATGTGCTCCACAGACTCCTCCATGAATGTCGGATAACAACTTAATGCCATCCATTTGATATATGCATCTCATCAACACTCCGTGAGATCCTCGTTTGTACAAGGTACTTTCGATCAGAGTGTATGATTTAGCTTTTCGTGCTATACGATCAGTCTCTCATCATCGTCAGGAATAATACCATGCTAAAGATAATTGTAGATCGATACCATCCAATCTCTACCGTGATCATGACGGCACCAACCATCAACGATTTGTGGAGTATCCATATTCTTAGGATCGATTTGTACGACCTCTAGTGGAACATCTATGTCCTCCGAAAGCTCGACAACCGAGGGTGAATCGAGTTGCTCGAGAAAAACTCTAGGCGGGACAAGTGACCTGGTGGAGGCCATCCGTGCTAACTGGTCTGCCAGAAAGTTTTCCTTTCTAGGAATGTGTTGGATCTGGAAACCGAAGAAGTGCTTTTTGAGTTTTCGTACTTCCACTAGATAAGACAACATCTTGATACTTGAGCATTTATACTCTTTCCCGACTTGATTCGCTACTAGTTGAGAATCATCTTTCACTAGTAATATGCGAATCCCGAGTGAACGAGCTGCTCGGAGTCCTACTAGTAAACCTTCGTATTCTGCCATATTGTTTGTAGCGGGAAAGTTTAACTGGATGACGTACTTGATGTGTTCACCAGTAGGGGGGTATCAAAACAACTCCGTCAAAGTACATTGTCCACTCGTCGTGGTGTTCGTACTCGGGCCCTTGGGTGGGTTCAGGGTTTGTCCATTCGGTAATGAGTTTTGCTATTGCCTGAAACTTGATTGTTGTTCATGAGATAAAATGAAGGCCGAACGCCCCAAGCTCGACCGCCCATTTTGCTATTCGTCCTGATGATTTCCTGTTTCTAAGAACTTGACCCAAGGGATATTCGGTTAGCACGACCACTTTGTGGGTCTAAAAGTAATGTCTTAGTTTCTTAGAAGCCATAAGAAGACCATAGAGCAGCTTTTGTACCTATGGATATCATTCCTTTGTTCTATATAAGACTTCGGTTACATAATAAACCGTCGTTGGATGTTTTCACGTTCAACGACCAGTACACCACTAACTGTTTGCAGCGTTGCAATAATGCTTCCCCTGATCTCAAAGAGACTAAGATCGGGGCACAAGTAAGGTACTTCTTAAGTTCTTCAAAGGCATCGTCTATCTCTTTAGTCCACTCGAAACTTTCGTGTTTCCAAAGGAGTTTAAAGAAAGGGAGTCCCTTCTCACCTAACCGTGCTATGCAACGACTTAGCACTGCCATATAGCTGGTTAGTTTTTGGACTTCTTTCTATGTGGTCAGAGGGCGCATCTGGTCGATGGCCAAAATTTTTATTGGAGTTGCTTCAATTCCTCCGATCGAAACTAGGAAACTAAGAAGTTTTTCAGACGAAACTCTGAACACACACTTCTCTGGATTTAACTTAAGGTTATGTTTTCTTAAGTTATTGACAGTCTCGTGTAGGTCAAAAATATGGTCACCGGTGTTGATGCTCTTTACGACCAAGTCATCAACATAGGCTTCCAGATTTGATTTATCTGAGGATTTAATGTTTTTTGCATCAACCTTTGGAAAGTCGCATCGGCATTTTTGAGATTGAACGACATCTTAACATAGCAGTTAGTGCCATATGGAGTGAAGAAGAAAGTTTTCTCTTCATCTTCTTTACTTATGTTAATCTGGTGGTATCCTATGCATCTAAAAAACTTAACAACTCACACCCAGAAGTAGAGTCTACAAGTTGATCAATGCGTGGAAAGGGAAAGTCATCCTTCCGATAATCTTTATTAAGGTTTGTGAAGTCAATACACATTCGTCATTTTCCATTGGTTTTTCTAATCATTACAGGATTGTCGAGCTACTCTGGGTGGTCGACTTCACGAATAAAGCCAGCCTTGATGAGCTTGTCGAGCTCCGACTGGATTGCTTCCTTCCGTCAAAAGTAAACGTCGGACTTACGCTGACCGATTTTTGTCATGCTAGAGAGCTAGCCTATTCTCGATCACCTCCCTGGAGACTCCAGGCATGTTAGACGGCTGCTAGGCGAATACGCCCTGATTTTCTCTGAGGAAGGAGACGAGCGACTCTTCCTATTTGAGATTGAGTCCTGCCCCGACCAATACCTTTTAGGCAGACGCATCAGCGCTTCTGGACCCAAACGGTGTGTTGGTGCTTTCCGGAGGAGCACCTTCGTCAAGTGGTACCTCCTTGGTCTGGTCGGAAGGCTTTGGTGTCATCTTTGGCCTAGAGTGCTTGACCTGCATGGTAGATAGATTAATTTCCCTGGTCAGAAGCTCATCGACCAGTTTTAAGGACTTCCGGTCATATGCATAAACCATTTTGCGGTCTCCTCGAACCGTGATGATACCTTACGGTCCTGACATCTTTAGACTTTGATAACCGTAGTGCTTGGCTATCAGGAATTTTGCTAGAGCTGAACGACCGAGGATTCTGTTGTATGTGGTTTCAAAGTCGATCACATCAAACAGAATCTTTTCTGTTCGAAAGTTGACAGCTGCCCTATCGGTTTGGCGATAGAACCATGAACTATGTCGTGGAAGGAATCTTTCACAGGTTTCACCTTTGACCTAGGGATTTGCATTTCTTCCAATGCTCCCGTAAATAAAATATTTAAAGAACTACCTCCATCTAATAAGACCCGATTAACATTACAATTGTTAATAATAGGTTCAACTACAATAGAAAACCTACCTAGTTAGGTCGACGGGATGGAGCAGTCTTCTTTGCTGAAGGAGATTACTGTTTCCGACCACTTTGAAGGCATGATGACGATCGGGGATTCTACAAGGTTGACCTCCCGCTCCACAGCCTTCAGGTGACGTCGCGATTCGTACGAGGAGGATCCTCCGAAGATTATATCTACCGTGTGTTGCGGCTCCTGGTACTCCATCTCTTCGTCGCTGTCTTTGTCTTTCTTAGAGCTTGGTTCTCCAAGCTCTGTTACGGAGGAAAGGGTTCTTTACTAGAGTACTAATCCTCGAGCTTAGTTTGTCAGGCCCGGCAGGTACGCAGATCATGTCCTGCTGCTTGTGAAGTGGACACCACTTCTTATTTTTCTTAAAATCACTGGTCGGAGCCTTAGTGAGAGACCATGTGAGAGGTCCTCCACTCTGAGTGATGAGTATTTGACAAGTGTGTTTGATTAGATTGAGAGTTGAGTTTTTCGGTTGGAATGTTTCTGGGCTGAGTCAGGGAAATCGGAACTACCACTGTGTATGGAGCGGAAGTTCCGATTAATCGGAACTACCGGTGTTGGAAATAGGAACTTCCGATTTATCCGGTTTTGAGTTGGTGAAGAAATCGGAACTACCGCACAAGGGGTAGCGGAGTGTCCGATAATCCGACATTGAGTGTTCTACGAGGTACCAAATCGGAATCAAAAATCGGAAAGTCGGTTGTTAGGATATCGGAGTACCGCATGTTGAGTCGCGGAACTTCCGATAATCTGACGAGTGCGGTTGTTCGAAATCGGAACTTCCGTGTGGTAAGTCTTGGAACTTCCGATTGTGTCGAAGCATGCGAGAGAAGAATATTTTGTGTTTTTGATTTTGTATGAGTTTGATTCTTATACAAATATTGATGCTATGATATTGTGCAATGCTATGTGATGTGTTTTTGTTTGTGTTGTTGCGGGGCATCAAGATGGAGTCGTGGCGAGACACGTGGACGGACTAAGCGCAGGAGGCGTTGAGGTCGAGCGGTCGGGATGTGTCAAGACGGCGTGAATCTTGAAGCGGTTGTAGTCGTGCACAACAAGGTGTCTGGGAGGCTTCGGAAGGTGCGCAAGGGCGAAGGGTCTTTTCGCAAAGCGGCAAAAGTGGAGGCGGTTCCGTTCGGGTGTAGCGGGCTTAATGGGTTGGAGGCCCATTAGCAGAGGCTATAAATAGGGGAGAACCCTGGAGTTAGGGTTAGACCTTTTGATAGAAAATTAGGGTTAGCTCTAAAAAGGGTTTTGTTTTGCTTTTTGAGAGCTTGTTGAGAGGGAGAGTATGAACTGAAACCTATTGTAATCTTTCCTCTTTGCGTTACCTCTGTAATCCATGTTTCAATCCAATGAAATCTGAGGTTTCGACTATCTGATTTTGCAACTCTCTCTCTCTCTGTTCATGTTGAATATCTAGGGTTTTGGCATATCTTTTGATTCGTTTTATGAGATAGCATGAAACTTCATATCTAGAATCGTTTTGGTATTGCTATTACTTCCTCAAAGTTTCATGCTCTAAGAATCTGAGAATCTCGCTTATCATTGGTTTTGGTCTTTCTTGCCCCTTCTTCAAGAAATCCGTTTTTGGTTCGATTATTGAATCTTTGGTTGCGATTCTTCTCCATAAGGTCAAGATGGTGTTTAGGATGATGTCTGTAAAACTTGACTGAGAAGAGCATTCAAGATTAAGTAGTTTGGATTTTGGGCAAAACCCAGCGTTACATTCTTGATCAGATAATCGGAACTTCCGATTTTATGCGTGGAAGTACATAGCGGAACTTCCGCTATACATCGCGGAACTACATAGCGGAACTTCCGCAATCTACTACCCGGAACTTCCGATTTCCAGAAGAACAGCCTGAAACTTGCTTTTGTTATTTGATCTTACTTCATTTACTTTCTTTAGATCTTCAGAGATCTTTGTAGGCTGGTTTTAAATACGGTGAAGGGAGTATTAATTTTAGGCACCATTCACCCCCTCTGTTGCCATTTCGGTCCTTCAATTGGTATCGAGCGGTTAGCTCTTCTTGATAGATCTTAACGGTCGGTTGAGCCATGGCAGCGGACAAGTATTCCACCAAGCCTCCAGTTTTTGATGGTCCGGATTACCCTACGGAAGAGCCGAATGGAAACTTACATCCGAGGCTCGGGGTATGCCATCCGGAGAAAGGTGAAGGTTAGATTTGTCATTCTGCCGATGAGAACATCAATCTGGAAACATGGCGATGTTGAGGCAAATGCTAAGGCAAGGAACATAATCATTCGGGGTTTAAGTAGTGAGTTTGATCGTATTTCTCATTTGATTTACGCTTATGACATCAGGTGACCCTCGATGCATACCATGAAGGCACCACTCAGTTAAGGCGGTTCGACAAGACCGGTTCAAGCGTGAATCTGATAAATTTGAGATGCTTCTGGTGAATCTCTTGACGAGTGCTTTTCGCATTTTCACAAGATTTTGAGCAACCTCGAGCGGTCGGTCTTACATACCCGACTCGGATAACGCTCGAGGATGCTTCGCACTTGATCTTCGTGTTTGGGAGATGAAAGTGACTACCATCAAAGATAGCACGGACCTCTCGACCACGACTCTTGATGCGCTTTACTGCGTCTCAAGACTCACGAGATTGACATTGTCTCGAAGGTTGAAGTCACGATCGATGGCTTTAGTCATCGATCCCACTTCCGGATCTTCTTACGAGTCGATCGTGGGTTCTCCTAGCTGCTCTCGTGACATAGCGATGATCGATTAGAGCGACTTGAGGATGAACACTAGCCCTCCTAGCTCGGAAGTTTTCCCATGCTTACAAGAGAAGGAGGGATGGTAAAGAGGAGGTCCTGTGATTTGTTTGAGTGTGGTGGCCCCAACCACATCCGAGCAAATTGTCCCAAGCTTGGGAAGGGCAAAGGTGACTATGGCGGTTCAAGCAAGAACGACTACATCGACAAGAACCGCAACACGAAGCCCTCAAAGACTGATCAAGGCAAGAAGAAGTTCCGCAACTTTGGGAAGGCAAAGAAGGCTGTTCCATCGCGTCCTCACCGCCCTCGATTTAACCTGGACACGGCGAGGTGGAGGGTGGAGTAACGATGATGGGAAGGGCGATCATGATCCCAAGGGCGACGACAACTTCTCGGCATGTGCTTCATGGCCTCGGGCGAATCGAGCGACAAAGTGTACTCGACTCCGATGAGGTTAGTCCCACTTATGACCACAATGATGCTTTTCTTAAGCTAGGTAGATTCCATGCTAAGTCTAGGGCTAAGTGTCTTTGGGTTGGAGAAGGAAGTAGCTAGACTATCACGGAGCTTACTTTACTTACATATGCTCCCTCCGTGATGAATGTGACACATCTTGTGCTTTGATTGATGATATGGATAAACTAAGGACCTTACATGATAGTGTGTCCTCTGAACTTGACATGATTAAGGTAGAGAACATTAGCCTTCTTCTTGAATTAGAGATAAGTAGGTAGCACCTCCTTCATCCACTCTTGTTGAGGCTCTTGCTTGCACCTCATGTGAGGTTAAGGACAATTCGTTTAGAGGTCTTTATACCATGTTGCTTGATCTGCACGAAACTTGTGAAAATTGTAATAATCTCAAGATGAACCTAAAGCAGGCGGATCACAAAATTCTTGAATTTCAAGCTGCGCTACTAGAGCCTATTGTTTCTTGTTTAAAGCTGTCCTAAGTTAAGCTCTTGAACTAGAATCGTATCTAAGAAGTTTCAAGAAATGATTGATCATGATAACAAATTGGCTCGGTATGCTTCTAAAGACCTTGTTAGCTCACCATGCAATCATTGTTATAAACTAAAATGTGATTTGGTTGCCTTGGATGAAAAATGTGTGAAGCTAACTAAGGACCTTCTAGAGACACAATCATCTCGCTTGTATTGTGTGTCTTTGGGAAGAAGTCTAAGGGTTTGGTAGAGGCGCAGGCGATCGGAGTGCACCTTGCGCCTCCACGACGGAAAAGCTGATGAGTACATTCCTATGTACTCAAAATCTTCGTGGTCGTCGTGGAAGAAAAGCTGGTTCTACATGACGGTCACTCAGAAAGTTTGCCTTTACTATACTAGCAAGAAGGCAATTAAGAATCCAGAATGGCGCTCCTCTACAAAGAAGGAGGAAAAAGTAGGGAGATGGGTTGAAGCCATCCAACTCCTTAATGTCAGGGGTTTAACGTCCTGGCATATAGTAAAGGACTTTTCCATGCGCCGGATCAGTCCCTTGAAGGCCCGAGCATATCCGATGCTCTGGTATATTGGTCGTGATGATGCAACCAAAGACTCCAAGGATGGTAAGTTCTGAAGAATTTCGACAAGTTTGCCTACATTGGTCAATTATTTTTGTGATCCTAAGGTCTCTTGTTTATCCTTACAGCTTTGTCTCTTGATGAGATCAGAAGCCGAATCAAAATGATCTACGCCGGTGAGCCTGGTGAAAACGCTGATTTTCCTCGGATCTTAGCGATTGTTACCGCAAAAGAGAGGGCTGAGAGACTTAGGGTAAAAAATATCAACCACTTTTCATCTTTATATATTTTTCGATCGGTTTTACCATAAACCCTTTTTAATGTGTAGTTAGTCGGACTGAGGATCAATGAGGCCACTGAAAGTTGTGAGCCGATTGACACTCCGACCACTCATACGACCATTCAAGATGGTGGTCTTATAGAGGTAGGTAACCGAATAGAAGTGTCTATTCTAGATGAAGGATTTTCATCACCTAACTAACTTTGATTATTAATTTAGGCTGTTGTCGTGGACTCCAATGTGGTCGCTGAGGACCTGCCAGTTGCTACCGTGGAAACTGTTCTGGAACCGACGAGACCACACCCTTCGACCCCATGATCAGGGATCTTGTTCCGACCAATTGGTCGAGAATATTTCTTCCGACCTTCGGTTGTAGGACGTAGCTGATCCATCGAACCCTACCGGACCAGAACCGGTGATGTATACACGAAATAAACACTTATGTAAGTAATTACCTCTGGTGTCTTTTTGAGTCTTGAACCTCTTTTTCTTCTTGTCGTTTGTAGATCCTCTGGTATTTCGGTTAATGACGACCAAAGCACCCTTCAGGAGAAAAGTCCTGAAGAGGTCGAGCAAGTCCCCGAGAAGGTGATAGAACCAGCTCAGGAACCCGTAGTGGCTCCACCACACCTGCTAATGTGGTTCCAACCACACCCGTAGAGGTTGTTCCAACCCCACCTGTGGAAGTGGTAGTTCTTGAGGAGTCTCAGCAGGTTCCAACCCCTGCTGAGAGTTCTTCTCATAACGTCTATTTTCCTCATCGCTTCCGAATCTTCAAAGATGAAGAGCTTAATGAAGCATGGGGAAGAATTTCAGACCGTCAAACAAAGACGAGTGTCCATTCAATTTTTGTTGCATATCATGACATAGCAATTGAGGTAATCTTCCACTACCACTTTTAATAGTCTTTCCCTTAGAAAAATACCTAAAGGAGTTTGCTATTTTGTAACATTTTATGGAGAATTTTGCTATGGTTAGAGGATTGGCCCAGCGAATAATGCTCTTGGAGAAAAGGAACTCCGAATTAGAAAGTAAGCACCCTTTCACTATCTTCTTCTCCCCTTCTTTACCATTTGCCTTTTTTCTTTTAACTGATTCTCCTCTTTATCGTGTTTGATAGATTCGGTGAAGTTTAAGGGAGAAGTTATGGCTAAAGAAGCCATAATTGTCAAGCTTCAAGAAGATTGCCAGAATAAGGACCGGTCGATCGAATAGTTAACGACCAGACACAAGGAGGTTCTTGAAACTTTTGAGAAGAACTACCAAGGTAATGATCGTTAACACAACCCAAGCATACTTTCTTTTTCTAGTTGTATATACTTATCTTTTGGTCAGAAAAGGCTCTTGAGTTCGAGCGTGGCAAGGAGGTAGCCTTCGGGCAAAATCTTGAAGAAAAGGTCAAGGCCTTCAACAAGATGCTCTTCGATATGAGATTGGGAACGCAACTGCCCAATTTAGGAGATCCCACAGAGAAGATCAACTACCTTGGTCAACAGCTCGAAGACCTCAGGGGTGTTCTCAAAACAATTCAGGAGAACCATGCGCAGACCTTGTTTAATGTTATAAAAAATAGAGTTAGTTTTGCTTTAGCAAAACTAAAAGTCTCCAATCCCTCCATAAATCTTCAAGCTGTTGAGGAAGACTTCAACTGCTCAGAAGTAAAAGCAACCAGAGTGTTCGAGGAAATGGCGCCTCTTGGACATAAAGTTGCAGAGGAAATGGAGGTCAGGTCTCCACACAGCGATCAATCTAGTGGCTCCAAGAAGTAAAAGAATGTAATATTTTGACAGTTGTAAATAAAACTTACCTTTTATCATCAATGAAGTATTTATTTTGTCATCCTAAATTTGCTAAATACTCATATATTTGCTAGCCCCCGACTGCTTGTGTTAGTAGAACTTTACTAAAGAAGTGGTAGACCAAGAATATGAGCAATAGCTACGACCACGGTACAAAGCATGTGCTGATTATGTTATAAAAATGATCTAAGTATCACCAGGAAATCAATGTGGTCAGAACCAGCGTGTGATTTCGACTAGTCTTAGGTCATTTCCATAATCGAAATACCTTGTAGTATCTTATGTGGATGGAAGATGGACAAGACTTATATTGATTGATAAGAAAATAATGCAAATATCTATGCAAAAAAACAACAAGTGAACTTGTTTATATATCATATCCTGGCCAGTCGTAAGGGTTGCTAAAGCGAAGACTTGAAAAGTACCTCATAAACGTGCTCTTGCTCGGGTTCGATCGGGCAATGAGGATCGTAAGAAATAGATAGTAGCTAGGAAGCTCCTTCTAGTGGGCAGGACCACGTGCGGAGAAGGAGAGACTTCGACTAGGAGGCTTTCTATGTCCCGACCAGTAGACAAAACAGGAGTAGAACAGATTGTTGAAGGTAAGAAATGTAGCCCCCGGAATCCATAGCATGTAAAGTACTATATGAGGTTGCATGTGCGATGCTCCGGTTACTCGTATATTTCTTTAAGAAATGAGGGTAGGTTGCGCGTAAGAACTATTGTCCGAATGGTCACGACTAGGGCCCTTATGGCATTTGACTGGTAAGTCGTAGCCATAGAGTAATAGAGATCTTTAGAAAGGATATCGGAGAGAATTTGTTCTTCTCCGACCAATTAGGCAACGATAGTATAAAACCAGATGATAAGATATATGTCGGGACCCAAATATGCAAATCTGGACCCTCCGTGTATACTGCAGTAGTCCAGGATCACGCTAGTGCACACAGTGGCAACATCGATGAAATATCAATTCCATATGCACAAATGATTAATAAATAGACAAATAACAATAATTATCAGAGTAAAGACCTTACGATCAAAGCTTACAATTAATGCCTCAGAAGACGAATAGCTCAATAAAGGCGCAATGAGGCGATACGGAATAATCTCAGTGAAGCCCATCCATATGCCCACAGGCAATCGACTGGGGTAGCGCGACCTAGTTCTCCACGATCCTTGAAGTAGACCCTGTTGACTGACGATTCTTCTACTTCTGTTGATTATTTATAGCAAGTATGAGTACACAACCGTACTCGCAAGTTATACCACAGAATGCAATTTATATATGATGGCTTATTCCAAAGGAATGGCTTCTGTGGTTATTTTGCAGAAATACAAAATTTGTAATTGAATACAAATAATATATTGAAAACATAATTCAAAACAAATAAATAATAATAGTTTAATATTTTCTTTCACAAAGGACACAAAAGCCTAATCAAGTTCTTTCACACAGCTGAACAAGTTACCTCACACAGCTGACCCTTCCCAATTGTTTTATGAAAACCTACCCCTCGTGTGAAATCCCCGAGCATGTCCATGACCGCGGATGCGGCTATTCGAATAGATTGATTTAACACTCTGCAGAGGTTGTACACTTTACCCACACGATGTAACCAACCGGATCAGAGTTGATCACAACAAAACCTTTCAGAAACTCTATCTCAAACATTGACACTCCTGATGTGCTTTCCTGCTGGCTAACCGATCCACACAGCGTTTGGTTACGACACACATCGTTGGACAGGCATGCAGCGAACCATCCCGCTATGTGACATATCACACCTCCAGCCCATCACACAGCTTAAAATACAACCTGAGTTGTTAATGTCAAAACTCCATAACTTACTAAGTCAGGCCCAGCCCATACTAGGCATGTGGTTGTACATTAAGGCTCAGTTCAATGTTGCACAAAGTGAAGTTCTTAATTGATTAAGGCAAGACTTCCTGTTTTTCCCAAATTCACAAAGTTTAAAGCACATACACTACTACACAAAACCTCATCACAGACGGTTCTACACCGTCATCACAGACGGTTTTTGAACCGTCTGTATTTATGTGTCTGTGATAACAGACGATCATCACAGACGGTTTTCAAACCGCTCAGTGAAAAAATATCCTGAGCGGTTCTTGTTCGAGCGAAATGCGTGATAATCTATTTTCACGAGCGGTTACGAACAAGAACCATCTGTGATAGTTATTATCACTGCAGCGATTTTTGTTGAGTAACTGCGTGATAGTTTTTCTATCGCAAAAAAAAACAGATTTTGAATGTTCGCAACAGTGATGGTCTTGATATGAAACATTGCTTGCAGTAAAAAATGAAATAGCGGGACAGAGAGGAAGATACATACATACCTGCTTCCCAGCATGGCGTGGAGTGTGACGATGAGCTCCTCCTCTGCGTGAAGTTCACGTGCTTGAGGTTCAACCTCAGGTAGTTGGTGTACCTCAGCCTGCAGCTCTTGCCGCACCTCTTCAACCCTGCGAGCAACGCATCCATGCATGCAAAAACACCATCGGTTCCTCTTATCTCATCAGCCAAAACCCCCACGCAGATGATACAAAGATGTAATGTACATGAAAACGCATGACCTGCTCTTTGAGGAACGGAGGTCCAATTGCCGATGCCGTGGGTGGAGGTCCAGTTGAGGCCTGTGGCGGTGAACTTGGACCGAAGCACGTCGACGAAAACGAAGTCCAAGAAGCACCTCGGCGTCCACGTGTTCGACACCCTCCCTCAAAGACATTCGACCTCGACTTCGGCTATTATTTATAAGGAGCGGTAATATATTTTGCTTCCGCGCAGCGCTCAAAATTTTGAACTCCCTGCTGCGAATCACGAGCGGTTTTATACAAAAACCATTCAGTGATGACATATCGCGAGCACGGTTCTTAAGAAGAACCGTGCGTGATAGGATAATCATCACGCACGGTTCGTATCACGAACCGCCCGTGATTAACATTCATCACGCAGGCGGTTCTTCTTAAGAACCGATGCGTGATTTTAGGGTTTACCATGGCTTTCAATTTTCCTTACTCTTCGATTTTACCATGGCGGTAGGATTTCGCAGACAATCATCTGCAGTGGTAGGATCTCGGCGACTAATCTCTACCGCGGTAGGATTTCGGCAGACAATCTTCTGCCGCGGTAGGATATGGGTAGACAATCCTCTACCTCTACCGCGGTAGGATTGTCTGCCGCGGCAGAGGATTGTCTGCCGAAATCCTACCGCGATAGAGGATTGTCTACCCATATACTACCGCGGCAGAAGATTGTCTGCCGAAATCCTACCGCGGTAGAGATTAGCTGCCGAGATCCTACCACGGCAGATGATTGTCTGCCGAAATCCTACCGTGGCAGAGGATTGGCTGCCGAAATCCTACCGCGGCAGAGGATTGGCTGCCGAAATCCTACCGCGGCAGAGGATTGACATCCTTATCACAGACGGTTCTTCTTAAGAACCGTCTGTGATAATTCACAGACGGTTCTATTTACAAACCGTCTGTGATGACTTAGATAGACGGTTATATTTAGAAACCGTCTGTGATATGTCCATATCACAGACGGTTCCAAGAGAACCGTCTGTGATCTGTCCACATCACAGACGGTTCCAAGTGAACCATCTGTGATTATGTTATCACAGACGGTTCCAAAGGAACCGTCTGTGATGAGGCGTCTTCTATAGCCTGTTTTGTAGTAGTTAGCTCCACCAATCACACAGAATCCACCACTTGCCTTAGTCTAAATCTTTTCCCACCCTGTTGATTAAGTGCAACACATGCCATCAACAAGTAATAGCACACAACACACAGTTTCATCACACAATTCCATAATCACTTAGTCAAGTTTATATTTGCAACTCACATGAAATGATGACTCGTGGCATGGCTAAGCAATCTACTCGTATCTAACCAACCCACGTTGGTGCTACGATAATACCAACAGTAATGAACCAACCTAGGGTGATAAAACATCATGGCATACAATAGACAAGGTGGATATAACAATTTGGATTAATAACTACACCCAAAAGCATTTAAATAAATACTTAAAATAGAATGCAATAATTTTAACCAAGGTAATTTGAAAACTGGGTGCAACATGATCAAAGGTATAACTTGCCTTGCTATAGCAATGATGATCTTATTTATCTTCAATCTTCTACTTCCTTGATCTTCAGCTTCTTCGGACGATTATGGTACTTCAACGTCTAATGATAAAGAAAGCGTAAAAATAAACTAAATTCAAAAAGACAAATAAAATAAACTCCAAATTAAAATTGAATGGTACTAGAAGATAGATACTGAATTTAGATGAATGACATGTGGGCCACTGGTCTATGGACCAGGTCCACGGAGATATGCTAGTCCACGGTGGACCAAGCTCATGGAGGAGGGTTGACCAAGAGTTCACTGACATGCGGGACCCGCATGTAAGTGAGAGAACATACATACGTACATATACATGCATACATACGTATACATACATACATATACATACGTACATGCATATATACGTACATAGATATATACGTACATGCATATACATACATACGTACGTACATACGTACGTACATATACAAACATACATACATGTATATACAAACATACATACGTACATACATGCATATGCATACATACGTACATGCATATATATACATATGTACATACATTTATACATACATACGTACGTACGTATACATATATATATATACACACACACACACACACGTACGTACATACATACATGGGCTAGGATGGTTTGAATGACAGGAGATGGTAAAGCAAAATGGAGAGCTCGGCTGGTCCATCACCGAGACAAGGCAACCCACAGAGGCACACGGCCGGCCGGTTCATGACTTCATGGTGCAAGGATTTTTGGTATGGCAAAGTAACAGAGATCAATTGGGCAAGCAAAGAATAAAGGAATAATTAAGAAAGGATTGGCCAACCGAGAATACAGAGACATAGAAGCATCAACACAACAGAACGTGAACAGATATGGACAGTGCATAGATCGGTTTTAGTGCATGACGCGGCTGGCGGACGGCGGTGACGCGGAGGCGGCAAAGGGGCAAAACATAAAAGAAACGACGAGCTGGACGTGATGGTGCGGTCGGATTTTGGAAATACTCACCGAGGAAGCGAGAAACGTGAAGAATACGGTTCGGCTGCAACGGACGACGGAACGCCAGCGATCTTCAGGCGAAGGGGCTGCCACCATGACGTAGAGCACAATGACGTGAACCCAACGTCGCAGACGGTTCGGCCGGCAGATGTCGGATGGAGGAGAAACTCGCCGAAGAACACCTTAGGGAGGAACTCCGTATTCTGTGAACGGTGATGAAAATAGATCGATTCAGAGGAAACCAAATCAGGGGATTGGAAGAGGACGTCGAGACGGGCGCGTGGGCACAGACGGATCGCTTTTATATGCACCGAGGAGAAAGATATAGAGGTTTGAAATTTGAATTGGAAACAGAATCGGAATAGAATTCGTTCGGCAGTTCGGCGGGAGCCCGTCGGTTTACCGATGTGAACAGTATCCATATGGTACTGTTCACGTGGCAGGAAGGAGGAAAATGCTGATTTTCGGAATTTAAATAAAAGGCAACAAAATCAAGGAGATCAGATAAATAGGAAATAAATCCAGAAAAATCTCCAAAAATACTAGAAAATTCCTGGGAACAGAAGAAAGTCAAATAAAACAGATTTTGATTTAATTGATGTTTAGATTAGTCAGATCAAATATTTTTAATTTAGAAAAATTCCCATTAAGCTTTATTAATTCAAATAAAATTGGTGAAATTTTCCAGAGACCTAAACTACTCAAAAGATTTTTGAAAAGCCAAATTTTGGAACGTTACAATAGACATATAGACAACATCATTCGTCGAAAAGGAAAGGAAATGCATCTTTATTAATAAATTGAAATAATGGAAATACAATTAAACAAATAACTTACACAATTGGTCAATATTCCAAGAGTTGGACAAAACACGCTCATCGGACATAGCTAGTCGTACCGAACCAGGTCGGTTGACTTCGACCACAGTATAAGGACCTTACTATTTGGGAGAAAGTTTAATGCGATTAGCATGATTCTGAATTCGTCGTAGAACGGATCACCTCTGACTAAGCTACGAGGTTGCACCTTACGATTGTGGTATCTTTGTATGGCTTGTTGGTAAACTCCTGATCGTATGAGGGCTTGGTTTCGTCGTTCTTTAAGGAAATTGACGTTGTCGAGTCTTCGTTGAATCTGATCATTCTCATTGAAACAATCAGTTCGAGTAAAGCCTATTTGCAGTTCTGGAGGATGCATGGCTTCAGCACTATAAACCAGCAAAAATAGAGTTTCATCAGTCACTGGCGGCCGTGGTTGAGCGGCCCATAACCTGAAGGAAGTTCTTGAAACCAAGCTCGGCCGATCGTTGTTAATTGGTCGAATACTCGATGTTTCATTCCTTGCATTATGATTCCATTGGCCCTCAACTACTTCATTGCTCGCATGAGATGAGCGTGAAGCGAAATGTATCTTGATACCTAGATCCTCGTAGAATTCCTAAAAATTTTCGCAAGAGAACTAGGTACCGTTGTCCATGATTATCACTGTTTGGGTATGTCAAATCGTGTGATCATATTTTTTGTGAGGAACCTCTTATTTAACAACCGTCTCGGCTTCTATCCATTTTGTAAACGTATCAATCATGACGAATAGGAATTCGAAACCCCTGGGTGCTCTTGGAAAAGATGCCAGAATGTCTAGTCCCTAGGTTGCAAAAAGCCAAGAAAGAGGTATGGTTTGCAAAGCTTGTGTGGTGATGTACTTATCGACTATGAAATTGACATTGTACACACTTCGTCACGAGCTTTTCGCATCATGAAGGCGGTTGGCGATGGTATCCTTGCTTGAAGGCTTTACCGACCAACGTTCTGTAGGAATAATATGCTCCACAGACTCCTCCATGAATGTCGGATAACAACTTAATGCCATCCATTTGATATATGCATCTCATCAACACTCCGTGAGATCCTCGTTTGTACAAGGTACTTTCGATCAGAGTGTATGATTTAGCTTTTCGTGCTATACGATCAGTCTCTCATCATCGTCAGGAATAATACCATGCTAAAGATAATTGTAGATCGATACCATCCAATCTCTACCGTGATCATGACGGCACCAACCATCAACGATTTGTGGAGTATCCATATTCTTAGGATCGATTTGTACGACCTCTAGTGGAACATCTATGTCCTCCGAAAGCTCGACAACCGAGGGTGAATCGAGTTGCTCGAGAAAAACTCTAGGCGGGACAAGTGACCTGGTGGAGGCCATCCGTGCTAACTGGTCTGCCAGAAAGTTTTCCTTTCTAGGAATGTGTTGGATCTGGAAACCGAAGAAGTGCTTTTTGAGTTTTCATACTTCCACCAGATAAGACAACATCTTGATACTTGAGCATGTATACTCTTTCCCGACTTGATTCGCTACTAGTTGAGAATCATCTTTCACTAGTAATATCACGAATCCCGAGTGAGCAATTTGCTCGAGTCCTACTAGTAAACCTTAAGTGATACGCCATATTGTTTGTAGCGGGAAAGTTTAACTGGATGACGTACTTGATGTGTTCACCAGTAGGGGGTATCAAAACAACTCCATCCCCCGAGCTTTTGAGCATCAAGGAACCGTCAAAGTACATTGTCCACTCGTCGTGGTGTTCGTACTCGGGCCCTTGGGTGGGTTCAGGGTTTGTCCATTCGGTAATGAGTTTTGCTATTGCCTGAAACTTGATTGCTGTTCATGAGATAAAATGAAGGCGAACGCCCCAAGCTCGAACGCCCATTTGCTATTAAATCTGATGATTTCTGTTTCTAAGAACTTGACCCAAGGGATATTCGGTTAGTACGACCACTTTGTGGGTCTAAAAGTAATGTCTTAGTTTCTTTGAAGCCATAAGAAGACCATAGAGCAGCTTTTGTACCTATGGATATCATTCCTTTGTTCTATATAAGACTTCGCTTACATAATAAACCGGTGGTTGGATGTTTTCCGTTCAACGACGATTACCTACTAATCATTTTTGCGCGTTGCAATAATGCTTCCCGATCTCAAAGAGACTAAGATCGGGGCACAAGTAAGGTACTTCTTAAGTTCTTCAAAGGCATCGTCTATCTCTTTAGTCCACTCGAAACTTTCGTGTTTCCAAAGGAGTTTAAAGAAAGGAGTCCCTTCTCACCTAATAGTGCTATGCAACGACTTAGCACCGCCATATAAATTGGTTAGTTTTGGACTTCTTTCTATGTGGTCGGAAGGTGCATCCAGTCGATGGCCAAAATTTTTATTGAGTTGCTTCAATTCCTCCGATCGAAACTAGGAAACTAAGAAGTTTTTGAGACGAAACTCCAGACACACACTCTGGATTTAACTTAAGGTTATGTTTTCTTAAGTTATTGGATCTCGTGTAGAGTCAAAAATATGGTCACGGTGTTGATGCTCTTTACGACCAAGTCATCAACATAGGCTTCAGTTGATTTATCACGAGGATTTAATGTTTTTGCATCAACCTTTGGAAAGTCGCATCGGCATTTTTGAGATTGAACGACATCTTAACATAGCAGTTAGTGCCATATGGAGTGAAGAAGAAAGTTTTATCTTCATCTTCTTTACTTATGTTAATCTGGTGGTATCCTATGCATCTAAAAAACTTAACAACTCACACCCGGAAGTAGAGTCTACAAGTTGATCAATGCGTGGAAAGGGAAAGTCATCCTTCCGATAATCTTTATTAAGGTTTGTGAAGTCAACACACATTCGTCATTTTCCATTGGTTTTTCTAATCATTACAGGATTGTCGAGCTACTCTGGGTGGTCGACTTCACGAATAAAGCCAACCTTGATGAGCTTGTCGATCTCCGACTGGATTGCTTCCTTCTGATCAGGTGCGAAACGTCGGAGCTTCTGCTTGACCGATTTTTTGTCATGCTAGAGAGCTAGCCTATTCTCGATCACCTCCCTGGAGACTCCAGGCATGTCAGACGGCTGCTAGGCGAATACGCCCTGATTTTCTCTGAGGAAGGAGACGAGCGACTCTTCCTATTTGAGATTGAGTCCTACCCCGACCAATACCTTTTAGGCAGACGCATCAGCGCTTCTGGACCCAAACGGTGTGTTGGTGCTTTCCGGAGGAGCACCTTCGTCAAGTGGTACCTCCTTGGTCTGGTCGGAAGGCTTTGGTGTCATCTTTGGCCTAGAGTGCTTGACTTGCATGGTAGATGGATTAATTTCCCTGGTCAGAAGCTCATCGACCAGTTTTAAGGACTTCCGGTCATATGCATAAACCATTTTGCGGTCTCCTCGAACCGTGATGATACCTTACGGTCCTGACATCTTTAGACTTTGATAACCGTAGTGCTTGGCTATCAGGAATTTTGCTAGAGCTGAACGACCGAGGATTCTGTTGTATGTGGTTTCAAAGTCGATCACATCAAACAGAATCTTTTCTGTTCGAAAGTTGACAGCTGCCCTATCGGTTTGGCAATAGAACCAGGAACTATGTCGTGGAAGGAATCTTTCACAGGTTTCACCTTTGACCTGGGGATTTGCATTTCTTCCAATGCTCCGCAAATAAAATATTTAAAGAACTACCTCCATCTAATAAGACCGATTAACATTACAATTGTTAATAATAGGTTCAACTACAATAGAAAACCTACCTAGTTAGGTCGCGGGATGGAGCAGTCTTCTTTCTTTGAAGAGATTCTTGTTCCAGAGCCACTTTGAAGGCATGATGACGATCGGGATTCTACAAGGTTGACCTCCCGCTCCACAGCCTTCAGGTGACGTCGCGATTCGTACGAGGAGGATCCTCCGAAGATTATATCTACCGTGTGTTGCGGCTCCTGGTACTCCATCTCTTCGTCGCTGTCTTTGTCTTTCTTAGAGCTTGGTTCTCCAAGCTCTGTTACGGAGGAAAGGGTTCTTTACTAGAGTACTAATCCTCGAGCTTACTTTGTCAGGCCCGGCAGGTACGCAGATCATGTCCTGCTGCTTGTGAAGTGGACACCACTTCTTATTTTTCTTGAAATCACTGGTCGGAGCCTTAGCTTTGTTCCGACCAGCGAAATCTTTCTTGCCTTTGGTGAACTTCTCGGGGATCGCAAGAACTTCTTTGTGGGGCTTGCGATTTTTCTTGTTCTTGAGAGACTTCTTGTTCTTCTTCTCCTGCTTCTCCAGATCTGGCTGGGGATTTTTGTCTTTCCGATCAATGGATTCGTACTATTCGACCATCTCACTAGCGGTCGTGTACTTGTCCGCCATGTCGAAAACTTCGAAGGTTGTTCGTGGAGGATATATGGCAATATCCTCTGTAAACTAGCGATTCCTCGGCCTTGCTTTGAAGGCTTGGATGACAGAAGATTCTGCGATCTCTGGGATGGAGTTTCGAACCTGACTGAACCTCTTGATATATTGTCGAAGAGTTTCGTTGGTCTTCTTCTTCATCCGATGCAGATCATCTTCCTTCCTGGGGTGGTCGTACATCCCTTGAAAGTTGGCGATCAGCGTATTGCATAGCTGCTCCTAAGTGTAGATAAATCCGACCGGTAGGTTAAGCAACTATGACCGGGCAGACCCCTCAAGGACCGTGGGAAAGTAATTTGCCATCATGGTATCATTACCACCCGAAGTTTTGATGGCGGTAGAATAAATTTAAAGAAATTCCAACGAGTTCTGAGTCCTGTTGAACTTCTCTATGTTGGCTGGTCGGAACATGTCCGACCAACGAACAGTTTGGAGACCTGCCGAGAACGCTCGGCAGCCCATAATGGGGTCATGGCGCCTTCTCTGAAAAGGAGCTGGATTATAGTTAGTTGGGGATCGGTTCCTCAGATTTGCATATCTAGGATCCGATGTCCCAACCCGGTCATGGACATTAAGATGATGTCCTCGACCGCTTACCTGGTTCAGATGGTGCCTAAGGTCACTTGAATCAAGTGGTCGTTCCTCTTGACGAGGAGGAGGGGGTGGCTGCTGTGAAGAGCCATCTTCCCTCGTAATTCCCTGGTCAGAATCTACGAGGGAGACTTAGTGTTGCTCAATGCTCTGCATGACCATGTTGTCCGCTACTGAGAGAGGAGTGCTGGGACGAGGTCATCGTGTGACTTTGTGAATTCCTCTGCCTGTGGTACATTTATATACGCTGCATGGTTTGTTGGAGGATCTCCGACACCTGGCCTGCAAGTTGGACATAACCTGGTGTTCTCGCAAAAGCAGGGTCTGAGTTATTCAAAATATCCCAACTCGTTGCAGGTTTTGTATCGTTACCGAAGGTCGTGGTAGATTTCCACTTACAGTGGGTGTCCAACGAGTCGAGTTATCCCTCGACCTACCGGATGGCCCTGTCTGATTCTTTATCTGCAGCGAGGTAGGAACAGGTGAATTATCTGATGCACGTCCATCAGTTCAGTTGCCTCCGGCCGTTGGTGCTTGAGCGCCCGTACCATTTCCACCAGCAGGTGATGGCGGGTTAACCCGTGGAGGATCGTGCATGACATCCCGATTGGTATCTCTGATTGTGTTAACTTCGTAGTGCCAACAATGATCTTCCGAGAAACTCCTGTCGTAGCTAAGGGAGAGCCTTCTAGTTCTTCTGCAAGGAGCTTCCACGATGGAGAGCGGTCGGATATTACTACCACTGGCAGGCTTTGTGGTGGACTTATCCTGATCCGGCGAGCCGCCGATCGTATGATGAGTTTCACCATGCCCACTTGGGCGATGATCGGTGATTGCTTCATCGATACCATTACCAGATGTCGCTTGGCCCCGGAATACGTAGGAGCCGTTGGCGAATACTAGTCGCCCACGATAATTTTGTGAGTACTTGGACTCTCAAAATCGCCGCGCTGGGCTCCCATTACCGCTTTCTTTGGTTGGATCGACTGGGTTTGCAGAGGTGTTCGGACGTTCCGAACTGGTCGGAACGAGCGGTTCCTCAGAGAGCGCCAATGTTGGTGGCGGTGTATCCTCATCCATCCAGTCGATTTCGCTAATGTCAGCGACTGGCGAGCTGGCAGAGGAGGAGGATGATAACATCTCATTTCTTGCATGGCACAAATGTATGCGTCCATGTCGAGGTTGGAGCTGTTCGCTAGGTCGAACCAGTTTTCCTCATCCCAAGTCCCTACCATGTTCGCATAAGCGATGATTGGGCAAAGAAAATGGACGAGGAATGCTTGAGCGAAGTAATCTTCAAGAACTCAACGCATTCTTCCCCACGACCGGCGTCAGCTGTCGACGATTAAATCGCTGATCTTACGAAATAATAGAGAAAAATGGCAAAGAGCTCTTAGGAGAGAATGGGCTGCTCTTTATTGCTATGAACTGGCTATTACAAGGGATGCCTTCGACTAGGCAGTGTACTAATCCTAATTACACTGAAGCGTAATACTTGTTATGGTATTACAATCCAATTGTCTGTTTATCTTCCGGATCGACCGCTTCTGCCACTTGCGTTCTTCTTTAAGTAGTTGACGAAGTGGTGGTAGTTACTCATGGAAGTGGTGCCTGTTGGAAATGTCGTGACTGGTCGAAGCAAGGCAACGGTTGATGAAGTCGCAACCATTCTATGGTTGTGTGCCTGTGAGACACTTAATCGTATGGTAGTTATTGTCAGTGTCTGGATTATGAAATGTCTTGTGGAATGAAATAAACATAACATGTGTTCCATTCATCACAGTCGAGGAATATACAGAGTCGAGATCGGATAACGATTCATTGTTTCTGGCGATCATGCAGTGGGAACTAGGTACATGATCTCATCCGACCAGGGTATCCACGATATAACCTTTGGAATCCTTACGACCACGGAGGTCGTGAGCCTTAGGGGTTACGATCATGAAGATATATGATCTTTTATTATGTATCAAAGTAATACATAGATATTTTAATCCTCGTCAAATGTGTTATAAGTCTCTGAATAACAGACACTTCATGCTATGGATGTGTTTTGGCATGTGATAGAGGACGACAATGAATGGGATAATTAAGACACCCTGGTAGTTCAAAGAGAAGGACTCCCATGATCTTTTTCTACCACACTGGTTGTTGGTTGGGTAGCGATGACAATAATGCTAGTGCCAATGTTTCTTTTTTCTAGTTCCGATGCCGGTGCCCGTGCAACCATGCTAGCTGTGGAGACTATGTGGTATGATTCTAATCTAGGTGTTGAACAATTGACATCGATATCAAGTAGTTTGAAGAGTGAACTCTTGGTTTAGTAAATTATCGGATTTGCTGTCAGGCGGTGGCGGTCTGACCGGGCAAGGCCGGACGATCTGATTGGCCATGGGTGACACCGTGGCGATTAGATCGGCGGTTGAACCCTTTGTAGAATGGGCACCAAACACTCGCGTGAGAATGTTTGAGAGTGAGTTTCCATTCGAACCCCAATGTGTTTGTCCTCATCAATTTTACAACATTCAACAACAAACACATAGAGTACGAGGGGTAGATCCAAAGATGGCTAGGTGGGGCGTAGACCCCACTCAAATTTTAGTTTTTAATAAGGTAGCTCAATGTCGCGTTCGCGGTCCTCGTTGTCGCCATGGAGAATTCTCACAAAACCATTATCTACCAGATAGTCCTTGTAATAATCTTCCCAGGGAAAAAAAAGGAACAGTTATCTGCGGATCTGGCAAAATCGATCGACAGTTGCAGCTTGTACTCAGTAACCGTAATGGACCTCGATTTGGAGCAGCACAAGGGTTCAATCTTCCGTTAATTTGTGCCGCCGAGCTTGGTAGGGAATGCCCCGGACAACTTCCCGCACGGCGCAAACTTCGCCGTCTTCGGCGCCACGGCGCTGCCCCCGAGCTACTATCAGAGCAGGTTCAACATGTCCATCCCCACGGCGTACTATCTGGACCTCGAGTTCAGTTGGTTCAACGACATGCCGCCAAAGTTCCAAGGAGGAAGTATATACATCTAGACAAAGCACTTCATCGATCTTTCGTGTGTGTACTCTACTCACATGATCAGTTCACAATTAATTAAGCTGATTTTTAATCACTGTTGTGCATAGACTCCAAGAAGGTTCTAGGCGAGTCTCTCATCTTGATGGGAGGGATCGGAAGGAACGACTACAACTACTGTTTCTTCGGCGGCCGACCTCGCGACCAAGCTGACAGACTCATCCCTGATGTCGTCGGCGCCATCGGTTCTGCCATCCAGGTATTACGTAGGAATCTCAAAGAGCACATGCCATTGCAAAAAGAAAAAAAAAAAGAGAATCAGATGAGATTAAAATCATGGCCAGAAACCGACAGGAACTGATCTGCCTTGGCGCGAAGACCATCGTTGTACCTGGGAACTTGCCAAGAGGCTGTGCTCCCGCCTACCTGAGCGCTTTCCAGAGCCCGGACAAATCAGAGTCTGATCAGTACGGATGCCTCGGTTGGTACAACGACTTCTCCCAGCGCCGCAGCCTGGCTCTACAGGCGGAGATCGATAGGCTTAGGAGTTAGGGCGCTTAACCCGGGCGTCAAGCTCATCTACGCTGACTATTACGGCGCCGCCTCGCAGCTCTCCCAAAACCTGGCCAAGTTCGGTGAGCGTCGTCGCTAATTAACCCGAACAAGATCAAACGAAACGCAACTGTCGTAGGTGCGCCCCATCAGCCCCAGCGATCAGCGAAGACCGCAGGGCCTCCCGGCCGTGCGACCAGACGTGCGAAGAGGTCCCTCCTTGAGGGTATAGGGTATATCTTTGGAGAGACTCCGAAAAAGACAAGAATGGTCGCTGAGGCACCTCCAAAGAGTCACCGAGGTGTCCTGAGAGGTCACCGCCCCCGAAGGGTTGCCGAGACGTCCCGAGCCCAGAAGTCACGAATCCCTGGGGCCACCTCGGGGGGAGCCGAAGGGTGGCAAGAGCACTTCAGTCTGAGGACACATCGCGCGCAGCGAAGGATAGAAGGACAACAGTGAACCAGATGCACTAACCGGATGAACCAAAGCCAAGAGGGTCTACCGTGAGCCGAAAACTACGCATAAGTATAGGAAAAGTCTCTGCGACCCCTACGGGCGTAAGACCTTTTTAAGGGTAGATCCATAATCTCATGTACCATGTGAGAAGTTATAGGACCGTAAAGGCGACTAGGGGGGGTGAATAGACGCTTTCTCAACTTTCTCGCCAAAATCAAATACAACATGAACTTTACTCCTTTAGCTATGAAAGCTAAGAAGATCAGTAAGCGCACATTGGAAGCCTTGTGTTGAATTTGATAAACCCTTCAACCACACGACACAAATGGAGAAAAGAACTCCTTTATTACGAATCGGAGATGCTGGCCCGTCGGCCACAACGGTGATCGACCAAGCGATCAATCGATGGTCGACCGGCTACTAGCGGCGGTCGGACCGTTGGACATCGGTTCGACCAGCGTACTAGCGGTGCGAAAGGGCGGTCGAACCGCCGGTTACAACCCGGTCGACCGGTTCGGTCCGATCTTGAAAATCAAGTCCAACTCCAAAAGCGAAATTTGATCCAACTTTTGATTCAACCAATGAAACATGACCAAATTTGAGCACACCTCCCTAATGATATTAGAGACCTATTTCTAGCGACGATCCTTGGATCCGCCATAAAATTGATCTCTCAAGGTTTTACCAAAGAAGTGCACAAACCCTAGAAATATGAAAATCTTTGATTCAAAACTTGCTTGTGGGGGTTGATGGTCTAGACGATTCTAGGAGTATTCCCACGCATCAAAGCAAGACACAATGGGTCAAGAGACCAAGCTTAAACACTTGAATCAAGGAAGCACCAAATTCATCCAAAAGAGAGAACACAAAAAGGAGACAAAAGATCTCTCAAGCAAGCATCACAAGATTGATTGATCTCACAAGATGCTTACAAAGCCACTCCCTCAAAGAGGACAAGAGCTCACCAAGGAGCAACCACAATCTCTCCCTCTCTTCCTCTCCAAACCCTAACCCTAGAAAAAGCTAAGGAAAACCAAATGGAAGCTTCAAGAGGGTTTTCCATGTCCCCCCTTTCTATTTATACTAGAGACCTAGGGTTTCACTTTTGGGACCCAAATACACATGGGACCCACACACACATAACTATTGAAGCAATCGCCTGCTTCACCACGTGTAGGTTGATCGGCGGTTCTCATCACGTCGCCAAGCCTCTCTTATGCGAATCCCATCGGAACCTCCCGAGACTCTTACCGATATCCGCACCACTGATCCAACCAATTGCATGCGAACTACCGTTCGATCCATCTTGCCCATTCTGCACCATGCTTGTGTCACACGACCTCACCCGGTATCCATGATCGTTTTGGACCTCAGCTCTCCAAGCGTAGTCCCGATCCATCTCAGATTGGCGTCGTTGACACGCAAGCCACACTGCGACAATAGACAAACAAATCGTTTACGGGAACAAGTTCTTCACAACTTGACCCACGTTAACTCCGCAATGCAATATACAACAATAAAGCATTGAAGTTCATACAATAAACACAATCAAATCAACTCAAAGCAAACTTGGCTAACCTCCAAGTCATTGGCGGTCTGACCGCCCCACAAGGCCGGTCCGACCGATTCGAGCCGGTCGGACCGCTCCCTAGCAACGGTCGGACCGCATGGAAAAGACAGCCAAATTTCGGCGTGAAAATCCGAAACCTTCGGAATTTTCAACTCAATAGAACTTTTGATTGGGAGCTCCAAAATGATGGGACCACATCCAGGAGACTCCTCACATGCCTACACAACCTATTTTGGCTCGGCTCAAAAACCACTTTTGAAAAACGGTCGGACCGGCCACCATGGCGGTCGACCTCTCCACGCATGATCCGACGCCGACACAACCGATCGACCGCACTTTGTGTGTGTCGATACAGAGCAAACCCAAAACGCGAGATTTTGCAAACCAACAACGCCATTGCCAATTGACTCATCATCCTGAGATCGTGCACATATCCTCACGATATCCACAATCTCCCCCTTGATGAACACATTGGCAATTTTCAAGAAAATGTAGTTTTTCGAAATGAAAAGTAAAACAAATCGTCGTTTTCGCATAAAGGCACAACTTGGTCCATAAACAAGAAAAAGCCTAGGAACCGACCAAGCTGCCTTCAGAATAGTATAGGCAAGTGAGATAAGGCAATAAAAGCACAAAAGAATTCAAATTCCAGAAAGTAGCAAAAAATCTCACTTAGGTCCATATGAAAGACAAAATATTCAATTTGACATTTGATCATTGTGAGTCTTCTTCAATTGCAATTAAGATCAGAAAAAGGCAATAAAACCCAGAGACTCAACTCACTGTGATCACAAATTTTCAAAAGGTTCACAATTTTTTTTTATATGTGTTCTTTGATGTATGAAACCTTATGTAAACCAAAAGCTCCAAAACAACATTTTCTCTAATCCTTCTCCCCCTTTGACAATGAATTCATCAAGATGCAAGGGAAAAGAAAGAGCATGAAGAAATGACTTTATTTGAAATTTAACAAAAGGAGCCATGACCCTTATCGAAGTAGACAGTACAAGAAATATACCGAGCCATATAAGATGAAAAAGCTATATTCAATCATGGCAAAACATGTACTGCAAAGCTAAAACCAAAATAGCAGCAATCTGAGATTAACAGAATTAAAATCATGAAAGGTTGCTCAATATCATAGATTCAATAAAAGCAACCAAAAATGAGTCAAGCCATGTCTATAAGTACAAAGAGACTCAAAACAAGAACTGAGGCATTTTGAGCATTAAGAGTACACTTTTGAAGCAAAAACTCAAGCACTTAGCATTTTGAGCATTTTCCTAAAAGGATTTTTTTTTCACTATGCTAGATCTCAAGCCTTGCCGCGACCATCTCAAGCGATAAGCTTAAAAGAGTGGTCTAGGTCATCCAAAACTCCCCCTGAGTTCATGCCTAGTGCAATGGCAAGCCGTCTCATGAGAAAGGATTGGTGAGATCAGTTTTTTCGCACAGAAAATCTCATTTTTCATTTGCTTAACTTAAGAAGATAAAAATCTCATTTTCATCTCAAACTAAGTTCAAGACTCAATTCAACATATTTGACATGGCAAGAATCATAAGAGGATCACTAGAGCAAAACTAGTCACAAGATCCAACAAGACATGATTTGATTCAAATTGCTCACAGATATAAAGCTAGCAAGGTGAAAGCTAAGCTAAAACACGAAGAGCCATAAAAGAAGTCTAGCAGACTATCACTTGATATGACAAGGTATAGAGTATGAAATCAAGCCATACAAGGATAATAATCAAAGCTCCACAAGTTTTATTATGCAATGCAAGACGATTTTAAACGAAAATGCATTAAAATACAATGAAAACAAAACGAAGCATAATTCCCTCAAAACATCCATGCCTCAGTACTGGGATTTGAGATAAAAGATCTAGGTGTCCAGTACTGAGATGCACGATGCCTGGGAATAGCAAAAAAGCGTGAGAAAAATGATCAGGCACAAAATCATAAGAATGCCCACGAGCACCACCTGGACCTCTCCAAAACGATCTACCAAAAGACCGATACTCCCCCTGTCTAGGTGCTACCCGTGGTTTCTCCTCACGATATCCTAAACCAAACTGCTGCCTGGACCCACCAGGAGAGTCAACAAAGTTCTCTACAAACCTAGGCCTATAAGTGGTACGTTGAATAGGCTGTCCGGCTCTAGAGACTACAGCTGAAGAAGAGACTCCTCTAATGGATCTCAAGGTGCTCATTCTCTCTTTCCTCTCAATCTTTGCTCTCCGGAAGCAAAACTCAACCGTGTGGCCCTCTTTCTTGCAGAAGGTGCAATGGTACTTGACCTTTTGAGGGGTCCGTACTGGTGAAACAGAAGCACCTTTCTTACCAGAAGGAGTTTGAGCAAAACCTGCAGCTTTGGATACAACCTTGAAAGTCTTAGAAGGTTCTTGCTCAACCAGACTACTTTTCACAATTTTAGCAACCTTAGGTGGGTGATTCTTGGAAAGCTCTAGGGACTTAAAACCTAGGCCACTGTTTTTCACACTCACCTTGGATTGGTCTAGAATCAAGTTGAGTTTCTTTTTCCCACTAGAAAACTTCTCAAGAGTCATTTTGAGGTAATCATTCTCTTTTGCCAAAACTCCGCAATTAGAGCACTTTTTAGAAATGATTGCCTCAACATGTTTGCTCTTAAGAAGATCCACTTCCACTTTTAGAGCCTCACAAGACACACAATAGGACTCTCCAATCCTATTCAACTGCTCCTTAAATTTGACTCTAAAAGCCTCTTGTATCTTACCAATAACAGTTTCAACTTCAGCATGCAACATACAAGAGGAAGAATCAATGACTTTCTGGGAAGCAGTAAGAGACATGGATTTTTCAATTTTATCTTTCTCTTCAAGAGTCTTGTTTAAAGCTTCAATCTCAATTGTAAGCTTAGGACAATTTTCACATGATGCAGCTCTAGAGTAAACGACCATTTCGGTCAACTCTTGCATTTTAATCCTATTGTTCTTACAATGAGAGCAAGTATGACTAGCATCAAATTTTTGCAAAATTTTTAAGGAGCTATCCAGTTTCAATTCTAGCAAAGCACAATTTGAGCAAATTAAAGGAATAGCATCCAAGGTAGTCACACCAAGCGGAATGGCATCCATGCAAACAGAACTAGACTTGAGAGATTCTAGTTCAACAAGAGCATTTTTGGTTGATTCATAAGGAGGAATGGCAGAATTTAAGCTTGACAATTCATTAAGCAAGCTAGAGCATGAATCACAGAAATCATCAGGATTAATGGATTTGAGCCTAACCACTTCTAGGTTCAAATTATCAATCATAGTATCATGTTTCTTAATCAGTTTAGCTTGCTTATGCAATTTTTGTTCAGCAAGCACCAAAGCCCTTTCATGTCGAAGTGAAGGGCATACCTCATCGGGATCACTAAAAGGATCCTCGTTGTTGGAGAGTCATTGTCGTGGTGTTCTTAGCCATGAAGCACATGCTGTGAAATCCGTGCCTTCTTCTTGCCACGGAGTCACTCTTGTCGTCCTCTGCCTCCGAGTCCACATCATCCATGCTCACATCCTCTAGAGCTTCAAGGACTCGGTGACAAACTTGCGATAGTTTGTCTTCTTGTGCTTAGCATCTCTTGCTTGAGGATGCCTTTGTGACTCCTTCTCCTCCTTGCCCTTGACTTGGGGCATCTAGAGCGAATGTGGTTCGGCTCACCACATTCAAAGCATGTGATAGGTCCACCTCTCCTCCTATTTCTCACATTGTTATGCGCTCGTGAATTTGGTGGATAGGAGGGCTAAATCATCTTGAGTAGTCTCTCAAGTTGCTAATCGCTCAAAGAATGCAAAGCGCACAAAGAAAAGCGGATGAGCTAACATCAAAAGAATCAGAGTATCTACCCTTAGATTTATCGACCACTAAAGCCATCGAATCTTGTCATGGGGAGCGAGATAAAATCAATCTCATGCGTCTTCAACCTAGAGTAAAGCTTATCCATGGTAAGCTCACTCATGTGATGTTGTCATTTATGGCGATGATCTTCATCCCCAGACCTTCACATCCAAAGCACCCAAAAGTTGGCGTGCATTTTGATTCGATGAATACAAGATCAACGGTAGCGGAGATCATGAAGAATTTTAGAAAATCTCCCACGACTCATCTAAAGATTCACGGGCCTTTGCTCGATCTTAGAGTATGCCTTTTTAGTTGGTTACATCTCACTTCCTTGATCGCGATGAGACCCTCGTGATAATCACAAAGAGTCCGCCAGATCTCATGAGCAGATAGCAAATGAGCAACACGCTCAAACTCAGATCGACTAAGACATTGAATCAAGAAATTTCGAGCCCTGCTGTTGTTCTCCACATCTGGAGTGATTAAATTGTCATCGACTGGCACGACATAAGGGTGTTTCACCTTAAGCCAAATTGCGTGCCCTTGAGCCTCGATTGTAGCGTCCTGCTTTTTCAGTGATTTTCAAAATTTTAAAAGAGAACCATTTGCTTCTATTTGCCAAAAGCTTAATTTGGAATTTCAAAATCAATTGTGGTTTAATATGAATTAATCAAACTTCAATTAAATTAAAGTTGGTTTAATGGTGTTTTCTGGTATTTAAAATCAAAAGTATTATTTTAAGCGTTTTCTTGGATTTATTGGATTTTAGAAATTAGTTTTCATTTTACCCGAAATTAAAAATTATTTTATTTGCAAAATAAACAAAAAAATTAAAGTTAAAAGTATTTTTATTAAGTCCAGAATAATTCAAGGAATTTCTATGAATTGTTCTATAATTTTTGGACTCTATTTGCTATTTTATAAATTGCCTTTTGATTTATTTGAATTTCTGAAAAATCAAAAACTATTTTAAACCCTCCTTACTGTGTGTGGGCCGAATTCCCTCGGCCCACCACTGTTCTCTTCGGGCCGGCCCAGCCGCGCCCGGCCTCACCCTCGCTCCCCGCTGTCGGATCGCGTCCGATGCCCCGACGCGCCCGCCGATGATCGCCTCCGTAGTCGGATCTTCATCCGCATGCGCCCTCGTCGTCCGCACCTCCCCCTCTCCCCACCGTCCGTCCGAAATCGGACGGGCGTCTTCACCCGCCCGCTCTGTTCTTCTTCCTCCCCTCTCTCTCTCTCGTCTACGCCGTGGCGCTTGCCATGCCATGCGATTCCTGCGCCGCCTCGGTCCGCCTGCGCTGCCGCCTGCGCGTCAACGCGCCTCGGCCTCGCTCGCTTTCCCCTCTCGCTCTTCCCAGTGGCGCTGTCAAGCTGCTGGCAGCGGCGCTCCTCCGCACTTGTGACCTCCCGGCGCCTCCTCGCCTCGGTTCTCCCCTCCTTGTCTCCTTCACGCTCGCGCCCGAGCCCCGCGCCCTCCTTTGGCTATAAAGCGGTGCCCCCTTCTTTTCCCCTTCTCCTCTTTTCTTCTCCGGCGCCTCGCCCGCCATTTCCTCGCGCCGCCCTCTCCGGCCGCCCGTCGCTCCGGTCTGGATCGCGGCCGAGGGCAAATCAAGCCCCACCTCGTCGCCTCAAGCTCCTCCACCCTCAACTCCTCCCCTCGCCGGCGTCGCCACCGCCTTGAGCGCCCGCCAGCCCCTCCCTCTCTCTCTCTCTCTCTCTCTCTCTCTCGTTCTCGCCTCTCTCTCGCCTGCGAATCAGAAGTGATGTGGCGGCGTCGGCACCGTCGTCCGGACGGCGTCGGCACCTGGCGGACGTGGCGACCGCGTGGCATCCGCGTGTGCGCTTGCGCAAGCGTTGACGCGTAAATCGGAATTTTCAGTTGAAAAATAATTCCGGAAATCCTAGAAAACCCTAATTCTATTATTTCATGTGATTTTCCAACTTCATTCGTCCATAACTTTCACATCCGAACTCCGATTTGGGTGATCCAAATTTCTAAATTCCTATAAATTCAGCCCCTTTCATTTGGTTTTGGTTTTGTAATTTTTGGAGTTCATTTGGTGCTGTTTTATTTATTGTTGCTATTTTCGCACGTGTAGATTCCGGCGTTTCGGAAGATCTCTTCGACCCGACAACTGAAGACCCGCTCCTCGTCAACGAAGGCAAGTCGTAGGCCTTTGACCATGTTGAACCCATTTTATAAATGTATATTGTTTTAAATTATCATGCATGGCTAGATTTATTAAAAATAGTTTTGGGAGTAGATAATTACCAAATTGCCATTATGCAACCTTGATAAATTGAAAATGAAATGTCTCCTTGAATGACATATATCCTTGGAAACCTTAGGATGGTTAATACTAGTTGGAGATGGTTGTATTACCAACATGGGCGCGTATTATTGCTTAGACATGCTCTAGTTACCCGCAGTACTCACGATCTCATGTTCAATGAATAATGAAATTTAACTAATGGAACTATAGAATTGTGGTGTGAGGCCACTATAATTAAAATGTGTTGAGCCATGGCAGGGATTGTCATTTGGTCGGGAATGAACAAAAATGATATATGCTCGGACTTGTGGTAGGGAGTGAAGGTGGGTGTGTGATGCACATTGGGATGTGGAAGGTCTTGTCGGGCGACCAACTAAGGACTTAACTTTGCAAGTCATTGATCCGGGCCACCTCGTGCAACCACAAGTCGGTATGGGACAGACACTGCCAACTAATTAGGGAAGTTTTGAGTCGGTTCTTGTGGCCGATTATTGGCGCAAGAGAAAGTGTGATGGCGAAACCTTAGCGAAGCGTAACCGAGGCAAAATGGAACTTTGTAAAGGCCTTGTCACATGCTCTAGGCTGCTCACCTAAGGAAGTGGCGGTGGTATCGACGGATGCCAAACAAACTAGAGAATTCGTGTCTTGTGGGTAAAGTGCACAACCTCTGCAGAGTGTTAAAATCTATTCGAATAGCCGTGTCCCGATTCACGGACATGCACAGTGATTTCGCGCAAGGGTAGCATTTTCAAAAATGTGGTTTTGGTTCGGTGGAAAGGTTTGGTTGGAATGGTTGGGAAGTGAGCGGGATGTTCCTTTGTTTGATTCAAAAGAACTTGGTTATTTATGTATAATTCATTAAAATCACGCTTTGAAATCTAATTATTGTATTCTTATTAAACTTGCTTTACGCAAATTAACCATAAAGCCATCTTTGCTTAAGCGACATGAATACTAGGTGCATACATTTCTCTCGACTTTTTGAGTACTTTATGTACTCACGGCTTTATGCCCTTTGTTGATCGATCCCAACGGAAGAATCGGGGACGGGTTGCGTACTATGAGGAAGGCTACTTTGAAGACTTGCGAACTAGGTCACGTCCTCCACTCGATTGCTGTGGGCATGTCATTGGGCTCCACGTATTTTGAGATTTCATTTGCGGATACTCTGTTGTTGCTAAGCCCTATGAGGCGACTTTTGTAAGAACTTGACCATAAGGTCCTTTCTTTGTGTTAACTAATATTACTTTATGCCTTCATTAGTTCGTTGTTGAATGGTTATGATAACATCATTGTTGCAACCGTCAAAGCTAGCTCTTGATCATGGGACTAGCTCGGTATGCACAGAAGGGTCTCGGGGTTGTGTGACACCGGGCGCCGACATCGATGTAGGCCTCCATTCGGACCTTCAATAAGCAAAATCAACTCCATCAAAAACATGTGGCACGATTGAATATCATCGATCGCCATGGCTCCAAAGACAGGTTAAGATCTATGAGAAGAGCTAGCCGCTCGATACCACTTGTAGGACCGTAAAGGCGACTAGGGGGTGAATAGGCGCTTTCTCAACTTTCTCGCCTAAATCAAATACAACACGAACTTTACTCCTTTAGCTATGAAAGCTAAGAAGATCGATGGCGCACATTGGAAGCCTTGTGTTGGATTTGATAAACCCCTCAACCACACGACACAAATGGAGAAAAGAACTCCTTTATTACAGGCGGAGTGCTGGCGGTCGGCCCGGCTACAATGGCGATCGACCGAGCGATCAATCAATGATCGGCCGGCTACTAGCTGGCGGTCGGACCGTTGGACATCGGTTCGACCGCGATATTTAGCGGTGCGAAGCGGGAGGTCGGACGCCGTTGCACAACCGGTCGGACCGGTTCGATCCGATCTTGAAAATCAAGTCCAACTCCAAAACGAAATTTGATCCAACTTTTGATTCAACCAATGAAACATGACCAAATTTCAAGCACACCTCCCTAATGATATTAGAGACATATTTCTAGCGACGATCCTTCAGATCCACTTCAAGCACTCCATGGCCAGTCTGACCTCTCCACGGGCGGTGCGACCGCAAACCTAACCGGTCGGACCGCTTTGGTCAGCGACACTGCAAACAAACCACGCGAGATTTTGCAAACCAACAACGCCATTGCCAATTGACTCATCATCCTGAGATCGTGCACATATCCTCACGATATCCACAGAAGTCTATAAATAGCTACCTTCCCCAGTGTAATAACTCAGATCCATTTTTCTGAATAATTCATATACTTTTACTGCTGACAACCGATCGCTTCTTCGAAGATACTTTGGTCCCTCGTAGATACCAGGGGTTTCCTTTTTCTACTGTCTAGTTTTTTTACTACGACAACAACCATAACTAGTAACTATTTTGCTGCCTTAATTAGGATTGATGTTGGGCCTGCCAAGATAAATGAACATGCAAATTAGAAAAAGGGTGCATTAATTCAACTGCACGTTTGTTAACATACCCGTGGTTTTTTTTCAGAATTTCTTTTGAAGTGCGCATATATAATCTGAAGAACATGTTAATTCAATCGTTATGTTGTATTTAATTTGGTTTGCAGGGATTCCTAATCAGGACGGAGTCAGAAATTTTTTACATAGAAGGCTATATAGTGATAACTAAATATTAAAAAGTGTGTAGTAAAAATATTTTATTATTCTACGTAAGTAAATTAAAAACTATATAATTTTTTTTATTAATCATATGAGTACATAACTCCTACTAATCCTTCCCTGTCTCCATCCCTGTTCCTAATCATCTGGTTGCATGCTGCGGTGGCAACGGCACTTACCACACAGGCAGCCCGTGGGGTGGGTGCAACGGATCCGCTTCTACGCGGCTGGGCATTGAGCCGATTTTGGGTCGGTGTTACAGATGGTATCGAGCCTCAACCTTGCGACGCAGGCGGCGATGACGGCGCGCGAACGCCACCACGTGGGGTGACCCGGCCGAGTTCGTGAGCTGGGACGGCGCGCATACGACGGAGGCGGCGTACCAAGTTATTGCCACCGGCGTGCTCAAGGGGCCGTACGTCGATCCTCCGTTGTTGGAAACCTACACCACGACGAAACCCTGATGTACTAATTAATTAATAATAGTGCAGTATAAAAATATCGATAAATAAATAAATAAATTTGGGCTGGTGTACGCTCAAATTGCCAGACAATGCATGACAACATTTAGTAGTGTTTAACACGATTTAATTAACAAACGGTGTTCATCTGCAAGATGATTAAAACTGTGGCCTGCCAAGTAAATCAAGCTATGCACAACTTATTATTATTATTATTTAGATAAAGCGAACACAAAACAATCCAAAATCAAACTATGCTGCAAGATTTGTCACGTCGAAATCTTTATACCAAAGATGAACGAAATTGGTGATCGCAAATGAAAATAAGCATGACATTGGCCGTCTAAAGAAACATGTCGTCGTCGTCGTCGTCATTATCATTAGGACTACTACTATTACGAGAGGAGAAACATGTCATTAAGGCCTATGAACGGCCGACCCAACTCAGCCCAGCAACACCATGCGGGGCTGAGCTGCATCCAACTAGCAAACCCATTACTCTTTACATCCAGTCAGATGGTCCAAACGCGAAAATTTTCAAAGCCGTGCGAGTCGAGCCGAACCGGAGATGCCCCCGTCGTTGCTGCCTGCCTGTGCGCGCTCGCTGGCCGAATTTTTTTAAAAATAATATTATTTAAAAAAATTATAAAAATAAATAGTTAATTTTTTTTTAGAACTAAGCTACTGTTGCCATTTGAAATGACAAAATATTCATGTCATCATTCCAAATAGCGACAGTAGCCTAGGGACTGGCGATCGGGTCCTGTCGCCACTGCAACTAACGACAGGGATCAAGCATGTTTCTAAATTTTTAATATTAAAATTTTAAAAAACTGTTAATTCAAATGGCGGCAAGGATCCCATAATTCCTTGTCTTCATTACAAATCACGACACAATATACCTTATAAAAGACGCTAAATTTCTGAAATAACTCACTTTTATTTAGAAAAAAAGGGAAAGATAGGAGGGAAGGGAGAGGAGGAGAGAAGCCAGCGAAGCGTTGCCCGTCTGGTCGTCCACCTTTCAGGTAATTTTTTTTAACCGAATGGATTACATAGTTTTAGACGTACAGTTACATAGTGTAGTGTGTTTTGTGTAATCCTTTTCAGTTGGCAGTTTAGTTTTAAATATGTGGTTAATCGTGGTAATCTTGTTTACGGTGCAGTACATCAAATATGTTGGACACCACCAACTTTAAAATTTAATACGGTCAGGAGACTATTCTTGAGGGTCCTGAGGGGATTGATTTGTATTATTTTCAATCAGCGACCGTGACCCTAACAAGACCAGAGCAGCGTACATGGGGCGCTGTGATGCAATAGTTGTTCCACATATTTGATTTGGGCTATACTGTTTATGATCCGAGATTGGGTTGCCTTGCCAACCGAGCATCATAGAGTACATATTGGGAGTTAGGCCTTGTTTGGTACAGCTTCAGATTCTCATTTTTCAGATTCTACTCCTGATTCTCTGAGAATCTGGAGTTGTCTGTTAAAACCGTTTGGCTGGGAGGTTGGCTCCAAAAATCATATGAGGGAGGATTAGAGACAAATGGACCATGTGCACCCCTGGGTGTAATACTTCAATTGTATTTGTGTAACTCAGTGGTATTTACGGGTAAAAACCTTCAACTTCAAAGGGTATTTTTATTTTTAAAGGTTGGATTCTCACGAGAATCTGCTGGAAGACTGCTTCTCGTTGCTAGTTCATTTTTGAGATAGCTCATCGCGAGAAGTAGAATCTAGTGGTTTTGAGAATCAGGGTGTTTGGTACGACTTCACGAGAATCGATTGAGAAGTTGGGAGTGGAAGCTTTACAAACATGGCCTTAGTGTAGCTCAAGGGAACAAGGTCGTGACAGTCATATGTACGCATGGCGAGGGAGGAACGGTGAGATTTGGTCCTTCTGGCCCAAGCATATGCCAAGCTCACTCCTACATCAGCAGCTGACACAAGAAAGAAGTGGTGATGCCGAAGAAGAAGTCAGAGACTCCAGACACAACACGGTGCACACAATAGCCGAATATCCTGGAGTTGCTGATGCTGTCGATGAAGACCCTGCGGAAGGAGCTCCTTCGGTCAGGCAAGCTAGTGGGCTTGCTGACGAGAGTGAGGAGTTAGAAGCCTGTAGGACCGTAAAGGCGACTAGGGGGGGTGAATAGGCGCTTTCTCAACTTTCTCGCCTAAATCAAATATTGCACGAACTTTACTCCTTTAGCTATGAAAGCTAAGAAGATCAGTAAGAGCACAGTGGAAGCCTTGTGCTAAATTTGATATACCCCTCAACCATATGACACAAAAGAAGAAAAGAACTCACTGTTCTTAACTGGGTACTGGCGGTCGGCCAGGCTACCACGAAATGATCGGCCGGCGTTCAACCGGTGATCGGCCGGCAACTAACTAACGGTCGGACCGGTGGATATCGGTTCGACCCGACAGTACTGGCGGTCTGAATAACACGGGTGGTCGGACCGCCGTTGCAACACCGGTCCTAAGCGGTTCGATCCGATCTTGAAAACTCAACCCAAATCCAAAACGAAATTTGATCCAACTTTTGATTCAACCAATGAAACTTGACCAAATTTTGAGCACACCTCCCTAATGATATTAGAGACCTAATTCTAGCGACGATCCTTCAGATCCACTTCGCAGAATCGATCTCTCAGGGTTTTACAGAAGAAGTGCACAATCCCTAGAAATGTGAAAATCTTGATTCAAGACTTGCTCGTGGGGGTTGATGATCTAGATGACTCTAGGAGTATCCCCACACATCAAAGCAAGATAAAATAGTCCAAGAGACCAAGCATAAACTTTTGAATCAAGGAAGCATCAAAATCATCCAAAAGGGAGAAGAACACAATGAGAACAAAAGACCTTTGAATTAAGCATCACAAGATTGTTTGGTCACACAAGATGCTTACAAAGCCTCTCCAACAAGGAGGGCAAGAGCTCACACAAGGAGCACACTCCAAACCCTAGTTCTCCTCTCCTCTCCTCCAAACCCTAGAAAAAGGAAGAAGGGGCCAAATGAATGCTTCAAGAGGGTTTTTCATCTCCCCCCTTTCTATTTATACTAGAGGGCTAGGGTTTCACTTTTGGGACCCAAATCCACATGGGACCCCACACACATAACTATTGAAACAATCGCTGCTTCACCACGTGTAGGTTGATCGTGCCGTTCTCATCACGTCGCCAAGCCTCTCTTGTCCGAATCCCATCGGAACCTCGAGAGACTCGCACCGATATCGCACCACTGATCCAACGGTATCATGCAGAACTACCCGTTCGATCCATCTTGCCCATTCGCACCATGCTTGTGTCACACGACCTCACCGGTATCCATGATCGTTCGGACCTCGGCTTTCCAAGCGTAGTCGATCCACTCACCGTTGGCGTCGTTGACTGCAAGCCACCTGACAATAGACAAACAAACCGTTTCCGGGAACAAGTTCTTCACAACTTGACCCACGTTAGCTCCAATGCAATATACAACAATAAAGCATTGAACTTCATACATAAAACCCATTCAAATCAACTCAATGCAAACTTGGCTAACCTCCAGTCATTCTTGGTCGACCGCCACACAAAGCCGGTCAAGTAGATTCGAGCTTGATCGGACCGCTCCCACCTGGCCGGACGGTCGGTCAAAAGACAGCCAAAATTCTAGCGTGAAAATCCGAAACCTTCGGAATTTTCAACTCAATAGAACTTTGGTAGGGAGCTCAAAAATGATGGGACCACATCCGGAGACTCCTCACTTGCCTACACAACCTATTTTGGCTCGGCTCCAAAACCAATTTTTAATATGGCGGTCGGACCGGCCACCATGGCGGTCGGACTCCTCCACGGCGGTCGACCGCCTCGACACAACCGATCGGACCGCTGTGGTGCAGCGACTTTGGAACAAACCGAAAGCGAGATTTCGCAAACCAACAACGCCATTGCCAATTGACTCATCATCCTGAGATCGTGCACATATCCTCACGATATCCACAAAGCCCTAGTCCAAAGGATGGATCTCGAAGACCAGGGCTACATGGCATTATCAGAAGATGAAGGATCCGACGAAGAGGATGTTGTGGAACATCAGGCGGTTCCATCCGAGAGGAACATATACTAGTTCGACAACCTCGTCGTTAACGAAGGCTCCCGTGTGCCGTGGGAGTACGACCAAAGCAAGGTCAGATAAGGAGACCGTGCAGGAGGTGGTCAAATTCTGGGCTATATCGGTGCGGCGTATATTCACAACCATCAAGTCTAACCCAAGATGCTACAACGTGAAGTGGGACATAGAGGGATGCCCTTGGCGAGTGCACATATTTCAGCCTAAGTAGAACACCTATTGAAAATGCTCTATAGTAGTCCCTCACACATTTGTCGTCATTGAGTCAGTGCAATCCCGCAAGAACATGTCATCCGATTTCATCGCGAACATCATGTACGGTGAGATCGTGGGTAATCTAGATTTTGAGCCACTGTCCATCATTCAGGCGATTGAGGCAAAGATTCCAGTACGCAATCAGCTATGCCAAGGCGTGGAAAGCAAAACAAAAGGCGTTAGAATCAAGGTTGGGTACATTTGAGGACTCCTACCATAATCTCCCCGGCCAAATCCGAGTCATACAAGATAGGAATCATGACACTATGTCGATGTTCAAGATTCAACGCGTCCGAAGTGGGGTAATAAGAGGGTATTGAAGCGAGCATTCTTCGCCTTCGTTCCATGCATCATTGCATTCCGACACTACCGTCCAATCTAGTGCGTGGATGACATATTCCTGACTAGAAAGTAAAAGGGTCGGATCTGACTGCAATAGCGATGGACGGGAACAATCAAGTTCTTCACATGGCATTCGCATTCGTTGAAAGCGATAACACAGACAACTGGTTGTGGTTCCTGGAGAATTTGAGTATTTCTATTGTAGAGGGTTGTCCTAATGTATGCATCATACATGATCGACATGCGGGGCTGCTAAGTGCAATAACTTAGCTATAACAAGGAAAGAACGAACCACTTCCATAGGTAGATCTATAGATCGGATCTGCATAAAGCACTTGGGTGCAAACCTCTACAAGCAGTTCCGCAACAAGGACTTGATGAACCTGTTCAAATGATTGTGCAGCCAGAACCAGCAACAAAATTTGACGCACTCTAGAAGATTCTAGATAAGCGGACCTAGACGCACAAAGAGAGGCATAAAAAGGCCGCTACAAGCATTGACCAGGCCCCCGAATTATTACCATAGCTACCTATAGATGGTCCTAGTTTAGAGACGAAGATGGGGGCGCAGGTGAAATGCTTCTTGTACTGGATTAAGCACGAGTCTAAGGATAAGTGGTCGCTACTACATTACAGGGGTGGTGCTCGATATAGTATCATGATAGCCAATGTAGTTGAGGTGTACAATTGGGTCATGCGCGGTGCCAGATGCCTTTCTTTGGTTGGTATTGTGGAAGCAATTCTTTGCGGTACCATAAATTACTTTGTTGGTAGAAGCAACAACATGTCGCTCGTCATGGCAAATAACATGGTATTGTACTCCACCATGATCACCAAGTACATGGAGGAGAAGATGTCGGGACCCAAAAAATACATTTCAGGAACCCTCTGTGTATTCTGAACTAGTCCCAGATCAGTAGCTAGCTCACACAGGAAAATAGTGATGAAATACCATCCCTTTATTTGATTTAAGTAAAAAGATCTCAAAATAACAAATAGTAATAATAACTGAACCTTATGGTCAACGTTTACTTAACTTGCCACGTAAGGCTAAAGAAATAAATGAACTCTTGCAGCGGAACGGGAAACTTGGAAAGCCAATCAACATGCCCACATGCAATCGAGTGGAGAACGCATCATAATCCGCGAAACCTTCATAGTCTTCCTTCTGAAAGAACTATTGTGCAGCTTGGTATTTCTCAACTGATCAACAAAGGCATAAGCCGTGAGTACATAAAGCACTCAGCAGGCTGTAGGGAAATATATGCAAATAGTATTCATGCAAGGCTTGCCAAAGGTTAGCTGTATGGTTCTTTTGCAGGAAACAACATTTACAATAAATACAGTAAATAGATTGAAATACGTAATTGAAAAGAATAATAAATAAGTAAACAATTGTTTTGAAACAACCAGTGAACTACCCATTCACTTCCCGACCAAACCAACGATAAGTGAACTTCCCATTCACCAATCGACACAAAACTACCAAGTGAATTACCCATTCACCGGACAAACATTATATTCATCAAGTGAACTTCTCATTCACACTCCGACACATTTGATAATAAACTATATCTCTCATGTGAAATCCCCGAACACGTTCATAGCGCGGACATAGCTATTCGAATAGTTTTACACTCTGTAGAGGTTGTACAGCTTGACCCACAAGACACGACTTCTCTAGTTTGTTTGGCATCCGTCGATACCACTACTCACTACCTTAGGTAAGCAATCTAGAGCATGTGACAAAACCTTTACAAAGCTCATTCTTAATCCAGTTCTGCCCGCTAAGGTTTCAACACTGAATGTCTCCATCCGACCAAACAGCCCCCCTCTTGTGCCATAGTGAGTACATACCTCGTAACTCACTCTTCCAAGACAACCAAAATTAAGACATTACTAATTAATCGGCCAGGTCCCGCCCATACAGGACATGTGGTTGTACGGTTAAGGCCCAGTTCAATGGTGCACAAGATTAAGTTCTTGACAAGTTACTCAGGCGATCTTTCCATAAACCCACAACGCGCTAACCACACCCCCACTATCCACCATCCACTCGCCTGAGCGAAAACCATTTTGTTTAACTACAACCAATGACATCCCTTGTCATGGTACTCAAATTTTAACAACAGTGGCTAACCACCACGATTCCATATCTCATTAAGTCAAGATTAATCATTATGACACATGTGATGATGAACCCATCGTAACTAAGCTTGACTAAGCATCAATACGATACCCATGTTGGTGATGCAAATATGTCCAACTAAAGTTATCCAAGCTAAGGTGACAAAGGATTCATGACATTCAAATAATCAATGGAGGCATAATGACAGCAGGTGATAACTAATCCCAAAACAGTTGATATAAAGATAGCATGCAATTGTATGAAACAATATACTTTTAAAATCATAGGTTCAATATGATCAAAAGACTATGGCTTGCCTTAGAATATGTCCTGGTATTGGTCTTGATCTTGGTGTACTCCTCCTTGCTCAAAATTGCCCGAAGAATCAACGCCTACTCGCAAACAAAGTAAATAAACCAAATAAATACAAAATAGAGATAAAACCAACTCCAAAAATTAAATAAAAATCTTAGATAAATAGAGCTCGAATTTAGATGAATTTAGAAATTTGGATGGGCTCAATCGAAGTTCGGATGCAAAACATATGGGCTTTGGAAGTTTGAAATCACATGAAATAATAAAAAATCATAATTTTCGGATTTACTGAATTATTTTTCAACTGAAAAAGGGATTTATGACGTCAGCTGACGTCATCGAAGATTTTCAACCGAAAAGAAAAGAAAAAGAAAATGTCCTGACAGGTGGGACCCATTGTCATTGACTAGGTCCATGATGGACTCGGTTCAAGGAGGTTTGGCTTGGGTGAAATCTTTGGTCTGCCATATGGCTGTTGACCGGGATGTCACTCAAGCAAATTTGATGACATGGCCGAGGAGGTGGTAGCTGAGGTGGCTTGCCACGCTGGCACAGAGAGCGAACGCAGAGGAGCGGAGCGCAGCTCCGCCGACGGCAAGGCGGTGGTGGCGGCGAGGCGGCTCCGGGGAAGTGCCAAAACGGTACCCCGAGGACATGGCAAAGCTTTGGGAGGTGGTGGTGCGGCGAGGGCGGCAGTGGTTCATTGATGGCGGCGGTGAAGCTCACGGTTACAGCGACGATGGTGAAACCTTGGCGCCCGAAAGAATTGAAGATGAGCACCGGCTCGGCAACGATCTTCCTCTTCTAGCTCGGCAACATCAGCCACCGCGTCCTCTTCATGAATCGGACGACCTTCCTCTTCTAGCTCCGCAACATCAGCCACCGCGTCCCTCTTCATGAACCCGACGATCTTCCTCTTCTGTCTGCGCCTCTGAGTTGCTCCCACCAACCGGACGATAGCCTTCGGTAGGGCCTCGTTGGACTTCCTTCGGACATGCTTGCATGAGTAGCACACACTCGTATGCGTATCCACGGCGCCCGACAACCTTCCACAAAGCCCTTTCATGCAACTGTGTGCATCAGTCTGCTCAACTCCCACCGAATGTGCATGGCAGACCGACTCCAAAGCCCATGTAGGACGACACTGCACATCTCGGTGTCCAAAGAGAAGCTGCAGGTGAGCCAGCGCAGGACATCTTCGATTCGAGCATTCTCCACGTCCGGGTGTACCATGCTAACTTGTGGGAAGCCACCCAGGTCAACACTATATGGACCTTCACGAATCGTACCAACACCGTAATGCATTTTTAATCTTGTGGGCTCCGATATGACTAATTTCTCCCCGTAAATATTTCGAACATTGCAACTAGCCATTTGTCAACATACATTCACGAAATACAAACCAATAAGTAGCGACACGTTGCCTACATTCGGATGAGAACAAGAATGGATGAGATTATTACCTTCACGCGAAGACCTTCTCTACTTATCAGTGAGCTTTCTTCTTCTTTATCTCTTACCTCCCGAGCTTCCTTCTTCTTTCTCTCTTACCTCCTGAGCTCCTCTCCTCACCTTCTCTCCCTCTCCCGAGCTCCTCTGCTCCCCCCTGTCGTTCTCTCTTCTCCTCTTCTTCTCCCCCTCTCCTTTTCTCCTCTCTCGAGCTCCTCTCGTTCTCTCCCGAGAGAAATGGCGAAAGAGACCGTGAGGGTGCTTTTCTATACAACCGTCTAGTTGCTCAACCGCTGGAAGATTTGGTAGGAAGTAGTGTCCCAATGGTTGAGCGACACGTTGATATACCTGCTGCCAAACCACCCAACGGTCGAGCGACACGGAGTAGTCGCCCAACCGTTAAGCAACTATCCCAAGTCACTCAACCACCGGGCGACTAATCCACCTATGCTCGACCGTTGGGCGGCTTCGATCAATCGCCCAATGGTTAAGCGACTATAGCCATGTCGCCTAACGGTAGAGCGACAGGGGATTATTTTTGTAAAATTAAAAAGGGAGGTGTATTACTGTATTTTGGAATACAAAAATGATTATGATTTTAAAAAATTCTATTTGTTTTGGCTAGTGCCAGGTGTCATGGACAGAATGATGGAGTTCTCCTTGACGCTTTATTTGATCCTTGCAAGATTCTCTATGCTTTGAAATCCAGTATGGATGGTTGCCAAGTTGGGCTGTGGATTGGTAGTGTAAGAGAATGACAGGAGCTCCTCTTCTACATGCATATTGAACTGCAGATTGGGCGGTGGATTGGTAGTGTAAGAGAATGACGGGAGCTCCTCTTCTACATGCATATTGAACTGCAGATTTAATGGAGAAGCTAGCTGCCTAGCATTATACTTATATATATGCAAGTGGAATATGAAGTTGAGGGCTCTTGTAGTTTGTGAGAAACCAAGCAACATAAGCAGAAGCACACATGGCAGGGTTGAGCTCTCTAAGAGGGTTTGGAAATATTGCCAAAAGATGGACAGAACTCAACGGTGTGAATTATCGGAAGGGGTTACTTGATCCTCTCGATGTCGACCTTAGGAAGAACATCATCAACTACGGTGAGCTCTCTCAGGCAGCCTACACTGGGCTAAACAGAGAGAGATCAAGGTACTCGGGTCTAGCCTCTTCAGCCGCAAGCACTTCCTCAACAGGGTGGATGCATCTAAACCCTAATTTGTATGAGATTACAAAATTCATATATGCAATGTGTACGGTCAGCTTGCCTGATGGGTTCATGATAAAATCGTTGTCAAAGGCTGCATGGAGCAAGCAATCAAATTGGATGGGGGGTTTGTTGCTGTGGCCACCGACGAGGGTAAGGAAGTCCTCGGGAGGCGGGGTGGTGATGGCATGGCCATGGGACAATGCGGATGGTAGAATGGATGGATGACCTTGATATTGCCTTGGTGCCTGCTTCAGAAATAGTACTGCCAGCCAGTGCCGATGACCCCTGTGTTCATGGAGGGTGGCTGTCCGTCTACACGAGTGCTGATCCAGGGTCTCAGTACAACAAACAGAGTGCAAGATATTAGGTAATTCATGTTATTCTTGATTCAAGCATTAGTATATCAACAAAACCATTATAGATTATCTCATCTTCTGAAGCAAAGTGCTATTAATATTTGTGCAAGTTAAACCATTGGATCTAAAGTAGAATATTGTTATAATAAATTAATACTGTATGTGCTTGAAGTTTAGGTGTTCTTTCATTTGAAGTGAAGCAAAGGAAAGAAACAAGAGAATATCTATCAATGGTTTGCTTATACTTCACTAAATAGCACTGTTTATGTGCATTGTTGCGGCGACCTTGTGTTCATTATTTATATCATTATTATGCATTGTTGGTGCACGTTTTAGTGTAGTACTAGTTGGGTGTGCAACATAGAATGATGGAAATTGGAAAGCAGTAAAACTGCCTTCAAGCAACTGTAAAGATTAGTCTGTCCATTGTAGAAAAGCAATTTTTCCTTCCTGTTCTCCACCATTGAGTCATCGATGTTCTGTTCCATCTTACTGCACTAAGGAAGCATCATGATGGTTTCAGGTGGGCGATGATTTCACTTATGATTCATCCAAAGCTTAGCCTGCAATTCTGCATAAAGACAATCGTGGCACCACACAACTACTGCATTTTAAGACTAGTTTGTATTGCTGGGACCATGACTTTTTTTTTTTAACAAAGTAGATGTTAAACAGTGTTGCCCTTGCATGCATCCTTGTCTCCTTAATCGTGCATATTTGATGTGGCTTCTTCATTTTGCTCATCATGTGGAAAGAATCCTTTATCGATCAAACTAACAAGCTTGTGGCAGGTGTTGAACGAGATCAAAAAGCTACAAGATGTGTACAAGCACGAGGAGACTAGCGTCACCATAACGAGGCCACAGCCTTGGGGCCGCGCTTGCCACCATCAATGCCACTGACATGGTCTCCAATGGCTACAACAAGAGCTGTCCGGTGTCCGCCTTCGTCTTCGGTAGCCCCCAGAATGGGCAACTCCGACTTTCAGAGAGCATTTGACACTGCAACAAGATGCACTGAAGAATGAATATTCAATTCCATCATCTTGGTGGGTGGTACAGAACAAAGGTATGGTGAAAGGCAACGATGGTTGGTGGCATCTGGCTGACCATGTGGATGAGGACTGATTTAGCCTGGCAGCTCATCTTTTTACCTGATGCACTTGTCACTAGGACAAGTTACACCTAACGAGCTCAAAAGGCAAAATGGAAACAAGGGTAATGGTTCCTTTTGTGTTCATCACTGTTCGAGAGTGAAGAAATGCATCATATTATGTTTGGAATCATTTTTTCAATAAATTGTTGTGTTCGAAACAAATGAGTTCTACTAACTCTTTATCTGCAGTATTAAGTCTCAAAATTGTTGAGTTGTGACGTTTTTGTTAGAATGATCTCCTCAGAGGTATTTGGCCCAACGGCCAAATGCCTCGCGCCCTGATCGGGGGCGCCCAGCCTATTGGCTGGTGGGCTCCTGTCGCCAGCGCTATAAAGAGAGGTGGGGGCCGGGGCGGCACGTATCACGAGATTGACCGTGCCGCCGCCACAAACCCTAACCGACACGAACCCTAATCCGATCCAGAGGGTTGCGCTCCAGCGACGGGATTGTCCACCGCCGCCTCCACCGACGGGATCGACCACCGCCGCCTCCACCGACGGGATCGACCACCGCCGCCTCTACCACCCGCAACCCACCATGGCCAACCCTTCCTCTTCTTCATCGGACGGTACACCCTTAACCCTAATCTATCTATCTCTCTCGGTTTCTCTCTCAGACCCGAACCAAGAACACCAGATCCAAAGAGCAAAAGAACCGGAAAGCCAACAATGGTATCAGAGCAAGGTTGGCTCAGATCCGGATGGCAAAAAGAAAAACAAACAGAAAGAAAAGCAAAACAAAAACCTAACCCTAGATCGGGTCTTACCCGGTCGTGAGATCCGAGCGTTCGCCGGAGTCCTCGTAGGCGTGTGGAAGACCGGCCGAGCCGAGTGCTCGCCGGCGCTCCACGTCCGCCGCTAGGGTTAAGATCTTGACGCGCCAGTCGCGCGTGAAAGGGCGCCGCCAAGGAGCCCCTCGACGGCGACGCGCTCCCTCTCGGAGCAGCGACGCCGCGAGAGGCCCAGCCGGCGCCCGCCTTCTCCCGGTTTTCTTCCGCGTGGTTTCCGCGCCGGATGCGGCGAGAGGGGAAAGGAGAGAATGAGGGTTAGGGTTTGGGGCGGCCGCGCGTTCGCGGTTTTGTTCCGCCGAGATCATCGCTCAGCCGTTCGATTTGGATCAACGGCTGAGATCGCGTCGTGGCGGAGATCGCGGCAGCGCAAAGAGAATCAGCCGTCGGATGCCCATCCGACGGCTGATATCGACCAGCAGGTGCAAAGCGTGCCGATGGTCGGCCGCACAGAAGCGTTGAAATCCAGCCGTCGGATGTGAATCCGACGGCTGAAATCGTCTCAAGAAAACATAACAGGCTGCACAGTAATGGGCTGCACAGTAATAGGCCAAAATTACTGTTTGAACAGTAAATTCAAGAAAATTGAATTTAATTTATTTTCAGAAGTATTTTTTGAATGAATTTCAATAGAAAAATCGTATAAAATCTCTGTAAATTTTTGCACCAACGTGTTATTTTTCAGAGATTAAATGTGTATAGTTATAATGCTTCTGAGAATGAATTATTTTTGAATAATTTAATGTTTCCGCTGCAAAAGTTAATATAGATTAATTCTTTTTTAATTAAATTCAAACCAACGGGAGAATTTAATTTTTAAGAATTGTTGTGAGTTATGATATTGTTATTTTCTGACTAAAGTTGATAATAACAGTATTATAATTTTAAAATGATGTTTTTTATGCATTGTTTCTATTTCTGCCCAACGGTGATATAGTTTTAATGTATAGATATAATTGTTTTAATTGTATGTCGTATTTTTGACCAACGTTGGAAATAAGGCATATAATTTTCATGTTTCGTTCTCACTTTATTTGAACTAAATTTTCAGGAGGATACAACTTGATGGGTTGTATCAGAGAGATCCCCACTCTCAAAGGAGACAATTATGGAGAGTGGAAGAAAAAGATAGACTTAGCGTTTATCTTAGCCGAGGTGGACTGGTCCTCACTCAAGACGACCCACCGAGCCTATGGCACCAAAGTGAGGATCAAAATGAGGATGATATTGCTTGGCGTAAAAGACAAAGAGATCATGCTCCTTACGGATGTCTTATGACCTAGAGCATAAGAATGGACCACGACCAACAAATAAAAAGTTCACTATCACGTGGCATGTGGGCAAAAAAAATAACCCGACTTGTACACTTACGAGGTCAACCAAATTTTGTCAGAACGAAAACGAACAGATTGGCAAGCGAGAGGCATAAGGCCGGACCAGAGCTTCCAGATCGATCACAGAGGTAGTTCGTCCTCGCCACCCTGACAATGTTCACCGGCGACATGGCCGGCAGGTGGAGGGAGCTGCACGGCAGCGCCCGCTGGGACGGCCTGCTCGACCCGCTCGACGTCGACCTCCGCCGCTGCCTCATCACCTACGGCGAGATGATCATGGCCACGTACGAGGCGTTCATCGGCGAGCGCCGGTCCCCAAACGCCGGCATGTGCCGGTACCGGCGCGCCGACCTGTTCCGGCGCGTGGACGTGTCCCACCCGGGGTGGTACGCGGTGACCCGGTACATCTACGCGACGGCCAACGCGGACGTGCACGGCAAGGTGCTGCTCCGGCCGCTGTGCCGGGAGGGCCGCGCCCGGGAGTGCAACTGGATGGGGTACGTGGCCGTGGCCACGGACGAGGGCGCGTGCGCGCTCGGGCGGCGGGACATCGTCGTCGCGTGGCGCGGCACGCAGCGGGCGCTGGAGTGGGTGGCCGACCTCAAGCTCGCGTTCGCCTCGGCGGCCGGGATCCTTGGGCCGGAGGGAGCCGACGGGTCCGACCCGTCCGTGCACCGCGGGTACCTGTCGCTGTACACCTCGGCGGACGAAGGCTCTGAGCTGAGCAAGCAGAGCGCCAGGATGCAGGTGTGTGCGCTCTGCTTCGTCCTTGAGACTATTCATTCCTGTGATACAACTAGATATTATTATTATTTTTCATGTAGACTTAATATCCTACACAGTTTTCCTAGTAAACCCCTTTGGTAAATCTGATCGGTACATGTCAGACCTTGCGATAGCTTAGCTCGATGACATGAACAGATATGTTGCTTTCACTTTACATGAAGAGAACATGTAGATAATAGCCGACAGAACTTAAAATTTTATTCTAGATATGTTCATATATTAACTAGCTAGTCTAGACTTCGAGAGGGTGTCCTTGTGTATTGTTGGTGTTGTCCTTGTGTATTCCATTTCTCCTTAATCATATAGACACCGCTCATTAGTCATTACTACACACCTGACAACCAATTTGAAAAAAAAGAGGGTTTTTTCCTTCCTTTACTCCGCCCCGATTGGAACCCGAGAAATTTTCTAATTCTTCTGAAAATTGAATTGTTTTGTGTAAAGTTCCTACAAAGATCCTGCATTCCAAATAGGCATCCAATGCTGCGCTTGGGATTAGACATCCCCGCCACCAAGAACCATAGCGCAAAAAGTTGGACCGGCAATCGAGCCGGTTAAGCAGTCGGATCACTGGTTTATCGGTCCAATCGCCGTGATATATATATATATATATATATATATATAGGAAACCTTTTTCCTACTCTCGGGAGTAGTTACTCCCTATTTCGTATCTCACAACGTAGGGAGTATTTTGCAACCGAGTATGTATGTATGTAGATACAGTATATAAGACCACCTAGGTGGTATTCACACCTTTAGGGTGGTATGTATAATTTTTAGACATACTCCTTTTAGTGCGAATATGAATGTATTTACAAAATATGCTAAAACTATGGACTCTCTTACAATTTTTTCGTGGTTAGCATTGGATTATCTTATAATTAGTATATGAGTATACCCAAAGTGATAAAGGAGTATGTCAAGTTCTTTTAGGTGGTATATCAAAGTGGGAGTAACTACATCCGGGAGTAGAAAGTATTAATCCTATATATATATATATATATATATATATATATATATATATATATATATATAGTGATTTCCTATTAAATACTACATACAATTTTTATATCTAGATTATAAATCTTCAGACCAAGAGATTTATCATTATAATTAAGCATGTATAATTGTCTGTCAGAGTATTTATTCAGAGTAATGAGATGGAAACTATAGTTTAATTTTCAATGAAACAACTAGCGTACAATAGTGTAGCACTCGTATTAACATCTTTTTGATCTTACCCCTAAATTCACAGGAATTTTTTTAAATAAAACTGAGGGTATTTATGTCGTAAACAAAAACCGGCACCGGTTTACTAAAAAGCCGACTGGTTCGGCCGGTTTTTCCCAGCCCGAATGTATGGACGGTCTTTGAGTTGAACCGAGCTGGCTAGGTCACCGGTTCCGGTTTTTTTCGGTTTAACCGGTAGTCAGGTCCGGTCTGGTTTTTTTTAAACTATGCCAAGAACACAACAGCCTCTGACAACCATTTAGCTAGAGGGTCTTTACACATGTTTTTTGTGTCTGTTTCCACTTACGAGAAACACAATCACAATTCACAGCTTTGAATGTGCAAATTTAGCATGCATTTGCTCTCTTTCAGAAGTGGCTAACTATCTAATTTCAGTCTTTAATTCATGTTCCAACAAGTAGTGTCCCTTTTCCCCGATGAAACAAGTAGAATCCTTTTGTGCAGAACGGTCAGTTCATTCATGTTTGAGTCCATTACCGTTACACATTGCTGTTCCAAATTAAGAGAAGAAGAGAAAGATTGCAACATACACAGCTCTTGTCCTAATCCAGTGACAACATGACAGTTGACCAAGCTAGGTATCGAAACCTGTCTAGGTGACGAAGTTGGTTATACTATCTCTGTCTAAGCGCTATATGCTTTCATGCTTTATGATCTCAACAACTAGTGCCCTATTAAGGTATGCCTTAAACTCACCTCGGCATGACAAGAGTTTTGCCTCGTGAAGCTTGCCGTGAGTTTGAGGTTTAATCAAGTTTTCTGGTAGTACTATTTTGGAAGAGGTGATGTGCAGTAGATTGGTGTAGGTAGCATCAACAAGTGTGCTGTTTGAGTAAGAACTCTAAGAAGTGATGCTTTGCCTCTATGTGAAGTGAGACTAAACAACTTGTATTCCACAAGCAGAGTTTGAGCGAGACAAGATGAGAACATCAACCAAGTACTGTCTGAAAATTTAGTTGTGTGCAAGAGATAGTACTGCTGCAGTGCTGCTTACTTTTGTTAACAGGGTTCAGAAAATCGGCCGAAATTCAGAAAAAATCGGTTTCATCAGGACCCCTGTTAAAATTTCATACTGGCAAAAAAATTTATTTTTGCATGATTTTTATCACATATAAAAGAAATTTGTAACCATGTCAAAGGACATACAAAGCATGCGCCTTGGTGGTTGGAGAAGACATGTCATGGGTTTGAACCCTCAAAACTACACATTTATCATCTTTTTTTGTTTTAACTTAAAAAAATCAAATTTTCATTTGAAAATTTCGGCCGAAATTTTCGTAAAATCGGTGAACCCTGCTTGTGAACATTGCACATAACCCAACAATTATCGGCGACAACAGATTGAAGTTGAGGTAGTGTTAAAGGCTGGTGTTGGGAGTTACGGCTGCTAACGGGGTAGCCTGATACTCTGGTAGGCAATACAGCGACTAGAAAAGGAGGACATAGGTGATAGCCTGATAGAGATATTGAAAAAGAGAAAGGTGACACCTGCGGTAAGGGATTGAGACTGAAGTTGAGATGGTGCTGACTGTTGAAGGAAGGGATGAAGACTAGCAATGTGGTAGTAGATGGCAGCGGGTGCAGAAAAGCAAGGTCACGAGGGAACTGGTGGTAGCGAGGAGTAATTACAATAGCAGTACCAATAACAATGTTCATAGCGATAGCCGATACGTGATCGAGAGAGGCGGCAGCGAGATCAGCTAAAAGGAATTGAGAGGAATGAGCATGATTATTGTGTTCCTTTACACCATGACCATCAATTTGTTTATTATTTTAGACAATAATCCAATTGCTAGATCTAAATTAGAATTGGAAATAAATAATGATCCGATACCTAGTACTTTTAGAAATTACTGAGCAAGTTATTGGGCGAGCAGGTATTGACAGAGATAACAAGGCTAATGGACAAATACAAGGACGAGGACACCAGCATTACTGTCGTCGGACACAGCCTTGGCGCCACCCTTGCCACCCTCAACGCCGTGGACATCGCCGCCAACTCCTACAACAAATCCACCCTCAGCACGGATGCCAAGAACCGCGCCCCGGTGACCGCCGTCGTGTTCGGCAGCCCACGCACCGGCGACCGCGACTTCAGGGCCATCTTCCACCGGCTGCCCGACCTCCGGATGCTCCGCGTCCGGAACAAACCAGACCGCATCCCGCACTACCCGCCCATGGGCTACGCCGACGTCGGCGTGGAGCTGCTGATCGACACGCGCCGCTCGCCCTTCCTGAAGCCCCACGGCAGCGAGTCACAGTCGCACGACCTCGAGTGCCACCTGCACGGCATCGCCGGGTGGCAGGGCGAGCACGGCGAGTTCGAGCTGGTGGTCGACCGGGACGTCGCGCTGGTGAACAAGTTCGACGACTGCTTGGCCGACGAGTACCCCGTGCCGGTGGGCTGGAAGGTGCACCACAACAAGAGCATGGTGAAGGGACCCGAAGGGAGGTGGGTCTTGGAGGATCATGAGCCTGACTACGACGACGACGACGACGACGACGGTGGCAACTTGTAGTAGGCCAGGAAAAGTGCACGATTTGGACGTCGGCCGGTTCTTCTGCCATCCCGCGCCATGGTGTTTCTGTTGCTGCCTTGCTGGTCGTGACAACTTGGTGTGTGTTTTCTTGATTTTTAGTCCTGCAGATTTGGTGGCTTTTGTTTTCTCATCAGAGGAAGTTGTTTAACTGTCTAACTGATAGATGGAAAATATGATCAATGCAATTGATTGCATTGGAATAAGAAAATATATCTATTATCTTATCTAAGTAGAGTCAAAAGAAGTCATCACGTTCACCCACACGGGCTAAAAATTCAAACGTTTAATCGGTGGAAAAAGAAAAATATCTTCAATCGTGGTGGGTTCAGATTATAATGGTCTAGAATAAAATAAAGAGTTCATATCAAGTACAATAAAACATAAATTCAGAATAAAAAATAAAATAAAATCAGCAATTTGATTTCCATAAGAATTCCTAAGTAAAACAATCTATGTTAAGTACAATAAAATTAAAATTCGGAATAAAAATAAAATAAAATTAGCAATTTAATTCCCATATGAATTCCTAAGTAAAATCCATATATAATTATAATTTAGAATAAAAATAAACAAAAATTGAAATTAGATTCGTATACACGCAATCCAACCAACAAAATTGAAATTCATAATAAAAATAAAATAAAATAAGACTTTTGATTTCAATACACATTCCAATAATTATAATTCAGAATAAAAATTAAGCAATAATTGACAATTAGATTTTTATACAAAATCCAACAAAAAATGGCTGAAATTCGAGATAAACATAAAATAAAATTAGCAATTTGATTTCAATACGAATTCCAAATAAAAATCCCTGAATAATCGTAATTCAAAAAAATTAAAGAAAAATTAGCAATTGGGTTCAGATACAAATTCCAAGAAAAAAGACCTAAAATTCAGAATAAAAAATAAAAGAAATTTTTTATTTGATTTCCATACGAATTCTCAGCGGTCTGACCATAGCCATCCGGCCTAACCGCCCCTTGATCGCCGGTCTGATCGGTGGTTGTTGTCAGCAACAGTAGATGGCCCTGTTTTGGTCGAAAACGCGGTCGAAAGCGTACTCGAAAGTGTGCTCAAAAACGTGGTCGAAAGCGTACTCGAAAGGGTAGTCGAAAACATGGTCGAAAGCCTACTTCAAAAATGTACTAAAAATATGGTCGGAAACAGCGTGGTCGAAAACGTGGTCGAAAACATGATCGAAACCAGCGTGGTCGAAACCTAGCGTGGTCGAAAATGTAGTCGAAACCATCATGGTCGAATACGTGGTTGAAGACCAATGGGTCACCGGTCCGACCGCCATTGCCCAGCGGTCAGACCGATTTTGCATGAAGGACCTTATAACTTCCGCTCAACAGTTATCTTCTCCATTTGGTTTTCTTCAACTGAGACCTAGTCTCTCTCTCTCTCTTCGTCTCCGCCCCGGATCTCCCTCTTCGCCATCTCTTGTGCATCACGAGGTAATCTATCAATTCCCCTTCACCCTATCTCTCCATTCCACGGTTTAGTTTTTAGTTTTGGATTGCTTATTCTCAAATGCCTTGGAACCCTAGGTGAAGGTGCTTTCTTCAAATCCGGCCATTTGATCCCAAATTTCTTCAAGGATTCATCTCCTTTTATCTTCCTTATTTCATCTAAGCCGACAAATCTCTCTATCCTACTTGTAATTTACTCACATTGTAAAATTTCCAAAATATCTAGGGTTTGACATGAATGTCCCCAAATTCTTTCAATAGGTGGATTTTTTTTATATGCAAGTAGTCTATGATTATATTAACAATTATTCACTATGCCATTGGATAAAAAAGTTTGCAATCTTTGGATTCATCCCAAAATCAGATTACCCCTTTGTCACTAGCGGTCTGACCGGCCGTGCTGGCGGTTCGACCGACCGTGGTAGCGGTCTGACCGCCTATGACAAAGGAGTGACAGAAATGACACTGTGAATATTTGTTTGTCTATTTCTTGAACTTCCTTGATAATCTTTGCAATCTTTTCTCAGCAACAATGCTGCGCAAGAAGATTGTTAGTCGCTCGACTGCTCCTCCCTCTTCATCAAAAGGAAAAGCGCCTGTCGAGGATGAATATGAAGAAGAGGTTGAATTGTAGAGGCAAGTGATAGAAATGATAACAACTATGAAGAATCAGACCATGATGAGAATGAGGACAAGGATGAGGATGAGGATGATGCCCCAGATTAGAGTCAATTTGTTGGATTTGATGTGACAAGATTGAAGAGTGAAAAGTACACCATTCTGAGGCACATAAATCAATTCATATTTCCAAGAAATGCCACCATGAGTATGTTCCATACTCTCTTTCAGTAAGATGTTTATTAGATTATCTATGCCAAGAAGAAGTTTGCTAATCATTGATTTGTGAAGTGGAGTTACTTGGGACAGAATCCAGTATTCAATAGTCTTTATCGTCTTTTTCAGGATATAAGTTTGGATTATTTGGTTTCCTTAAGATGCAACTTTCATGTCAAGGCGATTCGCCAATTTTATGCAACTGTGTATGTGTTCCCTGACCACGACCATCTCATCTGGATGACAGGACAACAACAACTAGAGGCATTAAGAGATGACTTTCTGAGTGCCTTGAGCTTGAGAGATTCAAGGTGAATCAAAGTACATCTACAAGAACCCCTCGCTCTCACTCAGTTGGATGAGTTCTATGATCAAAGTAATCACTTTGTGCGTGGAAGAGTAAGTGGTCTTCTCCCTCTTCCTAGCGTCATTAACAGGATCATGAGAGCATCATTCTTTCCTAGGAGTGGAAATAATGATGAAATATATGGACGTGCATGGAATGTAGTGAAATATATCATGGATGACACTAGAATTGATGTGATGGATTTGATCATAAGAGAGATTGCCACATCTAAGGGAGATAAGGCAAATATTATCTATTTTGCTCCTTACATTACGAAGCTTATTCAAAGTAAGATTGATTTTGATAATCCTTGTGACATAGAGCACAAAGAGTACAGACCTAGAGATGCTCCTCCTCATGTGCCTCCTCCACCTACTCCTCAGCCTCAAGGGCAAGGATTGCCTCCTCATGGACATCCAGGGCAGCGGACTCCTCAGGAGCAGGATGCAGTTTTGACAGCCCTCCTTCGCCTTCAGTCGAGCTTTGATCGCATAGATACCAGGTTTGATCAGATGCATCAAGTTCAGGATGAGACTAGAGCCATGGTAAAAGTATTGAATGTGAGGTTTGATGAAATGGATTCAAAGGTCACACACTTGGATGCGAGATTCACAGAGTTCCAGCAACAGTAGGTGCCTCTTGTGTATCAGAGGTTTGGGCGTGGTCGTCGTCCTCCCTCCTTCACCCAGCGCGGGGACCATCTATCCACGTCAGAGGCTCCTCCTTCCTAGTTATAGTATTTTTCATATTTAGGTCTATAGACTTTGCTTTGTAAGGATAAGCTTATTTTCTCTTTTGTAATATCTTGTGTAAGCTTATTGAACCTTGAATACTTTTAAATATGTTTTGGACACTTGAATGATTTATGTCATATACTATGTATCCTTTTCCAAGATATCTTTATGTTTGAATCTTTATTGTTGAGGCATGCTCATTTAATTCTTTATCATGCTTCCTTGGATCCAACATATGGAGGAAACTCCGTCAAAATCTCTTCAAATTTTCATATGTGCATGAACTTTGATTTGAATCTCTATATGCATATATTTAGGGGGGAGGGGAGTTTTATCTATATGATTCTTGCTATGCAATCAATTCAAATATCATTTCCTTTAGTTAAACTCAAATATGACCTCATTGTTGGAAATATGTCATAAAGGCAATCATAAAGATGATTATATTTCAATATGTTTATAACATTGGATAATATGTTATCTTGTTCATAGAATAATATAAATAATATTTATTATCAAGTATGTGACTTGATTATGAAACTCTATATTTCTGTGATGATTATTCTTAAACATTCCCTGGTCGGAAACATATGAGGACACATATGAATAGACCAACATATGTATTGGTTGATGACTATGTTTCACAAATCATGAATATGGAGATATCAAACCAATAATATGGACACATGTTAGAGAACATGGTGTTGGAAATGACCCACCTTGAGATACTGTTGAGATTGATATGATTCTATGTATCATTAGTTGGTCTCAAGCAATGATGATGTATAATCTTTAGACCTGAGATCAGCATGGTTTCCTACATGTGTAGTAGCACTCTTAGGGGTTGACAAACTCTACTCGTAATTGGGTAGTTATAAAGGTAGCTTTCAGGTATTTTATGAAATATGAGGAAGGATGTGACTGATCGGATATGGGATTTACCCTCCTAACATAACAGGAGAGATGTCTCTAGGCCCCTCGTTGTGGTCGGATAAATAATGTGCATGGCCATGCCACTAGTGGTCGAAGTGTCGACCGCATGAAGTTATTCGACACTTGATCGAGAAAGTATTGAACAGTCCATGAATGATACAATATCTCACATGGAGTTCAACCAGATATCGTGAGGAAAAGGGAGTATACACGAGAAGGTTTTTCAGTTCAATCAGATACGGACTAGTCGTATGGAGATATGAGCTGGTCGTAGGCTAGTCAAACATGGTCACTAAGTGGTCGAAACCTGGTCGTAAGGAGTTACGAATTGGTCGAGACCAAATATGACCTGGTCGTATAGAGATATGAGATGTTCGTTAGTGATATGGACCTGGTCATAGATCATGTTGCATTAAGGTTCGTCTGATATATTCTATGTATGCTTGGGAATCGTTATGTGCTGCTAGGTACCGCTGACGACTAGTGGTCGGAAAAGAGTTTCCGAGTCACAACCGATTACATATGAACCTATAGGGTCGCACACTTAAAGGCCTGGGATTTGGTTTGGATGGTGATCCGAATTCTTGTAGGCCTCGAGTTCGTAATGGGCCTCAAGTTCGAGACCCATCATGGATGCCTATAAATAGAGGGGCGGTGGCAAGGGGTGTGATGACGATCTTTTGAAGAATTTTCTGAAACCCTATGTGGATTTCATGGGGATATGTTCCAGATCTTAGGATGATGTGACAATTAGCAATGGCGTTTACGGTTTGTCGTTTCACGTGTTTTCGACAAAGTTACGTGCTTATTTGGAGGTAGCGCGGTCCGATCGTTCTGTACGGCGGTCCGACCGGTCCAAAATCGGTCGAACCGGCCATATGGGGCGGTCGGACTGGCAATGACCTAAAAGTTCTCAGAATGGGCTGGGACAAAAATAGGTGTTGTAGGCAAGTGAGGGGATCCCAATGCACTTGGTCTCATGATTTTTGGAGTCTCCAGTAAAAAGTTCTATTGGTTTAAAGTTTCCAGAAGGTTTCGGAATTTGAGGGCTTGAATTTGGCTAAGTCCCAGGCGGTCCGACCGGCCTCAGGAGCGGTCCAACCGCCAAAGCGGTCCGACCGGCTCACCTGGAGCGGTCAGACCGGTTTCTACTTGAACGTCGGCCAACTTCGTGGCGATGTTGTTTTGTTAGGTCAAAGTCATTGGTTTCATGGCATATGTTTTGCATGATGCATGTTTTGACTAACATGGGTCAAGTTGTGAAGAACTTGTTCCCGAATACGTGTTTGCTTGTCTGTGGTTGTGCAGGTTGCTTGGTGGTCAACGACGGTCAACGGCGAGGAGAATCGGGACTAGACTTGGAGAGTTGAGGTCCAGAACGATCGACGATGTCGGGTGAGGTCAACGACTCAAGCATGACACAAGATGGACAAGGGTGACCTATTGGCAAATCCATGATGCATGGTGAAGCGGTTTAGGTCAAAAGGTTAAAGACGGAGCTTTGCGAAGCGTGCGTGTGTGACCCGCTTGTTAGTGGGCCTTAACGGGAGCCCAATTGAGTCAAACCCTAAGAGTTTTAGGCCTCCACTATAAATAGGAGGAGGTGGTGGCTGCACCCCTCTCTCTCTCGCCTTTTTATGTTTCAAAACCCTAATTGTCTTTAGGGGAGTTGAGGTGGAGGCTAGGGCTCTTGAAGGTTTGTGGTGAATTTCGTGATCTTTGATTGTCCACTGATCCATGATGGTGTGGATGTAATCCAACATCAATCACAAAATCAATCTATGCAAGGTTTGCTTGAGATAAGTCTCTTTTCGTTCTTGCTTTCAATTTCGTGTTTTTAGGGCTTTCTTTGATCCGCGAGTTTGTGATTGATTCTTTCACGTGAATTAGCTTGCTGTGATTTGTGTAAATCTATCTACAATCATCTTGATCATCAATCACTCACGAACAAACATTAGGATCAAGTTTTCGTTCTTGCCCGGTTTTAGACCCTCTGTTAATCTATTGGCAATTGCTCAGGATCTATTCAAGAATTATCATAATATTCGATTGGAATAGGTCCTCAATAGCATAGAGAAGGTGTGTGCAAAGTTTCGTGAAGTTTGGAGTTGAGAATCAAAAGTTAGACCTAATTGCAACTTCGTCATCAGGCTGATTTTACTGTTGCAGATCGGTTCTGTAGACTGCCGGTCCGACCGCCCATCATCACCGGTCCGACCGATTTCGGAGCGGTCCGACCGCCAGCACAACGCCGGTCAGACCGCCCGGCAATCGGTCCGACCGGTTGGGTACAGAGGTCAGACCGCCCGTGCTGTGAGTCTTTGCAATCTTAGTTGATTTTGTGTTTTTGCTAAGGGGTTTTATTTGGATTCAATACTAGTCTTCCGCTGTACTGGTATATTGATCTTCATAGTTTCATCATAGCTACTGGAGTGAAATTGTATTGAGTTCATAATTTGTGAAAAAGTGAGCGTGCTCCTATTCACCCCCCCTCTAGTCGCCTTTACGGTCCAACACCCTAATAGCCACGCCTTCCTCAACCTCGCTGCCGGTGCTAGCACTCCAGCGCGTGGTGTCCCTGCCCCGTACGTGTGGATACCTTGGAGGTGTTGTTGCGAAGCATCAGCACTAGGACGATCTGCAACTCAGTACGACCACTCAGAGGAGCAGACTCGCGGCGAGTACATCTACTCGGAGGAACAGGCGCGCGGCGAGTACGACCACTCGGAGGAGAAGACGTGTGGCGAGTACGACTACGACCACATCATCTCGCTCTATCGACTCTATTTCCGCTACGAGTCGGCGCGTTTAGTGGTAATCTCATGATCTATTACTAGCGGAGGTTCCTTGGCTGCACGATAAAAATTTTCTTTTGTGCTATCGTAGCCTTCCCGCGATCCTTCACTCATTTTGAGTTGTGCTCTTTTCGGCCATAAAATGGGAGTTTTTGATCTATTTCGGTTTTCCTCAAATATCTTGAAAACAAAACCTTACTTCAAAAAGGGGAGAATATTTCAATGATTAAAATAAAATAAATTTTATTGCCAAGCTCATTGTTTTGCATACTCGTTTTGGCTAAGATTTATTTTTGGTGTTCAATGCCAAAAGGGGGAGAATGTTTATATGATCAATATTTCCTCATTTGGATGAGTAATATATTGTTTATTGTGATTTAACCTTTTCATGCATGTCTCATTCATATGCTTAAGAATGCATTATGTGCATGAGTCTTAAATTGGTTAATGATATGCATAGATATATAGTTCAATATCTTAAATTCTTATCTTATGTTGATTCATATCCAAATGTTGTTATTGATAAAGGATTTGTCAACAATCACCAAAAAGGGGGGATTGAATAATCTAGACCAGCCATTATGAGTTAATGGAGTATTTTGGTGATTAATGGTAAATCCATATGTGATACTAACACTTCTATTGATATACCTATTGTGTAATCTTATTTGGATGAAAATGTGAAACTCATAGAGGTATGCATTCGATATCACATTCCTATACTTTGTTGTATTCCTCGGATTCAAAATATAGATTGAACTCTACTAAAAGTGTAACTTGAATATGTGCATATATTTTTATCAAACATTTGTGTATGTACACATTTAGGGAGAGTTCACTCTATGTTTTGTGGTTTCATTAGTATTGATCTATATTCCTTTATCCACTTATATTGAGGATCTCTACTTTGAAATATATCAAATGAGTATGTAAAACTTGTATAGTTCACATACACTCATATGTCTTTATATTCAATTATTTGCAATTGTGATGATTGTCATCAATTACCAAAGAGGGAAAAATTAGAGTATCTTGACCCACCATTGTGAGTTAATGGTATACTGTGGTAATTAATGATAATCATGTTGTAGGACTAATATTTTTTATGAGTTGGTGAAATAGGTTGAGTTCCATGATGATGATGACTTGGGATGACATCATGAGTTGATTATCATCAAGTCAAGGTTTAAGAAGAGGATGTATCATGTGTTGATGCACAACACGACCCCGAAGAGGATATGATCATGAGTTGATCATCAAATCAAGAGAAGATCCATCATGTGTTGATGGAAGTCAAGTGAAGGATGCATCATGTGTTGATGCATATCAAGATCTCGAAGAAAAGATGACCACGAGTTGATCATCAAGTCAAGAGAAGACCCATCATGTGTTGATGGAGGGCACGTGAATAAGATCATCATGTGTTGATCATATTCAAGTCAAGATTCAGGATGAATGATGTCATCATGTGTTGATGAACATCAAGACAAGATCCCAAAATGAAGAAGATCATCATGCGTTGATGGTATACAAGTCAAGAACCCGGACTTGAAGTGAAGATGTGCGCCATCAAGTTTTAAGAGAATGTGCAAGGCAAAGATATGACTAGCTAGGGCTAAGGATGTGTTCCTAGTTTTTTACCGGTCTCGGTGTTTGGTTAGGAGACCAGATTGCTAGTATAGGTTGCCGTATTATTAATAGGGGTCTTGACTAATAACTTGAGTTTGTCATGTGTTGATAGCTTGTTGTGCTTGCTTTAGCTTTCGTTACCATGTTGCCAATATTTGTGAATGTATTTTGCAAATAGTTGAAGCTCATGCATAATCCTTGTAGCAAATGACTTTAGTTTGCAAATGTATTTTGCAAAAGGTTTAACTCCATGTACCTAATTTCTTATAGTGTTGATTCTAAAAGTTGGCAAATGTGTTTTGCAACTTGTTGAGAATCTTGCCTTCATCCCTTGTGTGCATCTTGCGTCAATTAGCAAATATGTTTTGCAAATTGAGTTGGAGCAAGGTGTGTAATATGTTTTCAGGCTTGTTGGCAGTGGGTGGTCACACCACCCATATCGATCGATCGGCCGTGAGTATCGGTCCGACCGTCGTGTGTTGGCGGCCGATCGGTCATCAACCAGTAAGACTCATTTATTTCGTATGTATGTTTTTTCTCTAGAAAAGGTGTTTTTGAGAGTTTCTGTAACACCCTAGCTATCCGGAAGCCAAAATGTTACCTAAACGATCTAACATACAACTATTGTAATACCCCGAAAACGGATCGGTAATTAGAGGTTCAGTCGGAGGAGAAAAATGCAAAGAAAGGAATATAAATTCTGAGAAAAGAGGGGGGTTTTCGCATTTTTACGACAACCTGGGCCGCAGGCCGCGGCCCAGGTGGCCCAAGAGGGGGGAGGCCGGCCCAAGGGGGGCCGGCCAAGGGGAAGGGGGAGGCGCCCCCAACCCTAGCCGCCTCCCCCACTCCTTCCTCTCCTCCCCTAGAGCCGCCACCTCTATTCCTCTCCTCCCCGGTGTTCCTTGCTGCTCCTTGACGGCGTCTCGCTGCTGCGGAGATCCCCGGTGTCGCCCCCAAGCTCTCCCCCGAAGCCGTCTCCTTCCAACGGCGCCGCCGCCCGTTCGCCGGCGATCTTGTGGCCGGTCTTGGAGAGGGAAGGGAGGAGAAGGGAGGGAGGTTCTTGGGAGGTGGATCCATGTCTCCCTGCAGATCTTCAAGGGTAACGATTGTTTTAGTGGTAGTTTGATTCGGTTTTATTGATTAATGGTGGATTAGATCTAAATCGCGTTCTGTCCTGGAGATTCCAGAACGCACCTGTCTCCTTGCGCGGCCAGTTTGGACCCTTTTTAGGCCGAATCTCGGGTTGACCTCTCCTAGAGAATTGTTCCTGGTTTCATTAGCTTTCGTTTGGCACCTGGATCATGAATTTTCACCCAGTAGATTAAAAGTTATGACTGTTTTACCACGTACTTCTCTGTCTGTCAGAAATTCTGGGTATAGTCGGTTGCACCTAGGTTTTGATCTAGTTAGAGTCAGAATCAGGTCGTCCACCCAACTAGGTTTATGAAGATAATTTCACCATATTTCCAGGCTGATAAAGATCACTTTATTTGGATCAGTGGGTTAAAAGTTAGAGTCTTTTCTTTAGGGCTGTTCTGAATTCTGGACAGACTGCAGTTATAGTTTTTCATTGGATGGTTAGACCTCTGTTTTGGCCGAATTAAAGTTTACCATCAACTAGTGTTTCGTAGCCAGTTAAGTTAAGAAAAGATGAGCACTGGTTTCAGGTCTTTTGGACTTACGGTTAATTATTGGTGAATTTTCTAGTAAAACTGCCAGATTAGGGATATTTGGAATGTTTGGGTAAATTGATCAAATTGAACCTTTTGTTTGGTAGATTTGGCTAGAGATTGTGGGAGGACACGTGTAGCAATGCCTTTCTCGTTTGTCCTCATTTCGATTATTTTACATTGTAGGCGGTGAAGCGGTGAGTGGAGGGTATCTCAATTACCTCCCAACCCTGCTGTAGTGGCAACAGTAAGTAACTTGTATAATATGATTGATGCATTATGTGATGTGTGAATGAATGATTATATTTGTTCGTATTTGTAGATGAATGCCATGTGTATCTTTTCATGTATGAGTACTATTCAATGTTTCCATGGAATCACATCATGACATGCATAATTACATTTGTAAGACCCATCAATTCCAAAGATGGGCATTTGAAAATCCCATCAATTCGTGAATGGGTACGTGAGTCCACCATTCCAATGTGGACCACGTTACGTGAGTCCACCATTCCAATGTGGGCCACGTTGGACGATTGTATGAAACGTTCTTCATACGATTACTTTAAGTGAACACCGACGGTGTTTCACTCGCTATACCGTATATGCCGCGATATGTCCAATTCCTTCAATGCATCATTCCACTTCATCCATTCATAAAGTTGTTTCAATCAATGTTCAAATTATGAAAGTGATATATTGTTCATGGAATGTTTGATTGTTACATACAATTACTTGTCGAGTCTTTGGCTCATTCTTGCTTTGTTGTTTTATTTAGGTAAATGACAAGGAAGAACGGTTTTCATGGTGGGTAGAACAACATGATGCACTCACTACCATAATCCAAAACATTTGAGAAATTAATAGTGTCTTCGATCTATACCTGGTGTTGAATTGTAATAAGCCAACTTGGCCTTATTTACCATATCTTTCTGAATTGTTTATTTCCATTCCGTTGATTAAACTTGATGATGAATACTTATTTTCGTATAATCTTAATACTTGCTTCACCTTATCATGCGTCTTGATGTTAATCTTTTAAAGAGTAGTGGTTGTAGGTGACATCTTGACTTCCTTATAGTCAGGGTGTTACAGTTGGTATCAGAGCGGGCTTTAGGTCCGTGGTAATTAAGTTATTAAAATGATACACTGTGCACAGTAGGTGGGGTTTGGGAAATCCATTACTTCCGCATTTCTAGTGATTTGATTCATTATGTAGTACTGTGTAGAATGGTTTCTGTACTATCTCTCATGTTGTTAATCTGCGACATGATGTGGTATCCTATATCTATGAATTATTTTATGATTGTCATGAGATGATCCTATATATTCATAATTGATTGCATTAGCTATACGTATCGGTAGCGGACGTTGAGCGCTTGAGTTCGTGGTTGTTGTCCTGGTTTTGCTGGGCTACACCATTGCTCGTGGTACGAGTAGAGAAGTTCTTACCCCTGTTCCATAGTTCTGTGTTGAGCCTGAGCTCATTGTTGAAGTTGTTGTCTTTCTCAAGTTTGTATCTGGTTTTCTGGTTGTAGTTTCTGATAGTTAGTGAATTTCTTTTGAATGGAGGGTTATAATGCAGTAGGCAATCTCTAGTAGATTTCTGATCGTTCTTTGAAACAATTATTGTTCTTTCAACTATTGTGATATTTCTGCTCCACGTGAGCGTAGTTAAATTGCAAGATTTACCTTTTCACTAAGTTCTGTTTTTACCCTGTTGGAAAATTCAACCCGTGTGTTCGCTTGAGGTTTCGGGCATTGGCAGATTTCTTTTGCAAGTTCTTTATCAAGTGCACAATGATCTTGCATATTTCTTTTTGGGATGCTTTAGACAGTGGTTCTCTTCCTTGATTTCTGATTTTGACCAATTCTTGTCCGGTGGTAGTTGATGAATTTCTCTTAGGTTCATGATTCATGGTAGTTGATGAGATCCAATAGGTCTTTAATGGTTCTCTGAAAATATTATTGTTTTTCAGTTGTTGAATTTCTTTTATTTTAAATGATCTTCGACAGTTGGCAATATTGATATTTCCATGTTTGTTCCTTCTTTCACATTGGAAAATAGCGACTCGTTTACTCGTTTGATAGTTTGTATAATGAGAGTTTTATGTTGCAAGTTCGTTAACATGAGGAAGCATTGGCTCCATGTATTTCTTTTGGATCATTCCGCGTCTTGAAGTTTAACGCATCTCTTTTCTGAGGATTAGTGTTAAAACCCTTTTTGGGGTGCCTTGTGGTGACTAAGTCGGAGATGGTAATCAAACAAATTGGTTGGCTACGGGTTCTTATTGGTCCCTAGATGTTTTTCAAAAAAACAATTCTTGTCTTTTCGATTGCTGAGCTCTCTTTGCTACTTGTACACGATATTATTGACAAGATCATTCTTTTGGGTAAGGGTCCTATCTCACTTGTTGATTAAGGGACCCGTTAACCGCTTGGTATTTTGGGAACGGAATTAGCTTTTTCAAAGTTTGTCGAAGAAAGTCTTGACTCTACTCGTTTCTTTTGGAGTAGTTGGAATGTTGGAGTTTAGAACCTCTCTTGAAAAAAAAATGTCGAAACCCTTTTCTAATGTTATGGTGGAGTTGTGTGAGAGGTTTGTTTCAGCTTTGTGGTTTTCGTACTAAGTTTCCTTTCTAGAATAAGTTGTTATTACAATTCCATTTGATGCTGAAAAATTTCTATAACACGATTTGCCATGTTCCTTTAGAAGATTTATTGATATGATCAGTAATGTGATGGCAATGTTGATTCCTTTATAAAGAAAGAAAGTTGTCCGCCTTCCGTAATATTTCTAAAACGATCAAATTTCCAGTTTTGTGTTCATGCTCTTTTGGGGAATTCAAGTTCTTTGTGGTAAACATAGTTTGTCGAGTAAAGCGATATGTTGAAAAATTATAATAGTTCTTCCATGATGCGGTGTTTTGATCTTGAATACCCGCTTGTTCCTAACGGTTAAGGTCGGATATTCTATTTTTGTGAGGCCTATGTTTTCAATCGTGGACTTCCCATATGTTTTCTCGAGTTCGTTGCCTAATTGGTTTTCCCGAGTTCGTGTTCCTTGCAGTGGTAAGTGATTTTTCAGTTGGTGAAGATCGTTTCTATTTGCCTCTTCTTTCGAGAAGGAATCAACCCATTCATTCCACGTGGGTCTTCCGAAATATTTTCTAAGTGTTGTTATGGGCTTGATGTTAATACCTGTAGTAAATTGATCGCCTTTGGTGACATCGTTCAAATAAGAATATTTCAAGTTTAGCTTTCACGGTACCTTGGAGCTCGTGAGTCAACTGGTGACTGAATTTTTTTTTGGGTAACTTGAGGAATTGGATTAACCTATTGTTTCTTAAAGATTTCGTGTGATTTAGTCCGAAAGGTTCCTTGGTTTGAGTTCGCAAAGTGAGGTTGCAATAAAAGAATATTTTCGTTGATCTCTTCGAGACGAATTTAATCCGTTTGCTTTCCGTGAAATCCTGTAAAGGGAAATGTTTCGAGTTTTGTGGCTGAGAACATTTGGATCTCGTGTTTCCCAAGTAGATGAACTGTTTCGAGCAAGTTGGCCTGTTGAAGGATCTTATCGATTCTTAATTAAATCTTGTGGTTATTTGAAGTGTCCCTAAATTTGTTGCTCTTTCCGCTCAAGAGATGGCGAATTTCAAACGTAATATCTTTCTTTCGTGTCGGCTGTTATTTGCTATTCTCTTTTGAGGGATGTGTGCCTCCAATTATGAACTCAGTTTTCGTTTTCCAATATCACCTTTATTAGAATATTTCTTTTGGTTTCCTGCTCGCCGTGATGAGCAACGTCTTTCTGTGTGAATAAACTTATCTTTGTTCGCCTCTTCCTTTGAGAAAGGATCACAGTTTTGGGTTGCAAAGGGTTTGCAAAGGGTAAGTTTGGCAACTGTTTGGTGGTAGATGAGTAATCGTAGCGGTGATATTTTGCTACCAAGTTATTGGAGGAGTAGTAGAATGTAGAATGGTTTTGATCTGTATCTCTTGGGGGAAAATTAATTCACATGGAATGTTTGGTTTCGAAGTAAGTCTGAAAAGTGTTACGACTGAGTAGAACCTATGGTATAGTGAAACTTCAGAACTTCAGTTCATGATTGAATGGTCGGTGATTATCGAAGGTATGGAAACCTTGATTACTTCTATAGAGCAACGCAATTGGATAATGATGCGAGATTTGGTGAGAAATTTCTAAGTATGCAATTGAGTGAGTATGTTAGAATTGGGGAAAATGTTGGAGAGTCAATCCGTTGATTTCCCTATATGTTATAATTGAAATTTGTGGAAGAGATCTTGGAGGTTAAATTTGGGTTTGCATTGTTATGCTAGACCTTTGGTCACACAATGATTATGTGTAGAGAAAGTGGAATAATGGAGTTTCCTGATCAGTATAATGATAATTGATAGAACCCTTTTGATGTAGTACATGATTGTGCGGGTTAAGGATTCGAGTTGTTGTTCTTGGAAATTGGAGGTAATGTGATGGTGTGGAGCCTATTCTGTGGTGCCTTGAACGCCTTCTATTAAATCGATTTTGGTTAGTAGAATGAATTATCTAGAGTATTCGGTGGATTCAATATAGCCTCTCCACAATTGTGTGGATGATGTCCTTCAGTTTGATCATAATTTGAGGATGTTTAACTAAGAGGTTTAACCGCAGTGGTATGCGATGAATTCAATTTCAAGGTTCGAGAGAAATTTTATTCCTAGAAGAGAGAAATTGAGGAAAATGATGTTTCATCGGATAATGAGGCGTTTTCTTGATTCTCGTTTGAGTTTTGTGGTTGACCGGTGTTTTCTGCAAATTGAGTCGGCATTGTGTGGGCATGTTTCATTTCTTCCAATTCTGATAAACCACAAGAAGTATTTGATTTGGCATTCGAGTGATTTCTTCTTTGGTTGTTGTGGTGTTCATTTGTAAACTGCCTATAAAAAAAACATACAAAGATTTGTTTCCGAGATGAATTGTCAAATTTGGGGATTTATTCTTTTAGCGGAGAGTTAGCATTACGTGGTTGCGATGAGGACTCTCTATTTCCAATTGGATTCTCTTCGTTCCTGAAACTTGCAGAAATTGGGAAGTTAGCATATCGTTTTGCCTGTCTCTGGTTCATTCGCGAATTACACAACGTCTGTTGTGTTCTGGGCTGAGTGAGCAGCTGAGTCATTCAAAGTTTGAGATTTAGTAAAAGTCGTTGACCGTCAAGTAATGTCTTACCTTCGATCCTCCTCTAATGAGTGAACTTAGAAATTGCAGGTTGAGCGTTAGGTCAGTCATCGTTTTACATTTTTTTGTTGTGGTTTCTCTACTCCGAGAGAGAGACCACTTCAGGGCTAGAGTCTCGCATGTGCGAGTAGTATGAGGCCACTTCAGGGCTAGAGTCTCGCATGTGCGAGTAGTATTTAGACCTGTTCGTTTCTGATATGTGCTAATTTGTTGAATGCAATTCCGTAATATTTTTAATCGTGTATTCGTTTCGTTGGTAGAATTCGGGGTCGAATTCTGTTAAGGGGGGTAGAATGTAATACCCCGAAAACGGATCGGTAATTAGAGGTTCAGCCGGAGGAGAAAAATGCAAAGAAAGGAATATAAATTCTGAGAAAAGAGGGGGGTTTTCGCATTTTTACGACAACCTGGGCCGCAGTCGCGCCTGTGGCCCAAGAGGGAGAGGCCGCCCAAGGGGGCGGCCAAGGGAGGGGGGCGCCCCAACCCTAGCCGCCTCCCCACTCCTTCCTCTCCTCCCCTAGAGCCGCCACCTCTATTCCTCTCCTCCCGGTGTTCCTTGCTGCTCCTTGACGGCGTCTCGCTGCTGCGGAGATCCCCGTGTCGCCCCAAGCTCTCCCCGGCCGCCTCCTTCCAACGGCGCCGCCGCCTGCTCACGGCGATCTTGTGGCCGGTCTTGGAGAGGGAAGGAGGAGAAGGGAGGGAGGTTCTTGGGAGGTGGATCCATGTCTCCTGCAGATCTTCAAGGGTAACGATTGTTTTAGTGGTAGTTTGATTCGGTTTTATTGATTAATGGTGGATTAGATCTAAATCGCGTTCTGTCCTGGAGATTCCAGAACGCACCCATCTCCTTGCGCGGCCAGTTTGGACCCTTTTTAGGCCGAATCTCGGGTTTACCTCTCCTAGAGAATTGTTCCTGGTTTCATTAGCTTTCGTTTGGCACCTGGATCACGAATTTTCACCCAGTAGATTAAAAGTTATGACTGTTTTACCACGTACTTCTTTGTCTGTCAGAAATTCTGGGTATAGTCGGTTGCACCTAGGTTTTGATCTAGTTAGAATCAGAATCAGGTCGTCCACCCAACTAGGTTTATGAAGATAATTTCACCATGTTTCCAGGCTGATAAAGATCACTTTATTTGGATCAGTGGGTTAAAAGTTAGAGTCTTTTCTTTAGGGCTGTTCTGAATTCTGGACAAACTGCAGTTATAGTTTTTCATTGGATGGTTAGACCTCTGTTTTGCCGAATTAAAGTTTACCATCAACTAGTGTTTCGTAGCCAGTTAAGTTAAGAAAAGATGAGCACTGGTTTCAGGTCTTTTGGACTTACGGTTAATTATTGGTGAATTTTCTAGTAAAACTGCCAGATTAGGGATATTTGGAATGTTTGGGTAAATTGATCAAATTGAACCTTTTGTTTGGTAGATTTGGCTAGAGATTGTGGGAGGACACGTGTAGCAATGCCTTTCTCGTTTGTCCTCATTTCGATTATTTTACATTGTAGGCGGTGAAGCGGTGAGTGGAGGGTATCTCAATTACCTCCCAACCCGTTATGTGGCAGCAAGTAACTTGTATAATATGATTGATGCATTATGTGATGTGTGAATGAATGATTATATTTGTTCGTATTTGTAGATGAATGCCATGTGTATCTTTTCATGTATGAGTACTATTCAATGTTTCCATGGAATCACATCATGACATGCATAATTACATTTGTAAGACCCATCAATTCCAAGATGGGCATTTGAAAATCCCATCAATTCTGAATGGGTACGTGAGTCCACCATTCCAATGTGGACCACGTTACGTGAGTCCACCATTCCAATGTGGGCCACGTTGGACGATTGTATGAAACGTTCTTCATACGACATTTTAAGTGAACACCGACGGGTGTTTCACTCGCTATACTGCGATATGCCGCGATATGTCCAATTCCTTCAATGCATCATTCCACTTCATCCATTCATAAAGTTGTTTCAATCAATGTTCAAATTATGAAAGTGATATATTGTTCATGGAATGTTTGATTGTTACATACAATTACTTGCTGAGTCTTTGGCTCATTCTTGCTTTGTTGTTTTATTTAGGTAAATGACAAGGAAGAACGGTTTTCATGGTGGGTAGAACAACATGATGCACTCACTACCATAATCCAAAACATTTGAGAAATTAATAGTGTCTTCGATCTATACCTGGTGTTGAATTGTAATAAGCCAACTTGGCCTTATTTACCATATCTTTCTGAATTGTTTATTTCCATTCTGTTGATTAAACTTGATGATGAATACTTGTTTTCGTATAATCTTAATACTTGCTTCACCTTATCATGCGTCTTGATGTTAATCTTTTAAAGAGTAGTGGTTGTAGGTGACATCTTGACTTCCTTATAGTCAGGGTGTTACAACTATAATTCAGAAGAATTTAAAATAATAACTCATTTAATGAGATAGAGATCAACATATAATTAAACAAATGCAGGAATAAAGACTGGATCCGAAAGACTATATCGAAGGGTATGGATATCATGGGGATATGCTCTAGATATTAGGATGATGTGACAATTGGCAATGGAGTTTATGGTTTGTCGTTTCAAGGGTTTTCGATAAAGTTCAGATCTGTCAGGACAGGGGCGGTCTGACCGGCCATAGCATGGCGGTCCGACCGGTTCCAAATCGGTCGGACCGGCCATGAGCAGAGGTCGGACCGGCCATGACCAAATAGTATCAAATTGAGCTGGGCCAAAAATAGAGGGTGTAGGCAAGAGATGGGATTCTATTGTACTTGGTCTCATAATTTTTGGAGTCTCCAGTCAAAATTTCTATTCGTTTTAAATTTCCAGAAGGTTTCGGAATTTCAGGGCTTGAAATTCGGCTAAGTCCTTTTGGGCGGTCGGACCAGCCTATAGCTGGCGGTCCGAAAGGAAAGGCTAGAGGTCCGACCGGCCCTGAGGGGCGGTCGGACCGGTTGTCACTTGAACACTGGCCTTCGTGGCGGCGTTGTTCGTTGGTTAGGTCAAAGTCATGAGTTTCAGGGCATATGTATTGCATGATGCATGTTTTGACTAACATGGGTCAACTTGTGAAGAACTTGTTCCCAAAATCGGTTTACTTGTCTATGGTTGTGCAGGTTGCTTGGTGGTCAACGACGGTCAACGGCGAGGATGATCGGGACTAGGCTTGGAGAGCTGAGGTCCAGAACGATTGACGATGCCGGGTGAGGTCAATGACTCAAGCGTGATGCAAGATGGATAGGGGTGACCTATTAGCAAATCCGAGGCGCAAGATGGCGTTAGGTGAAGCTGTTTAGGTCAAAAGGCTAAAGACGACGCTGTGCGAAGCATGCGTGTGTGACCCGTTTGTTAGTGGGCCTTAACGGGAGCCCAATAGGATCAAACTTCTAGCAGGTCTAAGCCTCCACTATAAATAGGAGAGGATGGTGGCTGCACCAACTCTTGACCCTCTTTATATTAGAAAACCCTAATTTTGTTTAGGGAGAGCTAGGCGTGGAGGCTAGGGTTCTTGAAGGTTTGATTGGATTTTCATGCTCTTGGATTGACCACTGATCCTTGATAGAGTGGGTGTAATCCAGCATCAATCACGTTTTTATCTATGTAAGGTTTGCTTGAGATAAGTCTCTTTTCGCTCTTGTTTTCAATTTCGTGATTTTAGGGCTTTCATTGATCCACGAGTTTTTGCTTGATATCGTCACATGGATTAGCTTCCTGTGTTGTGTGGGAACTCATCTAGGATCTTCGTGATCATCAATCACCCACGAGCAAGCGATTGGATCTAGTTTTCATTTTTGCTCGGTTTTAGACCCTTCTCCAATCAGATCGTAAAGGATCTTTATTTGTCCAAAATTATCATAATTGTTGATTGGAATAGGTCCTTAATATCATAGAGAAGGTGTATACCAAGCTTCGTGAAGTTTGGAGTTGAGAATCAAAAGTTAGATCTATTTGCAACTTCGTCATCGGGGTTGTTCTTGCTGTTCTGGAGCCTGGCGGTCAGACCGCCCGAGGGCACCGGTCGACCGATTTGGTCAGAGATCCGACCACACTAACACAGTGGTCAGACCGCTAGTACTGATTTGTGCTTTAGCTTGTGTTGATTTTTGTCATATTATTTAGGGGGTAAATTGGACTCAATACTAGTCTTCCGCTGTACTGGTACATTGATCTTCATAGCTTCCTCATAGCTATTGGAGTGAAATTGTGTTGAATTCATAATTTGTGAAAAAGTGAGCGTGCTCCTATTCACCCCCCCTCTAGTCACCTTTTCGGTCCAACAAAGGGGTGATCAAGGACCACAAGCAGTACTTAAGCAACCATAACATGGAGAGAATTATCACCACATCTAACTTTATTTATTACAGTTCATCAATTAACGAATGAAAGACATAACCAAATCTTATTATTGAAAATAGAGTGTGGTGAAGTGAATGAATAGTATGTGTCTACTCCCTCCCAATAGAGTCATCATCAACGACCACCTAAAAATAAACAAACAAAGCAAGAATGAGTCCGAGACTCAGCAAATACAAAGAATAATTTGAACTGCATTGAACATGAACAATACAGTATCATTAAGAATATATGAATGAATGGAATGAATGAAATAAAAAGACTGCACTCATGGGTATACCGGTATAGCTAGTGACACACCCGTCGGTGTTCACTTAAGCCCGCATTTAACAAAATACGGGGATCCAAATCCCGTATGAAGAACATTTCATACAGGTGTCCAAATCTGCCCACATTGGAATAGTGGGTCTTACATGCCCATACTGGAATTGATGGGTCTTTATTTTCCACTCCCGTGGAAGAAACATGAACAAATGAATGAATGGAATGAAACATGAATAATGAAAGACATCATCTCTTTCAACATGGATTAACGAATATGAAAGGAACATGAAGCATTGAAAGTAATCATGGATCATAGAAATAACAGTATGAACACAAGTACTTATCATTTATCAACATAAAGAATTACCATGTACTTGCCCATATTGAAATTATAGGACTTCACTACCCACTCCCGTGGGCGAACAGGAATGAAGGAACAAACGAATATAACGAACGTAGTCTTATTATTGAAGATTCATGGTATATCAACTATGAAAGGAAACAAGGAATACCGAAATTACCCATTTCACATTCATCAATCAAGTGGAACAAACAACAAGCAAGACAAATCAATTGTACCTGCCTTTCGAGCTGCGACGTGTTAGGAGGCAAGGACGAAGCCACTAATCTCGAATTCCCTTCTCCTACACAAATTAATTACTTAAATAAGTAACAACGTGAAAAGGACGCTACTTGAAATGCTTAGTCGCAGCATCCTAAACCCAAGGTTCACATAGTCGATCTACCCAATTAAACCGACAGTCTAGCAGGACAGTAAACTGGACAGTGGTACTAAAAGCAACACAACTCTTGCTCTGAGACTTGAAATAGAGTTTTCTCAGATCATGTGGAAAGATAACAATATCCTCCATAAAAGTCTAGTTGGTGGAATCTTCAAATTCGGCAAAAAAACCTAGACTAACAATCCAATGAAAGTCGAACATCCAATCTGTCTAACAAAACCACATAGCAGTAGAGCAATAATCATATCTTTTGTTCTACAAATCCAAATTGAGTGTTCCTTATCAATATAGAAAGGTTATAAAAAATTATACAACAACTTAGTTGGGTGGAAACCCTGATTCTGCCCTTAACTTAGTCATAACTTAATAGACAAGTTGACAGTTGATTCACGTCAGGTTTTCAGGACAGTAGGAAATAATTAATCATATCTCCCAAACCGTAACTCGGAACGGAGTGATCCTGGACTCTCTGGAAACAAGACAAAACCGTCTACGATAATCTAGTCGGAAACATACTCTGATTCTGCCTTCTAATAAATCTAATGATCAGGTGAATTTTCTGTTCCTTCAATCTTTCAGTCAGAAATGCAGCGGTAGTATAAAATTCATAACTTTTGATTGACATCACTACAAATCATGTTCTTTACCAATCTAGAAATCTTACTGGATTTCCTACAAAATTCATGTTGGGTGAATCTTCTTATTCGGTCTCTAAATAAGTCATATTGGCTAGACAATGTGACTGCTAATTCTTGTCAGCTCTTCTGGACAGTGGCAAAGCAACTATCATAAGTTCTAAATCGTAACTCCAAAGCGAGGGATTTGTGCCCCTATGGAAAGCTATGAATGAGCACTACAACTTTATAAGAGATGAGATTTCCCAATTCGGTCTATAATTGCACGAAAACAGACGCACAAGAACACCTACAGATTCTGAATCTTGTGCAACAGATCGATGAAAATATAACACCACTATAATGGAGCTCGGGGACTTACCGTTGGAGTTGAACTTACCCGGCGTGTCCCCGGCAAGGTGCTGGACCAGAGAGGGGTGGTGGAGGCGTTGGGGAAGGGGAGAGGGACAGGGGCAGCGCACCAAGGAGGAGGGGGTGGCGGCTTGGGGGGAGGAGTGGGGAGAGAGGGGAGTGGGGCTAGGGTTTAGGGGAGGGAAACCCCCCTCATGGCCGGCCCCCCTCATGGGCCCCTCCTGCGCTACGGCCCAGGCCCAAGTTGCTAGAAAAATGCTGAAAACCCCCCGATGAAAAAGATAATTCTGGATTTTTGTTTCACTCCCTCTCCCGAGACTTCTTCCGAAAAGCCGATTCACTTTCGGGATATTACAGTTTCTCTTAAATCCAAAAATGGTATAACCACATTTGTTCAGCGGTTTTACCGCAAGGCGGTGGTATTGATTTTTAGTTGGTGGTACGACTTTTCCAGAGAAGGTGTTTTTCTGATACTGGACCTTTTTCTATTGAGCAGTCTGACCGCCCTTCTGGCGGTCTGATCGGTTGGGTCCGCTCCGACCGCCCTTGTGAGGGTGGTCGATCTGGCAGTGTCTCCAATGGCTAGTTTTTTAGCCGTTGGAGCTACGACAGTTTGACTAGCCATTGGTTGGCGGTCTGACCGGCCATTGGTTTGCGATCTGACCGGTTTTTCTTGATTTTCTAAAGATTCTCTTCCAACGACTAGTTTTCTTTATGTGGGTATAAATACCCCCTTGTGGCCGGTTGTGCAGTGATTTCTCGTGCTATATTCATTCCCTTGAGCAGAAAGCAAGCCCTCTACACTCTTATGTGCGCGTGTTGTACTTAGTGAGCTTAGAAAGCAAACTCTAAGTACATGTGTTACTTTAGGTAGTGGATTGTATATCCATTGAGCTTAGACACTTGATTCATTCAAGTGAGCATCGCCGACTTGTTATACTTGGTGTTTGCCGACACTTAGACAGCTTGGAGGAGTTGAGCCGGTGATCTTCTCAAAGAAGGTTGTGATCGACTCGGGAGGTTGTGAGTGGTTTGGTGCTCGCCATCTCCGGAGTGAAGGTAGAGCAACCCCGAGTGGATCAAGGTGTTGGTTCATGTTGGAGCTGGTCCAAGTAGTTGGACTAACCTCAGAGGTGGTTGGCTTAGTTCGTAGAGCCAGTCTAATTTGTTTGGGCTTTCCTCAACATGGATTAGGGGAGACCGGCAAATCTCTGACCACCACTGTAAAATATCGTTGTGTCATTGTGGTTTATTTTCTAGTGATTTACTTTGTGCAATTTACATTCTTAGAATTAAATTGCTTAATGTCTTTGTATATTTACTATCATTCACATAGTCTTATGTTGTTGGTGCACTTAGTGAGACGAGTTGTTTTAGGTCTTAATTGTGCAAAATCGATTTGTCTTACTCTTCCGCATTAGAAATTGATTTTAGTCAAAAGAATTTTAAAACCGCCTATTCACCCCCCTCTAGTCGGCCTCCTCGATCTTACATTAAGTCAAATTAGAAATTAATCATTTAGTTAAAGTAATGAGTCTATGGCATGTGGGACCACCACTGGTTTATAAATAAAAATCAAGAAAATAAAACTATGAGTCACTAACAAGTAGGCTCCACATGTAAGTTAATAAAATTAAGAAAAAGTGAAAAAATGGGAAAACCGCTTCCAGTTCAGTGGAAAATACTCTTTCCCTGTTGGGAAGTGTAAATCTCAGAAGAACTCAGAGGAAAATACATTTTTCTCTATTAGAAATCGTAAACATCAAAAAATATGCTTTCAAACCAAAGCAAATTAAAATGTTAATAACTTTTGCATACGAACTCCAAATTGAATAAATATTTTTTTTATCTAAATTCATATACAGTCATGATATGTCTGTATATGCAAAAATATTTGGATTTTGTTTCTGTTTGAATTATGTTTCTATAATTAATTTACTACCAGCTCTTTTTCAATAGACTTTGATACTTCAAACAAAATTTACAACGATCCTGCATCCTCATACTCTGAGATACCAGAGCATGGCAAGGACCCACTTTTACCATTTTGATCCTATTATTTCCTATATTTTACTTTTTTTGCAAAATCTATTATGCATGCATGTATATTTGCTTAAAATTGCTATATTTAGGGATAACGGTGGTTATTTTCTTATTCAATGCATGATCCTCCTTGAAATATTGGTGTCCATACTATTGTACCCAATAGGCTATGGTTTAGATAATAGATGATGTCATTTGTGTATTTCGAGTGCGAATATCGCACAAATGCCTAGGCGAGCTCTCGATTTACTAAAATTAAGAAAATAGATGAAATGTTGATATGAATTTGGGAGATTTTTAAATGATTGTCCAAAGGGGTTTACCTCTATTATTTTGTATAAAAACAAAAATGAAAACTTAGTTTCTAACACGGACAAGTTATATTATAATCCGAGGAGCGTGAGTGGTGTATCTCACAAGTAGATAGGGGGAGATCGTCGCCCGGGTCAATTAAAGACCGAATGTCAGTGCCACCAATCTAAGCTTAGGTGTACGAGCACATGTGCCGGTATGGAGAAACCTTAGCTAATTTAGTCATTAAAGACTAGCCTTACATATTTGTAGGCTGTAGTTGTGCAGGCAAGACCACGTACGCACGTTCGAAGGGCTCCCTTCACCACGGTGTCAGGAGCGAAGCTTGCTGACACAACGATGAAAGACTCACTTTGACTAGAGGTACCCGGGATCTAAGCGAGGTTTGTCATTGCCGGGCTAGTGCAAAGCTATGACTAATTGATGTAAAGGCTTTGTTACGTGCTCTAGACTGCTTACTAAAAGATCATGAGCGGTGGTATCGACCGATATAGAATAATCTGGAGAATTCTTATAATGTATGTGAAGTTGTACATCTCTATAGAGTGTAAATCTATTTAAATAGCCGTGCTCGCGGTCATAAGCGTGCATAGTGCTGTCCATCAGGTATAGTCTCTACTTTTGCCAAAACTGTCTTATCAGGAAATGTTGGGATTGGTATTTTTTGTCATATTTGAATTGAGTGCCATGGTATGGCTAAAAATAAGATGTTGTTCACATCCAAGGAGGGTTGTGATTTGTGATTTATTAATTTACTTACTTGTTGTTCTTTATCTATTTAACTGCTCTTCAAACTTTCGTTGCAAAATACTATGTATTGATATTACAAATAAAATTTGCTTAATGCTGAAAACAACTTGTAACATAGATCCTCCTCCCTTGTTATCCATGCATATATATAAATTTTGCGATATACTACAAGTCTTGCTGAGTACGCAATGTACTCAATCTTGTTTAAATTGTTATTCAGAGGATGAGGATGACCATATGCCGGATGACACCTTCTTTGGTCCCGGTACCAGGGGCACAGGGACAGGTCTTTCTAGGGTTTACTCCTTATCGATTGCCTGAGGGTTTGGATGGGCATGCCGCTGGACTTTCGCTTTTAATCTACTAAATTTTCGAAGCTACTTCCGATACTTGAACTTTTATTTGGGTGGTCAGCCCTTGTATTGTAAACTATGTAATTGTCTAAGTTTATGTACCATATTTGGTTCATGTTGTATGTAATTGTGTATGGATGTAATATCCCGATAGTCGATTAGAGAGAACTTCATTCAATTTTGAATTTCTTCTCTCAACGAAGAATTTTACCAGCGAATATTAGAATTAAAAAGGGGTTTTGGCAAAATTTTAACAACTTGGGCCATGGGCCACAACCTAGAAGGCCCAAGAGGCGGGTGGGGGGAGGCCGGCCACAAGGGGGGGGAGGCACCACTTCTCCTCCTCCCAACCCTAGCCGCCCCACTCCTCCTCTCCCACCCCAAGCCACCACCCTCTCCCCCATCTTGGCGCCCCCTGCTGCCCTGCTGCCGCCCCTCCCAGGTGGTGGTGCTCCTCCTCCCCCGAAGACGAGTGCTCCTGCCGATCCTTCTCCCCGGGCGTCGGGAGTTGCGGGTTGTAGCCGGCCAAGGGAAGGAAGAAGAGAGGAGAAGGGGGATCATCCTCCCCAAGCCTCGTTCGTCGTCCTCCTGGGTTCTACAAGGGTAACGAGGTGTTTCCTCTCACTGTTTGATGTTGTTTAGTGGCTAATTCGGTTAGTTTGATTGGATTGCATAGGTGCTGTTAGAAATTCAGATTCTGTCCAGCAGGTTGCGCGAACGATTTAGGGTCCTTAGAAGCAGAATTAGAGGTTTCCACCTTTAGAGATTTGTATCTACTGTTCTTATCTTTCCATAGCCGCCAAGATCACAAGATTTCGATCTACGGTTCAAAAGTTATGATATAATCTTCCCACACTGTTCTGACTGCCTGTCGAGAATGAACTATCTAGTTGTCTTTTAAAATATGAATAAGTTAATGGCAGATTCACAGTTTTCACCTAACTAGTTTATTGTATAAAATTTTATAATCTTTCCAGATTGATAAAGAACACCCCAATCAGAGCTGTAGGTTAAAAGTTGTGTTATATTCTTTACTACTGTTCCTTTCATCTAGACAGAACCCATCTTGTATTTTCATCCACTGTTTGGCAATTTAGTTTGGCCGAATTAGTTGATCTTGTCTACTAGAATTTTGTAGATAGGTTCGTTTAGTTTCCATAGGATCTATCCTCACCTCGTTCCGAGTCCCAGATTAATAAATATGAATTTTGCCGTGCTGCTGTCCAGACTCTTTCCGGCGATTGAGTTGCCCGTTTTCAGAATTAATACTAATAGTTTACTCTAAGGTTTTGGGGAATGTGTTGTAGAGTGATACCGGTAGTATTTTATACCATGTCGTTCTTATTTCAAGTACGTACTTGTGTAGGTGGTGAGGCGTCGAATTTAGGAGCATCTTCGTTGCCTCCTAGCGCGTCACAACGCGGAAGGCAAGTACCTTGTAATTCTTTATAGATGAATGATGAGTGGTTGTATTTATACTGTTATTTATACGAACCATGATTATACTTCATGTTTATATTCCTTTCAAATGTGCTATTGCCATGATTAGAGTTGCTCTCATTCATTATTCATATTTCATAACATGCACCTCTTGTCATATTCCATCCACGGGAGTGGATTATAAAGATCCATCAATTCCAGTATAGGCACGTAAGACCCACCATTCCAATGTGGGCAGAGTTGGACACCCATATGAAACATTCTTCATACGGGATTTGGATCCTCGTATTTGGTTAAATGCGGGACTAAGTGGACACCGACGGGTGTGCCACTGTCTATACCGGTATGAGCATGTGTGCAGTCCATTCCTTTCAATACATCCATACATTCCATATATTCATTGTTATGTTCATACTCTGTAATGTTGTTGTCTCGTTCAATTATTTATGGTACTTGCTGAGTCTCGGACTCATTCTTGATTTATTTATTTAAGTGATCGTTGATGATGGCTATGTTGGGAGGGAGTAGACAAGCACTTTTCACTCAGTCACCATATTCTATTTTCAATAATAAGTTTCGATTATATCTTCCATTCGTCAATTGATAAACTGTAATAAATAAAGTTAGAAGTGGTTGATATTTCTCTCCCCCTTATTATACTCAATTGGATTTAGTTTTATTCATGTATTGGTTCTATTGTACGATGATCCCTTTATGCCTTCAGATGAGTTATTGTTTAAAATATTTCTGAATTATAGTAGTATGTTAGATCCTTAAGGTAACATTTTGACTTCTGAATAACCAGGGTGTTATAGTTGGTATCAGAGCGGGCTTTAGGTCCGTGCTTAATAGAAAAATCTTAAAACGACATACTATGCACAGTAGGAGGGGATGGGTAAATCATTGCTTCCGCATTTCCATTGATGTGACTCAATTAATGAGCCGTTATTGAATTGTTTTATGCTATATTGTTGTTAAGCTAAGTGTTTGGTTTTATTTGATGTGGTGTTCTCAGATGGCAAGGGGTAGAAGCCGTGGCCGTGGTCGTCCACTGATCCGTGGCCGTGGTCGTGGACGTGGTCCGGCTGTGTCTTCGCTTTCGTTTGAGGGATCTGCTGGTGCTGCTACTAAGGAGATTGCCTCAGCTGCTCCTCCACCCGCAGAGGCTCAGGACGCGTCAGCAAATATTATTTAGAATCTTCAAAGGAGAACCAGCAACTCCGCCAGAAATTGCAGGCAGCGTTTCCTGCGGCGGAACCAATTGCTACAGCAGTTCCACCCGAGACTAGGATGAGTCTCCGCGAGTGGATGTCGCTTCGCCTGGATACCTTTGACGGAGCTGGTACTCCGGTTCAGGCTGTAGATTGGTTAAGGTACATGGAAAGACAGTTTAGGGCGTTAGAGCTGACTTCTGCGTAGAAGGCGCGATTTGTGGCCTTTCGGTGAAGGGCAGGCGATATCCGTGGGAAGGGGTTCATTTGCTAGGACCCGGTCGAGGACCGATTACTTGGGAGGTATTCGTGGAGCAATTCAGAACAAAGTTCTATCCGGATTCCTTCCTTGAGAAGATGGAGCAATCACTGCTGACATTTGTTCAAGGGAAGATGTCAGTGTCTGAGTATGAGACTGGGTTTAATAATCTGGTACGCGTTGTACCAACAGTGGCTAATGATGATTGGGAGAAGGCCAAGAGGTTTCGTCGGGGCCTCCATCAGGAGTATCGCCAGATTCTGGGGGCGACCGGTTTGCGCGACTTCAGCTCTGTGGTCGAACAGGCCAGGGGGATGGAGCTGAAGAGGGATCCTTCTTCGTAGAGGCAGGCTGCTAGTGGCCCTGCCCCTACTGGTGGTGCTGGTGGTGGCCAAAAGCGGAGTTTTGGTGGGGGAGGTGGGTCTTCTCAGTGACCTACTCCTAAGAGGTTACAGGGAGGTCATCACTCGCGTCCTGTTCAGTAGTGGCAGTCTTCTTCTTCGGCGCCACATTTTTCGTCATCCACACCGCAGATGCGGCCTGCTCCAGGTCAAGGTATGAAATGCTTCAGGTGTGGTGAGGGGCACCGTGCTTCAGAATGTTCTTTCAAAGGGACATGTCGTCAGTGTGGTTGGGAAGGCCACAAGATATCCGTATGCAAGCAAAACCCAGTGAGCATCATCAAGTGGGAGTCAGTTCCAGCAGCTTCTTCTTCTAGTGCTCCTCGGGGTTTAGTTTAGACTCTAGCTGCTATGCATGTGCCACAGTTCTCTTCAGGGTGGGTTCCTCCTACAGCGTTTACTCTTGCACCTCCTGCGGGGTTCTACTAGAACCCCGTTCCGTTTGCACCGTCGTCGTTCATTTCTCCCGCGGCAGTTCCTGTTTACCCTTCACCGAGTGTCGGTGCATCCTCTGCTCTAGCACTACCGGGAGTCTGCGCAATGCCCACCCCTGAGACTATGGGCCATCCTGACGTGGTGATAGGTACTTTGCTAGTCGATTCACATGATGCTTTCGTTCTATTTGATTCAGGGGCTACTTATTCGTTTGTGTCTCTAGAGTTTGCTACAAGGGCGGGTTTGAGTTTGCAGCATATTTATGAGTTTGTGGTAGTCAGCTCTCGCCGGAGGGTCTTATTTCTAGCTCTACAACATGTCCGAGCTGTTCTATCACTATCGATGATGAGAATTTCACTGCTAACCTTATGGTAATTCAGTTGTCACCTTTTGATGTTATTCTGGGCATGGACTAGTTATTCCGCTACCGTGCCGAGATTTGTTGCTTCTGGAAGACGGTGACTTTGCAATCCCCGTCCGGTGTGGAGCTGGTGTTTCAGGGCAGTGCACCGTCTGATTCATTGTTCGTGTTGGCTAGTCGTTTCCTAGTCACCGGACCTCAACCATTGGGTTGCTTTGGTCTCTCAGCTAGAAGACTGATTCTTCACTGTATTGAGGAGATTCTTGTGGTGAATGAGTTTCCTGATGTCTTTCCTGTGGAGCTTCCTATCTTTCACGTGTTTCTATTGTTGCTTCATATGGAATAAAAAATAAAAATAACTTGAATTTTCATTAAAAATAGAAGTTATAACGAGGATAACTCGAATGTTATCTGAGGAGACCGCGAAAGAGTGCAACAACATCTATCTATCTTGGGAGAATACATTGATCCAAGGGGAAGTGAAGAGCCGAGGCAGCGACGGGGGAGATGAAGACAATATCTTGCTGCTTGGAGAGAAAGTCTAGTGTCGGCGTTATTGAAGAAGTTAGTCGTCAAAGAAACTCGATGATGGGGAAATCCTGACAGAGAGGAATTGAAGCTTTACATTGAAGATGAGCTATGGAAGATATGGGTTCATCGGGTAGTTAGGAGCGTGCCATCACTAGTAAGGAGCACGTTGTCATCGACGATGACAAAAATATTCTCCATATCGTTATACAATGACTAAAATAGACATGTCGACATTAATAAAGATGGGAGGTCACCACGGTTAGTGAGGAAGCCACAACATTGAGTTGGCCAACGTCGAAGAAGAGGAGCGATTGACATGAGAGAAGGGGCTGTCGAGCATGTATAATATCATGTTTGTGTATGTACATGCCTGCATTCGTACGAATAGAAGCGTGGGCGTGCAGAGGTAGAGGAGCAAAACGCTTGGAGCAGAGATGGCGCAGCAGTAGGGAATATGCTCGGGGTCACCGGAGATAGCGTGACACGTGCCCCCAGCTGGGATCGGTGACTGTTACATGTGCATGTGCGTTGATGTCACAATGGTTAGCATTAAGCAATAATTAGAGAGAAGTAGAAGATAACTATGTGGTAAAGTATTGCATTGGAATGAGTAGCAGCTGAGAGGGAACAATCAAGATTTGAGCTTACTATTGGAGGTTGAAGCAAAAAAAATTATGACGACGAGAAAAGATAGAAGTCACACAGTTTGGTGGGATAGTCAGCGTGTGAGGGAAGATAATTCCAAGGTAGGTCTCCCATGGTACATCAGTGTATGTCATTTAAACTAATATATTATACCATTTAAACTAATAAGATAATTTGTCGTACACATAATCATTGTATTAGTTAAGATTAAATAGAGGTACATGTGCATCCATACAATTTAGAAAAAAAAATAATTAATTGAGTAAGAATAAAGGCATGCAACTACTTGATCTATGAATGATGAAAAGTGATTAGTTTCTAAGAATCTCAATAACTTATTATGCTCAATGATTTTCTTCCATCAAAGCACATATTTCAATTATGTTCCTCAGGTTGTAATATATTTGCTTCAATTGTCATTTCAATATTTATGATATCTTAAAAGTCTAAATAGCATATAAGATACGTAAATATATTATCAAAAATTTATACAAATTTGAAACAAATCTAGCTGTGTAAGAAATGTTTGGTTTTAGATACTGCTTTTCATGACGGGGCGGAGAAAAATACTCCCTGGAGTATCAAGTAGTTAACAGGAGATTCCTAGATTTTTTTCGTGGATAGGATCGGGTTTTGCCAGATCAGAGTTGAAACCCATCTGTTTCAACTGAGTTTGCTTGAGTTATGTGCATTCATCCAAGTCAAGCCGATTCCAACCAGTTTTTTTAACAAGTCAATGAAAACAAAAATAGTTGTTTTAGTGTCAAAGTTATGCATCGCAATAACAATTTTGAGGTTATATTCAAATTTATAAAAAGGAAACATATATAGATCTCAAGGAATTTTACTTTTACATCTTGAGAAACTATCACAACATATAATCGATATGAAGGAACACATGGTGGTATTGATATTTAACTAGCAGGGTGGCTCACAGATTTGTGCGGCTAGATTTGTTTTAAAGTTTATAATATCAAATTATATAACTTAGATGTTTGATAATATATTTATGTATCTTATAGGCTATTTAGATTTTTATAATATCATAAACATTGAAAATTACAATACAAGCTTGAAGGAAAATGTAACTTAAGAACGTAATTGAAGTATGAGCATTGGTGGAAGAAAATCCCTGAGCATAATAAGTTAATCACTCTCCATCATGCTAGGATTATGTAGTGGCATGCCCCTATTCTTCCTCTATTAGTTACTCTGTTCCTAAATGTATGCATGCAGATATACATCTATTTAATTTTAAGCAATATGTTGATTATATGTACGGAAAATTATCTTATTAGTTTACATGGTATTAGAGTACATTGCTTACACGTACACTGATGCACTATGGACGACCCACCTTAAACTTATCTTCTCTCATACGCTGGATGGCCCACGAACCGTGTATGTTCTATCTCTTCTCATCACCACAGCTTTTCTACTTCAACCTCCAACAGTAATCACAATTCTTGATCGATCTCTCTTAGCTACTATACATTCCAATGCAATACTCTATCACATGGTTATATTCTAATTCTGTCCAATTATTCGTTAATGCTGACCGTTGTGACATTAATATGCATACACGTTGACGAGAATTTAATAATCATTAATTAATAAAGCTTTTCATATATAATATTTATTGTAGATAATGGTATTCTAATAGCCTTCCAATATACCCTTGGTTGGAGATACTTGCCACGACCAATTCAGGTTATGACCACCCCCTGGTCGGAAAGTCTGTTACGACCAGGTCAAATCACGACCACACTCTAGTCGATAAGTCTCACAGACAGAAATGTGGGCCATATCTTATCAACTAGGGACTATGTACACCATGTCCAACTATGCATGGTAGCAAATACAACACGTGCACATATGCGTTTCTGACATAACTGCACATACACCTCTCTCCGTCTTTGGCAATAACCATCTAGTGAACGTGCAAGGAGGATGTCTAACAATAACCGTCATCAATATGCAGATTCCAACAACTATCAAGCTATCTCCTGATGGACAACAATTGCCACCCATTCGACGCTTTATAAGGGGTGGTGCTGGCAGATGGAGAGGGGAGCGAGAGAATAAAGAAGCCATCGCGAACATTCATATTTTCAGTAGCACATTGTGCATTGTAATACAAGAACATAGAAGTAGGGTTGTTATTCTCCCAGAGAAGGCTTGAACCTATCTAAAAACACCATGTCTCTTCCTGCGTGATCTCGAGAGTCATGTTCCCCGTATTTACTCACAAATATCGATAGTAATTCATCGACACATGTGCAACTGTTGTCGATACCTCCGGGGCCACCCATCACGATCTCTCCGGTGGTCCCGAGCCTATTCTATATGGTTGTGTCATCTCTACTCCAAGCTCTTTACTCCTTTGCTTATGTATGTTCGTTGTTCTATTCGTATGGATGCATGCAGATATAGACACACCTGCACAATGTTATATATTCTTGATGTCCTATTCTCCCGTGTCAGTTGATCTTCTTCTTCGATATTGGCCAACTCAACGTTGTGGCTTCCTCACTAACCATAGGACCTCCCATCTTCACTGACATTGGCATGTCTTCTTTAGTCATTGTCTAATTATATGAAGAATCTTCTCACTATCACCGTTGATGTTGTGCTCCTCACCAACAATGACATGCTCCTAGCTTCCCGATGGCCACATAGCATCCATAGCTCGTTTTCAATTCAGAGCTACATCTTCACTTTGTCAGGGCTTCCCTATCATCGAGATCCTTTGGCCACTAACTTCTTCAACAACACCGACGCTCACCACTCGTCATTGTCCTCATCTTTGTTGTTGTCGTCTCACTCTGTGCTTCCCAATAGGTCAATGCTTGTTGTAGGACAGATTGACGCTATTACACTCTTTTGCGGTCTCCTCTGACACCATTCGTGGTATCCTCATTGTAACTTATATTGTTATTCAAAATTTATGTTATTATTTATTGGAGTTCATATACAAATCAAAATGCTAATTTTATTTGATTTATTCCAAATTTATTTATTTAGGGATTCTACTTTGGAGTTCGTTTGGATATCAAATTGTAGTTTTTCTTTTATTTTTTATCCCTAATTTAAATTATTTTTTGTTCGAGTTCGTATACTAATCCAATTGCTATTTTTTTGAATTTTTATTCTAAATTACAGTTATTTAGGGATTTTACTTTTGAATTCGTATCAAAATCAAATTGCTAATTTTATTTTATTTTTATTCCCAATTCTAGCTATTTTTTGTTGAAATTCGTATACAATTCCAATTGCTAATTTTGTTTAGTTTTATTCTGAATTATATTTATTTAGGTATTTTACTTAGGGTTTCGTATGGACATCAAATTGATATTTTTTATTGTTTATTTCTAATTTCACTTATTTTATTGGAATTTATATACAAATCCCATTGCTATTTTTTATTTTATTTTTATTTAGAATTACATTTATTTAGGGATTTAACTTATGAATTCATATGAAAATGATAATGAAATTGATAATTTTATTTTATATTCCAAATTTCAGTTATTTCTGGACTACACTAAACATAGACTCTTTATTTTAATCTAATCCTTATAATTTGGACCCATCACAATCGATGATGTAGATCTTTCTCGTTTTCCACCGATTAACGTAGGAGTTTCTAGTTTTTGAGAGCGAACGTGGTGACTTCTTTTTTATATTACTTTAATAATATAATAGATAGATAGATTGGTTACCTGAAATAAATGAACAAACAATACTTTGTATCTTAAGGGGATACATGGATATTTTCAAGAGAATCTTGACATGAGCAGAAGCCGCATCATCTTGACATGGTGGCATTCTTATTTAATTGGTTATGCAAGGAGAAGGCCCCTAATAGTGGGAAGATTAAGGTCTCATTTGGGACGACTTGAGCTTCAGCTTTTGCCCTTGAGAAGCCAGAAGTCCTCCAAACAGCATGCTTTGGGATGGTGCTTTTGGAGAAGCCAAAAGCTCGAATGCACTAGGAGAAGCTGAAAGCTAGCAGCCGCCTCTGGGCCGCTTTCTAGGTTTTTGCGGGTTCAATTTGGTTGTTTGCACCTGTGTTTACAAGGTCCATATCATGTATAAATTCTTGAAATCCCCATCTCCTCTCATCCATTTGCACCCATAGCGCACACCTCCCTGACTGGAACCACGGAGCGGTGGCTCTAGGATTTGCACCCCCACGTTGCCTCCCCCCATTCCGCCGTGCCTTGTTCCATGTTCTCGGCTGCCTCCGCCGTTCTCACCTCAGTCTCTGTCGCGCCCTCTACCTCGGTCTCTAATGTATCCCTGACACCAAAGTCTCCGCCGTCGACACCTCCTCCCTCGGCGTCGCCTCGAGTCGATGTCGTCTCCACCGCCGACGCCTCCTCCCACGATGCCGCCTTGAGCCGATATTGTCCCGGCCTCCATCTGTGCCCCCTCTGTTCATCCCCCAAGCACCGCCACATCGACGCCATCCCCAACCACACAGTCGCCCTCCTCCTGAACTGCCACGCCTTCAGCCATTCAGCATAGCCGAAAACTGATTTTGAGAAATGCTACCGTCCTACCAAACACCCCTAATGATGATGGAGCCTTCTTGCCTCAAACCCGGCAGCTGGAATTGGAGTTTTAATTCGGGATCACAAAGGCATGGTTTTGCTGACAGCTTGGCAAGTGCTCACAAATGCAGTTGATGCGGAGGAGACTGAAGCTTTAGCTTGTAAAGCAGGTTTAACTGTGGCGGCAGATTGGATCAGGCAACCAGCAATACTCTAATATGATTGCGATTGCTCAGAGTTGATCAAGCTTTTGATGTCGCCTAATAAACACAGATCGAAGATGCGCTTTGTCATTCATGAAGCATTGGAGATGGCGAACCAGTTGCCGGCAATTTCTTTTAAGCATGTGAGAAGAGAGCAAAATTGCGTGGCACGTGAGCTCCCACATTTAGGTATCCGCACAAAACATTCTGCTGTATGGAGAGCGCAAGCCCGTTTATGTGTCGAGCATCTAATTGCTCAGGATTGTAACTGTCTCTGAGTAATTAACGAAACTCTCTCTTGCAAAAAAATAAATAAATCACAAACAAGCTCAAATTGCGTTAAAATTTGTCCTAAAAAAGGTAAGAAATTTTGTGGTTGTTTTTGTAGTGAGAGGCAGCGTCGATTTTGTTTTGTAGATTACTGTGCTTAATTATCTGTGTTGGCATAATTAAGGCAACTAAAGGCAAGAGTAAAATTATCACAGGAAGGCTAATGAGAACTGCACGTTAAAATTTGGAGTGTAGGGATTTTTCTAGATTCGTGTAGGCATTAAATTATTTTGTATAAAATTCTTGTGAAATTTACGTGTTCCAAATAGGCTCTAACCTGAAGGCCTCGCCTTGTTTGGAATGCAGAATTTTCGCCCTTTCATAGGAATTAAACTGTTTCATCTTAAATTCCTGAAAAAAAAACTTGTGAAATTCATGTATTCAATCAAGGCCGAAAAGGTATTTATAATGTGTTGTAAAGTGTAACATCCTGTTTTTGCAATTGAGATTTCAAAATAAAAATTTGAGTTCAATTTCAAAATTCAAGTCAAAACCCTAACCTGGTTGGTTCGGGCCCGTCCCGGCCCGGTTCTGCGCCCGCCCCCACCTCTGCGTCCGCGCGCACGCCACCGCCCACGCCCACCACTCGTCGCCATGGCCGCGCTGCATCGCCCGGTCCCATCGGCCCCGACCTCTCCACTTCCACCGCCGACACGCCACCAGCGCAGCGCCTCCCCGTCCAGTCGCATCACCGCGCCTCCTCCCCAATCCTCCTCCTCTGCGCTGCTGCTCCGTCACCTCCTCCGCTCGGCTGCAGCGCCCGCCCCTCCGTCCGGTCTCCATCGCCGCCTCGGGATCTCGCAGCCCCGTCGTCCTCACCTCCACCGGCTATAAAAGCCAAGCCGCCTCCTTATTCTCCTTCCTCCCCCTCCACCCCTTCACCTCCTCCAGCACCGTCGCCTTGTCTCCTTGGAGCCGTCGCCGTCGCCTTTCCGCCTCCGTCTCCGGTCTCCGCCGCCTCGGCTCCTTCTTCGCCTCCGGCCCGAGCCGCCGCTCCTTCCTCTCCTCCCTCGCCGCCATGCGCTCCGCTCCTTCCACCCCCTCTCTCTCTTTCTCCCCCTCTCTTTTTCTCCGCCGCCCCCTCGCCTTTTTGCGCGACGGAGAAGACGAGGCGACGCGTTCATGAGAACGCGTCGCCCCGGCCTTATCCCCGCGCGCGGACGTTGGCGGGTGGGCCCTCTGCTGACGTCAGCGCTGGTGGCAAGTGGGCCCACTTGCGGTCTGGCGCGAAATCCAGCGCCCGTCGTGGACCCGGTCCACGACTGCTTGTCTTGTGGACCGGAGGCCACGTGTCGGCGGGGAATTTTTCCGGATTGTTCTGATTTTCTATTTAATTGAAAAATCGTTTAAAAGTTTCAAAAATTCGTATCTTTTTCTGTATAACTCCAAAAATTATGAAACCAGTTTCTAAAATTTTCTAAAATCAAGATCTTGCTAATGGCACTAGTCTTGTTCATTTTTGGAGTTTATTTATTATGAGTTTTGTATTTATTTACTCTCTTTGATGATGTGTATTTTTCCGGTACTTTCGTCCGATTAGGGTTCGAAGACGCCGGAGACCTCAACTTCGATCAAGCTCGAGAATACCAAGACCCCGCTGCCTTTAACCAAGGTGAGTCAATACTTTGATCATTCTGAGCCTACATTTTATGCAAACTATGTTTATTTAAAATATCAAAGTTGCATGCTTTACTTTTGTAATCAAATGTATGTTAAAGCTTAAGGTAGTTAAATACACATTTGCTGATTCATTACTTATTAAGCCATCCTTTGATAAATTGAATCCAGTATTCTTTGTCACCCTAGTAAATATATGGTAAATACTAGTATAGGTTGTACTTAAGCGACATGCTAGTCTTGCTTAAGTACCGGACAATAAATGTCCCAATCATCATCCTTTTAACATGAAAAATAGTTTTAGGCAGTCATTGGATGTAGATGACTGATGTGTTATGTTAATTGGATTTCCTTCCCAAAACCCTAAAACAACTTGCTAGTAGCCCATCTGGACGGATGGGAAGAGTGGTGGGTGCGGACGTAGCACAAGCATGGTTGGTATGTGATATGAACCGTCCAGATGAATTAAGAACTTAATCTTGTCATGACCTCCTGTGTAAAACCAGTACAACCGCAAGTCTGCAAAGTGCAACTTGGCTTAGTAAAATTATTGAACCCTGAAAGTCATCCCACAACTGGTGTTTAGAAGTGTGCAAGCGGCAGGACGTATGCTATCTTGAGAGGGACACTGGGGAGGGTGAAGTTGCCTACTGCGCTAGTCGTTGTGGCCGGGGCCAGCTGTAACATCCCAAATTTCAGAGTTTTAAAAATCTTTTAAATAATGGTAGCAAGAAAATTCACCATTTGGATTTATTGAATATTAATTTAAAAAGCTTAATATGGACTTTAAGGACAAATTGGTTTAATGAGCTTAATCCCAACATCAACAATTGTCAAAACTATTTTATTTAGATTCTATATGCTTGGATATATTTTATAGAATTTTCTGGAATTTTTTCCAAAGTAATTTGCTATTTTATAATTGCTATTTGCATTTTCTGGCTTTATTTAAAAGAAAAATCTATTTGTTTTCCTCGGAACAGTAACTGGGCCGAAACCCAGTCACTATTCCAATCCGGCCCAACTCCCGCAGCCCATTCCCGCCTTGCGACCTTGGATCACCGCCGCGTGTCCCCCTTCGCGCGATCGCACGCTCGCGCCGCGCCCGCCCTCGCTTGCTCTCAGCCGCAGGATCTCCATCGTCCGGTTGCCGCTCGCGCGCCGCACTCGCTCGTCTCGGCCGATGGATGGGACCGCCAGCGTCGTCTTCGTCGTCCGAACTCCCCGCGCCGCACCTCGCCTGTCTCGGCCGACAGTGGGACCGCAGCGTCGCCGTCGTCTTCGTCCGAACTCCCGCGCTTCGCCTCGCCCTTTTTCGCGCGCCGCCGCCGTTAAGCTTCGGGACTCGCGCCTCGGCTATAAAAGCCCCGAGTCCACCTAGCTCCTCGCCTCTCTCCTCCTCAGAACCCGAGTCGCCGCCTCGCCTCGTCTCGGCGCGGCATTGCCTGAAGGCCGCCGCCGCCAACCTCGCTACCACCGCTTCGCGTCTCTCGAGCTCGTTGGTCGTGCAACCACCGCCCGAGTGCGTAATAGCACAAGCTTCATCTCGCCACCGCCGCCGCCGAGCGCGCTCCATCGCTGTTGCGTGCCGTCCCGACAACGCGAAGCTCGCCGCCGCCTCCTTCATCGCCACGGTGAGTTCGTGCCACCCGCGCTCGCCGCCACCTCTAGTAGCATCGCTTTCTCTTGGCGACCCGCTTTGGTGCCGCCGCCGACTCACCGCTGTTCGCCGTCGTCGCGCAAGCAAGCCTCTCGGCCGCGCCCCCTCGGTTCCTTCGGCCGACGTGGCGGCCAGTCAACCACCACGGCCGCAAGGCCAATGAGGTGGCGCTGCGTGTGCCGCGTCGGTGCAAGGCGGGCACGCCCACCGCCACCCTCACCTCGGCTCGGTGGATTTGGTCAACCGTGAGCGAGAGGTCGATGATGGGTCCCACTGTCGCTTTTCTATTTAAATTTAATTCCTTTTCCGAAATTCTCGGACGCAAGCATTGCGCAATAATCCGAATTTCCTTTTTATAAAATAATTCGGAAATTCAAGAAAATCCAAATTAGGGTTTAATTGATTTTCCAATCTTCCAAAGCCCATATCTTTTGCATCCAAGTCCAATTGAGCCCATTCAAATTTGTAAATTCATATAAAATTTAGATCTATTTAATGGTGAATTTTATTTAATTTTTGGAGTTTGTTTTGCCTCTGTTATTTATTTGTTTTATTTCTTTTGTCTCGCTTTGCAGTAGGCGTCGATACTTGGGAATTTTGCGTAAGAAGGAGCACCTCAAGACCAAGACCAATATCTAGATCTATTCCAAGGCAAGTTATACCTTTGATCATTTTGAACCCGCTTTTCAAAATACTTTGTTTCAATGTATTGCATTCTATATCAAGTAATTATTTAAATGCTTTTGGGTATAGTTATTAATCCAAATTGTTATGCCACATTGTCTATTGTATGCCATAATCTTTTGTCACCCTAGGTTGGTTAATTATTAGTTGGTATTATCGTAGCACCAACGTGGGTTGGTTAGATACGATTAGACTGCTTAGCCATGCCACGAGTCATCAATTCATGTGAGAGTTGCAATTATAAATTTGACTAAGTGATTATGGAACCGTGTGACGAATCTGTGTGTCTTGTGTCTTTGTTACTCGTTGATGGCATGTGTTGCACTTAACCAATGTGGTGGTAAAAGATTTAGACCGAGGCAAGTGGTGGATTCTCGTGTGAATGGTGGAGTGTGTGCTTATTAAACTTTATGATTTGGGTTAAAACTGGAAGTCTTGCCTTGGTCAATTAAGGACTTAACTTTGTGCGCCATTGAACTGGGCATTACTGTACGACCACATGCCTAGTATGGGCTGGGCCTGACTTAGTAAGTTATGGAGTCTTGACATTGACAACTCGGGTTGTATTTAAGCTATGTGATGAAATTTGGAGGTGTGATATGTCACATCGCAGATTCGTTCATTGCATCCCGCCCAATGGTGTGTGTCGCCCAAGGGTCGTGTGTACAAATTGACGGCAGAAAGCACACCAGAGTGTCATTGTTTGAGATGAAGTCTCGAAAGGTTTTGTTGTGATCAACTCGATCCGGTTGATTTCATCGTGTGGGTAAAGTGTACAACCTCTGCAGAGTGTTTAATCAATCTATTCGAATAGCCGCGTCCTCGGTTATGGACATGCTCGGGAATTTCACACGAGGGGTAGATTTTCATAAAAACAATTGGGAAGGGTCAGTTGTGTGAGATAGCTTGTTCAATTGTGTGAAAGAACTTGATTAGACTGTGTCCTTTGTGAAATCAATTGTTAACTTATTATTGTCTATTTGTTTTGAATTACGCTTTCAATCTATTATTTGTATTCAATTGCAAATGTTGCATTTCGCAAAATAACCACGAAGCCATTTCTTTGGAATAAGCCATCATGTATAAATGCATTCGTGGTATGACTTATGAGTACGGTGTGTACTCACTCTTGCTAAACAAATCAATGTATGGAGGAGTCGTCACCGCTTTTGAAGAAGAGTTCTCGAAGGTTGAACGTTAGGGTCTTGATCCCAGTCGGTTGCCTGTGGTAAATTGATGGGAGCCACCGGAGTTTATTTCGTTTCCGCTGCAGTTTATTTCTTTATTGTCAGCCTTGCATGGCTTAATAAATGTAAAACTCGACCGTAAGGTCCCAACAGTTATTTGTTATTTAAAGATACTCGTTTATTCTTATATTCGTTGTATGGATGTGATATTTCATTAATGTTGACACTGTGTGCACTAGCGTGATCCTGGACTAGTGCAGAATACACAGAGGGTCCAGATTTGCATATTTGGGTCCCGACACCAGCTGCGCTAGTCGTTGGGGTAAACATCTCGCACAACTTATGGAATTGGCCATAGGGGTTAGATGACGGAAGGGGCAAGGTAGTTTGAAACGTTACTGTGACGATCGCTCAACTTCATGACTAAGGAATCATGTGGGGCAACGAGTATGATTATCTCTTGTGGGTACAGTGTACAACCTCTGCAGAGTCTAAACTGTTTAAACAGCTGCGCCTACGGTCAAAGGCGGACATGGGAACTTAACCTGAGTTAGTTCTATTTTCAAAAATCTTTGTGGGTGGAATGAAAATGTGGTGGGCTCATCCAGCCCTTGTTTTGGATTTTCCTGAGTAGCCTTACCCAGTGTTAATAACCGGTGGATGTAGCCGTTATCAAAATTAAGCATGAGGTGGAGGTAACCTCTACTGTTATTTAATAATTGCACTTCTCTCTTTAATGAAAATGCAATTTGTTAAAATGCTAAGTCATAGGAATTTGTACTTATGATATTTGAAAATGTTGCTTTAGCAAATAAAAGAACCTGAGCCATCCTTGTTAAGCCTTGCATGTATACTATTGCATATTGTGTGTTGGCTCGCGAGCACGGTAGTTGTGCTCACTCTCGCTCCTCCCCCAAACCCTTCAGATGATATGGAGCAAGGAGACTATGCCTACTACGAGGATCCTGAAGTTGATGGCCAAGGGAACCCTGAAGAGTAGTTTAATTTCTGTAGTATCGGTCTCGCCCCCGTCTAGCTGACTCCACTGGTACCTAGGTGCGTCCTATATTATCTGAGTTTTCGGGTAATATCGGATGTACACAGGTTTTCCCCAGTCGCTTGCCTGTGGAGAGATGTGCCCTCACCCCCTTTTGCTTCCGTTATCGCTTCTGCTACTTTTGTGATGTAATCATTTGGCCTGTTCGGCTTTTATTGTAAAACTTGACCCGATGCGGTCTATGTAAACTCTGATGTGTTAAGTTAATGAATGGTATGGTTTTACGCCATGTATGAAATGATTCAGTGATGTATCTGTGAGTGCTATCTACTGATCCAGGGAATAGCACGGTGTATTCGCAGAGGATTCGGGATTTGAAAATCCGGGTCCGATAGAGCTGGTATCAGAGCATACGACTGTAGGAGTTAGACTGGTCGAGCCTAAGGACTTGAGTCCTATTTTCAAAATGTAAGAAAAGCTTTGACAAAAATATAATGTACTTATTGCTATTACTCATCTCTCTTAGTTCTTCACTTCCCCTGACTTCACTTGAGTTTTTACTCAATTCTGACTCCCTCGCTTGTTTCAAAAGAATTGTAGATGGCAACCCCGTCGTCCGATGCCCCATGGGACTTTTGCTCTCATGGAGAAGGCGGAGTTGAATTCGTGGATATTCTCCGCCAGTTCATGCACCACCTGGATTACCTCCGCAAGCCTATCTTCAGAGGCCGAAAGACTCAAACCCTGGACCAAGAGTCATGGACCATGGAGGTTTTCCTCTATGCCAGAGAGGGTGTGTTCATCGCTCACACCTTCAGACCCGAGACCCCAGAGCGGTTGCTCAGGCGCCCAAGACGCAAAGACGCCGCCTTCAACCGCTGAGCGGATGCACCTAGATCTTCTGCGAGAAGCGCCCTTCTACTACTACCTGCCTCTCCGGGAAGGAGAGACCGATCCCAAAGTCTTCGTCGCCATGTGGGAGTAGTTAGCTTAGTTTAGATAGCAGTGCTTGCTTTAGAAGTCTTTTGGTTGCAAGCACACTTTGTTTCCTTTTTTGTAGACGATGTGTATCTTGTGTCGTGACTTAGCATAGCCTATATGCTGTGTTTTCGAAGTCATGTAACACCTAACCCCTTAATATAATGCAGCCATTCTAGGCTTTGTATTGTATTTGATCGTTTTCCTCGTTTGATTTTGAGTTTCTTTTGGTTGTGCTCTAGAGGGCTAGTACCCTCATATACCCCATGTTCTTAGCTTCAGTTGTTCTTCAGATGCCTCCTAGAAGAGCCGCCGACCCAGTCCATGGAGCCTTCGCAACCGGCCGAGGAAGAGGTCGTGGAAATGGTCGTGGCCAAGGTCAAGATCTGCCGCCACCACCGCCAGCAAACCCCTCCATGGCTCAAGTAATGTTCCTGCAGACTCAGATTCTGCAGGCTCTGCTAAGCAATCAGCAGACTGGACCAGCCGGTCGTACCTCCAAGCTCGCCGACTTCCTCAGGACAAGGCCTCTCACTTTTGTTGCCGCCAATGAGCCACTTGAAGCAGTAGATTGGCTCAGGGATACTGAGAAAAAGCTTTGTCTCGCCCGTTGCTCAGAGGAAGATAAGGTGGACTTTACCACCCACCAACTGCATGGAGCCACCGCTGATTGGTGGGAAAAGTACCTCGCTGCTCGAGGCTGTGAAAGTCCAGAAAAAGAAGAAGAAGAACCAGAAGTTGTAGCATCTACAGCAGGAGCTCCGCAAGATCCCGCTACCGAAGAAAATGCTGAAGTACAACTAGAAGAGACTGAACCCGTTTGGCAGCCAATTCCGTGGGCTGAGTTCAAAGCAGCTTTCAGAACAAACTTTGTACCAGCTGGCACAATGAGGTTGAAGAAGAACGAATTCAAAGCTCTCAAGCAGGGCCACATGTCAGTGAATGAGTACTTGACCAAGTCTAACCAGCTTGCCCGCTATGCACCCAACGACATAGCGGATGAGGAAGAAAAGATTGACCGCTTCGTCGAAGGCATGCGTGAAGATATGAGAGGTTAGCTCATCCTTCATGATTTCCCAAGCTTCCATCACTTGGTCAACAAGGCCATAGTGCTGCAAAATGAGAAAAAGATTGCGAAAGTCAGCCACAAAAGGAAGATGGCAATTCAAGGGCCACAAAGTAACATTCCGCAAAGATCAGTTTTTCAGGGCAGCTCGTCTTTCAGGCAGTTAGCCGCCCCGTCACCAAGAGTTCCATTTCAAACTCCAACTTCTGCGCCAGTTGCAACCCCACGTCCCAGTGAGAGTGTTTCCCGCGCTTCTTACTCCGTTGGACAGCCTGCAGCAGTCAATCCGATAGCTCATCTTCGCTGTTTTAACTGTGGAGAAAAGGGACATTTTGCCAACAGATGCCCTCAGCCAGTCACCCCGGTGAGGTTCAACTTCAAAGCCACACCAACTCAAGGCCAGACTTCAGTTGCAAGTAAGGGTAGTCAAACCTCGCAAGCATCAAGAGATGTTTCCACGCCAAGCCAAAACCAGGGTCATGTCAACCATGTCACCGTCGAAGAAGCCCCAACAACTTCAGAAGTAATGAGAGGTTCGTCCCCTATCTCATTTGGGTAGCCGAATCTCGGGGTCGAGATTTCGTTTAAGGAGGGTAGGTTTGTAACATCCTGTTTTTGCAATTGAGATTTCAAAATCAAAATTTGAGTTTAATTCCAAATTCAAGTCAAAACCCTAACCTGGTTGGTTCGGGCCCGTCCCGGCCCGGTTCTGCGCCCGCCCCCACCTCTGCGTCCGCGCTCACGCCACCGCCCACGCCCACCACTCGTCGCCATGGTCGTGTTGCAGACGCCTGATCCCATCGGCCCCGACCTCTCCGCTTCCACCGCCGACACGCCACCAGCGCAGCGCCTCCCTGTCCAGTCGCATCACCGCGCCTCCTCCCCAATCCCCCTCCTCTGCGCCTGCCCGCTCCCGTCACCTCCTCCGCTCGGCTGCAGCGCCCACCCTCCGTCCGGTCTCCATAGCCGCCTCGGGACCTCGAAGCCCCGTCGCCCTCACCTCCACCGGCTATAAAAGCCAAGCCGCCTCCTTCTTCTCCTTCCTCCCCCTCTACCCCTTCACCTCCTCCAGCACCGTCTCCTTGTCTCCTTGGAGCCGTCGCCTTCGCCTTTCCGCCTCCGTCTCCGGTTGCCGCCGCCTCGGCTCCTTCTTCGCCTCCGGCCCGAGCCACCGCTCCTTCCCCTCTCCTCCCTTGCGCTGCGCGCCACGCCCTCCCCCCGCCCTCCTCTCTTTCCCCTCTCTTTTTCTTCGCCGCCCCCTCGCCTTCTCCGCGCGACGGAGAAGACGAGGCGACGCGTTCTGAACGCGTCGCCCGGCCTTATCCTCACATGACGGCTGGCGGGTGGGCCGCTGCAGCGTCACGCGCGGCTGGCAAGTGGGGCCCACTTACCAGTGCGACGCGGTCCGCGCGCCCGTGCGTGGATCCGGTCCACGCACTGTGCTGTGGACCGGAGGCCACGAGTCGGTGAGGAATTTTTCCGGATTTTTCCGATTTTCTATTTAATTGAAAAAACGTTTAAAAGCTTCAAAAATTCATATCTTTTTCTGTATAACTCCAAAAATTATGAAACCAGTTTCTAAAATTTTCTAAAATCAAGATCTTGCTAATGGCACTGGTCTTGTTTATTTTGGAGTTTATTTATTATGAGTTTGGTATTTATTTGCTCTCTTTGTTGTTGTGTCTTTTTTCGGTACTTTCGTCCGATTAGGGTTCGAAGACAGGAGACCTCAACTTCGATCAAGCTCAAGAATACCAAGACCCCGCTGCCTTTAACCAAGGTGAGTCAATACTTTGATCATTCTGAGCCTATATTTTATGCAAACTATGTTTATTTAAAATATCAAAGTTGCATGCTTTACTTTTGTAATCAAATGTATGTTAAAGCTTAAGGTAATTAAATACTCATTTGCTGATTAATTACTTATTAAGCCATCCTTTGATAAATTGAATTCAGTATTCTTTGTCACCCTAGTAAATATATGGTAAATACTAGTATAGGTTGTACTTAAGCGACATGCTAGTCTTGCTTAAGTACTGGAACAATAAATGTCCCAATCATCATCCTTTAAACATGAAAAATGGTTTTGGGCAGTCATTGGATGTAGATGACTGATGTGTTGCGTTAATTGGATTTCCTTCCCAAAACCCTAAAACAACTTGCTAGTAGCCCATCTGGACGGATGGGAAGAGTGGTGGGTGCGGACGTAGCACAAGCATGGTTGGTATGTGATATGAACCATCCAGATGAATTAAGAACTTAATCTTGTCATGACCTCCTGTGTAAAACCAGTATAACCGCAAGTCTGCAAAGTGCAACTTGGCTTAGTAAAATTATTGAACCCTGAAAGTCATCCCACAACTGGTGTTTAGAAGTGTGCAAGCGGCAGGACGTATGCTATCTTGAGAGGGACACCGGGGAGGGTGAAGTTGCCTACTGCGCTAGTCGTTGTGGCCGGGGCCAGCTGCGCTAGTCGTTGGGGTAAACATCTCGCACAACTTATGGAATTGGCCATAAGGGTGACATGACGGAAGGGGCAAGGTAGTTTGAAACGTTACTGTGACGATCGCTCAACTACATGACTAAGGAATCATGTGGGGCAACGAGTATGATTATCTCTTGTGGGTACAATGTACAACCTCTGCAGAGTCTAAACTGTTTAAACAGCTGCGCCTACGGTCAAAGGCGGACATGGGAACTTAACCTGAGTTAGTTCTATTTTCAAAAATCTTTGTGGGTGGAATGAAAATGTGGTGGGCTCATCCAGCCCTTGTTTTGGATTTTCCTGGGTAGCCTTACCTAGTGTTGATAACCGGTGGATGTAGCCGTTATCAAAATTAAGCATGAGGTGGAGGTAATCTCTACTGTTATTTAATAATTGCACTTCTCTCTTTAATGAAAATGCAATTTGTTAAAATGTTAAGTCATAGGGATTTGTACTTATGATATTTGAAAATGTTGCTTTAGCAAATAAAAGAACCTGAACCATTCTTGTTAAGCCTTGTATGTATACTATTGCATACTGTGTGTTGGCTCACGAGCACGGTAGTTGTGCTCACTCTCGCTCCTCCCCCAAACCTTCCAGATGATATGGAGCAAGGAGACTATGTCTACTACGAGGATCCTGAAGTTGATGGCCAAGGTAACCCTGAAGAGTAGTTTAATTTCTGTAGTATCGGTCTCGCCCCCATCTAGCTGACTCCGCTGGTACCTAGGTGCGTCCTATATTATCTGAGTTTTCGGGTAATATCGGATGTACACAGGTTTTCCCCAGTCGCTTGCCTGTGGAGAGATGTGCGCTCACCCCCTTTTGCTTCCGTTGTCGCTTTCGCTACTTTTGTGATGTAATCATTTGGTCTGTTCGACCTTTATTGTAAAACTTGACCCGATGCGGTTTATATAAACTCTGATGTGTTAAGTTAATGAATGGTATGATTTTACGCCATGTATGAAATGATTTAGTGATGTATCTATGAGTGCTATCTACTGATCCAAGGAATAGCACGGTGTATTCGCAGAGTATTCGGGATTTGAAAATCCGGATCCGACGTAAAGAATCTAAGACTAATGTATGCCAAATCGGGTCAGTTTTTGGCCAGGTTATTGCGGCGATCAGCACGAGTGACTGCAACTGCAGACATAGAAAAGGAAACGAACTCCAGCCAATTTCCAGAAAATCGTTGTGCTCAAGGGCGGAGAATCTACCTTTCACTAAAAACGACTCGGCACATGCCGTTCCACTCATGGAGAAGAACAAAATGACAAGTGAACACCTGCCAGTTTCGTTAGCACCCACACACGCATCCTGGGCTAGCCGGGCCACCTTTCAGTTTTTGTGAACCTCTGCATGGATAGAAACAAGATAGAAAGACAGAGCAAAGAGCTAGAGTCCAGATACAACCAATCCCAAAGGACAACAAATCTGTATCAGCCAATCCCAAAGGACAACACATGGGTCTTTGATGGGTAAAATAAAAACGGTGATACCTTCTGTTTGCTCACGACCATTGGTCATGCTGGTCGAGATGCGGAGGTGAAAAAGGCGTTACTGGTACTGCAGAGAAATGTTGAGAAGAAATTAGTACGTGGTGCTCGGTTAGTTCAGCGTTTCACAGGCATGCCTGTACTTACGTTCGTATCCATGGCACGGTGCTGTCTATTTCCCTCTTGATTGTGCCCTTGTAATCCTTGGACGGCAACCTTGCATCCATCCCATGCATGCCTTCATAATGGCACTCGGAGCTCTCCTCGAACGCTCAACAAGAAATACCGGCTGACTACAGTGCGCTCCATTAGCCCATCACACGAAGAAACTTGGCTTTTTAGTCGCTAGCTCTTCGCTCGTTTCAAAAACCCAACACCTTCCTGTTCTTCCCATTTCCCCCTCTGCTCCTTCGGAGACGCACACTCGCCTAGTCACTGGTAGTACTTGGCGGTGTCTCCCATGTGGCTCCTGGGAGGCCATTTCTCCCTGGCACTTGCCGTGCTGTATGCTCTCCTGGCCCTTGCGAGCGGCAGCTCGGTGCCCGGCTGCTACTCGCGCATCTTCAGCTTCGGAGACTCCCTCACCGACACCGGCAACTATGTCCGTCTGACGGCGAAGAACCCCAGCCTGTATGGCGCGCCGCCGTACGGCAGGACGTTCTTTGGCCGCCCCACCGGCCGGGCGAGCGACGGCCGCCTCGTCATCGACTTCATCGGTGAGCCAATTGCTTGCTTTTGATTTTGAGCATTTTGCTTAGCGACATCTCTCTGTCCCGCGCCTTTTCTGCACTACTGGGCATTGTGCAACTTGTATCCTTTCGGTTTGGCCTCAAACATTCATCCTGACCCATGTTCAGCGGTTATGTGAGTGTCAATCCCAAATCTTCATCCTATTCTCCAAGAGAGGCAACATGTGAGATATTTGCAAATAGCCAAATGGGTACGAACAGTGGTTTTTTTTTTGCGAGGAAAACAATAAAGAACTCATTTTTGTAACTTTCATACTTATTTATGTTTACGAACTCAAGCTTTATGATTTTTTTTCCCATCCATAATAATAGAAGAAGCGTAATAAAATGTATTCATCCGTGACAAGGTTGCTAAGAACGTAACAGAGTAAGCAGGTCTCTATTGGTAATGGAAAGGAAATACTACCCCGCTACAATATTTATGGTGAACGGCGTTCAGATTTGACCCTTCATCTAATGCTATATAGAAACCCAACATGTCCACCACAACATGCGCTGTGCATGCAGTTTACTTGCTTTCTGAGAAAAGTGCGTGACGCTTGTTCTGGCACAATGGCTTGTATGTGCGTGCTTGTATGAATACAGCTGCGCACTTTAATTAGGAGTAGCGGCGGGCGGCGGCCATGGTCCCCTAAACTGTGCACGTTTAATCTCGAGGACATGCTAATTAATTTGTGTACAATAAATTTAGAAGTAGTCCCTTCACCAAAAGAGACACAGTGGGTAGCAAGTCTTAAGAGTATATGTCTGTTTAACAAAGACTACTAGAGGTAGAATATAATCAGTTATTAGTTATATCTGATTATTTGCTTATCTTTAGTAAATTAACTTGATCTCCATACACCATATACTTTATACACATATGCTCCGAGACTCGAGCAATGCAATTAACAATTATTCCGGCTATTCTATCGTCCCACAGCAAATACCAGGTCCCCAAAAATTCATGTCAAGATCAGCCCCCGTAAGTGGGGGAGGATCGATGCTGCCATTGACCCATCGCATGTTGCAACTTTTGCAAGATGTTGCAAGTCATTGACCCGTCGCTCATCTAGACGTTCCCAAAACAAGGCACCCGCAAACCGAATGCTCTTCGATCGTTTACATAACTTGACTAGCTTTCTTATAGTTGGCGCCATGCACATTTTCAAGCATAAATGTACAGACATGTCTTCCTAGCTACACCAGTAGCGGTGCTAATTAACAAGTCGTGCCTGGCATGCGTTGCAGCACAAGAGCTTGGGCTGCCCAATGTGACGGCCATTCAGATGAGCACGGCCCCGGCGGACTTCCAGCACGGCGCCAACTTCGCCATCATCTCGGCCACCGCGAACAACGGGTCCTTCTTCTCCGGCAAGGGGCTGGACATCACCCCCTTCTCGCTCGACACGCAGATGTTCTGGTTCAGAGGCCACCTGCAACAATTCGGGCAACAGAACAGTAAGTACAGGCAGCACTAGCACGTTTCATTAGCCTCTTCTTGTTTTTTTCCCAGTACTTCTCCGCTGACCTTACCTGTCATGCACCCGTACGTGCATATACGTTTCTTAGTCGGCAGCAACGTCCTAAGCGACGCGCTCGTGGCCCTGGGCGAGATCGGCGGGAACGACTACAACTTCGCGTTCGCGGGGGGCATGCCGCGCGAAAAGGTGCGCGCCTTCGTCCCCGCGGTGGTCGAGAAGCTCGCCGCGGCCATCGAGCAGCTGATCGGGATGGGCGCGAGGGCGTTCGTGGTGCCCGGGAACCTGCCCTTCGGGTGCTCGCCGCTGTACCTGCAGCGGTTCCGGAGCGCCAACGCCAAGGACTACGACGCGCAGACGGGGTGCCTCGCCTGGTTCAACGAGTTCGCCGAGTACCACAACCGGGTGCTCACCGCGCGGCTCGACGCGCTCCGGCGGCTACACCCGGACGCCACCATCGTCTACGCCGACTGGTACAGCGCCATGATGAGCATCTTCCAGTCCCCCGGCAAGCTAGGTACGTGCGTGCGTGCGACCGAGCGCGCTTCTTCTGTTCTCTTTTTTTTTTTTTGGCTGTGTGTGTGTGTGTGTGTGTGTTGCGTTGGCGACGTTGCACCAATCAGCGTTACAACTTTGGTAGTTTGTTTGGTACGTACGTAGACCCCCTGTTTCTTTGGAAACACTGTAAGGCGAGTACTACATGGCAACACAGTTAAGCAGTTGTCGCCAGATAAACAGCAGCAACAGCTACAAACACGTCGTGTGTCGCGGCCAGTTTGCGAGTCATACTTCGGCCTTTAGGGTCCCGTCAAGGGTCCATACGGTTCACGTGCTTCTACTGTCCTATTTTTACTACAAGGTCAATTGGACCTCTCCCTCCATGGCGCAGAAACTAGGAGGAATATAAGAGCTGATAGAAGCACTCCCCCAATGATATTTTATCCTTGCGTTTTTCATTTTCATGATCCACATAAACGATATTCAAAAAATTCAACAGAACAAAATTGTTTCTGGTGTTGTATACAACTTTCACAGTTGTTCTTGCCCTCGTTGGGCTGGGACAAACTTAAATGGAGGCTGGCTCTCTGCTCTTAGTTGGGCATGAACAATTTAAGGGCCAGTTTGCGATAGGCACATGACAAGCCCAACTTGTTATTTTTCTTTCTTTGTTGTTTTTTTTTTAATGCGGCTTATGCTTCGTTTGGCATTACGATAGATTGTGGTAATCCTGTTGGATATTTGCAAAAATAATCATATTTGATATAATTTATTCTAGATGTTTTGGTGTTTATCTATCTGTTTATTATTTAAGCCAAGTCGCAAACGGAGATATTGGTGTGGTCCATGTAAACAGAAGACACGAGTGGAAATATTGATAGTAGCAACCATTGGTTAACAGAATTTGTTTAAATTTGATTTGATTTGCCAAGCAGGACATTAGGTTTTCACAACTGATTTTCACGCCAGCTTTCAAAAGTAAGCATAACAAAGTGACACTTAACCCTGTTTGTGCCTTCAACGCAAGACAGAGTAAACACAGTGTGCTAGAACTAGAAGAAGATGATTTCGTTTCTTTTTTATGTTTTAGACACAATGAAAATAAGAAACGTAACAGCATTTGAATTTGGAAAACAAACATTAGGCAGCAGCATAACGATGTCGATGTTGTCGCTGCAGGGTTCACAAACGCTTTGCTCTCTTGCTGCGGGAACCAGACCATGCCGTGCGGCAAACCTGGATGCACCGTCTGCGACGACCCATCCACCTACGGCTCGTGGGACGGGACGCACCCGACGGAGGCAGTGTACAAGGTGATCGCCCACGGCGTGCTGCACGGGCCGCACGCGTCCCCTGTTCCTCTGGCCAAGACTTGCCCTCGGAGCTGAGGAAACCTCTGCTTGGTTCGCTGGTTCTTAGAAGATCCATTCTTTCTAGCTACAGCGTTGTAGAATAATATCTGAATTGTGTAATATTTTGCATGGGTGGTGATAACTTTGGTTCAGAATATAGGCGAGGTTTCAGATTTCGTGTAGAGAAGAAAAACTGAAAAACAGCATCACCCTCCTCTGATGGATGTACAAAGTGCAAATTCTGTACAAGCATTGATGGAAGTGCGTAATTTGTTAACAAGTTCACCGCCACGTTGCGTTATCTTCCTTGTGATCACAGTGTTTTCGTGGGCAACTGCGAGCTCCTTAATTCATGTATGAATATATCACCACGATTCCTTCCAACTTGTTCTGTTCCCTGTCAAACTAACGTGGTTATGTAGAGAGCTCCTGCATCCCCCGCTTTGTGACGATCCACGTGACCCCGCACCGCACGCCGCGCATCTTCCTACATTGTTCGCACGTATTTATCTCTTCATCGCGTCAAGGAACCTGATCACCAAACCATTTTAAAAGGACTACTCGATACATCCATGCACCCAGTAACTCCCTGCCGCAGGTTCATCGATCCAATCATATTGCCCGGCGGCGTGCTGTACACTCGCGCGCGCCATGGAAGCTCCTCGTCCCTGTGTGCGCGGCTTACGCGCGCTCCGTCTGCCGCGGGCCCCGGCCGGGTCTCCCCCGCCTCGCCACGCTCTTCCCGACGTTCCCCGTCTTCGTCTACCTGCCGTGCCTGTTCAACTCCCTCCACCTCTTCTCCACCTTCTTCCACACCTGGTTCGCCATCAACAAGCTAGTCCTACTCGCGCTCGAGCTCGGCCCGCTCCACCCCTCCCTCCGTTGGATCCGAATTTTCTAAACCCGAATTCTCCATGAAATTACTGTGCTATTCTTTAGATCGGTAGATAGCACTCACAGGCACATTGTTGAATCAATTCATACAAAGTGTAATTTAAAACATTCAATATATTACAACTTCAAAGTAACATAGACCACGTCGAATCAAGTTTTACAAAAGGACCGGATAGGTCAAATTGATTATATTACACAGCGGAAGCAAAAGGACGGTACAGCGTATCTCTCCACAGACAAACGACTGAGGTAACTTGTGTACGACGGATATTGCCCAACGGGTTGAACAATATCCTCCTGTACGCAAGTACCGAACGAGTCCAATTAGACTGAGACAAGATCTAGACGATAAACTATACTACGTTTCATCGTTTTCTTGTCCGTCGACTTCTGGGTCTTCATAATATGCGTTGTCCCCTTGATCCACATCATCTGGAGGGTTTGGGGAAGAGCGAGAATGAGCATAACTTTCGTGCTCGCGAGCCAACACACAAGATACAATAATATACATGCATGGCTTAACAAGGGTGGCTCGGCTTCTTTTATTTGCTAAAGCAATATTTTTCAATCATCATAATTACAAATTCTTATGACTTAGCATTTTAAACAAATTATATTTTATTAAAAAGAGTAAGTGCAATATTAAATAACAGTAGAGGTTTCCTCTATCGAAAACTCTACACATGCATCATTTGATTGGAGCTACTTCCGCTCCTTCATACCACTAAGCTCGATGGCTCAGGAAAAATCCAACCTCAGGCTAGATGAGCCGACCTAGTTGACATACCACCCAAAAAGGTTTTTGAAATATAACTAACTCAAGTTAAGTTCTCATGTCCGCTTTTGACCGTAGACACGACTGTTTAAACAATTTAGACTCTACAGAGGTTGTACATTGTACCTACAAGAGATAATCATACTTGTTACTCCGCATGATTCCATAGTCACGTAGTTGAGAGATCATCACAGTAACTTTTCAAACTACCTCGTCCCTTTCGTCATCTCACCCATATGGGCCACACCCATAAGCTATGCGGGATGTTCACCACAACGACTAGCGCAGCTAGTCCTGGTCACAACGACTAGCGCAGCTGGCAACTTCACCCTACCTCGGTGTCCCTTTCAAGCCAGAACACATCCACCGCTTGCACGCTACCACTCACCGACTAGTGGGATGACATTCAGGGTTTAATAATTTTACTAAGCCAAGTTGCACTTTGTAGACTTGCAGTTGTACTTATTTTACACGGGGGGTCATGACAAGATTAAGTTCTTAATCCATCCGGACGGTTCATACCACCTACCAACCGCTCTCATGCACGACGGCACCCACTACTCTTTACATCCGCCCAGATGTGGTACGAACAAGTTGTTTATGGTTTCGGGGAAAAAGGCAATTATCACAACACGCCAGTCATTTACACACAATGATGGCCCAAAACCACTTTTATGATTAAAAGATGATGATCAGGACATTTTATTTCCCGGTACTTAAGCAAGACTAGCGTGTCGCTTAAGTACAACCTATACTAGTATTTACCACATATCTACTAGGGTGACATGGAATAATAGATTCAATTATCAAAGGATGGATAATAACAAATTACTCATCAAATGTGTGTTTAACTACCTTAAGTTTTAACATACATTTGATTACAAAATTAAAGCATGCAATTTTGATATTTTAAATAAATATAATTTGCATAAAATATAGGCTAAAAAATGATCAAATATTGACTCACCTTGGTTAAAAGCAGTAGGGTCTTGGTATTCTTGAACTTGATCGAAGTGGAGGTTTCTTGCATCTTCGAACCCTAATCGGACGAAAGTACCGGAAAAGGAAACAATAGCAAAGATAGCAAATAAATACAAAATCCAAAACAAATGAACTCCAAATTAGATAAGACCAGTACCATTACCAAGATCTTGAATTTAGAAAATTTTAAGAACAAGTTTCATAATTTTTGGAGTTATAACGACAGAGATATGAATTTTTGAAGCTTTTCAATGAATTTTTAATTGAAAAAAATCAAAAAACTAGCAAAAAGCCTTGTGCTGACACGTAGCCCTCAGCACAGTGCTCGGTCCACTGCACAGTGCATGGACTAGGTCTACGTGTACTGGTCCGGGGCCCTGGGCCGCAGCCCAGAAGGCCCAAGAGGGGGGAAGCCGGCCACAAGGGGGGGAGGCGCCACCCTCTCCTCCCCCCAAACCCAAGCCGCCACACCTCGGTCTCCCCCGAAGCCGATTTCTCCTGCCGTCACCGCCGGCCGTTCGTCTTCCTCGCCTTGGCCTGCCATTGAAGGGAGGAGAGGGAAGTTATTCAAGAGGTCGATCCACATCATTCTTGTGGGTCTACAAGGGTAACAATGACTTTCCCTTGCTGTTTGATTCATAAAAGATGAGAATTCGATTCGATTAGTTGGATCGTTTTGCCTATGTTGTTAGATCCAATCTGTACAGTAGGTTGTGTGCCCAGTTTCAGTATCTTAGAAGCAGAATCTGGTATTTTTATCTCTTAGTGTTTTGTAGCCCTGGTTTTTATCTTTTCATAGCCACTGAGATCACGAGATTGCACCTTACGGTTTAGGGGATATGAATTATTCTTTACACGCTGTTCTGTCTGTCTGACGATAAGAAACTGTCTGTTTGTTCCTTAATTTTGACCTTGTTAATGTACGATTCAAGACCTCCACCCATTTAGGTTATTGTATAATTTTTAATAATCTTTCCAGATTGATAAAGAACATCTCCATTGGATCTGTAGAGTGGAAGATATGCCATGTTCTTTGCTGCTGATCGATTGTCTGGACAGATGTCTGTCATACGTTTTCAACTGCTGGTTAGCCGATTGTGTTGGCAGATTTAGTGAATCTTATCAACTAGAGTTTCTTAGCCTGGTTCGTTAAGATTCATTGAGCACTAGTTTCATGTCATTCCGAGTTACAGATCTTTAATTATGATTTTTCCCGTACTACTGTCCAGTAGGGTTGTAAGGTGGCTGAATAGGTTAATTGTCAGTTTGAAACCGTTGATTGTTTTGGAAAGTTAGGGGATTATGGTACGACACCGTAACTATGTCATATATTGTTATCCTTATTGCGAATACGTATTTGTGTAGGCGGTGAGGTGGTGAGTGGAGGAGCACCTTCGTTGCCTCCTAACACGTCACAGCGCGAAGGCAAGTACCTTGTTTGATTCTATTGAATGTTGATGATTGAACATGGATGTAATGATAGACTTGCTAGTCATATTCTGTAACGCCCCGCCGCCAACCCGCTTACCGCTATCTCTCCGGCAACCATTTGCTACTCGCCACCGCGGTCTTGCCGCCGTCGCCGTCGCCGTCGCCGGAGAGGACCGACCTCCGTTTTCCCTCTGTTTCCCGCCGGACGTGGCGGTCGTCGACCACGGTGCGCGCGCCACCGAGGTGGCGCTGCGTATGCCCGCGTCACCGCACAGCGTGGCGTCTATCGCGCCACCTCGCCTCGGCTCGGTGGATTTGGTCCACTGTGAGTAGAGAGGTGACAGTGGGGCCCACTGTCGATCTGGATTTTAATTAAATTCTTTTTCCCGGCTGACGCAAGCATTGCGCAATAATCCGATTTTCCTTTATAAAAATAATTCGGGAAATTCGAGAAAATCCAAATTAGGGTTTAATTGATTTTCCAATCTTCCAAAGCCCATATCTTTTGCATCCGAAGTCCAATTGAGCCCATTCAAATTTGTAAATTCATATAAAATTAAGATCTATTTAATGGTGAATTTTATTTAATTTTTGGAGTTTGTTTTGCCTCTGTTATTTATTTGTTTTGTTTCTTTTGTCTCGTTTCATGAGTAGGCGTCGATACTTGGGAATTTTGCAGAAGAAGGAGCACCTCAAGACCAAGACCAATATCTAGATCTATTCCAAGGCAAGTTATACCTTTGATCATTTTGAACCCAGTTTTCAAAATACTTTGTTTCAATGTATTGCATTCTAATTCAAGTATTTATTTAAATGCTTTTGGGTGTAGTTATTAATCCAAATTGTTATGCCACCTTGCCTTTTGTATGCCATGATCTTTTGTCACCCTAGGTTGATTAATTATTAGTTGGTATTATCGTAGCACCAACGTGGGTTGGTTAGATCGATTAGATCGCTTAGCCATGCCACGAGTCATCATTTCATGTGAGAGTTGCAATTATAAACTTGACTAAGTGATTATGGGCGTGTGATGAATCTGTGTGTCTTTGTGTGCTATTACTCGTTGATGGCATGTGTTGCACTTAATCAACAGGTGGGAAAAGATTTAGACCGAGGCAAGTGGTGGATTCTGTGTGAATGGTGGATCGTGTGATATAAACTTTGTGATTTGGGAAAAGCGGAAGTCTTGCCTTAGTCAATTAAGGACTTAACTTTGTGCGCCATTGAGCTGGGCCTTCTGCATGCGACCACATGCCTAGTATGGGTGGGCTGACTTAGTAAGTTATGGAGTCTTGACATTGACAACTCGGGTTGTATTTAAGCTATGTGATGGGTGGAGGTGTGATATGTCACATCGCGGGACGGTTGTTCATTGCATCCTGTCCAATGGTGTGTGTCGTTCAAAGTTTGTGTGTACAAATTGGATGACGATAAAGCACACGAGTGTCATTGTTTGAGATGAAGTCTCGAAAGGTTTTGTTGTGATCAACTCGATCCGGTTGGTTTCATCGTGTGGGTAAAGTGTACTGACCTCTGCAGAGTGTTTAAACCAATCTATTCGAATAGCCGCGTCCTCGGTTATGGACATGCTCTGAATTTCACACGAGGGTAGTTTTTCATAAAACAATTGGGAAGGGTTGTGTGAGATAACTTGTTGGTGTGTGAAAGAACTTGATTAGGTGTGTGTCCTTTGTGAAATCAATTGTTAACTTATTATTGTCTATTTGTTTTGAATTACGCTTTCAATCTATTATTTGTATTCAATTGCAAATGTTGCATTTCGCAAAATAACCACGAAGCCATTTCTTTGGAATAAGCCATCATGTATAAATGCATTACGTGGTATGACTTGCAGTACGGTGTGTACTCACTCTTGCTAAACAAATCAACGAAGTGGAGGAGTCGTCACTTTGCTTTTGAAGAGGAGTTCTACGAAGGTTGAGCGTTAGGGTCTTGATCGATCGGTTGCACGTGGTAAATTGATGGGAGCCACCGGAGTTTATTTCGTTTCATTGCAGTTTATTTCTTTATTATCGACCTTGCATGGCTTAATAAATGTAAACTTCGACCGTAAGGTCCCAACGATTATTTGTTATTTAAATGTACTCGTTTATTCTTATATTCGTTGTATGGATGTGATATTTCATCAATGTTGACCTTTGTGTGCACTAGCGTGATCTGGACTAGTGCGAATACACAGAGGGTCCAGATTTGCATATTTGGGTCCCGACGGAGGTGGTATCGAGCCATCTTCGTAGGTCTTGACCCTAGTTAGATTGGCTGTTCTTAGTGAGTCCAAACTATTTTCTAAAGCAAAATTAACTTGCAAGATTAATTGAACTCCTTAACTCATCTCATGTCTCTCTTGACTCAACTATTCTTTGAAATTCTTTCTCTCCCCACTTGTTTTAAAGTTGTTTTCATATGCTTGTCCATCTTGTGGATGCCTCGTCTTGAGTTATGGAGAGCGCAAGGAGGACTTTGCCGAGCTTTGGAAGTTGCTACAAGTACTTGGAGGGTTCGATCGTCCATTGTACCGAGTGGCAATGCTTGGATCGTGAGCGGCCGAGATCGTGGAGTGATCGCCATTTGACCATCTACGCGAGCAAAGACACACCAAGGCAAGCAAACCATCGCACATCTCGGCTAGAAGGAGTATTTGGATTGAAGCAATCCAGAGTCTTCACGCCTTGCCATCCCGAGGATCCGCAACATCTACTCGAGAGCTTCGTGACACGTTTTCCGTTATCATCCCGCACATCGGCGTGGATCTTCTGCCGCACGTTTTCCGTCTACGGAGGAGAAGACAACGCCACCGTCGTGCATCTCGCCCGATTCGCATTGCTTTCGGGAAGAATCATTGGAGTTAGCCGCTCTGGTGGAGTGTACCTATGAGACTCTTGAGAGTGAAGAAAGGATCGCCATATTAGAAGAAACTCTTTATGGGCGACACGAAGAAGATCAAGAGGAAGACCGGAAGAAGGCGATGGACCGGTGAACGGAGAAGAGCGGCCAGAGGTCAGAGAGCGAAGCACCAAAGGCTTTGCACGTGGACACTGCTCCTATTGCACCATCCGGGACATCAAGATCGATTCGCGAGGATGCCGGCTCACTTCGTGTCTACAGAGCGGGAGCACCGTCAAGGCTGCGGAGGCTATTTGATTGAGTAGTCATTCGCGTTGTTTTGAGCTTAGCCGATTTGTGTCTTGAGTCGCCCTTTAGGCGGTAGTTTGGTGTGCTTAAGTTCGTCCTTATTTTTGTGTGCAAGTATGAGTGCAAAGGCCCTTAGGCATTTGTTGCAAGCCATACTATTATCTTAATCAATATAAGAGTTTGATTGAGCTTTCTTAAAATATGTTGTTGGGTTTTACCTACCCCGCTTAGTTCTACACCTTATCTCGTGCTTGCTACCTTATCTAACCACTCGAGATTCACGGATGGTTCAAACTCGTCAAAGTGCTGCAAGTGGTTCCGATACTCAGTATCGGAAGGGCGAGAACAAATCCCATGATAGTTCCACCACAAGCACCTTGATTGATCTGCGAATTTTGGAGCATTCATGGCGGCTCAAACCCGGTGATGTACACCATGATGAATCGGATGCAAGCTATGAATAACGAACAATAACAATCAACATTACAATGGAGCCCAGTTGCTCATGGTCACAATGGATCATCAAGTTGGCGGAGTTTATGAGGACCCGTCCACCAACTTTCTCTGGACATGTCTCACGGAGAAGGCGATGATTGGCTTCGTGTTATTGAGAGAAAAGCTGCGATCACTCAATGCGGCGATCATGAAAAAGTTTCTGTCGCCTCTCACGGATGGAAGGCATTCTTTGCCGAATGGTGGGAAAACTTGTCTTGCGCATGGGCGCCACAAGATATTACTTGGGAAGAGTTCACAAGCTTTTCGCCAAGATATCATGTACCGAAGGAATCATGGATCTAAGAAGGATGAATTCCGTGCTCTCAAGCAAGGAGGAATGTCGATGATCGATTACCTCAACAAATTCTCTCAACTTGCTCGGTATATGTTGCAGAAGATGTCGCCAGCGACAAGGCTCGTCGTAGTCGTTTTACGAAGGATTGAACACTGGACTTCAAGTCAACTTGATCGCCCACACCTTTCACGATTTTCAAGAGTTGATCAACAAGGCTTTGATTCTAGAGGATAAGCGCAAGGAATTGGAAGATCATCGTAGCGCAGAATGGCTCGAGAAGGAAGTCACCAACCCCGGTGAGGTAAGAATGATTCCACCGCGATTTAGCCGTTTTCCACCACGAATTCGCGGACCACCGCACCAACTTCAAACCTCGTCCGGTTGCTCGAACTTTCGCAACCCCGCGATCAACCCCAATCCAGTAAGCAACCCACAGAATACAACCAGAGTTTGCTTTACCTGTCGTCAGCCAGGGCATTTCGCCAACCGATGTCCGCAGAATGGGACTATCACTCCAGTACGCTTCAACCTTGGGAATACACCAGCCAAGACACCAGTACAAGGCAACCATCAAGGAACTTCTCAAGCTACCGGTCAATCCGGAGGAGCACCGCCATCAGTGGTCAGAGGCCGTGTCAACCACGTCACTCTAGAAGGAGCCCAAGAAGCACCTGACGTTGTACTGGGTAAGTTCCTAGTAAATTCGAAGACTGCATCGATTACATTTGATTACGAGCTTCGATTCGTTTGTTTCTGGAATTTTGCAACTAAGAACAAATTGGAAGTTATGCATCTTAAGCATACTCTGTTAGTCCAGTCGCCTGGAGCAGAGCTAAGTTCTAAAGTTGGATGTTTAGGAGCTAGGCTACTCATAGCTGGAGTTGAGTTTCTAGCCAACCTAATAGTTCTAGACACTCAGACCATAGATGTCATCCTTGGTATGGATTGGTTATCCAAACATAAAGCAGTGCTAGATTGTGGCCGAAGAGCCGTGACAATTGAGGATATCACAGGAAAGAAAGTAGAATTTCTAGCCACCTCAGTACGTGATGGACATTTGGTAGTCAACGATCCAAGCGGTTTCTTTGGAAGAGCGCACGTAGTCGAGATTACCGGACGTATTTCGGAAGAATTACGAGAATGCCACGGACCGTGACATTGAATTTGTCATCGATCTAGTGCCGAAACAGCACCAATTTCAAGAGACCCTATCGGATGCGGTCGATGAACTTGTGGAAATGAAGAAGCGGATAGAAGAACTCTTTGGAAAAGGTTTTGTAAGACCTAGTTAAATCGCCATGGGGAGCACTGTTTTGTTCGTCAAGAAGAAAGATGGAAGTATGAGAATGTGTATCGACTATCGTTCTCTCAGCGAAGTCACCATCAAGAATAAGTACCCATTGCCCGAATAGATGATTTGTTCGACCGGATGAAAGGAGGAGTATTCTCTAAGATCGATCTGCGATCGAGGTTACCATCGATTAAAGATTTGTCCTAAGGATGTACCAAAGACCGCTTTCTCAAGCGGTATGGACATTATGAGTTTTTAGTCATGTCTTTTGGATTGACTAATGCCCCGCCTACTTCATGAACATGATGAACAAAGTATTCATGGAATATTTGGATAAGTTCGTGGTAGTATTCATTGATGATATTTTGGTATACTCAAAGTCGGAAGAAGAACATACGGGACATTTGAGATTAATCCTAGAGAAGCTCGGAGGACATCGGTTGTATGCCAAGTTGCGTATGTCCAAACACTCGCTTATTGATGGGCCGCATCCTACTGTGCACTTAATCGAGGCATGAATAAGAAATAAATTTAAAGAGCCCTCCAAGGCACATGGTACAAGTTGAGTTATGCTTACAACTCTGAATTTCAAAGAACGATATTGCTTTTTAGAAAACTACTCATAACATAATTTACCTATGTGAGCTGCAATGTAAATTCGGCCATGCCCACAAATACGGAAATTCATGCAAGATCAGCCAGGGAAGTTCCTGCCTCGCAAGGAATTGCAGATTTCAACATTCCCTGCTCTAGACTTCCCAAAGGCCCCCCCCCCCCCCCCCCCCCCCAAAAAAAAAAAAAAAAAAAAAAAAAAAAAAAAAAAAAAAAAAAAAAAAAAAAAAAAAAAAAAAAAAAAAAAAAAAATCCGGAGGAGCACCGCCATCGATGAGTCGAGGCCGTGTCAACCACGCCACTCTAGAAGGAGCCCAAGAAGCACCCGACGCTGTAACGGTAAGTTCTAGTAAATTCAAGACCTGCATCGCCTGCTTTGATTCGAGCTTCGATTCGCTTGTTTCTCGAATTTTTGCAACTAAGAACAAATTGGAAGTTATGCATCTTAAGCATACTGTTAGTCCAAATACCGAGCAGAGCTAAGTTCTAAAGTTGGATGTTTAGGAGCTAGGCTACTCATAGCTGGAGTTGAGTTTCTAGCCAACCTAATAGTTCTGAGACACTGCACCATAGATGTCATCCTTGGTATGGATTGGTTATCCAAACATAAAGCGAAGGTTAGATTGTGTCCAAGAAGCCGGACAATTGAGGATATCACAGGAAGAAAGTAGAATTTCTAGCCACCTCAAGACGTGATGGACATTTGGTAGTCAGCAATCAAGACGCTTTGGAAGACGCGACTCAGAGTCGAGATTACCCTGACGATTTCCGTAAGAATTACCAGAATGCCACCGACCGTGACATTGAATTTGTCATCGATCTAGTGCCGAATAAAGACCAATTTCCAAGAGACTTATCGGATGCCGGTCGATGAACTTGTGGAAATGAAGAAGCGAGATAGAAGAACCATCGAAAAGGTTTTGTAAGACCTAGTTAAATCGCCATGGGGAGCAATTGCTTTGTTCGCCAAGAAGAAAGATGGAAGTATGAGAATGTGTATCGACTATCGCTCTTCAACGAAGTCACCATCAAGAATAAGTACCCATTGCCCGCAATAGATGATTTGTTCGACCGATGAAAGGAGCCGAGTATTCTTCAAGATCGATCTGCGATCGAAGTTACCATCGCTAAAGATTCGCCCTAAGGATGTACCAAAGACCGCTTTCTCAAGCCAGATGGACATTATGAGTTTTTAGTCATGTCTTTTGGATTGACTAATGCCCCGCCTACTTCATGAACATGATGAACAAAGTATTCATGGAATATTTGGATAAGTTCGTGGGTAGTATTCATTGATGATATTTTGGTATACTCAAAGTCGTAAGAAGAACATATGAGTGACATTTGAGATTAATCCTAGAGAAGCTCGTGAGGACATCAGCTTGTATGCCAAGTTCGCCAAGTGTGACTTTTGGAAGAAGAAAGTTGATTTTCTCGGTCATGTAATGACAAACCAAGGAGTAGCAGCTTGACCCTAAAGGTTAAAGTCAGAATGAATTGGGAGCAAATTCTCAAAACGGTTACTCAAATTCGTAGTTTCTTGGGAATGGCGGGATACTATCGCCGTTTCATCAAGGATTCTCAACGATTGCCAAGCCCTTACGCAATTGTTGAAGAAAGAGAAGAAGTTTATTTGGACCCCTGACTTAGAAGAAAGTTTTCAAGAATTAAAGAAGCTTTGACTTCAAATTTCAAAGCATAGTTTTGGCTTGATATTAGTAAGAATTTTGATATCTACCGTGATGCTTCGTCAAGGATTAGGATGTGTCCTTATGCAAGAAGGAAGAGCCGCCGCTTATGCGCCAAGGCAATTAAGACCTCATGAAGAGAACTATCCTACCCATGATTTGGAACTAGTTGTAGAGTGCATGCCTTGAAGATTTAGCGCCATTATCTCATCAGTAATGCTTCGTGAAGTCTATACGCATCATAAGAGCTCAAGTACATATTCACTCACCGACGGAACATGAGATGAGAAGATGGTTGGAATTAATAAAGGATTATAATCTTGGAATCCATTACCATCCGGTAAGGCCAATGAAGTGCAGTATGCACCGAGTCGTAAGAGCTACCGCAATGCTCGAAGCAAAAGAGTTGTGTTCGTAACTTCGTGAGGAATTCTTAAGCTACTGACTAGAAGTTGTTCCTAAGGATTTGTGGCCAATTTGGAAGTAATACTACTCTCGAGAAACAGATTCGTGAAGCTCAACCTAAGGATTCTCGAGTTTGTCGATCTCAAGAAGAAGATGTCGGAAGGAAAATTTAAAGACTTCACCATAGATGATCGAGGGATATACTGTGGATCAATGGACGATTCGTGTACCAGATATGGATGGATTAAGACAATGATTACAAGGAAGCCCATGACTCAAAGTATTCAATTCACCCGAAGCACTAAGATGTATCAGATGTTAAGAATAAGTTTTGTGGCCAAACTTAAAGCGAGACGTCGCAGAGTTCGTTGCCTTATGCGACGGTGTCGGAAAGTAAAGGCCGAACATCGGAGACCGGCAGGATTGCTACAATCATTCAAGATACCGAATGGAAATGGGAAGAGATCAGATGGATTTTATTACCGGATTACCCAAGACTCAATCAAAGTTATGATTCGATTTGGGTAATAGTGGATCGCTTTGACTAAGGTTGCCCATTTCTTGCCGGCCAAAACCACTTACTCAGAGACCGCCATGGAATTGTATATGTCAAAAATCGTCACGCACAGGTGCCTAAGAAGATAGTGTCGATCGAGGATCTCAATTCACCTCTCGTTTTTGGCGTAGTTCACATGAAGCCCAGGACTCATCTAAATTTCAAGATCGCTTATCATCCCTGCATGTATGGATGATCGAAAGAGTCAATCGATATTAGAAGATATGTTGAGAGCCCGTGTCTTAGCTAATGCTACCGTTGGGATAAAAGTTTGCCGATGTCACGCAATTCTCAGACAACAACGCTTATCAAGCCGCTTTGCAAATGTCACCATTTGAAGCTCAGACGGTCGCGCTCGCAGAACTCCGCTGAATTGGTCGAGACAAATTTGAACGTAGTGTTCGCCGCCGATATTATTCGTGAAGCCAAGAACAAGTTGCTATGATCGAGAGAGGTTAAAGATAGCCCAGCCTAGGTAAAAAGAGTTATGCCGATAATCGCCGCCGTGACCTCGCCTTTGAACCAGAGGATTTTGTCTATCTTCGAGTTACTCCGCCAGAGGTGTTAAGAGATTCCACACCAAAGGGAAGCTTGCTCCAAGGTATGTGGGTCCATTCAAGGTTTTGGAACGCCGTGGAGAAGTTGCGTATCAACTTGGAGCTACCACAAATCGTTAGCAGGAGTGCATGATGTCTTTCATGTCTCTCACCAAGAAGTGTCTTCGCGGTGCGTAAGAGCGCATCGTTGGAGCCAATTGAACCAAGGAAGATCTCACATACAAAGAGCAACTGTCAAGATTTTGATGTCGCAGAGCGCCGCACTGTAGCAAGACTGCTCGCTTGCGCAAAGTCCAAAGGAGTAACCACTCGGAAGGAGAAGCAACGTGGGAACGTGAAGAAGAGTTGAAACCGAGTTCCTAGCCTTTTCTCTATAGCCTAATCTCGGGACGAGATTCGCTTAATGGGGAGGTTTGTAACATCCCAATTTTCAGAGCTTTTAAAATCTTTTAAATATTTGTAGCAAGAGAAATTATCATTTGGATTTATTTGAATATTAAATTAAAAAGCTTAATATAGACTTTAAGGATAAATTGATTTAATGTGCTTAATCCCAACATCAACAATTGTCAAAATTATTTTATTTAGATTCTACATGCTTGGATATATTTTATAGAAATTTCTGGAATTTTTCCAAAGTCATTTGCTATTTTCTAATTGCTATTTGTATTTTCTGGATTTATTTAAAAGAAAAATCAAAAGAAACCTTCGAATGCTGTTGGGCCGGCTCAACACTATTCCACCGCAGCGCCTCGCCTCGCCCACTCCGCTGCCACCGCTTTCCCGCTCGGATGGACGCCGTCTCCTCCTCGCGATCGCAGCCCCGCCTCGCCGCTCACCATTGGATTGAAATCGACGCAGACTCGCGTCACAAGCGCCTCCTCTCTCTCGACCGGTGGGGCCGCTGATGCAAGCTGGGCTGGCTGCTGCTCCACGCGACTTCTTCCTCGCCGCTTCCGGCTTCTTCTGCGGCTGCCATTGCTGCTCGGATTCGCCTCCGCCGTCATATAAAAGGCCCCAATTCCCACCCCAATCTCTTCGCCTCTCTCTCGTCCAACCCCGAAGTCGCCGCCCTGTTCTCTCTCGGCTGCGCGCATTGCTGGAAGACCGCCACGGCCGCAACCTCGCCACCACCACCTTCCGCTCTCCAGAGTCTGTTGGCAGGTAACCACCGCCTCGAAAAGCGCATAACCTGGCTTCGTGATTGCCGCCGCTGTGCCCTTCGCCGCCTCCTTCGCCTGTTGCCGTCCGACAACGGGAGTTCGCCACCACGCCTTTTCATCCGCCACCGGTGAGTCGGCGCCTCTCAAGCCCCGCCATTAACCCCAAAGAATCGCTTATCTCTCCAGCAACCCATTTTGCTATTCACACCCGCCGGCAGGCCGTCACTTGTCGCCGCCGTGGAGAGGACCCCACCTGCTTTCCCTCTGCTTCTTCTACGACGTGGCGGCCAGTAAGCACCACGGCCACGCACGGCCGAGCAAGTGGCGCTCGCGATGTCACAGTGTTACCGCCACATGGCGCTGCTCCACCGCCACCTCACTCCTGCCCTGGATTTGGTCCACGTGAGTTGAGGTCGACAGTGGGGCCCACTGCCGAGACGGATTTTAATTAAATTCTTTTTTCCTACCGACGCAAGCATTGCGCAATAATCCGATTTTCCTTTATAAAATAATTCGGGAAATTCGAGAAAATCCAAATTAGGGTTTAATTGATTTTCCAATCTTCCAAAGCCCATATCTTTTGCATCCAAGTCCAATTGAGCCCATTCAAATTTGTAAATTCATATAAAATTAAGATCTATTTAATGGTGAATTTTATTTAATTTTTGGAGTTTGTTTTGCCTCTGTTATTTATTTGTTTTGTTTTTGTCTCGTTTCATGAGTAGACGTCGATACTTTGGGAATTTTGCAGAAGAAGGAGCACCTCAAGACCAAGACCAATATCTAGATCTATTCCAAGGCAAGTTATACCTTTGATCATTTTGAACCCAGTTTTCAAAATACTTTGTTTCAATGTATTGCATTCTAATTCAAGTATTTATTTAAATGCTTTTGGGTGTAGTTATTAATCCAAATTGTTATGCCACCTTGCCTTTTGTATGCCATGATCTTTTGTCACCCTAGGTTGATTAATTATTAGTTGGTATTATCGTAGCACCAACGTGGGTTGGTTAGATACGATTAGACTGCTTAGCCATGCCACGAGTCATCATTTCATGTGAGAGTTGCAATTATAAACTTGACTAAGTGATTATGGAACGTGTGATGAATCATGTGTGCTGTGTGCTATTACTCGTTGATGGCATGTGTTGCACTTAATCAACAGGGTGGGAAAAGATTTAGACTGAGGCAAGTGGTGGATTCTGTGTGAATGGTGGATCTGTGTGATATAAACTTTGTGATTTGGGAAAATCGAAGTCTTGCCTTAGTCAATTAAGGACTTAACTTTGTGCGCTATTGAACTCGGGCTTCACTGCACGCACCACATGCCTAGTATGGGCCGGGCCTCGACTTAGTAAGTTATGGAGTCTTGACATTGACAACTCAAAGTTGTATTTAAGCTATGTGATGGGTGGAGGTGTGATATGTCACATCGCGGACGATTCACGTGATCCCCGCTCCAATGGTGTGTGCGTTCCAAGGGCCGTGTGTACAAATTGACGGCAGAAAGCACACCAGAGTGTCATTGTTTGAGATGAAGTCTCGAAAGGTTTTGTTGTGATCAACTCGATCCGCTTGGTTTCATCGTGTGGGTAAAGTGTACAACCTCCGCAGTGTTTAAACCAATCTATTCGAATAGCCGCCCCTGTTATGGACATGCTCGAATTTCACACGAGGGGTAGTTTTTCATAAAACAATTGGGAAGGGTCACCTGTGTGAGATAACTTGTTCACCGTGGTGAAAGAACTTGATTAGACTGTGTGTCCTTTGTGAAATCAATTGTTAACTTATTATTGTCTATTTGTTTTGAATTACGCTTTCAATCTATTATTTGTATTCAATTGCAAATGTTGCATTTTCTAAAATAACCACGTAAGCCATTCCTTTGGAATAAGCCATCATGTATAAATGCATTTCGTGGTATGACTTAAGTAGTACGGTGTGTACTCACTCTTGCTAAACAAATCAACGTATGGAGGAGTCTAGTCATATTCATATGCTGAGTATTATTCTTCATTCTCATGTGATAAAAGTTCATTTTATGTCATCCATTCTATTCATGCCATGTTTTCGTTGTGACCACGGGAGTGGAAGTAAAAAGACCCATCAATTCCAGTATGGGCATGTAAGTCCCACCACTCCAACGTGGACAATCTTAGACACCCGTATAAAACGTTCTTCATACGGTATTTGGGTCTCCGAACTTTGTTAAGTACGAGCTTAAGTGAACACCGACGGGTGTATCACTCGTTATACCGGTATAAGTTGTTGAGCAGTCCATTCCTTTCAATGCATCCATTCATACTCATAAGTGTTCGAGATAAGTTCATCCTTTGTATTGAGATTGAATAGTTCATAACCTTGAATGTTCAATTGTTTACCGTTCTTTGCTGAGTTTTGACTCATTCTTGTTTTCTTTATTTATTTAGGTGATCGTTGATGATGACTCTATTGGGAGGGAATAGACCTGCACGTATCACACAGTTCACTACAATTTACTTTCATTAACAGTGTCGAGTATGTCTTTCAGTTGTTAATTGAGGAACTGTAATAAATAAGTTTACTACTGCATGATATTTCTCTCCACGTTATGTTTTCTTGTTAAATGATACTAGTGGATCACTTCAATTATTTCTTGATTATGTTTGATGAATTCAATTTTTATTCCTGCCATGCTACTATTAAAGTTGGTCCCTTTATGTACTTAGACGAGTTTAAGTTTAAATTCTTCCGCAATTTGGTTGTATGTTAGTCTTTTAGGTAACATCTTGGCTTCCGAATAGCCAGGGTGTTACATATACTACACTAATATTAAGGCACTCGCAGCCTATACTGCCTTGAAAATCATATTTAGAAGCTTTAAACTTTTCTGTCTCTAGCACGATAGACCAAGCCACACAGGTCTTAGGATGATGAAAAATATAATTAATAATTTGCAAGGACATAATATCGATGGCAATTATTTTTCGAATCAAGAAGATTTTGTGTGCCTCGCATGTGTCACCAGTGAAGGATGAAGTCCCTGCATTCCTGGAACATATCCAGGGAGACATTTGCGGTCCTATACAGCCCCTGTTAGGGCCATTTACAAATTTTATGGTGCTCATCGATGCTTCCTCGAAATGGACGCACATATATTTATTGTCTATGAGAAATCATACTTTTTTCAAAGCTAATCTCGCAGATAATTAAAATTAAAAATAATTTTCCTGATCATCATGTGAAGTCTATCAGAATGGATAACGCCGGAGAATTTACTTTAAAGACATTTGATAATTATTGCATGGTAACATGGCAATGGGAATTAAAGTTGAGCATTCCACACTGTATGTCCACACCAGGAATGGACTAGCAGAGACATTAATTAAAAGAATTAAATTTATTGCCCGATCGCTTTTGTAAAATTTTAATTTACCAACTACATGTTGGGGACACGAAGTCCTGCACGAAGTAACTCTCATCAATTTTAGACCGTCGACATATAACATTCATTCACCTATGCAACTAGCGCAACGATCAGCACCTAAAATTTCCCATCTTTGCAAATTTGGGTGCAAGGTTTATGTACCTATACCCCCACCTCAGCATAGTACAATGGGTCCTCTCCGAAAGTCTGGGATATACGTTGGTTATAAGACAACATCCATAATCGGGTATTTGGACCCTATGACTCGAGATTTGCATCATGTCTGCTTTGCTGATAACATATTTGATGAGGATAGTTTCCCGTCATTAGGAGGAGAAAAATCAACCTCTTGGTGAAAATATCGGAAAATAATATGGCAAGCTGCTGGAATCCATCACATGACCCGCGCACTAGTGAAGCAAATAGAGAAGTCCAGAAAATCATTGATTTGCAAGCATCAGAAAATCAACTGCCTGGCCACTTTAGTGATTTGAAGAGCGTGATCAAGTCACATGTGTCTGCACGCAATGCACCGAAGAGGGTTGAAATGCTAAATAAAGTTGAAGGTATCCCTAATCCCGTCCAGGGGCCTTAAAAGGTCGAGAACTCCGGCTCCTCGAATCCCAAGTAACTGGGGATGCTTGGTGAAAAAGGATAAGAATGACTTAACACAGCCAATCACCGAAGTTCCCTAGAATTGGAAGGAGAGCCAGTTGAGACCTGGTACTAGTATGGCACCTTTAGAAAAAGGCATACCGAACTTGAACATTCCTACAGAGGAAGAAAGCAGCAGGGATGTGTGCGCACACATCGGAGCTGAAAAACTAAGGGACCTGCCCTTGTAATTGGAAGTAGCGTGAGCAAGTAGAAGAAATTAGAAGAATCGCCCCATGAAGAAATAGCTATAAACTATGTGACCATGAGAGAATCTATTAATGGGATAACAACCAATGTCAATATTTATTTTGCAAAGAAAATTACCACAATCATCGATCTTGATCTAGAGCCTGCATCGCTTGGTGAGTGTAAAAAAAAAGATCAGATTGAGAAGATTGGAAGAAGGCAATATAAATTAATTTATTATCTCTAAAAAAAAGAGAGGTGTTTAGGCCGGTAAGCCACACGCCTCCCCATGTGCACTCCGTAGGGCATAAGTGGGTATTTGTTTGAAAGAGAAATGAAAATAATGAAGGTTTCACTCAACGTCCAGGAGTTGATTATGAAGAAACATATTTCCCGGTCATGGACGAAGTTAACTTTAGATATTTAATCTCAATGGAAGTGAACTTGAATTTAGAAATAAAATTGATGGATGTGGTAACCAAGGATCAAAGTCTCGGTCGGTAATTGGTGGTTACCGGATTTACCGGTGGGGACTGGGATCCTAAATCCCGTTCGGAATCCTTCATATTCAAATTCAAAATCCCGGTTTCATCCCGAATTCAAATTCTATTTAACGAAATCCAGTCAGTTTTTTCCCAGGAATTCCGGTTAATGGTCGGTAATAGAGAATGTGCGTCGGCCGGTTTTTATTTCGATTCTGGCTTTTGGATCCTTGGTGGTAACTGCATACCTTTATGAAAATTTAGATGCAGACATTTATATAAAGGTATCTGAACGTATCCCTATCCCGAACCAAGACAGAGCAAATAAAAATTTGTACAGTGTGAAACTAAGAAAATCATTGTACGGACTTAAGCAATCAGGCAGGATGTAGTATAATCACTTGAGCGACTTTCTATGCAAGAAAGGCTACACAGACAATGAGGATTGTCTCTATGTATTTATACAACGATCCCAGAATCGATTTTATATAATCTCAGAATATGTAGATAGTCTAAATATCATCGGAGCCTAGAAGATATTAAGGAAGCAAGCTCTTACCTGGAGTCGGAATTCAAAATGAAAGATTTAGGTAAAACCAAATAGTGCCTAGGCTTGCAGCTTGAGCATGTTCTTGATAGGTGTTTGAAAGGTTTGGCTTTGAAAAGACATACTCTTTGAAAGTGCCGATGGTCGAGAGATCTTTACAACAAGACAAGGATCCATACAGACCTAGAGATAAGAGGGAGGAAATCCTGGGACCGGAATTCCCGTACTTAAGTGCAATAGGAGCACTTATGGATTTAGCAAACTGTACTAGACCAAACATTGCATTTGCCGTAAACCTATTTGTAAGGTATAGTGTAGAACCTTCCAAAAGGCATTGGTAGGGAATAAATGACATCTTCCGATACCTCTAAGGAAGCAAAGACGTTGGTCTATTTTACAGAAAGAACCAAGACCTTACTATGACTGGCTATGCAGATACCGAGTATCTGTTTGATCCACATATAGCCAAGTCACAAACAGATTATGTATTCTTGTGTGGTGGAACTTTAATTTCATGAAAATCGTCTAAGCAAAGTCTTGTATCAACTTCGACGAACCACTCAAAAATCGTAGTATTGTACGGGGCCTCACGCGGATAATTCACCACATCCAGTAGTCGTGTAGATTGAATATCGCACAACTCCCACTATTATCTATGAAGATAATATCGATTGTGTTGCACAAGTACAGATGGGTTATGTGAAGAGTAATCTCATAAAGCATATTAACTCCAAGTTCTTCCATGCTCATGAATTGCAAAAGATGGACGAAATTAAAGTACTGCATACTAAGTTATATAAAAATTTTACAAATTTATTCACTAAGTCACTTCCAGCATCTAGCTATGAAAGGTGCATACGTAGAATTGGAACGATGGGACTTAGAGAAATACAGAACTCAAGGGAAGAATCTTCACAAATTTATTATTGAAACTTGATCACAAAGATCGAGTACCTAAAGAATAAATCCTGGAGATTAAATGAAATTAGTTGGATTGTACTCTTTTTTGCTTGACGAGTTTTTCTGAAGTTTCGGGGCTAAAGTTTTTAATGAGGCAATTCATGTAACGTAGCAGAATGTGTATCATGTACACTTTCTCCGAATATTTCCTACTGGGTTTTTGTGGAGTTTTAACAAGGCATGAACACATAAGGATGGATGTCCAAAGGGGAGTGTTGGGAAATTACAAACTTGGCCTAGCAGCCAGCCTATGGGGTGGGCTTCCCATCTAGCCTAGCAGGGTCCTTTAGTCTATAAATAGGAGGCACCATTCATTATATACAGCTGATCAAAAAGAAATAAAGAAGTGAAAGAAGTCCTCTATATCTCTATGCGTTCATTTTACTTTATGTATATTGTTTATGTGATTCTCTTACAAGATGATCGATCGGACTAAACTCGCTAGCGACGGTTCCTCAGCGGTAACGACGGATGATTTACTCACTTCAACCGATTAAACGAAACGGTAGCCAACAAAAAGAAAAACTAGTTACAAACTAATCCCTCGTAAGAAAAACACCACTCTTTTATCTCCGGAGATTTTCCTAGCCCAATTCAAGATATGCATTCTCTGAGCGCGTCCACTTCTTTGTTCACCAGCGCCACGTCGCGGTCGAACTCCAGGCTGAACCCGGCGCCGTCGCTGGCGCCCTCGTGCCCGCGACGCCGTGCAGCTAGCACTCGAGGCGGGTGGTCGACCGCGACGTGGTGGGTGGAGGAAAACAAGGGCGTGGTATAGAACGCGAGTTGGCACCGGGTGTTGCAGGATCATAAGGGCAACCTTGCGATGTGATGAATTTCGGTGACTTTAATTGTGGGATCTAAACTAATAAATGTAGCTTGTTGGGAGATTTCTTAAGAAAATATCGAGTAGGAGGGGAAAGGGAGATATGAATTTGAGAGCTGCTCTTCTATGTTCGAATAATACCGAGGCTGCATTTCTGGCATTTTGAGCTGGATGATGATTATTGGAGCTGTCCGTGGGTGGCTGGGTGCTTGTGTCTGAAACCATTCTGAAATACGAGAATTGGGCCAAATTTGACATTTTGATCCAATGCTAGGTTGGGCCGCAAACAGGTCGGGACCAATAGACTTAAATGGCTTTTCTGACATGCGTTACGTACCACCTTTTCCCTGTTCTTACGGAATTTCTCTCAGCCCAACTATACTCATGCGAACAAAAGGCTTCAGAATCAGTTGGACAAACTTGACCTCAATCGGATCACTCGCTCCCAACTCTACCCAGCAAAAACTCTCTTCGCATTTCCGTTGTTGAGTTCGTTGCTCTTGCTACACGAAGGGAGAGATATATTCTTTGCTTCGAGTCTACGTCCTTGCTGACGTTGTCACCAATATTTCTTTTCTACTCCATCGCACAGAAAGAAAGGGTATGTCAATTTTGCTACTAAATGTACAGACGTCAACATGGGTCGAAATACCATGTATCAACTCATATCAATCGCATTGCTGTAAAAACCGGTTGGAACGACCATTAAACGATTAATCATCCGTTTAATCGGAGTTGTCAAACAAAACGTCACGTATATATGAATCGAACACAGTTAATATTTATGGACGCCAAATCGGCCGTATTATCCGATTAATCAGTTGTTTCCGTATAGTCACCCCGCATAATCCGCATAAACGGACGATTAATCGGTCGTTTCGACCTTTTTTACAATAAGAAATCAACAATACGTACAAAAATGTTGTCACATAGAGCATCTCTAGTCGTAGTTCCAAATCTACACTACTAGCAATTGATGAAAGCAAGAGTGACAAGGAGTTTGTTGCCTCTGAAAAGGATTTTCTTGCTTTCGATGAGCATGAGATCGAAGTGTCCGGTGGTGATGTTGTGCTTGACAATGATTCAAAGTAACTGATTCTCTCGTGGTTATGAATCATTTTGTGTAGTTAAATTTAAAACTTAATTATTTTTGTTGTTGTCTCGGCAGTGTGTTAAGTTAGTCTAGTCTAGTCTAGTCTATGTGATAATGCATGTTTTTAATCTATTATCTAAATTCGTTGCAAGCCACACTTTGGTGTAGAACTATAATAGTTCGCCAATCAATCTTGTTATCTTTTGAGTTAGTAATGAAGTTATCATGTACAATTAAAGGGTGGTACAAGTTTATTTGATAGTATTGACAATATAATATGTTCAAATATATCCTAAACTAGCATTATCATCAAATTTATGAGAACGTCAAATTGTCCGTATAATTTCAATTAATCAACCGTATTCCAATTAATCGCTTGACGGTACCATATCCGTCGACAGCTGTATTCTGTTTTTTTACAAAAACCGATCCTCTGGCGAGCACGCGAGCATCTTAGTTGGTCAAGCACTGTTTGGATTCACTTGGCGCTGACTGTCGACTGAACAGTGAAAGGTATCTCAAGCGAATAGCCGCTGCAAGTCACGGCGCCTACATCATGTCAGCTCCATCTTCTGTGTCTCTTCCCCAGATTAGGATTTCGCACGAACCATCCATACGCCTTGCCGAAATGGCAAAACCAGAACATGACTTTGCTGCACTTTCTGCATTTTTGGTAGGGGCCTAGCTCGCCGAGGCAGAAAGAGGAAGCTGAAGTTTGCACCTCCGCAAAGCTCCAGTGCCATCTAGATTTTTACATGGCCACTATTTATTTACTCCCTGTAACAGCCGGGCAGATAGGGCATCCTGTTTAGTGCAGGACAATTACAATTGTTCAAGATCTAAGCCCCCTGACGCATTACCTACAACCGCGCATATAAGGGCAAAAGGACACAATTAAGGATGTACGGTATTTGCGTCGGCATCTAGGTAGCCCTACCAACGCTTGGAGAGCGAGAGAGAGACAGACATACACTTGATACACAACCGTGGGTCTAGGAATAAAATGAAAAGAGTGTTTACAGTCTTCTTTTACCTCTTAAGTCGCCCTCTTTCCCTAATAATCTATGGATGACAGTAGTACTACAGGATATCCAGAGTCTCGCTGGAAGCAGCCGTGGCCAAATTCCCGGTGAGCTGTGTGGAGCACGTACATGCCCATGGCGTGCAGCTACCTACCGTTCACCGAGCTCCTTGGTTAATCAACTCGCGTCAATTTGTTCCTTTGATCAGACAGATTGTACCGGCGCATGAAGCGTAATGCCAACCATCGATTGGCGCATGACAATGGTCGCGTCGCGCGTAGGCGTAGGCGTAGCTAGCTAGTTTCGTACGTCCGAATTCACGAGCTAGCTAGCTAGCGAGAGGATCCACTTGCCGAGGCGGGCGATACAGCTAGGGCTGCCTGGCCTGGCGCGCGCGGCCTGCAATGATGAACCGGCCGGATCTGTAGGTACGAAAAATTATCGCATCCAATTGTACGTGCGCGTGGTGTACCCTGCACGTGTACACTGTCCACAGGGAATTATTAGAGATTATAAACCCTCGTCCGATCACTCTCGCACGCTTGGAAAGCCTTTTGTGCCGGTCCCTTGTTAATCAAGTTGCCAAAGCTATGTGTACGAACGAATAGGCCCAATTAATTATTATGACCCCTAGGATTAGAGCTACCCAAACGGACTGTGCTGTCGGATTGGTCCGGGGCACGATACTGCTAGTTTGGCTTAGGTACGGTAAAATTCATACTATTCATAGATCGAACTGACACGGAACGATTGCTTGGGCCGCCACCACAGCACGACGGCCCGACATGGCACGGCACGAATAGTGTTGGACCCGGCCCGACATGGCACGTTAGACACATCACCGTTTTTATATACATATATGATTTTATTTTCACTTATTAATATTTATATGATTTTTTCCATTTTTAATAATTATATTATTTTATTTTGTAGTTTTTAAATTTTATATAGTTCATTTTATAAGTATATATAAATTTATTTTGGTTTTTTAAAATATATATTTTTTCTAAGACTGTTTCACATGTTTTCCCATTTTTTATGTCTTATGAGCTAAATGACAAATGTTTTAACAAACTAGCTATTTGAACATTAATAAAATTATATTACATTTTCAATATGTTTATCTCATTTTTTTTTACGATTTTCATATGTGTTTTTGAATTCTACACATTTTTATGATTTTTTGGAATTTTTTTGGAATTTTCTTTTTTTTGGAATTTTTTTTTGGCATAATGGGCTAAGTAGGGGCAAAATTGGCCTGTTGGGTTAAACGGGCTCGGGCCGGCATGGCACGACCCAAAAGGCCGTTGGGACGTGCCTAGGTTGCCTAGCCGGCACGACACGACCCATTTAGTTTGTGAGGAGGATTAAAACCACTATTTATTACTTAATAGATAAAGGACCATACGTCTTCATAGTTGTAACCCCTAAGGCTAACGACCTCACTAGTCGTGAGGATTCCAGAGGTTACACAATATCTAACCTGGTCGGAGAAGGTTCCCAACGTTGTCTCCGACCAGTCAAAGCTCTCAAAACCTTGAACTGATATCTGGACCTAACGTCAGATATATCCCCTATCGTATGAAGAATACCGTTGGTTCGACTTAGGTATGGTAAGATTCGTACTATTTATAGATCGAAATGACACTTTAACGATTGCTTGGCCGCCACCACAAAGACGATTTGATGTGACATGGCTAAGACGGATAGTGTTGGGCAGTAAGCAAGACAAGACGTTAGACACATCACCGTTTTTATGTACATATATGATTTTATTTTTATTTATATGATTTTTTCCATTTTTAATAATTATATTGTTTCATTTTGTAGTTTTTAAATTTTATATAGTTCATTTTATAAGTATATATAAATTTATTTTGGTTTTTTTAAATATATATTTTTCTAAGACTATTTTACATGCTTTCCAATTTTTCATGTCTTATGAGCTAAATGACAAATGTTTTAACAAGCCAGCTATTTGAACATTAATAAAAATTATATTACATTTTCAATATGTTTATCTCAATTTTTTTTACGATTTTCATATGCATTCTTGAATTCTACACATTTTTATGATTTTTTGGAATTTTTTTTGGAATTTTCTCTTTTTTTGGCATAATGGGCTAAGTGGGGCAAAATTGGCCTCATCAAGTTAAACGGGCTCGTTTAAGACCAAGACGCCCAAAGGCCGTCGGGGCGTGACGGGTTCGGGTCGCTTAGCCGGCACGACACGACCCATTTAGTTCATGAGGAGGATTAAAACCTCTATTTATTACCTAATAGCTAAAGGACCATACGTCTTCATAGTCGTAACCCCTAAGGCTAACGATCTCACTAGTCTTGAGGATTTCAGAGGTTACACAATATCTAACCTGGTCGGAGAAGGTTCCCAACGTTGTCTCCGACTAGTCAAAAGCTCTCAAAACCTTGAACTGATATCTGGACCTAGCGTCGATATATCCCCTACTGTGTGAAGAATGGGACATGTGTTGTATATCTCATACCACGCGACGATACGTAACTCTAAGACACAGGAATACGGTTAATGGCTCACTGACATATAACTGTACGGCAGTTGACACATTATCAACCGACGCCTCTCTTCGACCAGACGCGTTGCTTTCCGAACAGGCGTCTCCTCCAGAGACAACTGCCAACCCTTCATCAACAACATAAGGAGGACTGCGGACTGAAGTGAAGGAGGCCAGAATAGTGAAGATCATTTGGGAAACACTCTCGGAAGAGTATTGTATTCCCGAATTAGTTCATGGGCGATACAATGCCTAGGGTCGCACTGGCGACGCTGACTGCAATGATGAACCCACGGATCAGAGGTACGAAAAATTATCGATCCAATTGTACGCGGCGCCAGGTACTCCTGCACGTGTACACTGTCCACATGGAATTATTAGAGATTAGAAACCCTCGTCCTATCACTCTCGCACGCTTGGAAAGCCTTTTGTGCCGGTCCCTTGATAATCAAGTTGCCAAAGCTATGTGTACGAACGAAGAGGCCCACTTAATTACGACCCCCTAGGATTAGAGCTGCCCAAACGGACTGTGCTGTCGGGTTGGTCCGGGGCACGATTTTCGGCTTAGCTACGGTAAGATTTGTACTATTCATAGATCTAGCTGACACGAAACGATTGCTTGGGCCGCCACCACAGCACGACGGGCCGACATGGCACGGCACGGATAGTGTTAGGCCCGGCCCGGCACGGCACGTTAGACACATCACCGTTTTTATATATATATATGATTTTATTTTTATTTATTAATATTTATATGATTTTTTCATTTTTAATAATTATATTGTTTTATTTTGTAGTTTTAAAATTTTATATAGTTTATTGTATAAGTATATATAAATTTATTTTGGTCTTTTAAATATATAGATAAATGACCATATGTCTTCATAGTCGTAACCCCTAAGGCTAACGGCCTCACTAGTCGTGAGGATTCCAGAGGTTACACAATATCTAACCTGGTCGGAGAAGGTTCCCAATCTTATCTCCGACCAGTTAAAAGCTCTCAAAACCTTGAACTGATATCTGGAACTAGCGTCAGATATATCCCCTACCGTGTGAAGAATAGGACATGTGTTGTATATCTCATACCACGCGACGATACGTAACTCTAAGACACAGGAAAACGGTTAATGGCTCACTGACATATAACCGTACGCTAGTTGACACATTATCAACTGACGCCTCTCTTTGACCAGACGAGTTGCTTCCCGAACAGACGTCTCCTCCAGAGACAACAGCCAACCCTTCATCAACTACATAAGGAGGACTGCGGACTTAAGTGAAGGAGGCCGGAACAGTGAAGATCATTTGGGAAACACTCTCGGAAGAGCATTGTATTCCCGAATTAGTCTTTAGTCTACGTTACATACACTCATTGTAATAGCTAGTTCATAGCAATAAAGTGTAGCCTCATTACTTTCCAGAAGATACGCACCATTTTCCTCTTTTCTTTCATATATTCACAAGATCGGCGATTTGATCGTCGACAGCTGGCGCCGTCCGTGGGGAAGAAGACGCAAATCTCCTGAAGGAATTCTTTGCTCATCAAATCCTTGCTCATCCTTCTGCTCATGAGATCATGGCAGGAACTTGGGACGAGGAGAATTGGTTCGATCTGGACGACTACTCCAACCTCGATATGGACGCCTGCATCCAGGCCATGCAGGGTGATTGGACGTCATACTCTTCTTCCTCTGCTGGTTCGCAAGTCGCTAACAACGCTGAAGTCGAACAGATGGATGAGGATGCACCACTGCAACAAGTGGCTTTAAGATCGGTACACAGACCTCAGCACACATGATCTTTGGAGGATCTTCATCGTACGACTCGCGATGTCATCTGAAAGCCGTGGAGCGGGAAGTCAACCTAGCAGAGTCTCCGATCAACATCAAGCCTTCGAGGTGGTCGGACACCGTAATCTCCTTCGGCAAAGAAGACTGCTCCGTCTCGCCGACTCGACCGGGTAGGTTCCCTATTTTAGTTGAGCCTGCCATTAATAATTGTAAGGTCAATAGAGTCTTGATAGATGGAGGTAGCTCTTTAAATATTTTATTCTCGTGAGCTCTGGAAGAAATGCAGGTTCCTAAATCAAAGGTAAAGCCAGTAAAATATGCCTTCCATGGTATAGTCCCTGGCTCTACCGCCAAACCGATAGGACATGTGTGCTTACCGGTTACGTTCGGAAGCCCTGATAACTTCCGAACGGAAAAGATTTCGTTTGCGTGGTTGATTTTGAGACCGCCTATAACGGGATCCTTGGTCGTCCGGCTTTAGCAAAATTCCTGATAGCCACGCATTACGGTTATCAGAGTTTGAAGATGCCAGGACCAAAAGGTGTCATCATGGTCCGGGGAGATCAAAAGATGGCTTATGTCTGTGATCGAAGATCTTTAGAACTGGTCGACAAGCTTCCGACTAGAAATAATGACTATTCTGCGATGCAGGTCAAGCACTCCAGACCAAAATTGACACCCAAACCCCCCGATCAGACAAAAGAGGTGCTACTCGACAAAGGCGCTTCTTTGAGAGACGCCAGGTTAGGAGACAGCGACAGGTCCGTTCAGAAGTTACTGATCGGAGAAGGGCTCAACCCTAAATAGGAAGAGTCGCTCGTCTCTTTCCTACGAGGAAACTAGGACGTTTTCATCTGGCAGGCGTTCGACATGCCCGGAGTCCCCAGGGAAGTGATCGAGCACAGGCTGGCCCTCCAGCCCGACAAAAAATCGGTCAAGTAGAAGCTAAGGCGTTTTGCACCTGACCGGAAGGAAGCAATCCAGTCGGAGATTGACAAGCTCCTCAAAGCTAGATTTATTCGTGAAGTCCATCACCCTCAGTGGCTTGCCAATCCTGTAATGGTTAAAAAGAATAATGGGAAATGGCGAACGTGTATAGACTTCACAGATCATAATAAAGCTTGTCCGAAGAATGATTTTCCCCTTCCTCGCATTGATCAGCTTGTAGACTCCACCTCCGGGTGCGAGTTACTGAGTTTTTTAGATGCATATTCAGGGTACCACCAGATAAACATGAGTAAAAAAGATGAGGAGAAAACTTCCTTCATCACTCCATATGGCACTTACTGTTATATTAAGATGCCTTTGGTCTCAAGAATGCTAGTGTAACTTTTCAAAGGTTAATGCAGAAAACTTTCAGCCCAAAATTTAGAAGCCCATGTGGATGACTTGGTTTTGAAAAGCATCATCGCAGGCGGTCATATCCTTGACCTACAAGAAACTTTCAACAACTTGAGAAGACATAACCTCAAGTTGAATCCGGAGAAATATGTATTCGGGGTTTCCACTGGAAAGCTTCTTGGTTTCCTAGTTTCGGCTAGAGGTATCGAAGCAAATCTGGCTAAGATAACGGCCATCAATCAGATGCGTCCCCCAACAATAAAGAAAGAGGTCCAAAAGCTAACCGGCTGTATGGCAGCGCTAAGTCGTTTCATAGCCAGGTTAGGTGAGAAGGGCTTACCTTTCTTTAAACTTCTTCGGAAGCACGGGAGTTTTGAGTGGACGAAAGAAGCCAACGAAGCTTTTGAAAAACTCAAAGAGTACCTTGAAAGCGCCCCGGTCTTAGTCTCTCCAAGACCGGAAGAAACACTGTTGATTTACGTGGCTGCAACGCCGCAGACTGTCAGTGGTGTACTGGTCGTAGAGCGTGAAAATGTTCAACGACCAGTGTATTACGTAAGCGAAGTCTTACATGGACCAAAGGAAAGATATCCACAGGTACAAAAGTTGCTCTATAGTCTCCTTATGGCTTCAAGGAAACTAAGGTATTACTTTCAAGCCCACAAAGTGGTCGTACCTACAGGATATCCTCTAGGTCAAGTCCTTGGAAACAGGGAATCATCGGGACGAATAGCAAAATGGGCAGTTGAACTAGGGACGTTCGACCTCCATTTTATCTGACGGACAGCTATAAAGTCTCAGACAATAGCAGAATTCATTGCCGAATGGACAAACCCAGAACCCAAGCAAGAACTCGAGTACAAGCACCACGACGAGTGGACAATGTACTTTGACTGTTCATTAATGCTTAAAGGATCGGGGGCTGGAGTCGTCTTGATATCCCCTACTGGCGAACACATTAAGTACGCCATCCAGTTTAACTTTCCTGCTACTAACAATGTAGCGGAATATGAAGGTTTGCTGGCAGGACTTCGAGCAGCTCATTCGCTCGGGATTCGCAGATTACTAGTGAAAGGCGATTCTCAACTAGTAGCAAATCAAGTAGGGAAAGAGTATCAATGCTCAAGGTCCAAGATGTCGTCTTATCTGGTGGAAGTACGAAAACTCAAAAAGCACTTCTTCGGTTTTCAGATCCAACATATTCCTAGAAAGGAAAACTTTCTAGCAGATTAGTTGGCACGGATGGCCTCCACAAGGTCAACCGTCCCGTCGGTAGTTTTTCTTGAGCAACTCGATTCACCCTCGGTAATCGAGCCTTCCGAGAACATCAATGGTTCACATCAGGTCAATCCAATTGATTCTGATCACATAGATGCTCCACAGATCGGTGACAATCATGGTAGAGATTGGATGACATCGATCTACAATTATCTTCACCATAACCTAATTCCAGATGATAATGTAGAGGCTGATCGTATATCACGAAAAGTCAAATCATACCTCTAATCGAATGTACCTTGTATAAACGAGGATCTCATGGAGTGTTGATGAGATGCATATCTCACTCGGATGGCATTAAGTTGCTAACCGAAATTCATGGAGGAGTCTGTGGAGCACATCATTCCTACAGAACACTGGTCGGTAAAGCCTTCAGGCAAGGATACTATTTGCCAACTACACTTCATGATGCAAAAGATCTCGTGACGAAGTGCGTACAATGTCAGTTTTATAGCCGACAAGTACATCAGCTGGCACAAGCTCTGCAACAATTCCTCTTTCTTGGCCTTTTGCAACCTGTGGACTAGACATTCTGGGACCTTTCCCAAAAGCACCCGGGGGTTCCGAATTCCTCTTCGTCATGATTGACACGTTTACAAAGTTGATTGAAGCCGAGCCAGTTGTTAAAACTACAACTGAGGTTGCTAAGAGTTTCCTCATAAAAAATGTGAGTACACGATTTGGTGTACCCAGTTGTATAATCACGGACAATGGTACCCAGTTCTCCAGTGGCAATTTCCAGGAATTCTGCGATGACCTAGGTATCAAAGTCCATTTCGCTTCGGTTGCTCATTGTAGCGTCCCGCTTTTTCAGAGATTTTCAAAATTTTAAAAGAGAACCATTTGCTTCTATTTGCCAAAAGCTTAATTTGGAATTTCAGAATCAATTGTGGTTTAATATGAATTAATCAAACTTCAATTAAATTAAAGTTGGTTTAATTGAGTTTTCTGGTATTTAAAATCAAAAGTATTATTTTAAGTGTTTTCTTGGATTTATTGGATTTTAAAAATGGTTTTCACTTTACCCGAAATTAAAAATTATTTAATTTGCAAAAGAAAAAGAAAAATTAAAGCTAAAAGTATTTTTATTAAGTCCATAATAATTCAAGGAATTTCTATGAATTTTTCTAGAATTTTGGACTCTATTTGCTATTTTCTAAAAGCCTTTTCAATTGTTTGAATTTCAAAATCGAAAATTCGAAAATCCTGTTCATCGCTTGTGGGCGAATCCCGCTGCCCACTCCCGCCGCCTGGAATCTCCGCTCCGCTTGGCTCGGTCGCTCCTCATTGTCGGATCGCGATCCGGCCGCTCCCGACGGCAGCGTCTCTTCCTCTCGCCACCGTCTGATCTCCCTTCCCGCTCATCTCGCGTCTCCCGCGGCCTCGCTCCCACCGTCTGATCAAAATCGGACGGCGCCTCTCGCCCCGCCTGTTCTTCTTCCTCCATCTCTCTCTCTCTCTCTCTCACGGGCACAGCGCTGCCAGCCATTGCACTCCTCCCGCCGCCACCTCGGGTCCGCTTGGGCAGCGCACCTCCGGTCGGCGCCTCGGCCTCGCTCCCTCCTTTTTCTCTCCCCTAAGAGGCGCCGCCTAAAGCTCGCCTCGAGCTGCGCTCTCTCTCGCCGCCGTGACTCACCGATGCTCCTCGCCCATGGCCTCCGCCTATTTAAGCGCGCCAAGACCGCCTCCTCCTCCTCTCTCTTTTCCCAGTCGCCTCTCCTCCTTCGCTTCGTTCGGCGGAATCCGTTTTTCCACGGCACTCGAGCTCGCCGCTGCCGCCATTTGCGCCGCCCGCCCTTCTTCGACGCGGTGACCTCTCCATCACCTCGCCCATTGCCGGCCCGTGCGCTCCTCCCCGCCGCCGAGCCCCTTCTTCCCCGGCTCAGTTCGCCCGCCAGCAAGGCCTACACCCTCTCTCTCTCTCTCTCTCTCTCTCTCCCGAGCCGACGTGGCCGCCCGCGTGGCGCCACGCCAGCGCCACGCACGCACTTTCTCCCGCGTGGCAGCCCAATTGGCGCCACGTGTCCGCTGACGTCAAAATCCCGATTTTCCCGTTGAAAAATAATTCCGGAAATTCCTGAAATTCCAGAAAAACCCCAATTCTATCATTTCATGTGATTTTCGACTTCTTTCGGCCATAACTTTCTCATCCGAACTCCGATTTGGGTGATCCAAATTTCTAAATTCATATAAATTCAGCCCCTTTCATTTGGTACTGGTTTTGTAATTTTTGGAGTTCATTTGGTGCTGTTTTATTTATTGTTGCTATTCTCGCACGTAGATTCCTGCTTTGGAAGATTTCTTCGACCGACAACCAAGACCCGCTTCGCCAACGAAGGCAAGTCGTAGGCCTTTGACCATGTTGAACCCATTTTACAAATGTATATTGTTTTAAATTATCATGCATGGCTAGTTTTATTAAAAATGGTTTTGGGAGTAGATAATTACCAAATTGCCATTATGCTTCCTTGATGAATTGAAAATGAAATGTCTCCTTGAATGACATATATCCTTGGACACCTTAGGATGGTTACTACTAGTTGGACATGGTTGTATTACCAACTTGGGTGCGTGTTATTGCTTAGACATGCTTTAGTTACCCGCGAGACTTTCGATCACATGTTCAATGATTAATGAAATTTGACTAATGGAACTATGGAACAGTGGTGTGAGGCCACTTGTATTAAAAGATGTTGTGCCATGGCAGGGATTGCCATTTGGTCGGGAATGAACAAAAATGATTTATGCTCGGGCTTGAGGTAGGGAGTTAAGGTGGGTGTGTGATGCACATTGGGTTGTGGTAGACTTGTCTGAGCAGCCAACTAAGGACTTAACTTTGCAAGTCATTGATCTGGGCCACCTCGTGCAACCACAAGTCCGGTATGGGACGGACCTGGCCAACTAATTAGGGAAGTTTTGAGTCGGTTCTGTTGTGGCTGATTATTGGCGCAAGAGGGGGCCGTGAGGGCGAAACCTTAGCGGGCAGAACCGAGGCAAAATGGAACTTTGTAAAGGCCTCGTGATAATCACTTAGTCGCACACCTCGGAAGTGTGTGAGCGGACAGTACAAGTGATTTATCTCTTGTGGGTAAAGCTGTACAACCTCTGCAGAGTGTCAAAATCTATTCGAATAGCCGTGTCCCCGGTTACGGACATGCCTGGTGATTTCGCGCAAGGGGTAGCATTTTCAAAAATGTGGTTTGGTTCGATGGAAAGGCTTGGTTGGAATGGTTGGGAAGTGAACGGGATGTTCACTGCTTGATTCAAAAGAACTTGGTTATCTATGTATTATTCTTTTAAAATCCTGCCTTGCAATCTAATTATTGTATTTACTGTTAAACTTGCTTTCTGCAAATTAGCCATAAAGCCATTCTTGTTTAAGCCTGGCATGAATACTATGTGCATACATTTCTCACGACTTGTCGAGTACTTTATGTACTCACCGCTTTATGCCCTTTGTTGATCATCCCAACAGAAGAATCAGAAATATTGAGTTCTACGAAGAAGGCTACTTTGAAGACTTCGCGAACTAGGTCACGCCCTCCACTCGATTGCCTGTGGGCATGTCGATTGGGCACCACGATTTTGAGATTTCACGCCAAATACTCTGTTGTGATTAAGCCCTGTGAGGCGACTTTTGTAAGAACCTTGACCATAAGGTCTTTGCTGTTTTAATTAATATGACTTTGTCTGCTTCATTAGTTCGTTGTTGAATGGTTATGATAACATCATTGTTGCAACTGTGCGAGCTAGCTACTGATCATGGGACTAGCTCGGTATGCACAGAGGGTCTCGGGGTTGTGTGACACCCGGGGGTCCGACAAGAGATGGTATCGAGCCATATCGTATAGGACGAACCACGATTAGATTGGTCGTCTTAGTCAAAAATTCAAAATATATTTTCTAAATCAAACCAAGCAATTAACTTGACTAGGTATTCTTCTCTTATCTTATTCTATTCTTTCTTATCTTATTCTATTATTTTCTTATCATTTTACCCTCTTATATCATTCTTGAGTCTTTCATCTTATCTTTTCTGGAACTTGGTTTTCAAATTTAAATTTGACTCCCTCATCTCTGGATTATCCCTAGGATCGAGCCCTTCAAGATCAAGCAATGGAAGCTTTAGAGGCTCAAGATCCACCGCATGATTCAAGTCAACCCTCCATATAAGTTAGATTGGTAGTTGCCCTCCCTAGTTTTAGAGTCGTTTAGTCTGCGTAATAGTGCTTTCGTGCTTAAGTGTCTCTTTCTTGTTTGCTTCTTGATAGCTTTCCGGCTATCCGTTCGTTGGGTAAAACCAACTTTGTCCGCATTAGGTTGATCCATCTATCTCCCTTGCTTCTCACTCATCTCCGTGCTTTCCCTCTCATCTAATTGCTTTCTTCTTCTCGTCTATTAAACCGGTGAAGCTTTGTCGCAGATGGTTCAGACCCGCAACTCCGCGAGCCGTGATGAGACTCAAGCACCAATGCCCCGCCTTCCCAGCCGCCAAGCAGATCCGGTTTGAGTCGGTTCATGGCGGCCAGACGCGGTGATGAGCTCTATGATGCGTAACATGACTCGATGATGAATCGCCAGACCGCATCACGCCCTCGCTAGCAATGATGAATCAGAACAACCAAGCAGCTGCCACGCCCACGCCTCCTCCACCCCCAGTGTTTCCTCAGTCTAGGCTGGCAGAGTTTCTAAGGACCCATCCGCCCACTTTCTAACTCCTCTGAGCCATTGGACGCGGATGATTGGTTACGCCCATGGAAAGAAGCTCGCTATCACCCGTTGTGATGATCGCGAGAAGGTTCTATATGCCACCCACCACCTTGAAGGCACCGCCGCGAGAATGGTGGGAGAACTATTGTGCCGCCATGGAAACCCCGATAGCATCGCTGGGCCGAGTTTTCGGAGCTTTCCGCCACTCCCATATCCCGATGGAAAGGTGGAAATGAAGAAGAATGAGTTCCGTGAGTCGCAAAGAAGGCAACATGTTAGTGAGTGAATATCTTAATAGGTTCACTCACCGTCCGTTATGCCCTGAGGACGCTGCCACGATGATGCCCGCCAAGCGCTTCAAGAGAGGACTCAACCCGGCTTGAAGGTGCAAGTCATTGGGAATGACTATGCAGATTTCCAAAGACTGTGAACAAGGCCATGCTCATCGAGGAATCCCGCCGTGAGCTTGAAGAATCCCGCAAGAGAAAGATGATGCAAGACAAGTGCCCATCGGCCTCACTCCCTGAGAGTCGAATGAATATGCCGCCTCCGCCGTGTTGCTCCACTGCCACATTCAGAGCCCCAGAGCAAAGACTCGCCCGGCTAGCCCAAGTGACCGCAGCTTCAACAAACCCAAAGAACCAAAGCCAAGGAACGGCAACCCCGCAAATGGATCACCGCTTAAGTGCCATCGGTGGGGCACTTCGCCAATAGTTGCCCGCAGAGGCAAGGCCCTTCTCCTGCTCGTTTCAACATAGGAGCCACTCCGACCAGACCCCACTCCAGAGAGTCGACGTGGAGCCCTCAAACTCCAAGCGCACTACCAAGACTCCTCACCGTTTTGAAGAGGTCGTGAACCACACCACCGTGGAGGAAGCCCAGACATGCCTTTGACGTCGTGGCCGGGTAAGTTTCTTGTCAATTCAAAGACCGCCACTGCTTTGTTTGATTCGAGCTTCGATTCGCTTGTTTCTGAATTTTGCCGAAAGGCACCAGTTGGAAGTTTTGCCTCTTAAAAGTGTTTTGTTGGTTCATCTCCTTGCTCGAATTGAGTACGAACCAAGGTTGCTCTAAGGTTAAAGTGACCATAGAAGGGGTAGAATTCCTTGCCAATCTCATCATCATAGACACCAAGTCTCTTGATGTGATTTTGGGAATGGATTGGCTTGCCAATCACCAAGCCCTCTTGGATTGTGGTGGTAGAAGCATCACTTTGGTCAGTCCGGATGGAACCAAGGTAAAGTTTGAAGCCTCCCGCAGAAGCTTTGGATCTTTTGTCTGCAGTGCCAGTGTTGTGTCTATGGAAGAAGTGCCAGTAGTCAGAGAGTTTTCAGATGTCTTTCCTGATGACCTACCTGGAATGCCGCCAGACCGAGACTTGGAGTTTGTCATCAATCTTGTTCCAGGAACTGCTCCTATTTTCAAGAGACCCTACAGATTGCCTGTCAATGATTTGGTTGAACTGAAGAAGCAAATTGAAGAAATGCAAGAGAAAGGTTTTGTCCGACCAAGTTCTTCACCTTGGGGAGCCCCAGTGATCTTTGTTGCAAAGAAGGATGGTACCCAACGGATGTGTGTGGATTACCGAGCTCTCAATGAGGTCACCATCAAGAACAAGTACCCTCGCCTGTGATCGATGATTTGTTTGATCGGTTGAAAGGAGCCGTGTGTTCTCCAAGATAGACTTGAGGTCGATACCACCACCAAGATTCGCCCGTAAGATATTCCCAAGACAGACTTTCTCAACCCGGTATGGATCTGTATGAGTTCACGGTCATGTCTTTGGATTGACCAATGCCCTCGCTTACTTTATGAATTTGATGAATAAAGTATTCATGGAGTATTTGGATAAGTTCGTCATTGTCTTCATTGACGATATTTTGGTGTATTCCAAGAGTGAAGAAGAGCATGAAGAGCACCTCCGCTTGGTCCCGAATAAGCTTAGAGATCATCAACTCTATGCTAAATTCAGCAAGTGTGAGTTTTGGATGAAAGAAGTTACTTTCTTGGGACATGTCATGTCCGGAGAAGGAGTATCCATAACCCTAGCAAGGTTAAGGATGTGCTTAATTGGGAGTCACCCAAGTCGGTGCCTCAGTCGAAGTTTTCTTGAATGGCAGGATACTATCGCCGATTCATAGAAGGATTCTCCAAGATAGCAAGACCCTCACTCATTGTTGAAGAAAGAAAAGAAATTTGCTTGGACAAGCATTGTGAGCAAAGTTTTCAAGAGTTGAAGAAGCGTCGACAACGACTCGGTGTTGATTTTGCCGATGTCCTAAGGATTTTGAGATTTTCTCGTGATGCATCCGGCAAGGACTTGGTTGTGTCCTCGATGCAAGAAAGGAAGGTAGTGGCCTATGCTTCCGTCAGTTGAGGCCTCATGAAGTGAATTACCCCACTCATGACTTGGAGTTAGTGCAGAGTGCATGCTTTAAAGATATGGCGCCATTACCTTATTGGAAATCATTGTGAAGTCTATACGGACCATAAGAGCTTGAAGTACATTTTCACTCAAACCGATCTTAATATGAGGCAAAGAAGATGGTTAGAGTTAATCAAGGATTATGATATTGGAATCCATTACCACCTGTGCAAAGCTAATGTTGTGGCGGATGCCTTGAGTAGAAAAGTTCATCGCAATACCCCGTCGATCAAGGAAAATCACCACCCTCCATGAAGAATTCCGTAAGCTCAAGTTAGAGTTGGTTGAGGAAGGTTATCTAGTCGCCTTAGAAGTTCAACCCACTTTGCGTAATCGGATCAAGGAAGCTCAATTTGAAGATGCCAATATTAAGGAAATTAAGAGCAACATGAAGAAGGGTAAAGCCCCGAGATTTTCGAAGATGAGCAAGGCATCATTTGGTTTGACAAGTTTAATCTGTGTTCCAGATCGTGAAGAGCTTAGCGGTGATCCTCAAGGAAGCCCATGAAACTTTGTACTCCATTCACCCCGAAGCACAAAGATGTACCAAGACCTTAAGGAAATGTATTGGTGGCCTAGCATGAAGCGTGAGATTGCCGAGTATGTAGCTCGGTGTGATGTCCGTCGTGAAGTTAAAGCCGAGCATCAAGGACTCGCTGACTCGCAACCCTTGAGAGTGCCCGAATGGAAATGGGAAGAAATTGGCATGGATTTTATTCTTGGTTTGCCAAGAACAAGGTCGATATGATTCTATCTCGGTAATTGTGGATCGCCTAACCAAAGTTGCTCACTTTCTCCCTACCAAGACTACTTACTCGTGATAGATCGCGTAATTGTACATGGCAAAGATAGTGTGCCAAAGATGGAGTGCCAAGAAGATCGTGTCGATCGAGGAACCCAGATTCACCTCAAGATTTTGGCAAAGTTGCAGTTGTTCGGGTACTAATCTAAATTTTAGTACGCGACTTATCATCCCTGCACGGATGGTCAAACAGTAAAGAGTAAATCAAATTCTAGAAGATATGCCGAGGGCTTGTGCCTTAGCAAATCGATCGCTTGGGATCAAATGTTACCTTATGCGTAGTTTTCCTATAACAACAGCTAGTCAAGCCTCCAGATGTCTCCATTTGAAGCTCTTTATGGAAGAAAATGCGAACACCATTGTATTGGAATGAAGTGGGTGAAAGACAAGTGTTTGGGCGGATATTTTGGAAAAAGCAAGAGCAAGTTCGATCAATCCGAGAAAAGTCGAAAAAACGGCCTGCACAGTGGAAGAGTTATGCTGATAACCGTCGCCGAGATCTAGCATTTGCACTGGTGATCATGTGTACCAAGGTGTCGCTCTCAAAGGGATGCGCTGTTTGAGTAAGCTTAAAGCTTGCACCAAGGTACATCGGACCTTTCCCGCTTCTAGCCCAAGAGGAGAAGTCGCTACGCTTGAGCTCCCGCCCGGTATCCGATGTGCATAACGTCTTCCACGTGTCACAACTGAAGAAGTGTTTGTGTGTGCCTGAAGAGCAGATGCCAATGGAAGCAATTGCCCTGCATGAAGACCTCAGCTACAAGGAGCACCCCATCAAGATCTTGGAAGTAGCAGAGCGAGTAACAAGAAGCAAGGTCATCCGTTTCTGCAAGGTCCAGTGGAGCAACCACACCGAAGAAGAAGCCACTTGGGAACGAGAAGATGACTTGAAGGCTGAGTTTCCCCACCTATTCTCTAGTCACCAATCTCTGGTCGAGATTCCCTTTAAGAGGGGTAGGTTTGTAGCGCCCCGCTTTTTCAGAGATTTTCAAAATTTTAAAAGAGAACCATTTGCTTCTATTTGCCAAAAGTTTAATTTGGAATTTCAGAATCAATTGTGGTTTAATATGAATTAATCAAACTTCAATTAAATTAAAGTTGGTTTAATTGAGTTTTCTGGTATTTAAAATCAAAAGTATTATTTTAAGTGTTTTCTTGGATTTATTGGATTTTAAAAATGGTTTTCACTTTACCCGAAATTAAAAATTATTTAATTTGCAAAAGAAAAAGAAAAATTAAAGCTAAAAGTATTTTTATTAAGTCCATAATAATTCAAGGAATTTCTATGAATTTTTCTAGAATTTTGGACTCTATTTGCTATTTTCTAAAAGCCTTTTCAATTGTTTGAATTTCAAAATCGAAAATTCGAAAATCCTGTTCATCTGTTTGTGGGCGAATCCCGGCCCACTCTCCCGCTGCCTGCTCTCCCGCTCCGCCCGCGCTCGGTCGCTCCCCGCCGTCGGATCGCGATCCAGCCGCTTCCCGACGGCCAAGCGTCTCTTCCTCTCGCCACCGTCCGATCTCCCTTCCCGCTCATCTCGCGTCTCCCGCGCCCTCGCTCCCCACCGTCTGATCAAAATCGGACGGCGCCTCTTCGCCCGCGCCTGTTCTTCTTCCTCCATCTCTCTCTCTCTCTCTCTCGCGGGCGCTGGCTTGCCTGCTGCCGTAGAATAAGACCTCCGCCGCCACCTCGGGTCCGCCTTGGCAAGACTCTCGGCCGGCGCCTCGGCCTCGCTCCTCCCTTTTCTCTCTGCCCCAAGCGCGCCGCCCAAAGCTCGCCGAGCTCGCAGCCTCTCTCCTCCGCCTGTGACCTCACCGATCAAGGCCTCGCCCATGGCCCTCCGCCTATTTAAGCGCGCCTCGACCGCCTCCTCCTCTCTCTCTTTCCCCAGTCGCCCTCTCCTCCTTCGCCCCGTTCGGCCGGAATCCGGCTTTTTCAGCGGCACAGAGCTCGCCATTGCCGCCATTTGCGCCGCCCCAGGCCCTTCTCCGACGCCGGTGACCTCTCCATCACCCTCGCCCGCCGCCGCCCCGGTCGCGCTCCTCCCCCGCCGAGCTCCCTTCTTCCCGGCCGTTCGCGCCCAGCGCCTGCCACACCCCTCTGCTCTCTCTCTCTCTCTCTCTCTCTCTCTCTCCCGAGCCGACGTGGCGCCGCGTGGCGCCACGCCACGCCACGCACGCGATTTTCTCTCCCGTGGCGGCCTAATTGGCGCCACGTGTCCGCCGACGTCAAAATCCCGATTTTCCGTTGAAAATAATTCGAAATTCTGAAATTCGAAAAACCCCAATTCTATCATTTCATGTGATTTTCGACTTCTTTCGCCATAACTTTCTCATCCGAACTCCGATTTGGGTGATCCAAATTTCTAAATTCATATAAATTCAGCCCCTTTCATTTGGTACTGGTTTTGTAATTTTGGAGTTCATTTGGTGCTGTTTTATTTATTGTTGCTATTCTCGCACGTAGATTCCTGCTTTAAGATTTCTTCAATTCGACAACCGAAGACCCGCTTCTCACAACGAAGGCAAGTCGAGGCCTTTGACCATGTTGAACCCATTTTACAAATGTATATTGTTTTAAATTATCATGCATGGCTAGTTTTATTAAAATGGTTTTGGGAGTAGATAATTACCAAATTGCCATTATGCTTCCTTGATGAATTGAAAATGAAATGTCTCCTTGAATGACATATATCCTTGGACACCTTAGGATGGTTACTACTAGTTGGACATGGTTGTATTACCAACTTGGGTGCGTGTTATTGCTTAGACATGCTTTAGTTACCCATGAGACTTTCGATCACATGTTCAATGATTAATGAAATTTGACTAATGGAACTATGGAACAGTGGTGTGAGGCCACTTGTATTAAAAGATGTTGTGCCATGGTGGATTGCCATTTGGTCGGGAATGAACAAAAATGATTTATGCTCGGGCTTGAGGTAGGGAGTTAAGGTGGGTGTGTGATGCACATTGGGTTGTGGTAGACTTGTCTGAGCAGCCAACTAAGGACTTAACTTTGCAAGTCATTGATCTGGGCCACCTCGTGCAACCACAAGTCCGGTATGGGACTGACCTGGCCAACTAATTAGGGAAGTTTTGAGTCGGTTCTGTTGTGGCTGATTATTGGCGCAAGAGGGGGCCGTGAGGGCGAAACCTTAGCGGGCAGAACCGAGGCAAAATGGAACTTTGTAAAGGCCTCGTGATAATCACTTAGTCGCACACCCTAAGTGTGTGAGCGACAAGACAAGTGATTTATCTCTTGTGGGTAAAGCCGCATAACCTCCGCAGAGTGTCAAAATCTATTCGAATAGCCGTGTCCCTGCTACGGACATGCCCAGTGATTTCGCGCAAGGTAGCATTTTCAAAAATGTGGTTTGGTTCGATGGAAAGGCTTGGTTGAGCGGTTGGGAAGTGAACGGATGTTCACTGCTTGATTCAAAAGAACTTGGTTATCTATGTATTATTCTTTTAAAATCCTGCCTTGCAATCTAATTATTGTATTTACTGTTAAACTTGCTTTCTGCAAATTAGCCATAAAGCCATTCTTGTTTAAGCCTGGCATGAATACTATGTGCATACATTTCTCTCACGACTTGTCGAGTACTTTATGTACTCACGCTTTATGCCCTTTGTTGATCACCCCACAGAAGAATCAGGAAATATTGAGTTCTACGAAGAAGGCTACTTTGAAGACTTCGCGAACTAGGTCACGTCCTCCACTCGATTGCCTGTGGGCATGTCGATTGGGCACCACGTATTTTGAGATTTCCGCTGCCAAATACTCTGTTGTGATTAAGCCCTGTGAGGCGACTTTTGTAAGAACCTTGACCATAAGGTCTTTGCTGTTTTAATTAATATGACTTTGTCTGCTTCATTAGTTCGTTGTTGAATGGTTATGATAACATCATTGTTGCAACTGTGCGAGCTAGCTACTGATCATGGGACTAGCTCGGTATGCACAGAGGGTCTCGGGGTTGTGTGACACCCGGGGGTCCGACACTCATCCGCAGAGTAACGGAGCAGTTGAGCGTGCCAATGGTATCATAATGCATGGGGTCAAACGCCGAGTATTCGACCAGTTAATAAAACGGTCAGGAGCTTGGGTTCAAGAACTCCCTTCTATTTTATGGGTTGTTCGTACGACGACCAGTCGTGCGACCGGTGAAACACCATTCTTTTTAGTCTATGGGGCCGAAGCCATGCTTCCACCAGAACTAAAAATTAGTTCTGCTCGCACTGATTGTATTGATGAAAACGATCAGGAAGAAAGACGACTCGACGACGTCAATTTCCTTGAGGAACGACGAAACCAAGCCTTATTGCGTTCGGAAATCTATCAACAAGCCATGCGAAGGTACCACAGTCGTAAGGTGCAACCTCGCAGCCTAGCTGTAGGTGATCTGGTTCTCTGAAAAATTCAGAGCCAAGCAAATCACAACAAACTTTCTCCCAAGTGGGAAGGTCCTTACACTGTGGTCGAAGTCACCCGACCAGGTTCGGTACAATTTGCCATGTCAGACGGCAGGGTTTTGTCTAATTCTTGAAATATTGACCAACTGCGTAAGTTTTTCGTTTAAATTTCATTTCATTCCCATTCAGTTTAACAAATAATAAATCAATTCAAAAAGCAAGTGATGTTATTTATATGACGAAGCCTAGCTCTGGTCGACTGCGGTTCATATGCTTAAGAGTATGGAGATTATATGTTTTATTTTTAAAATTCTGTTCTACTCTTGTTTGGCTACTGGTCGGGACACGGAAAACCTCCTAGTCGAAGTCTCTCCTTTTTCGCACGTGGTCCCACCCACTGGAAGGAGCTTCCTAGCGACGGTCCTTTTCTTACGATCCTCGCTGCCAGTCGGACTAGAGCATGAACACGTATTGCGAAATACAATCTATATCTTCATTTCTTAGCAAGTTCATTCCGACCAGCGTTGAGCACAACATAAAAAATAAAACCACTTCTCGTTTATTATATATGTCTTTGCATATAATTTCCTCTTGTTAAGAAAAATCATTTTTTTCGACCATATATTGCCTTAGTAAGTACTTTGATTACGAAAAATAGATTTACAACTAGTCAAAACCTAACACTGGTTCCGACCAAAAAGGTTTCCTTGTATTATCACGATCAAACAATGGTTGAGACTTAAGTTCATATTCTTGGCCTACTGCTTATATAGTAAAGGTCTTCTACTATAAAACAATCAGGGGCTAGATAATATATGAATTCCGTAAGTCGACCGGATGAACAAAAAATTTCATTGATAAGATAAATGTAAGTTTTTACATATTTTTGCATACTCTCTCTCTCTTTTACAGGGTTATTAACTACTAGAGATTGCCCTCCGTTAGTCGCTGTTGGATGGAGATCCGACCTCCATTTCTTCTACAACCTTGTCTCCAAGAGCTTTAGCTTCCTTGAGAAACTTGGTCGCCTCCTCAGGCAAGCAGTTAAAGTGTTCTTCAATAGCTTGAAGATTGATAGAGGGTCGGACGACTTCAGTTTTGCCAAAGCAAGACTAACTCCACTAGCGATAGATTCCTTTACGGACTGGGCGTAATTATCTCTTGTAGTTTTGAGCAAGCCCTTAAGGTCCTCCAAAAGATGGTCAAGATAATTTACCTTTTCCTTTGGATCACTTAAGGAAGGCAACGATGATCCTGATCCCATATCAAAGATCATTTTGTTGAGTGCAGTAATCTTTAAGTCAATATTAAGCATGATTGATGCCCTCTTGTCTTGCTCAAATTCCAAAGCTTTCTTTGCTTTGGTTAAAGCTTGATTTTGTTCTACATAAGCAAAATAAATATTAGGCTAAAAAGGATCAGAAGAGATACTAAGTCAAGTCTACGACTAAGTTACCTACGACCTTCGTCTTGGATTTTTACAGGTATTTTTCATGTCTGGTCGTCAAGTTTTTGATCGACCGTTTTTAGCTCGAGCTTCCTCTTCAAGCTTTATTCTTCTGGCTTTTTCAGTCAAAGCTTCTTCTTTTATTTTCTCCAAATCTATCAAATTTGATAAGGGAGAATTGTTAAAGGAAGAAAGGAAAGTCTTGAAAAAAGACAAATTAAGAAGAAAGTTCTTACTTTCTAGTTCGAAGTGTTTTTGCTCTAGATTCTTAATCCGATCGGTTAGTCCTCCGATCGCAGCAAAATTTTTGACCATATGCTGCATAGATATCATTTTTTCTTTAAAGTTTCTTGTGAACTTCAAGGAAAACTATAGGAATGGTTGAGGACACTTACTTGAATTGCCACGTCATTATAATCGGCAAAAATCTTATCAGGATAAGCCTTTGCAAGACGATTTGATACTCTCCTTCAAGCATCATCAAGCTTCTTATCCTCGATAAATCGAGGAGAGAAAGGGAACTTGTTAGTCTGGGAGGAGTTCCTTTCAGAAGTTGGAATCTCCTGTGGGTCTGCAGAGATGCCTACCTCTGGTGACGGAGTAAAAATCACCATAGGGTTCAAATCGGATTCCAACACTGAAGTAGGCTCGGGGGCTTCCCCAACCACTTCCTCCTCATGATTTCTTGCTAGAGGAAAGCCCTGGTCGGAGGTGCCCTCGATCACCTGACCTGCTGGAGTAATCTGATCGGGAGCGACTGGGGCTCCAATAGGTCTGCGCAAAGAAAATGAAGTTTAGAATTCAAGTTCGCCACGGATATAAAAGGTATGCATTCATATGATAATTTCATTTACAACATACCCAGTTATCTTTTTTATCTTGACTCTGAAGCACGCTGGCTTGAAGTTCGTAGCGCTGGCTTTTCTTCTCTTTTCAACCAATTTTTCCAGTTTTGAACTGGTAGGGTTGGTTGTACCCTCTACATCCTTCAACAAACGATCAAATGTAATACTTTCAACCAATTGGTCGAGAGTAGAATCCCTGATCGTTGGATCGGAAGGTGTAGGATCATTGGTCACCAAAGTAGTTGCTTCAAAGGCCCTTGGCAAATCCTGAGCAACTATATGGGACTCAATGACTACCGCCTGATTCAACAAACAAAGTTAGTCAGGTGATGAACATATTTTTCATCCAAGCTAAAGGTATTTCCTTCGGTTACCTACCTCTACACGATCACTAGTGATTGTAAGGTTGGTCGGTTCGTCAATTGGCTCACAGGTCTCTGTGGCCTCATCAATTCTTAGGCCAACCGACTACATATCAGAGAGGATTTTTAGGTAAACACCGATCGAAAAAGATTGTAAAGATGGAAAATAATTATCATGCTTACCCGATGTCTCTCAGCCCTCTCTTCAGCAGTAGTCACTGCTAAGATCAAAGGGAAACCAGCCTTCTCGTTAGGCTCTCCAGCACAGATCATTCTGATCCGGCTTCTGATTTCATCATAAGACAATGTTGTAACAAAAAGAGAGGTCTTAGGATTATGAAAGCACTCGACCAGAAAAATATGCTGGTCGGATTCTTACTGGGACTTACTTTCCCTAGAGTCCTTGGTCGTATCATCACGACCAATATACCAGAGCATCGAATGAGCTCTGGCCTTCAAAGGGCTAATTCTCCGCATGGAGAAGTCCCTCACCACGTGCCAAGAGGTTAATCCCCTGACACTCAGTAGATGGATAGCTTCAAGCCATCTCCCAATTTCCCCCTCCTTCTTCGAGGAGGAACGCCATAGCGGGTTCTTGATAGCCTTTTTACCGCTGTAATAAAGGCCATCTCTCTGCGTAATTTTCGTATAAAACCAACTCTTCTTCCATTACGACCACGAAGACTTGGAGTACATTGGAATGTACTCCTCAGCCTTCCCGTCATGGAGACGCAAGGTACACTCTCCGGGTGTACCGGTCGTCTTCTTCGCATTCACTAATCTGTAGTAGTACCTGAAGAGGTCCAGGGTTGCTGGAATTCCCAGGTACGCTTCGCAGAGGTAGACGAAGATGCTGAGATTGGCTATGGCGTTGGGGGCCAAATTGATTAGTTCAACTCCATAATACTCCAAAACTTGAGAAAGAAAGAAGTGAACCGGAAGTTTGAAGCCGCATTCGATATATGCGAGAAAAACTAGAATTTCTCCATCCTCACCACTTGGAGAATGTTCCCCGAATGCTGATCTCCATAAGATCAGATTTCTGTCGGGTAGTAACACAACCTTCTCCAAACCTTCAAGTTTCTTCTCACTCAGATCGGAGATCAACCAGTTGGTGATAAGATCCGACATGGTGATTTCTTTCGGGTGAAGAATTCTAAGGTGATCGGAGATGTTCTTTTTGGAAGATGAAGAGGAAAGCAAAAGGCGTAGGAACCCTAACACCTGGTGCTAAGGGGCCTTTTATAGCGACAATACTGTAACCGCTTCTGGGGAAAGTCCAACGGACAAAAATCCCTTTTGACCAGCAGACCAAGAGTTCCATCAACTTTCAAGGCAATTTCTCAACTTTAAAAATGAATACGGACCACCTCGAATACCACGACATTTAATGAGGGGTCTGCCCGATACGATTGCATCGGGAGTAAGTGTCTAGATGACCAGTTCATTTAAAGTTCAGGGGCTAGCTAACGAGAATTAAAACCTATATTTATTACTTAATAGATAAATGGCCATACGTCTTCATGGTCGTAACCCCTAAGGCTAACGACCTCACTAGTCGTGAGGATTCCAAAGGTTACACAATATCTAACCTGGTCGGAGAAGGTTCTCAACCTTGTCTCCGACTAGTCAAAAGCTCTCAAAACCTTGAACTGATATCTGGACCTAGCGTCAGATATATCCCCTACCGTGTGAAGAATGAGACATCTGCTGTATATCTCATACCACGCGACGATACGTAACTCTAAGATACAGGAATACGGCTAATGACTCACTGACATATAACCGTACAGCAGTTGACACATTATCAACTGACGCCTCTCTTCGACCAGACGCGTTGCTTCCCGAACAGGCGTCTCCTCCAGAGACAACTGCCAACCCTTCATCAACTACATAAGGAGGACTGCGGATTGAAGTGAAGGAGGCCGGAACAGTGAAGATCATTTGGAAAACACTCTCGGAAGAGCATTGTATTCCCGAATTAGTCTTTAGTCTAGGTTACATACACTCATTGTAATAGCCAGTTCATAGCAATAAAGTGCAGCCTCATTACTTTTCAGAAGATACGCACCATTTTCCTCTTTTCTTTCATATATTCATAAGATCGGCGATTTGATCGTCGATAGTTTGCGAGTCAGAATGGGTCGTGCCTAAATAGATCATGCCAGTGCCGGACCAGGCCAGGCCGCCCATTTGGCCAGCTCTGCCTAGAATGCATGTGAAAGTGAAACCATTAGTTGGGTACCGGATGAGACAAAATTCTATGGACCTATGTGCCAGCCTGAGTCTCCCTGCTTATACACGGTTCGTGTTGGTTGTATAGATGGATAGATCTGGGATGCACTTGTTTTTTGGAGCGTGTATTAGTCTGGAGTTGCAAAAATGGTCTCCGGTTAAACCGAGCTGATCGAGCATAGTGCGTCTTAATTTTCACGGTGCAGAACTGCATACGCTACGAGGGTATCTCCAATAGATAGAGATAATTTTGACTCTAATATATGCTACATTATTTTTAGAGACAACATCTCCAATATATAGTCTCTAGCACACTCTCTAACATTGATATTTTATAATTTTTCTTTGAAACGGACCCACATATCAACTAAAGTAGATTAACATATCCTAGCTTGTTTCGCGTTATCCTGTCTTATTTCGCGTTCACGACAGTCTCTTTAGGAAGAGACGACATATGCTCTATCTCCTTCACCTCTCTCCCCCACGTAGGATTTTGTTGACGTGGTATAGTTAAGAGACGACAATAAATACACTATTGGAGATGTCTTGAGCTTTTACAGGGGCGTGCGTGCATGCATGAAAATAAGATGTGCTCACCAACAAGACGATTTATTTGTCCCAAGTATATTTTCCTGGGTTACCTTGATCGGCCAGGCGTGCCGCGTGGAGCATGTATATATGTACACTACTACACAAAGCGTCATCATAGATGGTTCTCAACCATCATCACAAACGATTTCTGAACTAGAACCATATGAATTTATGTGTTTGTGATAACAGACGGTTTCGTCTGTGATAAGTGACAACACAGACGCATTTTTGTAGAAGCCGTCTGTGAAGACCTACTATCACAGATGGTCTCTACCAAAAATCGTCTGTGATACGTCGGCCATCATAGATGGTTACATGTACCAACCATCTGTGATTGGAGACATATTGCAGACGGTTAGTAAAAAGAACCGTTTTGATATCTGATATATCACAAAAGGTTGTTTGTGGTAGCCGTCTGTGATAGTAGGCCTTCACAGACGGTTTATAACATAAAACCATCCGTGAAAGTTCGTTTTATACCTAAATATATTTTTTCTATTTTTTGACTGGCCTCAAGAAATGCTAGTCATGCCCTCTAAAAATAAGCAAGCGGAAAACAGATAAATCACAAATAAGTGAATTACAACTCAAAATCAATTCCAAAAGAATGTCCATGTATTGCCGCTAGAGTTACAGTTGAATTACAACTCAAAGTGAATTACAATTGAATCAATTGTTTGAATATGTATTAAGCGGTGTCGCCGGAGGAGTGAAACTCTCCTTTCAAGTCAATGATCTCCATCACGATGAAGATGGAGAGCCGTCCTCGAATGTACTTGATTTGATTGTCATGGCCTGTCGCTATGAGGAGTAAAGTAGTAAGCATATATATATATATATATATATATATATATATATATTTAAATTTATAATTAGGAAATAATTATTGTGAGATTGACAAACATCTGGATCATTCGTCTTAGCACTCATGATTTCCTACATATGACGACAAATATAGAATGCACATAGGTTGCCTTGCAGTTCCTACTGGCACTGCAAAAATAGAATTACGTATATAGGTATAGCCAGTTCGAGAGGCATTATTACGATGTGTGATATAGGATTATTTCCTATATTGTGTTGTAGTGGGTACCAGAAGTCACGTCATGTGTTGCAGTGTGGCGCTCGATTCCTTGTGTCTCCCTTCCCTAGCAACATAGGCACTGAACGGCCTACGTGATTTCAAAAGGATATCATCGGCAATTTCAAACGAAGGAAGACTACAATAGAGTTATGTATAGAGGAAATGAGCATACCTATCGAGTATTTCTTGCTCAAGGGTGGGGTCGTGGTTGTTGTTGAGTAGGGAATCAAGATATATTACCTTGATCCATGTTGGTACAATGACTATAAGAATCCAGTGCTAGACCTAAGTTCATATTGCGTATAAAGTACAAATGAAATTTGTATAGCAAGTAGTGAAATACTTACCTCTGGATGTAGGGCACCAGTCTGTAGTCCTTGTTGCCCTGAGCAAGCAATCCCGTTGTTATATAATTCTTGACATATGATGCATCTTGGGTGATGCATTGCTCAGAGATCAACTGTGGGTCGAGGAAACCCACCGGTTCTCTTTATCGTCGAGCTTTGTGCGTCATGTATCTATACATAAGCAATGATTTATGACATTTATTGGTATTATGTGAATTTAGAACTTGATTGTACACACTTACAGTGTCCAGCATCGTAGAAGTGAGGCGTCAAGGGCGTCGAGGTTGAATAGTTCGAATAAGTCTTTGAAGCACATGACGAAGAAGCCCGACTTGTGGAGGAAATGCTTCTCCATGTATCTGACGGTGAATCCAGTAGGTCGGTTTGTCCTCAACTAGTTGGTCCTCCGCATGTACCAGGCATGCAAACTCCCGCAACCCATTCCAAGGCGAGATAATAGTGTGTCAAGGACCAACACCCTTCCAAGGGAGAACGTCTAGGGCTTGCGAGGAGCCTTGATGTTCTTCGATTTAGCCTTAGAGCCTCGCCTGCTATACGTCTTCCCGGGAGACGACTCGGTACATTTTTCTTGTTTCTTCGGTGGTGTCTCCGTGGGAGCCGATACGGTGGCCTTCTGAAGCGGAAGTTGAGGTGGAGCTATCGAGGGTTCCATTGAAGAGGCATGGTCGTATGGAGATCGTGACACTACAGGGTTCAGGGCGATGTCCCTCTTGGGCCACTAGACAAAAGTATGCACAACATCCTCTAGTGTTATGATGTCTTCGTTTGGGGGCTTCTCTAGCGGGATTGCCATAAAAGTGTAATGTACCATGTCCACCTGGACCTTGGCGTAAGCCTACACCAGTTGAGCACCGTGCAGCACTGTATCTTCCTGGCATGGAAACGCCATCCCCCGCCCAGCCTCAATAGAAATAGACTCAACCAGCCTCACTTGGAGCTTGTAGGGTGTGGGCTCCTACAAAACGATACATAATTAGCTAAGGCATCCTACAGGTCTATCTCTGGAGTATTCCAGAGATGTACATTGTCTGGATGTTGTCGATAGGTAATTGTACGTTGCTATGTTCAGAAAGTGACATGGACGCGCAGCTACTCCGACGTTGAGGGGGACTTGCTCCTAAAATAACAGGGGCAGCTTGCGACTTGTTAAGGACTTGATTCATTTATTTTTACAATGATGTTATCTGTCCTCAAAATTCTGCAAGAATCTCCTCGTTCAACCATTCCTCGCTCTTGGCCTTGGATCTCTTCCTACTCCTATATGTCTCGAAGTCGTGTAGGAATCCCTGCCTCCAAGATACATAAACCCCAAGGCCTCGCGTGCGACCCAGGTGCTCCTTGTTTCCCAGCGTTGTAGATATAATATGCCCCTCCCTGACTGTTTCAAAGGAGCCTTGGGAAGATTCAATATTCAATGTTTGCTGCAAGAGGCCATCATGTTATTGTAGACCCTATTAAGTTATGAACTTATTAACAACTAAGTAGCTCGACATATCTTACCAGACGTTGGAACACTTCCTTGTCTACTGAGTTTATGAAAGAGATAGTGCCCGAAGACGTGGTTGATGACCTTGCTCTTAACCTGTTTCAGGTACACTCGTCTGTGATCCCAGCAACTGGCGGGGTGGCCTCCTACCGGATTGCATCCTCATCCTCCCTCCTCCATTCCGGGATTCTACCCGCGTACCTAGCGGTGCCGGGGGTGAGTGTTTTGCATCTGGATAGCCTTGTGCGCCGCACTTTGCTCCTGAAATTTGGTCGTCGTCGTCATTCGCACAAAGGCGTCCCATGTATTCGGCCACACGAAAGGATACTTCATGAAGGGTGCCCGATCCTTGTTCAAGTGCTCCGTGATAAGCGTGCTCTTGAAAGTCTGCCACACTTTTCCCATTGTGAGGAACGAGAACAGGCGAGCATAGAATATAAATTTGCACATAAACAATAAGTATGCTCTATTATACGAATTACAGACGCACTTGGGGTTCAGAACTGTTCGAATTTCAGAATCTACCTTATGAACTAAACTTGCATAAAAAAATCCAACTTGCCTCCTTTCATCTGATGCGTGTACTATGACAAACTACTCATATGGAGAATAAAACATCCTACATAGGCACAATGAGCATAAAACATGTAGAAAATTGGCAAATTTCAGTTATCTTGGGTATGTAGAAGCACAACACAAAGGGGATTTCCTCCCAGATCTACCATTTTTACCAAAAAAAAAAAATCAATGATAGCCAGATCTACCAACCATAGGCACAAACCCAACTACATTACCATGTGATTTAATGTAAAGAAGTGGGATTTGGGATCCATACCTTTGGTTCCCGAAAGAACGTCACCCCAAGGTGAGGGTGGGGAGGAAGATCAGGATGGGAAGAAGAAAGAGCGGCAAAAGTTCAGATCCAGTCGTCGTCGGTGTCGCCCTTCCCTGTGTCGCTCTTCCCTGCGTCGTGTGTATCATGAAATTGAGTGGATGGGAGAGGAGGAAGATAGGGAGCGAGTGAGTAGTAAGGGCGCAAATGCCCTACTAATAGAGGGATATTACAGACGGTTCTCTTAAAGAACCATTTGTGATATTCTATATCACATACGGTTCTATTCGAGAGCCGTCTATGATAAGTATCACAGACGGTTCCATAATTTAACCGTGTGATATGCGACCACATCATAGACGGTTCTATTTTAGAACAGTCTGTGATACATATCATAGACGGTTTGTTCCACTAAACTGCCTATGATGGTTCCTTCTATAGCTAAAAAATATTCTGTTTTTCGGCTAGCATCAGGAAATGTTAGCTACACCCTCTGAAAATAAGAAAGCAGATACAATCACAGATGGAATAATTTCTTAATTACTGAATCAATTACAATGGAATAATTTCTTAATTACAATGGAACAATTTTTCAAATAGGTGTTCACCGTGTGAGATCATTCTACTTGCTATTTCTTTTTTAAAAATATTCATTCACGATGATCGACGCGCACATAGAAAGCTTCCTCACTTTATTCGTCCTCGAGCCTGATGTCGTCTCCGAAAGGAGGCAACTCGTCAAATTGATTATACTCTTCCCCACGACATTCTCAACTCCGATAATTCTTCTTTTTCCATGAAGAACTTCGTGGCGGTTCTTATTTGCCGGGTCTGTTACATAAAAAACTTGAACAACTTGCTTAGTGAGTACGAATGTTCATCCATGTATCCGACACGTTAAAGGTCCACAGTAGTGACTCGACCTTCACACCCTGTGGAAGTTTGACCCAATGGCACCAAAACAGGGGATCATGAAAAGTACGTAGTCGAGCTCTAAAATCTCATCTACAAATCCATAGTAGGAACTCAACCCACGTTTTATTACGTTTGGCCCAGCGGTATTGAACTGCTCGTGAAACACATATATGCGGACACTCTGTTCTGGACTGTACTCTTTCTATCCTGAGCTGTCGTGTAAAATGTGTACCCATTTATGTCGTATCCTTGCCAAGTCACAATTGTAAACTTTGGCTCTTTTGCCAACCATCGCAATATATCATCACTTAATGACCTCCCAGTGAATCGCACCTTTAACCATCCATTGAACCGACAGTTGTGCTCTCTCGTGATCCAAATCTCCGACCGACCTGGATTTTGTTGGTGTACCATGTCTTTATGCTCGTTGATGTACGGGGACACTTCGGTCATATGTTGCAAGACCGTGAAATGGACTTGAGTGTACGTATCCAGATCAGGAGTGATTGCTTTCCTTTAGATGGTGTAATACCTCATAAATCCAGCTAGTTCGTATAGTTTGGAATTTAATCGAAAACAAGATTTAAAAGTTTCCGGAATCGCATTCGGTAAAAAGAAAGAAGTCAGGGGGAGAAAAAGAAATAGTTTTTGTCGGAAATTCCAATTAGCAGGGGGGGTTATCGATATTTTCCGCCAACCTGGCCGCGATCACGACCAGAGGCCCAGAGGCTGGCCGGCCCATGAAGGGGCCGGCCATAAAGGGGGGGGCGCCACTCCCCCCCAAACCCTAGCCGCCTCCTTCCCCTCCCACCAAGCCGCCACCCCCTCCCCTCTCCATCCTCCTTGGCCGGCGCCTCCTCCCCTGGTTGGGCGCCGTCTCCTCCCTTGGTGGCCGGCCATTGGTGCTCCCGAAGTTGGTCTCCAAGATCCCCAGGCGCTCCTCCTCCGATCTGTCCTCCGGCGGGTCGTTTCTTCGCCGGTTGTTCGCTGTGGTGTGGCCGGCCAAGGAAGAAGAAGGGAGACCAGCGGGGAGTGGTTCTTCGTCGTGCTACGGGTCTTCAAGGGTAACGAGCACCCCGGTTATTTGTTTGATCAAGTTTTGTTGCGGTAGAGATCATTTGAGTCACGTCGGTTTAGAGTTCCAGAATTTACAGATTTGATCAGAATGTTGCGCGGCTTGTTACAGTACTTTAGAGGCAGAATTTGGGGTTGTGCCCTTCTAGAGATTTGTTCCTGGTTTCGTTAACTTTCGTTTGGCACCAAGATGAGCAAAATCCGACCAGTAGTTTGGGAGATATGAAATTTTGAATACGAACTGTCCAATCTGTCTGAAATCTGTGGTCAGTAGGTTTGTCCCTCGTTTTGTTCAAAATAGAGGCCGAATCAGAAGATTCACCCAACTAAGTTATTGTAGATCTCGAAATTATATTTCCAAGTTGATAATGATTATTCCATTTGGATTAGTAGGCTAAAAGTTACACCATTTTCTTTACTGCTGGTCTGTTTTCTGGACAGACGTAGATGGGTTAGGTTTAGCAGTTAAATACCCCTCTGTTTTGGCTGAATCAGAAGATTCCGCCAACTAATGTTTTGTAGCCTGGTCAGTTAAGAATCAGTGAGCACTGGTTTCAGGTCGTTTAGAGTTACAGATAATTAATGGCGAATTTTCTTGTACAACTGCCCGTAGAATGATAATCTGGACTTTTGGTGTAGATGTCAAATTGAACCCTTGGGATGAGTGGGTTGATTAAAGAGCATCGTAGTACACTTGTAGCTGTGCCATATTCGATTATCCGTAATACGTGGTAATACTTGTGTAGGCGGTGAGACGGTGGGTGGAAGGACACCTTCGTTGTTTCCCAACACGTCACAACACGGAAGGCAAGTGCAATGTTCAATTTGTGTGAATTCGTTGATTTCATGATAACTTGATAAATTATGAATATTCCTGTGATTTGAGTTTGATGTGGTAGAGTTCAATACCTTATTCGATGATACATTGAGTTGAATGCCAAGTTATGCTTTTCATTCCATGCATACATAATTGATTCTTTGTCACGGGAGTGGAAACTTGTTTAAGTCCCATTAATTCCAATATGGGCATGTAAGACCTACCATTCCAATGTAGGCGGTTTGGACATTCCGTATGAAACGTTCTTCATACGGACTTGGATCCCGCTCTTGGTTAAGAGCGGGCTTAAATGAACACCGACGGTGTGTCACTAGTTATCCAGTATAAACATGTGGAAAGTCCATTCTCCTTCAATGCATTCATTCATTCATACCGTGCTTTCTTAAATTCATGAAGTAAATGATGTACTTGGTGGATTGTTTCGATCTGATATTCTATGTGAATGTATATGTTGTGCTTCTTTGAGTTTCGACTCACTCTTGCTTTTATTTATTTTTAGGTGAATTCGGTGAAAGCAGTTGCTAGCGGGAGGGTGTAGTCCAAAGACGTTCCATGCACATGAAATAAATAGTCATTCGTTAAAGTTCTATTTACATCTCTTCAGTTTTATTTATAATGTAATGGACTGTAATAATTGTCACTTGGAGGTCCATTATTATCGCTTTGGTTAATTCTCGTTTAAATTTATAGATGAACTGTTATTAAGCTATAGATTGTTATAATGGTTAATCGTTTCTTTAGCATTGAATGCGATGTTAATCTTATGAATTGTATAGTAGGTTGTCTTGTTAGGTGACATCTTGTCTTCCGAATAGACAGGTGTTACTGATTGGTATCGAGGCGGGCTTTAGGTCCGTGGTGAACAAAGTATTAAAATGACACACTTGTGCCTGATGAGGTGGGGTTTGGGAAATCCATTGCTTCCGCATTTCTAGTTATTTGGTTCATTATGTAGTACTGTGTAGAATTATTTCGGTACTATCTCTCATGTTGTTAATCTGTGATATGATGTGTTATCCTATATATATATATATATGGATTAATTTTATGATTGTCATGAGATGATCCTATATATTCATAATTGATTGAATTAGCTATGCGTATCGGTAGCGGACGTTGAGCAGTTGAGTTCGTGGTTGTTGTTCGGTTTTGCGTGCTACACCCTTGTTCGTGGTATGAGTAGAGAAGTTCTTACCCCTGTTCCATAGTTCTGTGTTGAGCCTGAGCTCATTGTTGAAGTTGTTATCTTTCTCAAACTTGTATCTGGTTTCTTGGTTGTAGTTTCTTACAGTTCATGAGTTTCTTTTGAATGGGGTGTTTTGATGAAGTGGGCAAGCTCTAGTAGATCTCTAATCATTCTTTGAAACAATTATTGTTCTTTCGATTATTGTGATATTTCTACTCCATGTGAGCGTAGTTAAATTGCAAGATTTATCTTTTCACAGAAGTTCGGTTTTACCCCTGTTGGAAATTGTAACTCATTTATTCGCTTGGAATTTGAGGCGTTGGAAGATTTCTTTGCAAGCCCTTTATTAATTGTGCATTGACCTTGCATATTTCTTTTGGGTTAATTTGAGAGTTGAAGTTTTATGCCTTTCTTATGAGAAGGAGAATGTTAAAACCCTTTTGTGATATGTTGTCATACTTTATCTAAGAGGTTCTATTTAAAAGCATTATGTGGTATGGTAGGAGTTATCAGGTTGGGTTGATATCTTGGTGCAAACCAATGACTCTTAGATAATGTCTTCAAAAGTTAAGTTAATTTTACCTTGATAAATATTAACATCAAATAAGTCTTCTATTTGGATACCTAAAGAATTTGTACAAATGCTAAATTCACCTGATTTTGTCATGCTAAATTGATGTTATAGGTGTGAGGTAATGGATGACGGTGGTTGTAATGACTTCCAAAATGTTATCTTATAAATATTCCATTGCTGAAATTTAAAGTTATTTCATTCCAATTTCTAAACAAGGGTAGGACTATGAATGCTTCCATGATTAGATAATCATCGGTTGTTACTATTAATAGTTAGAGTGCTAAGAGTGCGTGTAATACTGGCGTTGAGTATTAGTAAGGACAAATGAGCTAAATCTAATAAGTGATTTAATCTAGTATGTTTAAAGGGTTTGTCTTGCACTAGAGTGAGCTTGTTAAAAAGAGGTTTGTTTCAGCTTTGTGGCTTTCGCACTTGATTTCTTTTCTAGAATAAGTTGTTATTACAATCCCATTTGATGCTGGAGTTTTCTATGACACGATTTGTCATGCTTCCTTTAGAAGGTTTATTGATGTGATAGTAAGGTAAATTGATTGTTACCAGGAACGTATGTTAGTGATCTTAATGAAATGTTCAGTAATATGAGGGTAATGTTGATTCTTTTATAGAGAAAGAAATTTGATTGACTTTCGTGATATTTCTAAAAATGATCAAATTTCATGTTTTGTGTTCATGATCTTTTGGGGGTTCAAGTTCTATGTGGTAAACGAGGTTTGTCGTGTAAAGCGTTATGTTGCGAAGTTATAATGGTTCTTCGGTGATGCGAGTGCTTCGATCTTGAATGCTCGTTTGTTCTTAATTGTTAACGTATGATATTCTCTTCTTGTGTGGCCCATGCTTTCAACTGTGGACTTCACTTATGTTCTATGAGTTCATTGCTTAATTGGTCTTCCACTTGGTCCTGTGTTCATTGCGAGCAGTAAATGATTTTCTAGTTCGTGAAAATCGGTTCCATTTGCCTCTTCTTTTGAGAAAGAATCACCCATTCTTTTCACGTCGGTCTTTCGAAGTGTTTTCTAATTGTTGTTGTGAGATTGATGTTAATACTTGTAGTAAATTGATAGCCTTGGGTGATATCGTTCAAATGAGAGTATTTCAAGTTTTGCTTTCGTGGGCTTTTGGAGCTTATGAATTATGTGGTAGCTGAAATGGGTTTAAACAAAATGACGTATTTGAATGTTCTATCAATTATCAAGTGATTCTTGTGATTTGAGATTTAAGGCTCCTTAGCTTGAGTTGGCAAAGTGATATTCCAATCAAAGAAAATTATTTCTTTTGTTAAAGGGAAGAGTGTAGTAGAGGTATTCGAGATTTGATTTTCATTGTTTGAGATTCGATATTATCTTCTTGTGGAACTTGTGCCCTTAGCTGTGGCCTCGTCTTATGTTTTTTTTTTTTGAGTTCTTTGCTAATTGCCTACTTCTTACGGTTTTGTGTTTACAGCGAGTGGTAAACGTTTTCTAGGTACTGAAAATTATTTCCACTTACCTCTTCTTTTGAGAATGGAGGGACTGATTCGTTTTCAAGTGTCTTCTAAAGTGTATAGAGACGACTAGATAGTGGTGGTCAAGTAAATTATTTTGTGAAGCTTGAGTGCCAAATTATTTAAGGTGCTTAAGAGGAAGAAATGATTTCATGCTAACATTCTCATAGAGAGTTGGATTTAAATAAAATGGTTCTCTTTGGAGCTAAACTTTTACGTTGTTGCGATTATCAGAATCTATAATGAATTATCATCCAATATCTTCTTGATCTTGTTAGTGGATTACTAGAATATCAAAAGTTTGGGGATCTTGATCGATTGTTTAAAGTATTGGGATTGTGTAACTTACAAGGTCGAGAAAGTGAAACCGAATGGTGTGGTTTAGTGGGCGTTCAAGATTGGTGAAGATTAATCGTTTTGAGTAGTTAATTGATTATTGAGGATGATTGAAGTTATGGTGAGAATATTGTTTGGGTTATGAGAATTTTTGATAAGAGAATGTGAGGATTCTTGAATTATCCGAGAATTCATTGTAGGAGACTTGGAGATTGAAGTTTGGAGCTTTGCATTTTATGTGGAACCTTGGTTGCCAATGATTATGTGTAAAGGTAGCGAATAAGAGTGGATTCGAATAGTGGGATGGTCATTGATAGTATCCTTTGGGTGTAGTAGATGGGGTGTGTGATGTGAATTTCAATTGGATTATCTGAGCGGATTGAGGTAATGTGTTTGTGGGTGTTACAATTAGTATTATCGAGGTGTTGGGAATTATTTGTCGAATAATTCATTTGGTAGAGGAGCCGACTAGAGTATCCTTTTGTGGACTAGTATGGTTTCTCTATATGAGTGTGGTTGTTGCTCTCGGGTTGAGCATCACCCTAAGTTGCCGATTGAGATGTCATTTACAAATTGCGTTAGTTTTATGTTGGCATGGTGGTTCTTTCTGGTTCAAGAAAATAAAGGAAGTGTTTGATGTGGGCATTCGAATGATTTCTCTTTTGACTTTCGTGACGTCTATTCGCAAACCGCCCACTTGGAAAGTGGAAAGGTTTTCATGAGGAATCATCGATTCTGGATTTGACTCTTTGGTACCAAGTCGTAGCAGTGGTTGCAATGAGAGTGATTTATTTTCAGTTGGGCTTTATGCGTAAAGAGTTTGTTTAAAGCGAGTTGTGGTGTGTCCTTAGTTAAAAGAGGTGCTCCTTGTTAATGTGAAAAGATTGATTGAGACATGGAACAAGAGTTCCATGTAAATTGTGCCGGTTGTGTTGTTTGGAACCAAAGGGAAGGTTGACCCAAGATACATTGGTTTGTTCTAGAAGTTGAGGGGATTGTGGAAAATAGTGTTTCGTTAGGATCATCTCGAGTCCAGGCGCGGGGTATACATTGTTTGGTATGACCCGGTATTGGAGGAGTACTTGAGAGATCTAGAGTGTGAGGGTTCGTTAGAGCCGTCAACCAATGAGTAAGACCTTACCTTCGAATCCCGACCATTGAAAATATTAGAAGGAGTAGAACGGGTTCTGAGGAACAAGACCCTGAAGTATGTTAAAATCCTTTGGTCTCATCGACCAAAGAGAGGCTACTTGGGAGTTGGAGTCCGCATGCGAGAACAATACCCCGACCTGTTCACTTCAGGTAATTATTTAAGTTATTCATCTTTCTTTCTCGAAGTTGCTACATAAATTCGAGGTCGAATCTTTTCTAAGGGGGATAGAGTGTAATACCTCATAAATCCAGCTAGTTCGTATAGTTTGGAATTTAATCGAAAACAAGATTTAAAAGTTTCCGGAATCGCATTCGGTAAAAAGAAAGAAGTCAGGGGGAGAAAAAGAAATAGTTTTTGTCGGAAATTCCAATTAGCATGGGGGTTATCGATATTTTCCGCCAACTTTGGGCGCGATCACGACCAGGGAGGCCCAGAGGTGGCCGGCCCATGAAGGGCCGCCATAAGGGGCGCCACTCCCCCAAACCCTAGCCGCCTACTTCCTCCCACCAAGCCGCCACCCCTCCCTCTCCATCCTCCTTGGCGGCGCCTCCTCCCTGGTTGGGCGCCGTCTCCTCCTTGGTGGCCGGCCATTGGTGCTCCGAGTTGGTCTCCAAGATCCCGGCGCTCCTCCTCCGATCTGTCCTCCGGCGGGTCGTTTCTTCGCCGGTTGTTCGCTGTGGTGTGGCCGGCCAAGGAAGAAGAAGGGAGACCAGTGGGGAGTGGTTCTTCGTCGTGCTACGGGTCTTCAAGGGTAACGAGCACCCCGGTTATTTGTTTGATCAAGTTTTGTTGCGGTAGAGATCATTTGAGTCACGTCGGTTTAGAGTTCCAGAATTTACAGATTTGATCAGAATGTTGCGCGGCTTGTTACAGTACTTTAGATGCAGAATTTGGGGTTGTGCCCTTCTAGAGATTTGTTCCTGGTTTCGTTAGCTTTCGTTTGGCACCAAGATGAGCAAAATCCGACCAGTAGTTTGGGAGATATGAAATTTTGAATACGAACTGTCCAATCTGTCTGAAATCTGTGGTCAGTAGGTTTGTCCCTCGTTTTGTTCAAAATAGAGGCCGAATCAGAAGATTCACCCAACTAAGTTATTGTAGATCTCGAAATTATATTTCCAAGTTGATAATGATTATTCCATTTGGATTAGTAGGCTAAAAGTTACACCATTTTCTTTACTGCTGGTCTGTTTTCTGGACAGACGTAGATGGGTTAGGTTTAGCAGTTAAATACCCCTCTGTTTTGGCTGAATCAGAAGATTCCGCCAACTAATGTTTTGTAGCCTGGTCAGTTAAGAATCAGTGAGCACTGGTTTCAGGTCGTTTAGAGTTACAGATAATTAATGGCGAATTTTCTTGTACAACTGCCCGTAGAATGATAATCTGGACTTTTGGTGTAGATGTCAAATTGAACCCTTGGGATGAGTGGGTTGATTAGAGAGCATCGTAGTACACTTGTAGCTGTGCCATATTCGATTATCCGTGTACGTGGTAATACTTGTGTAGGCGGTGAGGACGGTGGGTGGAAGGACACCTTCGTTGTTTCCCAACACGTCACAACACGGAAGGCAAGTGCAATGTTCAATTTGTGTGAATTCGTTGATTTCATGATAACTTGATAAATTATGAATATTCACGTGATTTGAGTTTGATGTGGCGAGTTCAATACCTTATTCGATGATACATTGAGTTGAATGCCAAGTTATGCTTTTCATTCCATGCATACATAATTCGATTGTTGTCACGGGAGTGAAACTTGTTTAAGTCCCATTAATTCCAATATGGGCATGTAAGACCTACCATTCCAATGTAGGCGATTTGGACATTCCGTATGAAACGTTCTTCATACGGACTTGGATCCCGCTCTTGGTTAAGAGCGGGCTTAAGTGAACACCGACGGTGTGTCACTAGTTATACCAGTATAAACATGTGGAAAGTCCATTCTCCTTCAATGCATTCATTCATTCATACCGTGCTTTCTTAAATTCATGAAGTAAATGATGTACTTGGTGGATTGTTTCGATCTGATATTCTATGTGAATGTATATGTTGTGCTTCTTGAGTTTCGACTCACTCTTGCTTTTATTTATTTTAGGTGAATTCGATTGAAGCGGTTGCTAGCGGGAGGGTGTAGTCCAAAGACGTTCCATGCACATGAAATAAATAGTCATTCGTTAAAGTTCTATTTACATCTCTTCAGTTTTATTTATAATGTAATGGACTGTAATAATTGTCACTTGGAGGTCCATTATTATCGCTTTGGTTAATTCTCGTTTAAATTTATAGATGAACTGTTATTAAGCTATAGATTGTTATAATGGTTAATCGTTTCTTTAGCATTGAATGCGATGTTAATCTTATGAATTGTATAGTAGGTTGTCTTGTTAGGTGACATCTTGTCTTCCGAATAGACAGGGTGTTACAGATGGTCCCGATACCCTCCAGCCTCCCTTCATGAAGAGGTAGAGGCACACCTATCGGTTCCACCTGAGCTATGTAGTCGACGCAGAACTTAATGAACTCTTCGGTTGCATAACCTTCGATGATGCTACCCTCCAGCTGAGATCAATTTTGTACATAGGACTTGAGAATTCCCATGTACCTCTCGAACAGGTACATATGATGTAGGAATACAGAGCCGCATATCTTTATCTCTTTCACAAGGTGAACAATGAGATGAAACATTATATCAAAAAATAATGGAGGGAAATGCATCTCAAGATGACATAGAGTCGTCACCACCTCGGACTGTAGAGCATCTAGTCCATCGGGATCAATGACCTTCTGTGCAATTGAGTTAAAGAAAAAACACTTCCTCATGATTGCCACTCGGACCTTGTTCGGTAAATTACTTATAATTGCAACAGGAAATATTTTGTCATCAGCATATGACAACCATGAGACTTCATACCAATTAATTTCAAATCTTCAATAGAAATCTTCATGCTGGCGGAGTAACTGGACATAACTTTCACACTATACAAGCTTTGGCATAGTTCATTTCTCTCAGCTTTGGACAGAGTGTAGTAAGCAGAGGGAAGGTACGTTCGGTCTGTTTCGGTGCTAACTCAGTCCTTATATTCATATCAACTAAGTCACGTTGTGTGTTGACACTATCTTTTGTTTTGTCACGAATGTTCAGTAAGAGACCAATCGAGCTATCACATACATTCTTCTTCACGTGAATGGCGTCTATGTAGTGGTGAACTTCTAAGTGCTCTCAATAAGGTAAGACCCCAAAAATTGATCGTTTCTTCTAGATGTTGTTCTAACAGGTCCTTAATGTACGTTTCTTTCCAAGCACAACATCGACATACTTAACCATATGATAGACCTCTTTCCCTCTAAAAACCCTTGGAGCTAAATCGTCTTTATTTCTGTCGAATTGTTTCAGCATCTTGCGGTATGGGTAATACTTGGGAAGGAACCTATGGTGACGCATGTACACAGTTTTGCGTGAGTTGTTCAGCCACACACTCTCGATATCATTTAAGCAGCGCGGACAGACTTTGGATCCTTTTGTACTAAACCACGATACGTTACCAAGGGCAGAAAAATCATTGATGGTGCGGAATACATGGCGCGTAAAGTGAAGTCCTCTCGTTTGTAAGCATCCCATACTTGTACCCCTTCGTTCCACAGTATCACAAGATCTTCCACCAATCGTGTTAGGTACACATCAATATCGTTCCCAGTGTTGCTTCGGCCCTTTGATAAGTAGTGACATCAGAATGTACTTCCGCTTCATACACAGCCAAATAGGAAGGTTGTACATGCATAGATTCACGGACCAGGTGCTATGTAGGCTGCTCATATCACCGAAAGAATTTATTCCATATGTACTCAACCGAAACCTTATATTCCCTGGTTCCGTACCGAAGTCTTTGAAGCTCCTATCGAAGTTTCTCCACTAGACAGAATCAGCAGGGTGTCTTAGATTTCCATCTTTCTTATGCTCCTCTGAGTGCCAACGCAACAATCTTGCCTCCTTTTGGTTCGTAAATAAACGCTTCAAACGGGGAATCACAAGCAGATGCCACAATACCTTAGTAGGAGGTCCTTACTTCACCTCGATGCCCTCGCCATCATCGAAGTTATTCTTATGCTTGTATCGGGATGTGTTGCACACCGGACATACATGCATGTTTGCATACTCTTTACGGTAGATGATACAGTCGTTCAGACATGCATGTATTCTTTCTATTTTCATTCCCAATAGACAAAGAACCTACTTGGCTTGGTAGGTGATTCTGGGCAACACGTTTCCCTCCCGAAGGATGTCCACTAGGAGACCTAACAACGCCGTGAAACTCTTATCGAATCAACCATTGCTTGCCTTCAATTTCAGCAGTTGAAGCACGGATGATAACTTTGTGTAATCTGACTTGCAGCCTGGCAACAAAGGTTTTCCCGAGAACTCCATTAAACCCTCGAATTTACCAAATTCTCTTTCACTATAATCCCCTTCTGCATCGTGTAGTATCTGGTCTAGATTATCATCGTGCGACCTATCCTCATCGAAAGCACAGTCCATATCCGGTATATCGTTGTCTCCCTCGACGATGATACTACTTTCTGGTATAATCTGCTCTTCACCGTGACTGGTCCAACATGTATACTCCTCTTTGAAACCCCTTCGAGTCAAGTGCGCTCCGATCTACACTGGGTTGGTAAACATCTTCATATTAGCCTAATCAATGCATGGATAGTACATAAATTTTATCACATTCTTCAACATATCCTGCTCGGTAGCTCTTCTAAAAGCAGACACGCCATCAATGTACTCTTCACCCACACGGTTCTCAATATACATCCAGCTTCGGTCCATCTATGCCACGCACATAACAAATTAGTGTTAAATTAGATTAATACTCCTAAATGAACTAGCTATGAAATATTCATGAAGTAATATATATATATATATATATATATATATATATATAAATATATAAAGCAAGAATATACTGAAGTATACAAGGAATAGTGAGACTCATTCTTAAATTTCAACAAACAACCAAGCTAGATCTAAACCTAGCTATCATCTCTCTTGATTATAATGCATATAATTAGAAGCAAATACTAAAATTAGATCACAAGAACAAATAGATCTACAAGCACATTTACAAATCTGCGGTATGCTTTCACCAAATGCCCCAAAGCCGACCACCGCATTCAGGGCTCAATGCAGATAGATCTATCGGGATGGGCCGGGTATTTAACAACAGAGTACATATCACAAACACTTCCAACCACAAATCGTTTGTGACACAAAAATATCACAGATGGTTCTTGTTAAGAACCGTCTGTGAATTATCAAAGACGGTTAGGATAAAAAACCATCTATAATACAAAATTATTACAGGCAGTTTGATTTAAAAACCATCTGTGATGTTTGCAATTATCACATATGGTTGTTGTTAAGAACCGTCTATGAATTATTATAGACGCCACTATTTTAAAAATAGTTTGTGATATGCGACCATATCATAGACGGTTTGGTCCATTAAACCGCCTGTAATAGTTCTTTCTATAGCTAAAAAATGTTCTATTTTTCGGCTATTCTCATGAGTAAATATTATTGACTTATTTTTCACTGGTCAGTAGTGCCATCATATCGTTATACCGAGATCGTTTATGTAGAAGATAACAAGATAAACGCGTTATTCAGTAAACATGTTCAACATAGACAGTAACTTTAACTCCAAACGGGACTTTTTATAATTTTTTGTATTTACATATGGCCAAACAGCGTGGCCAGTCGCTTCTTATAAAAGATTGAAAAAATAGAAATAAAAAATAAGTTTTTCTAGCGACCCAAGTAGCCTGCTATCTCCATCTTCAAAACATCGTAGGTGACGTCGTCGGCATCGGAGGGTTCAGGATCAGCGCAGGTTACCCCGAAACACATCCAACCGTTGACTCGATCGTTCAAGAGTTTTCCAAAGACGCGACTGAAGAATCAAGTCGAATTGCGCCCATAGGCTCTCTTCTCTTGCTCGAGGGGTCTCGGCTTGGTAGACTCGGTTGCACACTGCCTCAATGTAGCATTTCAATTGACGGTAATCGTTCTGGAGACGTGCAATATCATTCTAGAGTACTACATCGATGGTGAGGTTAGCTCGCCGAAAGCTGCCGACCACCCGGAAGACACGACGGAGGAGGTTGTCTAGACGGCGGAACGTCGCCGTCACATGCCCCGGCATAACCTCCGTCAGAGGAGGGAGGGCACTATTGGCACAGTGTCCTTTCGCAGCATCTGCAACGTACGGCCAGAGAGGTACTCGTACAAGATGGCCAGATAAGCCATCAATGCCGGCGACATGAAAAAGAGTATGGAGCCATTTCTTGAAAATTATTTGTGCTTAAGAGTAGAACGATGTGGGGATTCATCTTCGATGGAGAATAATCATTTTTATAAAAATAAGGAATAAATTCAGCGCGTAAGACGAAGATACGCATCAGGGACGAGACGAAGAGACACATCGGGGAGCCGAAGCAACATTGATGCGTTTAAGAGATACATATCAAAGACACTTTCAAACACAACCCGTCTGTGATATGTAATTACAACATACTTTTTTTTAATAAGAACCGTTTGTGAATTATCACAGACGGTTGTAATGAAAAACCTTCTATAACGTCTGCAATTATCACAGACGGTGTTTGTTAATAACCATATGTAAATTACTATAGATGGTTCTTATTAAGAAGAGTTTGTGATAAATACATATTACAGACGGTTCTAGCCATCGCTAATAATATAGACGATCACGCTTGTAAAACTGTCTATAATAATTATAACACTAACGTATTTTGAAGAATAGTACATGGTGAGCCGCCCAGTATAGCTTTCTCGTGGAGCTGGCCGTGCATGCATGTTGGGCACCACCACGTTGACGGATCTGAGATGCGCATTGATTGGGCGTTGTGGTCCTCTCCTGCGCTAGATCTGGAGATAATGAATTCCATCTTGTCCCTTTGTCTCGATCTAGCTCAAGGATGGCATATGTAGCCTAATGTTTTGGACCCAAGGTAGGCCATCTGTTCTATACTTTTAATGGCATCTTGTTAATGCAATGACACGCAACGCCCCGCATGTTCTGGGGGAAAAGCTGGGTTCAACCCCATCCCCACCAATAATCTGTGTTTATGAATGTTTGTAGCGATGTTTAGTCCTGGTCAGAGCACAGAGATTTCAAAGAAGAAAATAATAAGTAAAATTCCTCCAAACTTCATTTGGAATTTCTCCATTCCCAATAAGACCTTATTTATCCCCTGCCCCAGGTCACCAGGTGCCTCGAGGAACGGAGGAAGGATGTGTTAACGACTCAATTAGCAATGTCAACATTTGATTAGTTTATTTTGTAGTTAATTAATAATCCTTATGATTTCTCGCAAAAAGAAGCTAATCTATGTTAGAATGATCTCCCGCCTCGCCGCGCTACGATCGAGGCGTCGGCCCAATTCATGGTCGATGGGCCTGTCGTGATCAAGCGCTATAAAAGAGGGGTAGGGCCGGTGGCACGGATCACGAGATTTGACGGAGCCGCAAACCCCATCCGGACAAAAACCCTAGACCGATCTAAGAGGGGTGCGACAAGTGACGGAAGCCATCATTGGATCACCGCCGCCTCTATCGACCACCGACGGCCACGCTCCAGGGACGGGATCGACCACCGCCGCCTCCACCGACGGGATCGACCACCGCAGCCTCTACCACACGCAAGCCGCCATGGCCAGCTCATCCCTCTCTACATCCGAAGCAGAAGCAGAACACATCGCCTCTCTCTCTCTCTCTTTGGTTTCTTATGAACTCGAACCCCAAGAACACGGATCCAAAATTATCCAAAAGAGATCTAGACTCAGATCTAACAATGGTATCAGAGCCTATCAACGGCAAAGATCCAAAAGAAAAGATTCAAAAGAAAAGAACCGAAACCCTAGAACCCTAGAACTCCAGATCTAAAACATCGGATCTTACGGAGTAGGGAGGGTCGGGCGGCCGTAGGCTCGCCGTCGTCGTCGCCGTTGCGGTGAGGCCGAGCCGTAGGCTCGCCGTCGCTCAAAACCGGCTCCCGAGAGAGCGCCCCGGCGCGTGAAAGGGCGCCGCCAAGAGCACCTCGACGGCGACGCGCTCCTCTCGAGGGGAGCGCCGCGCCGGCGAGAGGCCGCGGCGGCGCCAGCTCGGTTTCTTCTCGCGCCGTTTCTTCGCGCCGCTCCGGCGAGCGAGAGCGAAGAAAGGGAAGATCGCGAATGTGGTTTAGGGTTTCGGCGACGCCACGGAGGTCGCGTTTTTAGCCGAAATCCGCCGAGCCGTCGGATCGATCGAGCGGCTCGGATCGGCGTTGGCGGCAGACGCGCGCGGCAGCGCGCGCCTTCCACGGCCCGAGCCAAAGCATGCGGCTGCGGCGAAGCAGCCTTGCAATGGCCGGCCGGCGCATGATGGTCGAGGCGGCGTTCAACGGCCGAATTGGCGAATGAACGACGATATCTCGGCGGTTTATACTGAAGAATCGGCGGTTATAAACAGTAACTCAGAAAATTGAATTTAATTGTTTTCAGAAGCATTTTGAATGAATTTCAATAGAAAAATTGTATAAAATCTCTGTAAATTTTGCACCAACGTGTTATTTTTTCAGAGATTAAATGTGTATAGTTATAATGCTTCTGAGAATGAATTATTGAATATTTTATTGTTTCCGCTGCAGAAGTTAATATTGATTAATTCTTTTTTAATTAAATTCAAACCAACGGGAGAATTTATTTTTTTAAGAATTGTTGTAAGTTATGATATTGTTATTTTCTGACTAAAGTTGATAATAACAGTATTATAATTTTAAATAATGTTTTTTTATGCATTGTTTCTATTTCTGCCCAACGGTGATATAGATTTAATGTATAGATATAATTGATTTAATTGTATGTCGTATTTTTGACCAACGTTGGAAATAAGGCATATAATTTTCATGTTTCGTTCTCACTTTATTTGAACTAAATTTTCAGGAGGATACAACTTGATGGGTTGTATCAGAGAGATCCTCACTCTCAAAGGAGATAATTATGGAGAGTGGAAGAAAAAGATAGACTTAGCGTTTATCTTAGTGAGGTGGGTGGGTCCTCGCTCTACAAGACGACGACCCACTGAGCCTATGGCACCAGTGAGGGATCAAAATGAGGATGATACTGGTTGGCAGAAAAGACAGAGAGATCATGCTCCCTTACAGATGTCTTATGACCTAGAGCATAAGAAATGGACCACAGCCAACAAGAAATGTATGGCTGTGATAAAGAACACGATTGAGCCTGCAATTGTGGGCTCAATCATGATCGTGACACCGTCACGAATACCTTGATAAAATAAAGAGTCGGTTCTTGGCTCTTCAAAGACATATGCTACTACGGTGATTAAGCGACTTGTGATGTAAAGGTATTCGGTGGTGGCGGTGGAATAAGAGAACACATACTAAGGATGAGCAACTTGGCATCCAAGCTTAAACCAATGGATTTGGCTCTCAAGGATGAGTTCCTTATTCACTTGATTTTGCTTCCTTGCCGGAAAAGTTTGACACTTTTGTTGTCAATTACAACATGCAGCCCGATAAATGGGACTTAGAAAAGTGCATAGCTATGTGTGTTCAAGAGGAGGAAAGAATTAAATCCTCACATGGTGGATCTATCAACTATGTGAAGGATAACAAGAAAAAGCACTTCAACAGTACCTCCTTCTCAAGGAACAAGGAAAAGCCTCGTCCATCACCTCAACAGCAGAATAAATTTGTTTGAGACAAAGATCGGTGTCTTCATTGAAGAAGACCGGACACTACAAGAAGAACATCACGATTACTTAAAGATGATAATGGAAAAGAAAGGTGAGAACATTATTACCTTCATAAATGAATGCTTGTATGTGCAATATTCAAATCCACTTGGTGGATTGACTCAGAGCAACTGTTCATGTTGCTAATTCCTTCTGAGGATTCCGTTCGACGAGGACTACGCAAAGAAAGCGAAAGATGCATTAAAGTCGCAAATGGAGTCCAAGCGAAGTTGAAGCCGTTGGCGATATTTCATTAGAGTTAGCTAATGGCTCCAATCTTTACTTAGAGATGTTCTTTTTGTTCCCTCTTACAGAGGAATTTGATTAGTGTTTCCAATTTGGACAAAGATGGTTATGATTGTAATTTTGGAAATGGCAAGTCGAAATAATATTTAATAAAGAATGTGTTGGTCTTGCCATATTACAAAATGAGCTTTATTTGTTATCATTATGTGATGATGTGAATGTCGTATGCGATAATGGGAGCGTCGCGTGCGAAAGTGATTGAATCCTCGTCTACGAATGTAAGCGAAACGAAGAGAACTCATAATGAATCGTCGAAATTATGGCCTTGTCGTTTAGGCCATATTTCGAGGGGAGAATAGAAAGACTAGTTAAGAATGAAATTCTTCCTCTATTAGAGTTCTCGGACTTAGAACAATGCAGAGAATGCATTAAAGGAAAATATGTAAAGAAAATTAAGAAAGACGCAAAAGAAGCACAGGAGTTCTACAAATTGTTCACACAGACATTTGTGGTCCTTTTCTGTGAAAAGTGTGGATGGTTATGACTCGTTCATAACATTCACGATGACTACTCCGTTATGGATATATTTATCCAATCAAAGAAAGAAGCTGAAGCCTTGGATAAATTCAAGATATTTAAAGTGAAGTTGAAAACCAACACGATTTAAAGATTAAGATAGTCCGATCGATCGTGGGGAGTACTACGATCGACATACCCCATATGGACAAGTTCACGGACCTTTTGCGAGGTTTTTACAGAAAATGGCATAGTAGCCCGATATTCTACAGGCGAACCTCGGCAAAATGGAGTAGTGAAAGACGCAACTGCACTCGATGGATATGGTGCGAAGCATGATGAGCTACTCCACACTCCCATTGAGTTTATGGATGGAGGCGTTAAAACCGCCATTCATATTCTCAATAGAGTGCCTAGTAAGTCGGTGCCCAAAACACCGTATGAGTTGTGGGCGGGAAGAGTTCCTCACTAAACCACTTACGTGTGTGGGAGTCTCACTGAGGCTAAAGTATTTAACCCAAACCTTGGGAAGCTAGATCCCAAAGCAGAAGTTGCCATTTCATTGGCTACCCGAAAAGTCAAAAGGTTTTCGTTTCTACCGTCGTGCAGATATACAAAGTTTGTAGAAAGCGAGACACGCTGTCTTCTTAGAGGATGAAATGATGAGGGGAGCATGGTAGCTCGAGAGATTGATCTTGAAGAGAAGCGGGTATATGTGCCCACTCAGATGATTCAAGAGCCACTCTTCTCACTACTCTGTCATTTGACCGACGGTACAAGAAAGCGTGGTGCCAAGACTGTTATTGTTCCTCCTGTGGCAACAATGAATGAGAATGAGGAACCTGTTCTTCAGGATCCAATAGAACCCATTGCCACAAATGAGGGGGAGCAACAGCAGCCTCAAACAGAAGATGTACCAAATGTGGAGGCCCCAGGAGGTCTCAAAGAGTAAGAAGATCGGCTATTTCGATGATTATCGATTTATCATGGGAATTTCAAATGGAGGATGACCCCACCTCATTTGAAGAAGCCATGAGAAGCGAAAATTCCTCAAAATGGCTTGAAGCCATGGAAGAGGAAATGAGGTCCATGAAGACTAATAAAGTCTGGGACTTGGAAATTATTCCTAAAGGAGCCAAACAGTAGGCTGTAAATGGGTCTACAAGACAAAGCTTGACTCCCAAGGGAATGTAGAAAGATACAAAGCGCGACTTGTGGCAAAAGGTTTTACGCAAAGAGAAGGGATTGATTACAATGAGACTTTTTCTCCAGTCTCTGTAAAATTCCTTCGTAATCATAATGGCATTAGTAGCACATTATGATTTAGAGTTACATCGATGGATGTAAAGGCGACATTTCTTAATGGGGATTTGGAGGAAAATGTTTACATGGCACAACCAAAAGGTTTTGTCATGGAAGGAAATGAAAGAATGGGATGCCGCCTAAAGAAATCGATTTATGGGTTAAAGCAAGCTTCAAGACAGTGGTACTTGAAGTTTGACAGTACAATAAGAAAATTTGGTTTTAAAGAGAATGTAGAGGACAACCGTGTCTATACAAAGTTTAAAGATGGGAAGTTTATCTTCCTAATCACGTATGTGGATGATATCCTCATGGCTAGTAGTGATGTCGATCACTCTTCGAGACAAAGAAATTTTTGTCCTCAAACTTTGATATGAAAGATCTTGGTGAAGCTTCGTTCGTTCTAGGGATCGAAATTCACCGGGATAGAAACAAAGGGATATTGGGACTATCACAAAAGACATACATAGAGAAAGTCTTAAAGAAATTTGGGATGCATAAATGTAGTCCTTCACCGCACCTATAGTCAAGGGGCGACGGATATGGGGATTTTCAATGCCCAGAACCAGATGAGATCGATCAAATGAAAGCGGTTCCATATGCTTGGTGTCGGAAGCTTACAGTATGCTCAAGTGTGTACATACGACTTAGCTTTTGTTCTGGGTTACTTGGCGATTCGAGCAATCACGAATAGAACATTGGAAATTGATAAAGAAAGTCTTGCGTTATTTGCAAGGAACAAAAGGCCTCATGATGACATCTGTAAGATCATATTTACTCCATATAGTGGGGTATCTGATTACGATTTTGCGGAGATGATAGAAAGTCGACATCCGGATATGTCTTCACTCTCATTTGGAGGAGCTATATCGTGGAAAAGCTCAAAGCAAACCGTCACTACATCGTCCACAATGTATGCCGAGTTTGTAGCATGTTATGAGGCTACAGGCGGTGAGCGGCTAAAGAAGTTCATACCCGGTTTAAAAGTGGTTGGCGACATCAATAGACCACTTAAGTTGTCTTCGCGATAATGAACTGCGATAATGTATGCCCACAACAATAAGTCAAGTGGTCTTTGCCAAACACATTGACATAAAGTACTATGTTGTGAAAGATAAAGTTCGGGATCAAATTATAAGTCTTGAGCATATAAGTATCGCAAAGATGTTAGCGGATCCGCTTACTAAAGGCTTACCACCCAACGTGTTCGAGAGAACATATAGCGGCATGGGTTTAAGGGAAAGCCTATGAATCTGGACTAAAAGATGGCCCAAAAGATTAAAGTAACTATTTGAACAATGAGGTGTATTGTAGTGTTGAATCTATCGGTAATTGACCGTGACGATGAGACACGTTCTATGCACCAATTTGTGATGGAATGAGTAAAGTCAAAAGCAATTAAAGATAAAATATAGAATGAGATCAAGGGGAGAATGTTAGAATGATCTCGCAGAGGCATTTGGCCCAACGGCCAAATGCCTCGCGCCCGATCGGGGCGCCCGGCCCAATTCATGGTCGATGGGCCGTCGCGCTGCGCTATAAAAGAGGGGGGGCGGTGGCACGGATCACGAGATTCGACGAGCCGCAAACCCCACTGGACAAAAACCTAGACCGATCTAAGAGGTGCGGCAAGTGACGGAAGCCCATCATTGGATCACCGCCGCCTACCGACCACCGCGGCCACGCCCGTGGACGGATCGACCACTGCGCCTCCACCGACGGGATCGACCACCGCACCTCTACCACACGCAAGCCGCCATGGCCACTCATCCTCTCTACATCCGACGCAGAATCAACACATCGCCCTCTCTCTCTCTCTCTCGCTTTCGGTTTCTTATGAACCCGAACCCCAAGAACACCAGATCCAAAATAATCCAAAAGAGATCTAGACTCAGATCTAACAATCTAAAGTCTAGAAATTATGGCACATGAGCCCATCTTGTCAATTCGTCGCTAGTCATGTAATCAAGCATAATTACCGAAGGTTTCTCCCCATTTGTTTAAGGGCTTTTACCTTTTTTTTGTTTATTTAAATTTTCCGCTTTCTATGATGGCGCAAGTGACTTGCCATAAGATTAACGTGCATCAAACTCCACACCATATTTTCATAATGAAGTAACAAGCACAAGGAGCACATAATATATTAGAAACGATAAGGCAAATAAAAAAGATAATAAAAAACATATGACAGATTTAACATGAAAAACTCGGAAAAACCACTAGTGTGCGACCGGCAATGATCGTTACAAAGCAGGGGATTTTAGTTGTCGCCTCAATCCCATGTGTCAACAAATAGAATTCGGATCTCATAATCAATACAATAAACGTACAAATTATGACTTTAAGAGTTCCATACGAAGCCAACCGTGCATCCATCCATGGTGATCTTGATTTGTATTCACGTATAATCCTCTTCTTTTTTAAGTAACACGAAATTTCCCTTATTGGCTTTTGGACAAAAGCAAATTAGCAAATGCCATGATCAATTGGAAGGTATATGAAATAGAGCGTGTGTTTGTAAGATAGTCCAGTGAAAAACGAAATACGGTTGGTGGACGGAGAGGTTTCGGAATTATACGGATGCTTTATGCGTTCACACTAATATATTGATATTTTTGACTCGTATAAAAAGATAAACATAATATTGGGGTTGACAATAGAAAAATCAAATAAACTACTTAAAAAAAGAAACCAGAATAATTAAATACCATTTTATGTGATAAAAGAAACACGAATTGACTCTCGGCCGTGAGCTCGACTAGCTGCAGCATTTAACGGGGCTCAAAGGCTACTTCGGCGACCACGGCGGACGTACGGAAGCGACATCTTCGATTCCGGCGGTACGAAATATCGACGGCTTCGGCAATGCGGCTACTCTTCGTTTTGTGTGGCAGGATTACTTTGTCTGACATCTCTTGAACTTCCTACGATCTAAACAAGATCTACACGGATTTTGCGTCCCGATTAAACGGAAATCGACAGATTAGTCGGGTTGTTCGGACGATGACGATTTAGTCTCCGACACTGCACGCATGTACCGGGCGACTAATGGGCAGCTCTGACCGTTTTTCAAAACACCAAGATAGTCACGGTAGATCATATGTATTTTTGTCCTTGTCGCCATTAGATTGTAATGCATAGGTGCTACCATCGTGATGACAAGATGTTTAATTGCCTGGCTTAATTTCTGGTACCGGGCCACGTAGTACGTACCATTATAGGAGTAACAAGCAAATGGTGGTCTCGTGGATATATAATACATGGAGGCCGGGGGGATCACAGTGGGGCTAAAGAAGTAATCAAGGGCTCTCGCTTCTAAATCCAGCCTTCCAATGACGACCGCGCAGGCGCAGCTAGCTAGAATGGCCAACCAACAACCATCATCGATTACCAACTCGTACGGTGGGTGTAGTAATAGCTTGTACTAACCATTGCGCGAGTACGTTGCTTGCTTATTGCGTCTCTTTCAAGAGGACAATGCATGCATGAGCGCGTCTAATTTGGACCGAATATTTTGGTGTTTAATCGCACATGGTCACGGTTAGGGATGGCAATAGAGTACGGTGGGCACAGCCAATTTCCAACACTAATTTGTGAAACCCCAGCTAATCCAACAATAGATCCCTAAATCTTAGCAACCGAATAGCGTGAGAAGTGGAGGAGGAGGAGGAGGAGCGGAGGGGGACTCACAGTTGGCATTGAAGGAGTGGTGGCCGACAGGGGAAGCCCCGCGAGGGAGGAGTGCAGCGGAGGCCTCATCGAAGAGGAGCGCGTGTACGCGGGGCTAAAGGAGGGGGATTGGGCGTGGGGGCAAGGACAATGAGGGGTAGAGGAAGGTGTCCCAGGTGGAGGGGGATGCGAGGTCTTGCATGTCACACGCCTCCGGCTGCCACACGAGCTCGTAGCATTGCATATCCTCACCCAGCAGTTGCACTGCGGCGGTCGTCATCCGCGCTCTTGTCTAGTTGGCCTCTGTGTGGGTGTGGACGCATAGATCTCGGTCGTCCTGGTGGCGAATAGTGGTGAAGAAGACGGCCAGTGGGGGAAGGGGAGGCGGAGGCTGGTGCGGGAAGGGGTGTGGAGGATGGGATATTGGGGATTTGTTACTTTGCTAGGGTAACGAGTTTGGACTTTAGATTTGTGGTGCACTAGTGTGGTGTGCTGGGCTGTGAGCCCTGGATCGTGTGGGCAAAAGTGGGTGGAGTGTGGACAATGTGTGGCCGGTGGGGTATATGCATCCTGACACATGAATTACTTGAGGCCCACCTGTTAGTGCATTCTCACGAGTAATCAGGCGAAATGGGCATGGATGGGCGTCACCCATGCCCATAGTTGTTTACCCACTAGACGGAGATTTGTGCCCACGAGTATACACCTGGGCAGAAAAAGAGGAACATGCCCACCTCTATTAGGGTTTTTACCCACGGGTAAATCGGATAAATGGGCGAAATTGTTATCCCTAGTCACGGTCCAAGGTTGATTACACACACACACACACACACACACACACTATTCTCTTACTAAGCATAGAATAGTAATTTTACGTCTAGCCAGCCCACCGCGTGCGACCCAGGCTAGGTGTGACGCACACGCTAAATCCCCATACGGTCAGCCCACCAACTACAGTCGGCGGGCCAGAAACGTCCGCATTCGCACGGGACTTGATTCGATGATAATTAATATGAGATGTGACAATAATTCGTGAGTCATTTTTACTACCTATTTTTGCAGTTTGAAGGCATTTTTTTCCCGTTTTTTGTGTTGTGTTTTTGAGTTTGAGTGTGTATCTTTTGGAGAGAAAAATTCAGTCGGGGGAGGCTCAGGTTTGTGTGAAATTCAACCTTCGCAAGCTGATGTATATATTTATAAGTCATTTGGGGGAGACGAAGAGACGCATTGGGAGACTGAGCGACAGTGTTACGTTTTAAAAGTAAAGACTTTTCACACACACAATAATTCCAAACAAAAACAAATATTAGTAATGTTACTACCATTATACAGCAAAACGCACTAAAAAAGTTTGCCTTTCGTTTTTTTTTGTTCTCTGTTTCTATTTTTTTGTTCTCCTTTTCTTTTGCTCTCTTCTTTTTTTCACTCACGGTCAGCGCTAATCAATCAACCCCCTTTTTTTGTTCGTTTCTTTCACGGCCAACTACTAACAGCAAGTTATGCAAACAGTACCAGACGCGAAAACTTGGCGTCTCAAAATCCTAAGAGTAGTCCCTCGAGCACAACAACAAACTAGTCTCAATAGGTACGACAGGTTCGCGAACGGATCGAAGGGTTCATGAATAAAACAACGTGCAATCCACTAGATATAAGTAATGTTTAGTTGCACAAAGTAGGAATCAAGTACGAATACAAAAATTTGTGGAAGGGAAAACAAAAAGAGACGCGAACGGAACACGACCATCAACTAAACACTATGAACGAGTGGATTAAGACCTAACAAAACGCACTAAAAATGCTAAATTAAACTATGGCGAAAGATGATATTTTTTTATGTTTTTTTCGTTGTATAGGACAGAAAAATAATCTACTGAAATGTAGGAAAAAGAGATTCTACCGAGTGGCCTGGAATCTGATACCACGATGATATGGGGTGGCCCGATCTTCTCGAGTAGAACCATGGATAAATAGCGCTTGATGACGAATAACGCTCAGCTGTACACCACGCGCCAGTACACGGACTTGCAGCTCTATGGATATTCGTAAACACGCACCTAGATGATCGCCGCTAGACCACGAGCGGAGATCGCCAAATCCTCAATTCCCAGTGGAAAAGCAAACTTGACCTTAAAAGGCAGAACGAACAATTGATCGCCTAATTCTTTCTCAGTGTCCTCGCATGAACTCTATTATGAAAGAACAAACAATGATTGTGTTCTATTCTTATGCATAAACGTGGTCTGCTTTACAATGGGGGTTTACCTCTCAATATATAGTTTTGGCTAAGAACTATTCAACACTAAATTTTCCATATGGACTATTCACGTGCGTTGTAGCAGGGACTGTTCACAGGGGCACTGTAACAGGTCGCTGTTCATGCCGTGGACTTGTGCTTCCTTGGATGACGGCCGCATATCCTTGATCTCCATCCATCGCTGACTCTTCAAACCTGAGCATAAGTAAAATATTATTTTTAGGTAGTATAAAATTCTCATTAAAATCAATGACATATTCATTGAGGAGCAAGTTCACCTGAGATTGTAGTTTCTTGCCACATGCTCTTGATATTGGTCCTGTCGGCAACTCGAGGCGTATATCATGGACATTAGGTGGAGGAGAAGAAGGTGTTGTAGGGATGCCCTCATCACTTATCACAGACGTAGTTTGTCTGGGTGCTATGGGCGCTTGTCCGGGTGCTAGGGCGCGCGCACCGGTGGCGTGGCGACAAAGCGGCGCCCGCCCCCGAGGGCGGGCGGATGGAATCCAGACGCGAGAGGAACGAACGTGGACACGTGTCAAACACCGACACGTCTGTTGTGTCATTGTTGACATTAGGGCGTATGAACGGTTAGTTTTTGTTAATAACAGCGTCAACGGTACAATTTAGGCCAAATCCTCGAGAGTGACCCGATCTATTATGCCCATTCCGTTTTCCTTGACTCGTCATCAGCCAACTTGGAGTATTGGTGGGGAGGTCGACACGTCCTCAAGCCAGCGTGGCAACGTGGTGGGGTCAGGCCAAATGAAATCGTGGGCTTGGAGTGGAGTGCATCTTAGCACTAGCCTGAGCACCGTTTTGGGAGATACGGAGTGCATAGTAGTTAGTACATGTTAGCGAGATAGCAATCAAACGTAGTTTCTTGACTACTAGGGAAAGACAATTGTAGCTCCGTAAAATTTACTCTCTTTTTAGTTTCCGTTGCGCGTTCACAGCTAGAAACAGCATGCATTCATTTGAACCCGGCCTCGATCGATAGCAGAACTTGTTTCCAAACGAATGACCTGTACTTCTACCACGCTACGCTACACCGGGCGCTCATTTACTCGTGCGGTGAGCGCGTTGAAGGCTGCAGGTACAGCGCACACCTGGTGCGGAGATCCCGCGGTCCCACGTGCAGAGATCACGCGTCCCGTTTAGCGGCGAAGCGTTGCGTTGCACGCCATCTAGACACTAGTCTAGCTCGATCGCACGCTGATGGTCGGACCCCTGGACCGTCCTGTCAAGGGCTGAGCTCGTGCGTGTCGATGGTGAAAAAATCCATGGTCCAGTGGCAGCATACGTGTAAGTCAGGGAAGTCCTTTTGTACCCGAGGGGTGACGCCAAAAAGAAGACAAGAAAGCAATCCTACGTGTCAAGTCATTCTGGATTTCATCTGAAATAGTGTGCTAATTACCGGTCACAGTGACCATGTGGCAATCATTAGCTGGGCCACGGTAGAACTACCACGATCTGTGCGCTATTACGAAGGAAGTTGAACATTGGGGCTGCAGGCAGCCAGTGCCAGCGCGGTAAACAATCAATCCGATTACTAATGAGTGATAATAAACACAGAGAGACAAACGGATGAATCACAATATGGAGGAATCTTTGTATTTATTGATTAATCTTTTTCTATGTACAAAGAGGTCCTATTTATAGACTAAAACTTAGCGGGGTTGGTTTCGGTATTATACTCATTAACTCTAAATCCAGTGTTTCTTAATACTCCCCCTTGATTCCTGCAACTCTCTAAGCCGCTTTATTCCAATATCACGAACACATCGTTGGAAACTGGACATAGATACAGACTTGGTGAACAAATCATTCATATTTTCACAAGATTTAGTTTGCAGGATCTTCACCTCATCGTTTTTCTGGAGTTCATGAGGATGGAAGAATTTTAGAGCAATATGTTTCGTGATATTACTTTTAACATAACTCATTTGCATTATGCAACACAAGCAGTATTATCTTTAAAGATAATTGTGGGGGTATTGACGGTGTTAATGTCATAATACTTCTAGATGTGGTAAGTCACACGTTTTATCCAAACACATTCAAGTTAGGCTTCATATAGTGTTGTAATCTCTGAGTGGTTGGTAATGTAAATCCATTCTGGGATTTTGCACTATAGAGATTTGACATATATCTTCAGAATTTAGTAATGATCATCAGGATTATGGATGACTTTCATCATCTTTGCATTGTCAATCAATTGGATCTAAATTGTTAAGTGATAAAACCTTCAAGATGAATTTAATCAGTAATCATTGTATCAACACCTTCTATGCTTGACTAAGATTTTTAAAATCTCAAGTATGATGATCGTTGTTTAGTATATGCTCGCCTTGAAGACAACTTCCGTTGAAGTCTTGTTGCTCCAATGCCTTTCATACATTTTTTGAAAATGAACATAGGCAAGAATATTGTGATCAAATCAATTAGATTATCACGGCGGAGTCTTGCACACAAATACCACTACGACATAAAGGCTAATACTGGACGCCTCATCACAGACGGCTGACCAAAATAGTCTGTATTAAATACAATCATAAAAGGTTTTGGTTTAGTGATCGTCTATATTTCTGACTGCACTAAAAACCATCTGTGAATAAGTAAAACGGTTCGTGTTGAAAACCGACTGTGAAGTATCACGGACGGTTCTGAACAAGAACCGTTTGTAATACTACTAAATTCACATACGGTTATTTATTAGAACCGTCTGTAATTACAAACAACTGATTAACCGATTTCGACCACTCCTGATCGGGCCAGATTGATCTTTTAAAATGGTCGAATTGAGGCTGATGTCCCCAACAAAAGAAAGCAGAAGATGTGTAATCCGATAGGCACTTTGTTCCGTATCATGTGTAACTTCACTATCTTGACGTGTAGTACTTTCGATCAATAGAAGAATGCAGAAGCACTTCATGTGATCGATCGATCGGAAGTTACACATCATAGACAGTGAAGTGCTGACCTGATCGTGGGGATATGATCTTCTACCAATTTCTTGAAGACTTCAAATCCATACACCAAATTGACTTTCCGACCACCTAAATTGAAGTAGTCGATAAATCATCCATGGATTTTGTTTTTTCACTACAGTAGGACTTGGTTATAGCAACACATGTATATGCTTCTATATCTACAAATATATGTTGCTAGGATGGATAGCAACACATATGATAAGGGATGTTATTGGTCGTGTTGTTGTAAGGTAGGTCTACTGCAACACAAATTAGGAGTTGTTATACAAATGAAAAGGTGTTGCAGAGTAGACCTATTTTTATATATAACAACACATGTTTTCATGACATAGCTGACACCTGTTAGCAACACATAATTGATGTACTGCAACATAATTAAGTATACAAATAAATTATAGTTTGTTTATTTATTTGGTGCATGTGTAAAAATGTAATTAATCCAAATAATTTTTATTTCGTAAATAATCATGTCATATTGTAGAATACATAACATGACTAAACATGAGCAACGATGGTAGATTGCATTGCATTAAGAAAATAAATATAGATATTGTTCACATCATTCCACATACAAAATGAGAAACAAATGATTTGTTGATTACACAAGAGCTGAGAACAAGAGTAAAATTCGAGTCAAAAAATATGATTAAGGTCATCATCATCTTGCGGCACAATTTGGATGTCATGGTCTCCTGAATGCCACCGTGAAGGCTTGCATGTGATGCAACAAAACAATGTCAAATAGCAATTTATCAGTTGTTGTAACTCTCTCATTGGCAATTTACCATTCACATACATGTTATGTGATGACCGAAAGCAACTAACCAATACAGTTCAGTAAGCATTGCGTATAACACTTCACCTTATCAGTGAGCAGCTTCTTTGGAGGTTTGTAACTCTTCCTAGAAAGCTGAAACACTATAACTGCAATAAGAAGCCATACAAAAAAATGTTAGCAGCCTAGTTTTTTTATAAGCTACATTACATAGAATGGATACAGTGTGCATAAATGTCTTCTGGACATCTTCAGTAGTGTCACACTGCCATTGTTATATATAGTCCAAAAACAAATAGACAACTTGATAGTTTCAGTACGGTTATATATTAGTTTAAGTACCCCAAATATCTTCCAGTGTGAAGTGTACAACAAGTTCAAGTTTGGCTAATTATTTGTTGCACCATTAACAAATTAGAACTCATGTGTTCTAGAACTACAGGATAGTCATCAAAACTCCCTCATTCAGTCCGAATAAGTTTGTCTCTTGGAAGAACAATATTTGATGATATTAAAAAAAATGAGTGAATCTAACCTTGCTTCCTGAAATCATAGCACACATGGTATCAGGCAATGCTGTTGCTTCTTCCTAGAAACCTCATTTCCTTCTTAGAAAAGTAAAGATCAACAAAATAAGAGACCCGGTGCATACCAATCCAAGCCAACAGACGTGCTTGAAGACAGCACGCGGCGGCGGGGGCAGGAGCACAAGAACCATCCTGATCAGGCAACTCAACATGAGCAATGATTAAAAGGTAGATTCCACTGCATTAAGGAAAGAAATATGTAGGTATTGTTCACATCAGTCCACATTAAAAAAACAATTGAATTGTTGTCAACACAAGAGCTGAGAACAAGAGTAAAATTTGAGTCCTAAAATATAAAATCTAACTACTACTTTCTTTTCTTCATGAAATTCCTTGCTTCTTAATCCGTCGATCAAAGATATAAATATCCGAATATAGTAATTCAAATGTTGATCTTTTCAACCTGCAGGGATAACAATAAATTGCAAAGATGTAAATATGATGTAGGAAAAGTGAAATTGACATAAATTGAATCTAGCTAAAATTAACATATACAAATTGAAGGACAGGCAATTGCTTTTCCTTTAGTTTGGACAATTGTCTTGTAGTTCTCCCATGCATGGCCGTTGACGAGACCAACATCCAAATATAGTAATTCAATTGTTGATCTTTTCAACCTGTAAGGGTAACAATAAATTGCAAGAATGTAAATAAAATGTAGGACATGTGTAACTCACTAAAATTGAAACACATTGTTTAGCAAAGCTATGCCCACTGCCATCTTTGAAAATTAGCACTGATCAGTAAACATTCCACTCCTAATGATTGCACGATTCTTTCCAGTGGCTAACAAAGTAGTAGCTCGCAAGTTTCCTAATGACAATGTTAAAGAGGTGGACTTACTTGATTACTCCAAAAAATAAATAAAAAGTGCACAAGTCTAGCAGATTTCCAAAATGAATAAGGAAAATTACCAAGACGCAATAATACTGCCAAAATGTAAAAGAACAAAGTGTTCAACAAATGTTTTCCTCTCTTGATGGGGAAAGACAGCAAACACTTGATGACATCAGGAGTTAGGCATGCATCCCTCTCTTGCCTAGACTCTTCCAATCCCACACACAATAAACTCCAGATAGCCATAACAAAACTATAGTAACTAAGTCTAGACTCTAGATAAGCCTATGCAACTTAAATATTTCTATTAAATACATAAATCCATCCATACAGGAAATGAAGAGCTCAAGCAATAAAAATTAGTCCATGAAAGTTTGAAGCGGCCAAACAAGCAATTGTAAAAAGGCATTGCATTACTCAGTACCTTCAGACGTTGTTTTCCAAGAGGTGGGCGTAAACATCCGTATGTCGTAGGCAACACATTTTCATCAGCATAAGTCTCCAATAACTTCAGCAAATTGCCTAAAATATTATGTCAGCTATAGTGATAAATCACCCAAAATTGAGAACATAACAATGGAAAGAAGATCTAGCATACTATGGTACATATTATTTATGTAAGGTCTAGAATTGGTGAAGGAATTACCTCCCAACAAAACTGAAATTTCATAGAACATAACAAAGAAATATTAAAAATGACAAAAAGGAAAATCAACAAGAAAAATCCACTTGTACAGGGTGGGGATTTGTCCCCAAACATTTAAAACCTCTTTAGATAGAGTAAGACTGCACTCTAAACCTCTTTATGACTAAATCAAAGGATTGGAAGAACGGCATGGACATCTTTTTCTGTCCACTACCACAGGATGCAAAAGGTACAAGCACATCATCACTGCATGCGTGCAGGTGCAGGTATCTTGCACGACCACAGGAACACATGTAGAAGTCGAATGCCTCCACAGATTGGATAGAGAATACGAATGAATAATTATTAACATACAGAAGATACCATATGTTTGTTCCTTAAATGAATAAATTGTAACACCCGATCTAAAATCGGCTCAATGCCCAACCCACCGTGGGGCGGACCCCCACACACATAGCACCTCACTTACACTTTCGTCCTCACTTCGTGTAAAAGGATTAACCCGGAGGTGCTACGTTTGGATCCAACAGGCATTATATACTACTACAACCCACTTGAGACAAGCAATGTGGGACTAATCCCACCACACAACTTCTCATGGGCCACATGGGCCACATTACGAGCGGCCGGGGCATTACATTCACCCCCCTTAAGGGCTGACGCCCTCGGCAGCATACCGCATACGCGGTAAATGCCCAGAACCACCCCTCGGTACACGTCCGTGCTTCCAGTGCTGGCACATATGCCATGCTGTGTGTCCACTCCGGCCCACATGTTCCATGCGCCATATGCCCGTGCCCCTGTCCCGCACGTGCCCGTGCCGCGAAGGTTGATGCTCTGATACCATCTGTAACACCCCGACCCAAAATCAGCTCAATGCCCAGCCCACTGTGGGGCAGATCCGCACACACATAGCACCTCATTTACACTTTCGTCATCGCTTCGTGTAAAAGGTTAATCCGGATGTGCTACATTTGGATCCAACATGCATTATATAAGACTACAACTCCCTTGAGACAAGCAATGTGGGACTAATCCCACCACACAACTTCTCATGGGCCACATGGGCCACACTACGAGCGGCCGGATCATTACAGTGGTGTTGGCGAGGTGTGACGTTTGGAGATGCTTCTCGGTGATGGTTCGCTGAGCGGCAACATGTCAACGCAACTCCATGTAAGGTGTAACAATAGCTTGGAACGACACAGGCGATGCAGCTCGGAGACCGATTGCACTAGGCGGTAAGCTTGGTGGTGCATTGGGCGCTGCCAGGTACGAGGGCCAGCCACGACTGGGTAGCGCAATTTCGTCGACAAGTGCATGTAGTTGAGTCCGTGCATGTTGAATGTGTGTGTGAGTTCTTGTAAGTGTGTATCCAAGTTCTCACATGTGTAAGTTCTGATCCGAGTCCCCGTCTCTGTCGAGTTGTGTCACCAGCGAAGGACAATTGGAGCTGAGATTGAGGTTGGGATCGCCAGCAAGTTGTGTCCGTGGCTGCAAACAGGTAGTGGTGATGTAGTTGAGTCCATCGTCATAAGAAGAGCCACGTTGTTGAATGCCCAAGTCATCAAGATCAGAGTTGCCGCCAAGTCGTATCACCGGCGGGAAGAGACGACCGCGATGGGAGGAATAGAAGGGAAATGCACCCCTCCAGTACACTCTGTTCATGGGTAGCAACTATGTGGCGTTGTCAGCAAGAGAAAAGTAATGCTTTTTTGAGATGCGTCGGAAGATCGGCCTTTCAAATGTAAGCTTGACATGACAAGAATAAAGGGGTAATTGTTGGAATTAATCTTATCATTGTCACTTTATTTCAGTTCATGCATAGCATTGAGTACGGGTTCATGCAGCTGTTACTAATGTGCCCATGGTAGAAGTAATGTCATGCATTCAGCTTTTACTAGTGTGTTAATAGGTGGAGTTACCAGCCACTTATTTGCATGTAGTTAAGTTCTTTTTGCAGTAAGAGGTGAAGCAAAACAGAAAATGTTGAAGTTGAGTAGCACCAGACTCGTTTCTCTGTTCTTCTTGCGTTTGTGAGCGTCCAATGTGTGTGTTCCAGCTAGAGAAAGCGATGTGTGAGTTCTCGCTGGGTGCCTGGGCCAACACTGTCGAGTCTCGACAAATTGTTGTGGGGATGGGGAGTGGTTTTGTCAGAGCTGATACAAGCCTAAATAATTTGAAGAAAATTCCTGCCATTTGAGAGTTATAGTGCACTTAAATTAATCTCATCTTTGCAGGTTGTTGATTGATGCCATGTGGAAGTGCAGTGGTAGTCACCTGGCTAGCATGTTTTTGCTTGATTCTTCATTTCTAGCACCCTTCAACGCAAGAGCACCTGAGCATCTCAGGGAAGCATTTCACTTATTTTAATTATGCAAACTAGTTTTCTTAGAGGCCAAATCTCCTTTTGCTTACGCAACATTACTACCAATAAGCAATTATGAGTTCTATATACTAGAAGAGTCATACATCATACATCAGAGACATGCCATGATGGTTTTGATGATATTATTAATTTTTATGTAATACTCTGATTTATTATAAGAAAGAAAGCACTTAAAAGAGAAATTAGACATAAGAAAAGTGGCTTTATGCGTTTTTTCGGCAACCTGGGCCTCAGGCCTTGGCCCAGGAGGCCCATGAGGGGTCGGCCACGTATAAAAGGAGGAAAAGCCTAAAATCACTGTAGCTACAGTACACCATCACTATTCACGGGACTGTAGCAGCCCCCATGTTGCTCTTCCAAGATGAGGAGAAGAGGAGAAAGGAAGGAGGAAGAAGAAAGGAAGAGGAAGAAAGGGAGGGGAAAAAGGGAGAGGAAGAGAAAAGGGGAGGAGAAGACCCCGGCACATAGCGAGTCAACATTCTCTAGCGGATCATCAAGGGTAACTTCGATCCCCAATAGATCGGTAGCATTTTCCATTCTCGTCGGTGCTGTCAGTAGTAGATCAGATTGGTTCAGTGCTGTTGCTCGTCAGTTTTGGGTGGGATGCGTATGTTTTATGATCTGACCATCTCTTAGAAATTGTAGCCCTCGGTCTTAGCTTTCTTTAGGCACCAAGATCACCTGATTTGGAGTTACGGTTTAGGAGTTATGATAGTTTTCGTGTGACTGTCCAGGAGAGTTGACGAGAATTGGTAGTTTGATTGTCTGGCCAGTAAGAAATATTTAGAGACCGAAACAGGAAGGTCACCCAACACAAAACTTGTGGGACATTCAGTAGGCTTTCCAAGTTGATAAATAATACAATTTTTAGAGTTGGCAATCAAATATTATGAAATTTTTACCGCCACTGTTTCGCTGACTGTCAGATTGCAGAGACAGAAACTTTACCTGAATATAAGAATTAGTAGGAGAATGAATCAGGGGACTTGCCCAACTAGATTATTGTATATGGTTTTGTCATGATTCTATAGAGTCTAATATCACCCCGTTCCGAGTTGCGTAGTAAAAGTTATGTTATTTTTTAGCGCTGTGTCCCGTAGTCCTTTCTGCTAGACTGTCGGGAAGGTGGAGTAAAAAACCTGTCTTCGAACCTGTCGGGACCCAAAAATATATCTCAGGAACCCTCTGTGTATTCTGAACTAGTCCCAGATCAGTAGCTAGCTCACACAGGAAACAGTGATGAAATACCATCCATTTATTCGATTTAACTAGAAAAATTTTAAATAACAAATAATAAGAACTGGACCTTATGGTCAATGTTTACTTAACTGACCTTCAGGTACACTACAGATCACGCTTAGTGCATTGATGAAATATCACATCCATACAACGAATATAAGAATAAACGAGTACATTTGAATAAAATAATCTGTTGGGACCTTATGGTCGAGTGTTACATTTAAAGAAACAAATAAACTGCAATGATGAACGAGAAACTTGGAAAGGCCAATCAACATGCCCATAGGCAATCGAGTGGAGAACGATGGCTTATTCCAAAGTAATCCTAATCCGCAAAAACCTTCATAGTCTTCCTTCACACGAATGAACTCGTGTGAAATTCAGAGCATGTCCATAACCGAGGACGCGGCTATTCGAATAGATTGATTTAAACACTCTGCAGAGGTTGTACACTTTACCCACACGATGAAACCAACCGGATCGAGTTGATCACAACAAAACCTTTCGAGACTTCATCTCAAACAATGACACTCTGGTGTGCTTTATCGCCGTCCAATTTGATATTCTTCAATGCAATGAACCGTCTCCATAACACACGATCCACCATTCACACAGTAATCCACCACTTGCCTCGGCCTAAATCTTTTCCCACCTGTTGATTAAGTGCAACACATGCCACCGATCAACATTCAAGGCATGAGCCGTGAGTACATAAAGCACTCTTGAAATAGAAGCAATACATTGTAGGGAAGTGTATGCAAATAGTATTCATGCAAGGTTTACCAAAGGTTAGTCGGAGAAGAAACTCTCGGCCAAACCCTAAAACTCGAAAATGCGGCGGCGCATTAGGGCGATGGTTCGGATTTGGAAATCCCAAATCGGGTCCGAAACGGCGGATTTTGAATTCTCGATTCTCGGAGATTGAAACCGATTTGAAATTGAAAATTTCGCGCACAAAATCGTGGCCGCGAAAACGGAGAAACATCCAACGGCGGAAGCGCGAAGGCGGCGAAGCGAAGCGAAGCGAGATCGACCGAAGGGACACGCGGCGAAGATCCAAGAGGGCAATGCGCGAAAACGCGGCGCGGCTGCCGGCGATGCCGATCCAACAGGTGGGATTGAGCGGGTCGAATAGTCTTTGGGCTTGGCCCAAGATCGTTCAAGGATTTAAATTAGGTTTTTCTTTTAAATAAATCCGAAAATGCAAATAGCAATGACCAATACAATAAATAGATTGAAATGTGTAATTGACAAGAATAATAAATACTTAAACAATTTCTTTGAAACAACCAAGAATAATAAATACTTAAACAATTTCTTTGAACTAACCATTCACTTCTCAACCAAACCAATGACAAGTGAACTCCCCATTCACCCATCGACACAAACCACCAAGTGAATTACCCATTCACCGAACAAACATTATATTCATCAAGTGAAATCTCCGAGCACGTCCATAACCGCGGACACGGCTATTCGAATAGTTTTACACACTCTGCAGAGGTTGTACAGCTTGACCCACAACACACGACTTCTCTAGTTGGATTGGCATCCATCGATACCACTGCTCACAACCTTAGGTAAGCAGGCTAGAGCACGTGACAAAGCCTTTACAAAGCTCCTTCTTAACCCAGTTCTGCCCGCTAAAGTTTCAACACTGAATGTCTCCATCCGACCAGACAGGGCCCCCCTCTTGCGCCATAGTGAGTACGTACCCCGTAACTCACTCTTCCAAAACAACCAAAATTAAGACATTGCTAATTAATCAGCCAGGTCTCGCCCATACAGGACATGTGGTTGTACGATTAAGGCTCAGTTCAATGGCGCACAAGATTAAGTCCTTGACAAGTTACTCAGGCGATCTTTCCACAAACCCACAACGTGTTAAATCCACACCCTCAATCCACCATCCACTGCCTGAGTGAAAATCATTTTGTTTAAGAGAAACCAATGACATCCCCTGTCATGGAACACAAATTTTACAAAGTGGCTAACCACCACAATTTCATTTATCATTAAATCAAGATTAATCATTATGACACATGTGATGACGAACACATCGAGACTAGGCTTGACTAAGCACTAATACGATACCCATGTTGGTGATACAAATATGTCCAACTAAAATTATCCAAGCTAGGGTGACAAAGGATTCATGGCATTCAAATGTTCAATGGAGGCATAATGACAACAGGTAATAACTAAACCCAAAATAATTGATATAAAGATAGCATGCAATTGTATAAAATAATATACTTTTGAAATCATAGGATAAATATAATCAAAGGACTACGACTTGCCTTGGAATAAATCCTGAGATTGATCTTGATCTTGCTGTACTTCTCCTTGTTCAAAACTTCCCGAAGTAGCAACGTCTACTCGCAAAACAAGCAAATAGAATAAATAAATACCAAACAGAGATAAAACCAACTCTAAAAATTAAATAAAAATCATAAATAAATAGAGCTCGAATTTAGATGAATTTACAAATTTGAATGGGCTCAAACGGAGTTCGGATGCAAAAGATATGGGCTTTGGAAGATTGAAAATAAATTAAAACCCTATTTTGGATTTTAATTTGATTTCCCGATTTATTTTTCAATGGAAAATTCGACTTATGACGTTGGCTGATGTCAGCGAGGAATTACCGCTGAAAAATAAAAGAAAAATAAAAAGAAATCGCCGGCTGACAAGTGGCCCCACTGGTCAGTGGCTCGGTGCACCGTGAACTGAGTCCAAGGAGGTTTGGCTTCGGGTGGAAATTGGTCTGCCACATTGCAGCTGACTATGCGATGACTGGGATGCCACACGGGACAGAGAGGTGATGTGGGCGCCGACTTGGCGATGAGATGGCGCAAGAGAGATGAAACCGAGGGAGCTGGAGCAGCCATGGCCGGCGGTGAGATTTGCGACGTCGACGGCGAACCACAGCGAGCGGGCGTCGGGGAGGTGGCAAAATGGGTTGCCCAGGGGACGGCGAACCTTGTGTGGCAGTGTCTTGGTCCGGGTGAGAGAGCATCAGTGACGGCGGCGGAGCTTCGGCCAATAACGGCTTCGGTGAAGCGGTGGCGCTCGAGGGAAATTGAGAGAAGCACCGACTCGGGGATGGCTCGGGGATCCCAGAAACCTGCTCAGAAGGCCCGGAGCTCAATCACACTGGCGGCGAGGCGAAGGTCACCGGAGATGGGGAAGACAGGCGATGGCAGTGCTTCGGTGGAGGGGGAGCGACGAGAGGAGGGGGTTTCACACTAGAATAGAGTGGGCACCTGGTGACGCACGAGAATTGACCCAAGACTCACCGAGGAGGTGGATCGGTAATGGAGACGGCGGCCGGTTTTTCAGACGAAGACGACAACGGCGATGCAGAGTTCCCCGGACCGAGATGAGGGAAGCACGATGTTGCTCTCGCTATTGCGGACCCGTCGGTGGTGGAATCACGGCGGAGGTGGTCCAACGGTGGCGAATTTGGCCGGTGAAGATGCTTTGCTGGTCTTCGGGTCCTTGGTGATTGCGGTGCCGAGAAGACGGAACCGGGGCGGAGGGTCTAGGGTTTCGAAGGAGATGGATGAGGCGAAGAAATTGGAACGGCTGGATTTGCTTATATAGCACCGGTGGGGGAGAGTCCTAGCTGGAGACGGCGGTGCTGTCGTGTGGGACTCGGACTCGGCGTGGGAGTGCCCAGGTTGAAGACGATGACACTCTGGCGAGGGCGGGCCCACCAAACAGCGGGAGAGGGAGCGGGCGCGGTGCGAGCGAGAGACTACGAAGCGGGGCCTACCCGGTAGAGAGAGGGAGCGGGCGCGGGAGAAAGCGGGCCGAAGGAGTTGGGCCGGATTGGAATAGTGATTGGGTTTCGGCCCAATTACTGTTTCAGAAAATAGAATAGGTTTTTCTTTTTAGAAAATAGCAGAAAATCCAAAAGGCAAATAGAAAATAGCAAATGAAGCCATAAAAATTCTAGAAAATTCTAGAAAATATATATAGGCCCATAGAATCCAAATAAAATAATTTTGATAATAGTTGATATTGGAATTAATCATGTTAAATTATTTTGATCTCGGAAATTTCTAATTAAGCTTTAACTTTAGTAGAAAAATTCAAATGGTTAATTTTCTTTTAAAACTTTAAAACATACCAAATTTTTTTGGGATGTTACAGAGCTGCATTTTGCTAAGATCCACCGTACTACCACATGTCCTGTATGGGCAGGACTAGGCTAAGTAATTTGTAATACTTCATTATTGTTTATGCCATATTGATGTGTGGGTGTCGGTTACACAGTAGTCCCACTTGGCGTAAGAGGCAACTTTCGGCTGGTGGTTAACCCAATGGAGATGAAACCTTAGTGGGCATAATAATCTTGGAGTAGAGCATTGTAAAGGCCTTGACACATGTTCTAAACTGCTTGCCTAATGTAGTGAGCAGTGGTATCGACGGATGCCATACAAACTGGAGAAGTCGTGTTGTGTGGGTAAAGTTGTACAACCTCTGCATAGTATAAAACTATTCGAATAGTTATGTCCACGGTCATGGACATGCTAAGCAAAGCCACTCAAAGTTAGACTTTGTTTTTTATTTCAAAAGATTTTGATAAATGTTTTTGGATAGCTTATCCTATTGAAAAATTGGGCGGATAGCCATGTGAATGGAGGGTATCCATCACCATATTTCATATGGAGGTTATCATACTATAAAACTTGATAATTTATAAAATGAATTTTAGATATATAATAACTGCTTTGGAACTTAGTGCAAATATTTAAAGAAAACATTCATTTATGCAAATTCAATCAATAAGCCTTCCTTTGATATATCCTTGCATGCATTATATTCTGTTAATTGGGTGTAACTTGCGAGCACAGAAGTTGTGCTCACCCTTTGCTGAATAAAATTTCTTCAGGTGAAGATTATTATAAAGTAGGTGAGGATCAAAACGACTAGGCTGCACCCCTAGACGATTGACTATGACGAATCGTGTGGCCTACCTATTATTTTTGCTTCTGTTGTATATTTATATTTGACCTTGTGCCCAATTTTGTAATAAACTCTGATTATCAATTAACAAACGTGTGATATGATTTTGCTATCACTTCTGTTTGACTGTGCACACTAGCTATTCCTGGACTAGTGTATGAAACACAGAGAATTAAGAATCCTTCGTTCCCGGGTTCGACAATATGGCTTTTGGTGGTGATGCAGTTGCAAACCGCACTTACCAATTAATGCATGTGTCATTTCCGATGAGCATGGCACACTTCGATGCATAGCCAAACATGGCATATGTGCGACTGCATCAAGCGATCGTCGATTTGCTGTGTGCATTCCTATGTGCTAACGGTTAACATATTGTTGAAGACACAAATCAATTGCCCTTCATGGACAGTAATGATTGGGGTTGCCAACAGCATGGGTATCGGTAATGGCATAAATGTCATTTTGTATATCAACTGGATAAGGATAATAATCATGCAATTTACTTTAATCATCTCTCAAAATAAATTAGATTAATTTATTGCTTCTGGCTTTGACCTAGGATGTGCCACTATGCCTACCATGACTCTTGTTTTGAATATTTTTTATATGCCTCTTAGGTTTCAATATCCCACACAAGCCCAATATCCTCTCCTTTTCCTGCCAACAATAAAATCCCATGTGATAGCGTATGCGCCAGACATTTGCTTGAAATCAACTTGGAGTTAAAGGTTTGCTATCACACTTCAACAGGAGTACAATTTTTATTGGTGTGAAACCAATAACATTATGCTTACAAAGTTCTTCAATTAAGAAATCAGTGTGGTGGAGGATAATGTTATATAAACTTCAAGTCTTAGGGCTAAAGTTATTTTGTACTTATTTCATAAATATGGTGTTTTCTAGCCAAAATGATCCATTAGAAATTAACATATGACTAGGCTTGGTCCGGTGCCACTGAGAAAAATAATTTCACTTTTGCCATATAGGCATTCGTGCACTATAAGCTTATGAATTAAGGCTTATTAGATATCAAGAGCACATGTACAACATTTTGTTAGCAAGGTATGGCAATGTATTTTCAATTTTCAGGAATACAGTTTACAAATTTATTCCATGCAAGATTAGCTTACTACATGTAAGGTATGCTACGGACAATATGGTCTATTAAGCAGATTTAATCAACTATTCAGTAGGAGATAAGATTTTAATAGAATAACTTAGACTATTATTTTATTCATGGCATCTGGAAAATAATAATCTAATGCATAAGGTTCCATCTTAAAGCAAAAGATAAGAGATGCTTAGCAGGAGCAAGACCAAGCTCGACAGGAGCTGAATCTATACTACTAATGCAACTCGTGTAAGAAAACAACATCTTTACAAAGTTAAGAGATGACTAGGAGATTGCTGCAGGTCTCCATAGAGCATAATATGGGCTTATCATTGCTGTCATCTAGGACAAACAAATATCCCACTTAGTGATATCAAGCATGTCCTATATAATTCATGCAAGTTTCTATGATACTACTAGTAGAGCATTTTAAATACATGAAATGAGTGTAAAATAGTAAATATTAATTTTATCTATTCAGTAGATAATTTTATACATTTTTATAATTTTCCTAGTGTTTTTATGATTTTTCTGGTAATTTTAAGGTCTGAATGCAATTTTCAGAATTACTAAACCCATTAATTAATTTTCCAAACACACGATACCAGGGAAAAATAAACCATAAAAATTATGATGCTTCTAACGTGTACTAGGTATAAGGTTTTAAAATTTATGGAAACTCACTTACCTTAGAAATTGAGTTTCTAATATTAATTTAAGATTATTACATAAAAAATACTAATAAAACACATAAACAGAAGATGAGGGACTAGATTAAAAATAACCGTAGAACAAATTGATTTGTCGCAAAAATCGGATTCCGGATGGGTTATTCTGCAAGAATATATAAAAATATGAAATTCGCCGTAAATTTCTCAAACTTCAAAGGGTTTTCACAAATTTTTCTTATCCTTGAAAGTTTTCGCTTACTTTTCAGAACTCTGAGAACTTATTTGCAAATTTTTATGATTTTTCTTTTTTTTTTCTTTCACAGAATTTCTTGCGCCAGACCCATTTTGCTTGACCCATTGCCGTTATTCGTGATGTTTTGCCTAATGAAATACACTAGATTCCCATCTACTACGGGCCTCTAATTTCCCATGTGGATTGTACGTGAAACTTCTGTCCAAGCCTTCGAGGTATCACGAGACAGGACTCGAAATTTTTGGATGGTTTTGTTTCACCACAGTACGTTAGTACCCTCGATGTTCTCTTTCTTTTAGCACAATGTTTCTTTAGCTTTACAAGTCGCATCAGTAATTAAATTGCATCATGGGATTCTCTAATGGGTTGTTTGGCCTTAAGAACGGACAGTGATTTGATCATCTGATCCTTACTCTGAATCTAACCCATTTATTTGGATTGATGAATGGAATGAGTTGGTCCATCACCACCTCATCAGTCATAAGCATACAAAATGAGGGATGAAATTATCTTACCAAATTTATGAGATGATCGCATTGTGAATCAATCCATCTAGGATGGAATGATCCTTCAAAGCAAACACCCTGCAAACTTATAGGGGGTGTTTGGTTGTATGCATGACACTGAGTCTAGCTTGTACTAGTGAGCCTGGCTCACTGAACTAGGCTGTGGGGACGTAATGTGATGTTGTTTGATTATTTGTATCCTTGTAGTCCGGCTTAGTAGAGAAGTTGTTTGGTTGCCCATATAAGAATATAGGTATATAAATAAGATGCAAGAGAAGTTGTTTGGTTAACCACATGAACCCAAGTTGTGGTCACTCTTTCATGGGAGTAGTGAGAATACCTCCCCCTTTGCTTGAGTCTTGAATCTAGCTAAGTCCGGGAAATTGGAGTGAGTTATGTAACACATAATTATGACTATCCAACTAAGTTTTTTTTTGTTAATTCCTATTACACAAATTCACAGTAATGATTGTGTACAGTTTTTTTTGTAATCACAAATATTGTGTCAGCATCGGCAACAAAAGTCACAACAAGTTTCTTTCTCTGAACAAGTTGCATAGGTGAAAAAATGGGGTTCTCCTTATGCGTACCATGTCTACACACTCAACATCATCATAGTTGTATATTTTGTTTAGGTTTGCTTGGCGCTCACGGTCTCTCTCGGACATTGGAGCATATGTTATTACAGGTTATGATCGTTGAGACAGCCTAATCCTACTCACAAATAATGTGTACATAACTATGATTAGAGCGGATGCCTTAATAATAAGCATGACTCGTCTATTTTGCATGCCCATCTAAACAATTAAACAAAAATCCATTTATTAGATTTAAGTGAGCACAATTGCAGATACTGTATTAGTATGTAACATGTTCAAAAAAAAATTAGGCTATAGATTTCTGATGGCACAACTGCTGCTTCACAGGAAGCACCTCCCAATGCCATTCAAACATCATAGACATGGAAAATATGCTCATATTTAATTGCCTTTTAGGAAGTGCCAGCAAAAAATTGAACAAGGCAATACTACCTCACGATGAATCACCATAACAAATACCATTAAAAAAAAGTGGTGTGGAGAGTGACTCGACAGGGGACAGGGGCAGGGCTTCCACCTTCAAAGAGTCTTGACATGAGCAAATATGATCGTAATCGTAAGAACGATGAAGAACACAAGAACACAACAAAGAGAATGAACACGAGATATGCGGGACTTGTGGTCCGCTTTATTGCTTTGGATCAATTAGGGTTACAGGAGAGAGGGTGACCCTCTATTTATAGACTACGGGTGAGGAGTTCACTGGGCCAGACTCTCCGAGTCTGGGCTCAGATCGGGCCAGACTCTCCAGTCCTGGGCCCTTGCTTAACACTCCCTTGAACACTCATCCAACATGTTCATGTCTCGTCAAAACTCCATAAAAACCCAGTGGGAAAAATTTGGAGAAAGAGTACATGTCATGTGTCTCACTGTGTTGCATGAATTGCCTCATTAAAAACCTTAGCCGAGAAACTTCAGAAAACTCGTAAGGAAAAAGAGTACAATCCACCCAATTTCATTTAATCTCGGGATTTATTCTTTGGGTACTTGATCTTCGTGTTCAAGATTCAATAATGAGTTCGTGAAGATTCTCCCCGATTCGCACTTGTCTAAGTCTTATCATTCCAATTCCACGTATGCATCTTTCAAAACTAGACTTTGAAGTGACTTAGTGAATAAATCTGCAAGATTTTCACATGACTTAGTATGCGAGACTTTAATTTCGTCCATCTTTTGCATTTCGTGAGCATAGAAGAACTTGGGATTGATATGCTTTGTAAGGGGACTCTTCACATAACCCATTTACTCTTGTGCGACGCAAGCTGTATTATCTTCATAGATAATAGTGGGGGTTTACAGTGATTCAATCCACATGACCGCTGGATGTGGTGAATCATCTGCCGAAGCCAAGCACATTCTTGTGAGGCCTCGTACAATGCTATGATTTGTGAGTGGTTCGTCGAAGTCGATACAAGACTTTGCTTATACGATTTTCACGGAATTACAGTTCCACCACATAGGAATACATAGCTGTTTGCGACTTGGTTATATGCGGTCCGACAGAACCCAACATCCTGCATAGTCATTCATACACAAGTCTTGGTTCTTTACGTAGAATAGACTAAGTTCTTTGCTTTCTTGGAGGTAACTAAGATGTCCATTATTTCTTGCCAATGCCTTTGGTAGGTTACAGACTATACCTTACTAATGGGCTTCCACCTTCAAAGAGTCTTGACATGAGCAAATACACGTGTATGTTTAAACACCAAATGAGATATGTCTATAAGCTACAGTTGATTTACGTTTTACCGATTGCACCTAGTCTGATGCTTAGTTTGATAATAAAATGTCATTTAATTCTTTAGTCTGTACTTTTGTTGCAATAGTACTTTTAGATTCCACCGGAAGATTTTTTTTTCTTCCTCCCTGCCTATCGAGGGTGCTTCTTGAGGATATATGCGGTGTACCAGCCGATTTTCCAGCGAACCGGTGAAAGGATGTGAATCGGCGAAAGCAACCTGATTGAGTTCTTTGCGTGCAGGCTGCGTGTCCCCAACATGTAGTTCCGTTGGGTGAAAGTCGATCTCTACGAGATTAGCGGAGCGGGGTTTCGAAACATTGATAAGCACCATAATTCTTTAAATTGACACTATGTCCCTGTGAATTGTTAATTATATTTCTCATCATCCTAAGACCTAAGTGACATAATCTATCATGCTAGAGATAGAAGAGGTTTAGAGCTTCTAAATATAGTTTTGAGCGTATAAGTGCAGATGCCTTAATATTAGTGTAGTATAGCCCATTTTCAAATGAAGAAAGTCGTTCTAATACCATTATTCTACTATTTTCGTCACGCTTTGTAATGAGCAGGTATTCTTTACCATGCTCTTCTTGATCTCTACGTGGAAACAGTTAGCGCGAATATCCTTGAGAGTTCTAGTCGATTATGGGCACAACATGGCTTCTTTAATGACCAAAGTTATGTCCGTAGGGAGTATAATTGTGGCCCTTCACGAGCCTATTATACATGTATCATCGTCTGCGATTGTCGTAAGGCTACGAGTATTCTTCTTGATCATTGAAAATTCCATCTCTCTCAAGGTGGTATTCATTGTGCCGCCACTGCTAAGCACACTTCCTCCATAGGGCGCTACATGCATTCTAATATAATGTACTTTATTAATATGTAGCGAAAAACCAGGAACACATAAAATAAAATACTTCAGATATTAGAACATAATTTGCTATCATAAATACGGGAATTATAAGTCTTGCAGGACTCATCATAAAAATTTAATGCTTTGCTCTTCTAGAGCCTACAACCATTATTCAAAGTTTCATCATAATCACAAAATGCAAGTAGATCGTAAAGGATCTAAGTGCAATCGTGCACTAGATCGAATCGTCAAGTATTCGAAACACGCCTCAATGCGCTACATGGCGATCTTCTCCTCTTGGGCAATTCACGGTGTGGCGGCTGCTATGTCTAAAGGAGGCATGATGGGGGCGACTACTAGGTCATCCACATCCATAAGTGCAACTAATGGGTGTGGATCTTAGTACTGCAATGGTGAGGTGTGCCTCATGCTATCATTTGCCCCCTTTCTTAGAGTGTAAAACACCAATTACGTGCGACACACTGTACCTTACCCTTCTTGCCCTTCTCCTTCGTGAGAGGCTTCATCACCTTGTAGCTGCTAGTATTGGCTTCATGACCAATATTGCTACTAGGTGGCTGTGAGATGTAGTTCTTACTTAGAACATCATCTTGAGCTTCGCAATTTTCATGATGTCAATCAACTGCAGATACTACTTGTAGCCATTTTGACAATAACTGCGTGCGGATTGCACTACATTCGGGTAAAGGTAGAGATGGTCTTTTCAATCTTCTGCTCATTCGTGATTACATTATCACATAATTGGAGATTGTATAAATTACAGCCATCTTGGTCGGTTCTTGAACTCTGGTTTGTGATGCCGTCATTTTCATATTAATGCAAAAGGTTCATAAGATTCTTCTTTGGTAATTTCCATAAAATGATTGCAAAATTCTTATAATGCTCTTCGAACTCCCAGTTCGTGTTTCCGTATTTTTCCATGCATTTTCATGATTTACTGCTATTTTCAGTGATTAAAAGCAATATTAATAATCACAAATAATCAAAAAACAGTAAATACAGTAAATAAATTGCATAGAAATAATAATAACAAGGTGAAATATGCTTCAAATGCAAAAACCGATTCAAAATTTGAATTCTCGGGGCCTTTTCTATTTGGAATATGAATTTTAGTGAGTTCGCAATTTCAAGGGCTAAAACGTAAAAATTTCAATTCTGAGAAATTTGTCGCGTAATTTACGGAAAAACCGAGGACCTTTCTGCAAAACGGCCCTTTTCTTCATTTTCTTTTTTTTTTTTCGAATTTCATCCGACCGGGACAAGCGGGCCGACCTTCATGGGCGGCCGCTTGGGCAATGGGCCACCGCTTAAAGGGGCGCGGTAGGGTTTCTACCCCAACAAGATCGGTGGTGGCTCCCAAGATGGGAGCGCGTTGGTGATGGCGGGGTGCAGTGTGAGCAAGCGGCGGTTACTGGTTCCGGCTGAGGCGGCGGCGGCGGAGGTCTTTGTGGCGGTGCCGCGGCGTGCTTGAGCGCCAAGTAATATTGAACATATGCAACTTTCAGGTAGGTGTAAACCGATGCAGATCAACATGTCGATACCAGCAATATTGATCAATATCGAATTACAAAGAAAATGTTCTACTGACTACAAACTATTCCTAAGGGTAAGAAAAGGTAAATAAAAAAAATAGAAAATAGAAAATGTACACTTTCCTTGGCTCTCTCTTTCTTGTCGGCCGCTTCACGATCGCTTGTCCTTCTTCCAAATGCTTCTACATTGCCTCCACCTTTGACTATCTCTGTGTCACTTTTGTAGCCGACTATATTTTACCTTGCCAAAATTTGATGGCAACATAGATATAGAATTAGAAAATATTATCCTTACTAAATTTCAAGTACAGAGCGGCAAATGATCCTAAACTTGTGTGCAAGTGCCATTTTATGTCTATGAGCTTGAAGTTCATAACTATCAAGCACATGGATCCCAATGTACTGTCAGCAATTAAACACGAAATATAGATCTACATATGCAACGGTCCAAAGAGCTTAATTTCAAGTTTCGACATACATGGGATCATTACCGGTTGATCCCTCTGATTTTCACTACCATTGTCAATAGCAACAACATTTCAAGTTGTCATTTCGAACTTTTTCGGAGAATGAAGTTTTTGAGTCGTACATTAGGCGTGCCTGTAAGCATGTAACGAAAACACGCGTACACCAAAGATTTTCTGCAGCGGTACACCGGTACACGCCTCCCTCCAGCGTTCTCGCCCGCGCCCCCACTCCTCTCCGCTCCACGTACGGCGGCGCCCCCTTCCTCCCCCTCCCTCCCTCCCTCTCAGCCGGTGTATTTACCCTCAGCCGCTGAGCGGCCGCGTATCGCACTCGTTCGCTTCCCCGCCACCCGCTTTCCAACCCAAGGTCAGACCGTTCCTCGGACACCGCGCGCGCCCGGCGCCCGCCCTTCCGCTTAAACCCCGCAGCCAGCAATCCAACACCAACCACTGAACACATCCAGAGAAGAGCAGCGCCCCAACACCACCACCCCAGCGGCACGTACGCGCACTGACACGGCCATGCCCGCCGAGGTGGCCCGATCCTAACCGCCCCGTACGTTCCGCGTTCCACCCCCCGAACATTGCAGGGCCGTGCCCCCGCTATGGTGGCCGGGCGCGTCAAGGTGGCCATGGGCTTCCAGCGCAGCCCCAAGCCCCCCAAGTCGCCGGCAACGGCGACGACGGCTCCCGCTGGGGGGCAGGCACAGACGCCGTCGTCAGCCTCACCCGCGCCGGGCGGCTCGGTGTCGAAGGCGTCGGCGATCGCGCGGTCCTTCGGCGCGTACTTCCCGCGGTCGTCGGCGCAGGTGCAGCCCGCGCGCGCGCAGCCGGAGGTCGCCGAGCTGCTGCGCGCTATCGAGCAGCTCCAGGAGAGGGAGTCGCGCCTCCGCGTCGAGCTTCTGGAGCAGAAGATACTTAAGGAGACCGTCGCCATTGTCCCATTCTTGGAGGCCGAGCTCGCGGCAAAGAGCCTGGAGCTCGAAAAATGCAAGGAGGCCGCCGCACGGTTAGAGTCTGAGAACATGGGGCTATGCGCCGAGCTAGATGCCGCCGTGTTGGAGGTTACGAGTAGAAAACAGAAGATTGTTGAAATGGAGAATGAGATGGCGGAGATGAGGAAGCAACAGGAAGCGGTTGAGGCGGACGCAGACGACTGCTCGTCGTCGGCTTCGGCCTGCTCCAGTGCCGCAGCAAATCCCGCGAGTTTAACTCAACTTGGAGCTGAGCCGCCCGCCGCACCGCCTCCCCCGCCAATGCCACCGCCACCCTTCAAGTCCAAGTCCTATTTATCCGCCTCGTCGCACGCCTCACCTCCGAGTTCTTCGTCATGCTCGCCGTCTTCCTCCACGTCAACTTCACCGATGTATTCCGGCTCGTCGTCAGACACGGCGACGGTACCAAGAAACCGCGTGCCAGAGCTCTCGAAGCTGCCGCCGATACCTCCGCCACCGCCTCCACGGCCTCCGCCGATGCCAGCACCCAGCCTGAGCTTGAGCTCCTCGCTCTCCAGCTCACTCAGCGTTTGCGGAAGCGCAGGCGGCCCACCTCCTCCGCCGCTGCCCCCTCCGGCTAGGAGGACGTTGAGGGCGTCTTCGCCGGCGAAATCGGGGGCATGCGTGAGGCGTGTGCCAGAGGTGGTCGAGTTCTACCACTCACTAATGCGGAGGGAGTCAAAGAGGGACGGAGGTGGCGGTGGCGAAGCTGCGAACGGCGGCGGCGTGGCGGCGGCCAGGGACATGATCGGCGAGATCGAGAACCGGTCGGCTCACCTCCTCGCGGTGCGTAATTCTACTACTACTGAAAGATTGATTCTATTTCTTCTCTGAACTTACACAACCGCATTAACACAGGAAATAGTGGAGGGAACGCGCATTTGTAGTGACCTGTAACTTCTATGAACTCCTTTACATCCCAAACTGGGCCTACTCGTGTCTTGGACAGCTACTAGTGAACTTAACAATGCTTCATTGGAAAGTTACGTAACATAGTACTGGTAGATCCGTGAAGGTGGCATTCTCGGTTGGTGTAGCAAAGAGTACAACTGATTAGGGTGGACAGAAACGTTAGTTCTTGGTGAGCCTGCAAACGCATGCTGCCATTCTTGCTTGCAGGTACACCATGTAAAACAAAACCCACCCAGATTTCATCCTTCTTATTCTCGAGCTCTCGTTGCCACCCGTTTCACATTGCAAAGCGAGGGCCTTAGAACCCTGTTTGGAACATGAGAGATTCTAACGATAATTTATTGTAGAGATCACACACTATCTTTCCGAGGGAAAAAAAATCCTGTAGAATTACTGCATGTGTTCTACACAAATTTGGGCTGTTGATCTCGAAGGCGCGAGTTTGGTGAATGAGAACGGTGGGCTGAGTCAGTTAAAGTTGAGAAATCGGCAGAAACATCTGCACGGATGACGGATCCGAAGTGGACGTGTCAGACTGGGACGGAGGGGCCAAGCGAGAATACGGCGTTTAAGAGCGGTACCAGTTGCTTAACCAAATGAGCTTAACCAAATGAGTTTAGAGTAATGGTATAGATAATTGTTGTTTAGGCGTTGGAACGATTCGTACGGCGTTACGTTGCTCGCATTGGATCTTTCGGGAAGATAGTTCTGGTAATTTTAAATCAGATGGGAGAAGAAATGAGACGAACCGCTAATGCTTCCAAAACTGTACGGTATATTTTGCACTGCAGATCAAGTCGGACGTGGAGAGGCAGGGCGACTTCATCCGGTTCCTGATCAAGGAGGTGGAGGACGCGGCGTTCGTCGACATCGAAGACGTGGTTACCTTCGTCAAGTGGCTCGACGACAAGCTGACGCGCCTGGTACGACGAAAAATCCACTGTAGACCGCACAAAGAATGCGCAGGAAGTTGTCGCTCGATCGGTCACTGATATATATATACTAAAGTTGCGTGCCCGTGCGGCGCAGGTTGACGAACGAGCGGTGCTGAAGCACTTCGAGTGGCCGGAGCAGAAGGCGGACGCGCTCCGCGAGGCGGCGTTCGGGTACTGCGACCTCAAGAAGCTCGAGGGGGATGCCTCCTCGTTCCACGACGACGCCCGGCAGCCCTGCGCCGCCGCCCTCAAGAAGATGCAGGCCCTCTTCGAGAAGTAAGCAACTTTTTATGCGGCGCGCCACTGTACTGATCAGTTTGCCTCTAGTACGTACGTGTTCGTGTTCACATGTGGATGTGGCTGGCAACAATGGCGTGCAGGTTGGAGCATGGCGTGTACAACCTCGCCCGCGCCCGTGACGGCGCCACGAGCAGGTGCAGACGGTTCCAGATCCCCTGGGAGTGGATGCAGGACACCGCGATCGTGAGCCAGGTAATTAACTTGATTCCCTTTGCCGCGCCAATTAGCTAGGTAGTCGAGAGAATTTCACGCTGCTTGTAGAGGCGAGACTCCCCGTTGAGAGTTGAGACGTGACAGGACGAGAGAAAACCGTCCTGTTACCGTCCTCGTTTGGTGCACCATGAGGATACAGCTTGCAAGTAGCTGCAACACCCACGCGTGATGCGACGCAGCTTTGTTCACGCGCGTGCTGCACAACGAAAGGGAAATTGGTTGTTTGCCTCACGCACGGCCATGACACCTCGAGAGCCGTGTCGTTCTTGCGTAGCATAGGTACGCACGTCTGCCCGGGCACGACCGATCCGTGTATATCGATCGACTTCGACTTCGACTCGGTTGGTCCCTAGGAAGCTTCTCAGGCTAAATATTTCATCATTTCTGAAGCCCAGTACAAACACTTCGGACATTCATTTTGTTTCACTGCTGGCCTTCCTGCTGTGTTCAGAAGGACGTGGGGCCCTGCTAGCTGTGTGAGACCATCGAGAAAACTAGCTAGAACCCCAAGAAATGAATGTACTAGTCTGAAATTTCTTGGATACTGCTTGGCCAGAGATCTACAGTCTTGTCACTGTATTAGATTGGGAGTAAAAAAACGACAATTAGATGTCAGCAGTCCCGTTTGGCCTAGGATTAGTAAACCAGTTGATCATCAGCCCACGTGTCAGAGTGTGGTTCCAATATTTTGGTTTCCGTTGGCTTGAATTTTGATCGTGTATACCTGGTTCGTGACCGGTGCATGCAAAAAAAAAAACAAACAAACAAACAATATAGACTGCTGCAAAAAATCAATGTAGACAATGCTGCATCAGCGTGCATCCTATTTTTTTGAAGAAGAGGGTGTAGAATCATTTTCTGCAGCAAGTTGGTAGGAAAACTATAACATAGCCTCATTAATCTGCAATTCTGCTCCAGAGTGATGTAGATGTCATGTAATACTGGGTGGTTCTGTTCTGACTTTTGGCCATCTCCCAAATCCTAACCTTAAAGGTTGATAAATGAACGAAATAGCCTTTGTTGGATTTGAATGTAGTTTTGTATCCAATTAGGCCTAAGTAGGCTTGCCCGTATTATTTTTTATAAGAAAGCTGGATTGCTCAAACTTCTCAACAATTTTCTGGTTGCTGTTATAGTGGATATTTTGTTGTGCCAGAGACTGAACAAAAACCGGTACTGTCTTTGTGGCAAGAATAATTGCTAAGGGGTGTGTCGCGAAGCAGGAATTGCAGTAGTTCGCCCCCTGGCTATTCGAAAAGGGTTTGCTTTTCTTCTTTGTATCTGGCGTGTTTTGCAATACAAAAAAAAAGTGGTGGGGATTGCCCCCTCCGTTCCTTTTAAAAAAACTGCAATCCTGTAGATGGCAATGCAATGGGAGGGGCAATGATATCTTGATGAATCCACACTCCACAGTAGTACTAGTTCATCCAACTTTGGCCCTTCATGAACGTTTCAGTCCCTATTCTAATCAGTTGTTTAAATACAACATACAAGTTTGATGATTGCTGATGAAAGCTTCGATGCACAGATCAAACTCCAATCGGTGAAGTTAGCCATGAAGTACCTGAAACGGGTTTCCTCTGAGCTTGAAGCCATTGAAGGTGGCCCTGACGACGAGGAGTTGATGCTTCAAGGAGTACGATTCGCCTTCAGGGTGCACCAGGTATATATATACTTGCTAAGAGCCTAAGATACACATCATAAGGCGCAAGTCGCAACCTAATAGAATCCATACTCCTTTTGGTTCGTGCAGTTTGCAGGCGGGTTCGACGTGGACACCATGCGAGCGTTTCAAGAGCTCAAGGAGAAGGCGTCTATGTGCCGTATCCAGCGGCAAAAGCAGAATCGACATCTGCGGCAGCAAAGGCTCGTTGCCAGGACCTGAGCAACTCGTTCTCATATGATGTAGCATAAACAATCTCATCGTTACCATAGTACGTGTAGTTGATTGTTTCTGTTGAAAAAGCTCAATATTTATTACGTCAGAACAACCTTTGTTCGTTTGATATCTTTGTTCGCTGTTGCGTCTTTCGCTCCCTGATATTCTCCCTATGGTCGTTAGTGTTAGAATTGTGTCTTTATTTGTAAAAGTCCATTCATTCCTAAAATTTTAAAGCATGTATAGTTTAGTTCTTTTGCTAATCGTGCATTTATCTCTCAAACAAGTGATTCATAAGACTAATGTAGTCGAAACACTATAGTCGAAACAAGTGATCCATAAAACGGTTCTAATAGCTTAAGGCATGCACGCATTTGCTATCAAAACTCAGAACCAATAGTGTTTTTTTAGGTAAACCAACCCGAATATGTCCATGAATGAATTGATTCCCCGTATCATTATATCCTAGTTAGATACTTATGCATTGCAACGGATAAAAAGAATCGTATATGAGATGGGACACGCTCCATGAGAGCGAGCAAAAGTGGGAGGAGGAGGAGGAGCTGAGAGCCGCAACACGGGAGGGGGGCATGTGTTCACGGCCGAAAGAGCGGTTACGATGGGAGACGAGGAATGACAGCCGTGTTGTCGTTGATGAGGAGGATCAAGAGGTCTGAGTGCGCCTTTCGCGTGCGGTAGAGCTGACTCTTGTGGAGCAGCACGGATGCCGCGTGCCGGCGATGCACTCCTAGTGGCGCACCTGGTCGACGCCGTCATGGGTGGCGTTGCAAACGTCGCATAGATTTGTTCAACATTTTTCTCCAGCCTTTTATTAGCGGTTTTTTTAGGACGGAAGGGTGTAGGGTGCTCACGGGAGGGGTGGAAAGAGTCGGCGCGAGTTTTTTTTCTAGGGGTGGGATGATCGTCCCGCTACGCGAGAGTAAACTCATTCTTTTATTAGTTAATTTTGAACAAAACAATTTCCATATTGTGAAGCGTGCGTACAAAGCTGAAGCTTCCTAAATTGGCTCTCACTGGAAATTTTCAGTAGTCAGGAATGCAAAATAATTCCGTATTGCATTCCATGGCTCAAAATTTGTTTGAAAAAATCTCAAACAGTTGTTCAAAGCAAGCAAGAAACACATATTTATATTAGAAAATTGTAGAGATGTATTTGAAGTTACACCAAACAATTCTAATTAAATACTCGTGTATTGCAACGGATAAAAATAATCTTATATGAAATGGGACAGGCTGCACGAGAGCGAGCAGAAGTGGGAGGAGGCGGAGGAGCTGAGAGCCACAGCGCGGGAGGGGGACGTACGCACACGGCCGAAAGAGCGGTTACGATGGGAGACGAGGAACGGCAGCCACGTTGTCATCGATGAGGAGGATTGAGAGGCCCGAGTGCACCTTCCGCGTGCAGTAGAGCTGGTCCTTGTGGATCTCTCGAAACGCGAGCAACACGGTTGTTGCGTGCCGACGAGGCGCTCCCAGTGGAACACCTGGTTGACTCTGTCGTGAGTGGCATTGCAAACGTCGTGGAGTTTTGTTCAACGGTTTTCTCCTATCTTTTCTTAGTGATTTTTTTTTAGGACGGGAGGGTGTAGGGTGCGCACGGGAGGGTGGAAAGAGTCGGCGCGAGTTTTTTTTCGAGGGGTGGGGCGATCGTCCCGCTGCGCGGAAGTAAACTTATTCTTTTATTAGATAAGATACAAGGATGGCCTATTATTGTATCCACTTCCCAATATTTCAAGCAATTAGGGCTGTTTGGTTGGTGACCTGAGTAGCCTGCCTGAGAAAAAGGTGTGCCTGAGAGCGAGCAGAGATTATGATGATTTTTGCTTGACCAGGCATGCCTGAAACTATGATGTTTGGTTGATGATTTGTGCCTAAGAAAATTTAAATGGTGAATTCCTTATATGCAGTTTGCCACATCCCTTATATGCCACTCGTTGTGTCACTAACATGTGGGCCTAGACCCCACACATTATTGACACATTCAAGGATTTTGTAAAATTCCAGTGGAATATAAGGAATTAATTCAAACTTAAAATAGGATTAGACCTTGATTATAATTACCGACCGCGACAAACGAGCCACACGTACAGGAAGATTAGCTCACGTAATGAGTCGCCTGATGTCCGGCCTTCTATTTTGTACGCCTGAGCCTCACGAGGTGGCCTGAATTAGGCATGAGTTCAGGTTAACAACCAAACAAACCTCGTGCTACTTCTAGGGACTCTCCTGACCACGCAAGTTTCGCTCAGGCTCGAAGCAAACAAACCCTTAGTGTCGTTGATGCTTACACATTTGGTCCACTTTTGGGTGTGTTAAGATCTAAGAGACTAAGACTGCTCCAGCTAATCCTAGTTGTCTAGCTTGAAATTCTGAAAGGAGTCAAAAGTGCAAATAAACTTATTCTTTGATCGATCACCCTGACTTTTTTAAGGGGGCGATCACCCTGACTTTGAACACCAATCGAATCACCAATTTAAATACTCCCCCGTACTATTAACATTATGAAAGAACAGCAGCAAAACGGCTTGTGACACTCCCTATTTCCCCAATGCGAGGAGCGACGCGTACAGGATCTGGTTCCACGTGTCCGGCAGGCCGGCGAGGCACCAGTGGCTGCAGTCGTTGCCCGGGTGGCCGCCGCTGTACGCGGACGGGTGCGCGTCCCTCCTGAGCTGCGACAGCAGCGTGACGTCGAGCAGGAACACCGGCTTCGACATGCCGCTCAGCGCGCCCCTCACCGCACTCTGCGCCGGGAGCGGCCCCGCCGGGTACGCCGACCCCGTGATCGGCTGCGTCTGCTGCGCGCAGCTCCTGGAGCTCTCCCCCCACTCAGCTCCACTGCAATTTTTGGACGTCACAGTGTTACGGCTTGAACGCTGCATGGCAGCACAAGAGTTGGGCTTTTACAACTGGCGTGGGCTGTGAGGCATCTTACTTGTAATGGGTCGGAGAGATGCCCTGGAAGTAGACCCTGGTCTTGGAAGCGTCCACGTTCGAGTCCACCCACCTAGCCCATGTGGACATCCCCTTGGAGAAGGCCGTGAGCCGGTCCATGTCCCTCATGACCTGCCCTCCGTCTTGCACAAAGTCCCATCTGGATAAGAAAACACAACACAGAAATACGTCATGTTATTATCAATCAATCAATCAAAAGCCCTGATGGTTTCTGCGAGAGGGTTAAATTTTCCGTCTTACGGTTGGTCTCTGCCGGTGTGGGTCCACCAGTGCCAGCTGTTGAAGATGAGCAGGTCGGCCCCGAGCCACGCCTCGCCGGAGATGGAGTCGAGCTTCAGCACCCGGCCGATGGACTCGTCGACGATGTCCACCAGGTAGGTGCTCCGGTAGTACGCCACCGACACTCCGTGATCCTGCCGCGAGACGACACGCGCACGTTAGTTGGCATGCATTCGCCACCCAACTTCTGGTGGATCGCGCCGGCCGTGCATCTCTTGTCCTCACCCCCCCACGCACCAAAACGTGCTAGCTCATGAACGAATGTATCGGTGCAGTTTAGCATCTGTCTTGACGGGCTTCTGATCATGCGTTGCGTTGCCGCATGTTGGCGGATGAGCGCGTCGCATCAACATGCACAGCGCTCCAAATCTGCCGACGCCCATACGGTGGGCGCGACCATAAAACCGGCAGATACTACTAATATCTCTGCTTGTCTGCGGCCGCGGCTACCTGCTGTGCGTCCCACTGTCGACATGGAATAATGAAGGGCAGGTGCGATGTCATCGCTGCCGTAGCGATGGCCGGATGGGGCCAAACGACAGGCATAGAACTGCGAGCTCCGTGGACCGTGGTTACTTTCTTTTTTTGCCCCACTCCCCGTGACTTTGCATTCGGCAAAGTAGATCGCGTGATTGCCCATCGGGCCCGTGAAACGGCAGTGCGCACATACATGCATATGCTAGTACTCGCATGACGCGTATTATTCATCGCGGTAGTCATTGGTTGGCACCCACAAAGTGGACTTATTCTTTGGTGTTGGGTACGTTCTAGCTGGTCTGGTTGCCCACTGTTGGACTTTATAGGGTTAGTCCAAATAATAATTTTTTATAAATCCTAGAAAAATTCAAAGATCCATTCATGCAGGTGTAGGTGGGATGTTAAGTTTCAATTGATATTATCTAGTTGAAGCAAGTAAAAAAGAATGTATACTCGCTCGCCACACCATGGCATGTCACTTGCGCGTGCGTGAATTGTCCAGCAATTTTGCGTCCGATTAGATGTAGGTGTAGGATGATGATATAACATCTACGCATATACGATTTGGAAATTGGTCCGCTTTTATGGCACGTATGAACCGAACATTTGAATTTCACTAATTATGCGGGACTTTATGACACACATTAATTATGTTTTAATGCGGTTTTCAACTATTTCCAATTTTCTTATGCAGTGATTTGTCTTCCCTCCGAGCTCATCTGCATCTAAACGAGTAGCCATCCTCTCTATCCAATGCGGTTGAGAAAATCATTATTGTCTGACTACTCCATCCTTTCGTTGACGTGCACCAACGTGGTGATAGTAGTGTCTCCAAAGGCGACGTCCCTCGTCATCTTGCACGGATTGTGGCGAATCAGGTTTTTAAAAAGTGTTCATGCGACTGGTCACGACTTACTTCATCATCTGCTTCGCGTTGTCTTTTTCACATCCGACTCTACCGCAACCATCGACGGAGCGATTATTGGTAAGTTACGGTGATCTACTTTGTCATGGCTAAATTTTACTTGCTGAAATTTAGCCATGTGATAATGATGATTTCTATTTTTGTTAGTGTAATACTTATTCTTGGCTTTGTTTTATTAGCGTAGTATATATGTAAGATAGGTGTATTTGAGTTAATAATCATGCTACTATTTATAGTTGAAAATATCTCTAGTACATATATTACTTTTATATTGATCATTGTTTTAAGATTTAAAATAGCCACAGAAGCGTGCGCATGTCTCGTACCCAGAACCATGCATGATAGGAACCGGCGCCAGGCCAGAATGCCAGGAGCCAAAAGGTATTGCTAAGTACGAGTGCATCCTAGTCTACAGGAAGGGGTTAGTTGAGTTGTCCAGATCATCTGCTATGCCAATTGACGTTTAGTGCAAGGAACCGGCCGCGAACATGCGCCACTGCTAGCTTCTTTTTGAGATTTTAATGCCTTGCAACATCATTCGTTAGATCAATTCGTTAGATCAAACGCCATGCCAGCCTAACGACCACTATACGTTTAGAACGAATCTGCAGTGTAATTTGAACATTCGGCCTTTTTACGCTTTTTTGACTACTGAGTTCAATTCTGTTCCAGATTCCAGAAATAGATGGGTACAACCACGGCATAAGTTAATTTTGGTACCCCGAAACTGCCACGTCCTAAAGATGGTTGGCTGCCTGCTTGTGTACAAACTACAAAGCCTGGAAATTGCAGGTTCCACCCGAAAGTCACAGCTGCAGATTCCAACCTCATACGTACAGTTCAAGCAAGTCCACCGATAAAATCCCACACGGTCGCTGATTCACTTGCCAGGACGTGCAGACTACATGATTTATACATTTGGTAGTACATTTCGCTTTTCTTCGAGAAACAAGCCTACAGAAGTATCACTCTGATAGACGGTCTAATTAAAAAGTAGATAAGATGCCTACAGGTCAAAATTAACACTCCGAAGTACCAATCTGGTCGACCTGATAGCTTTTCACGTGCCAATTCTCTCCCCAACGTTCCTATATAAAAAAATTCTCTCCCCAGTGGTATCTATAAACAAGATTGCATCAGGAGGAACGAACAGTTTTGACTCTTTGTCAGTGGATCACGGGGTAAGACCGATTAGCAAAACGGCAAGCGAACGAAAAGCGAGAGGAGGCGATCATACATTGGTAGGATAAAGACATGATGCTCTGCGCTGTCGCCCATGGCGTGCGGTTCCCACCGCCCCCAAACCCCCCCATGGCCACGAGAGCCAGCCCACGATATGTTTTTTTCTCCCAATTTCTGCCATCACCAACTCGCGCGCGCAACCATGTGATGTGCAAGTAAGTGAAAGCGAGCGAGGGTCTAGTGGAATTGGCACTAGGACGCTGACGCTACACTACAGCTTCCATCTGCGCGCGAGAGACAAACATGCCGTTCCACCGCTGGTGCCCAAAAGCAAGCGGTCGGGACACCAAAAGGCCGGCACAAGCACGCCCCTTTTCGAAAACGTGTGGCTATCCTATTATGCGCTCATAATTAAATAGCTTCAAACTAGCGTTTTTTTAAAAAAAAAACTTGGGCCGACCCAGCCGTGCTAGTCAGTTAATCTGCATCACCAAAGCGAAAAAAGAATTGTACTAGAGTAGTACTTTGTATTGTGCTGAACTGCTGATGCAATGGAAGGAATGGCAAGTGACTGGAATATACGGCACGGCACGGCACGGCATATAGTTTCGTACCTGGAACGTGACGGTGGAGACGGGGTTGCCCCTGTTGTGGGTGGTCCTGGAGGCCGGCGCTGCCGCGTGCAGCATGCACGCCAGCGACTCCCACTGGTTCAGGCTGATGGAGTCCCCCACGAACAGTATCTTCTTCCCCCTCCACTTGTTCAGGAAATCTTGCCCATTGAACCTGGTGGCAACGCACCGCAGCTTACATGTATGCGGCGCATCAAGATTGACTGATTGATAGATTGATTCAGGATTCGCATTCATACCTCGGGAGCTCGCAGGAGGTGGGGCGCCACCGGTACTTGAGGTAGCTCTTGTCGGGGCGGCCGTACTTCTGGCAGTCGAACTCCGGCTCCACGAAGGGGCACCCCGCCGTGTCGTACATCGGCAGCGTGTCGTCGTAGACCCAGCTGCCCTGGAACATGTTGCACGACGCCAGCCCGCTGCTGGCGCCGCCCGCGCCGCCGCGGCTCCCTCCCCTGTGCTGCGGCCTCGTGCTGTTGTGCCTCGGCTTGTGCCGGATGCCGAGCGTGACCGTGCTCGCCGCGGCGGCGCTGCTGCGTGCAGCGAACACGCGAGGGCCGCCAGGAGGAAGAGGAGGCATAGCTGCCGCTGCCGCCGTTTGGGCGCCATTTTTTTGGCGCTATGGAGTAAAAGGAGTGACGAGTTGGGGTTGGGGACGGACGAGGGGACAGCGACCTTTATAAGGAGCTGGACGAGTTTTACGCCATTTTACCCGGCGGCCAGCTTTTCTGTGGGATACCTGTGGTTAGATTCTTGGCAAGTCTCTGCCATGCGGAGCCTCGTCTGAGGGGACGAGCCTTTTCTGGTCAGGATGGGTTGGATAAAGGCTGTGGGTTGTGAATCTGTAATGCAATGGTGGTCTGAGACCTCGTTTTGCAAGAGTCGGAGACGATGGTACCGGGCTACCGGCCGGAGAGTCCACGGCCCACGGTGTCACCGCCGGGTCTGTACATTACACGGTTCATGTAGATACTTTACACATGTACTCCTACTTGTAGCTGTAATTTGCGTATCTTTGGCAAATTAATGTGCATGTTTTAATTGAGTCAGTGAATCCTATACGTGCATTTGTGCATTTGTTCTGGAAAGCACAACAATACTAAACATTAAAAATTTCGGAGCTGCTAGCCCACAACAATACTAAACATTAAAAATTTCGGAGCTGCTAGTCCAAGCTATACCGTTGGAATCCATTTTCAACGGTATGATAGTTTCGTGAAATTTCAACTGTTTAAATGTTCCAGATTTCAAAATTAAAGTTTCGACTAGGTTTCAACGCATTTCAGATTTCGAGAAATCTCTCGAAGATTCCAAGTTTCATATTTTGAAGCTCAAGTTTCAATAAATTTCATACAAAAGAGTTTCAAAAAGTTCCATCAAATTTCATGAAGTTTCAAGAAGTCTCGTGAAAATATTTTAAAAGTTTCAGGTTTAAGTGGATTTCACATATTTCTAGAAGTTTCAAAGAAAGTTTCGAGCCCAAATTTCAAATTTTGGAACTCCAGTTTCAGACAAAAGAGTTTCTATAAGTTTTAGCAAGTTTCAACAAGTTTCAGATTTTGGAACTCAAGTTTCAGACAAAAAAATCAAGTTTCATAAAAAATCAAACAACAGCAAAAAAAAAATCCCCACGTGCTCACCTGCGGCCACAACTCCACGCTCGCCGGGACGTCGCGACCGTTGGCCTTCTTGTCTACCACCGAGCTCGCCCCGGTATGGCCACTCACCTCCCTAAGCCTCACCGCGCGCCTCCGGTAGTCGCTTCCACTCACCTCGCCCCGCTCTGTTCAAAAAGTGTGTTGTTAGAAAATACAGAAATCATCAATATGGCACAAAACTTGATTTTTTCCCACATTGCAGCTCTACTCATAGAGTGCTCAAACATTGGTAATAACCAAAAGCAGCACATATTTCTCCAGCAACACATGCAACTGAATGTTCCGCTGAACAAATATTTCAGATATTCTACAATAAACAACAAACTACAGGCTAATCTGGACTTTTGGTCAAACCAAAAAGTGAATTGGGGGAACGAAAAAATTCTAAGCTGAACAAATATTCTCCATCTTTTGCCTCAACAATCAAGCACAACAATAAAAATATGGGATGAAACAGATTTGAACAAACCTGTAGCAGCTTGGGATGGGGGCATTGGGGTGGACCAATGGGGAATTTTGATGTTGCATATGGGGGCTAGGGAGAGGGACCATAGGGATGGAGTTTTCCAAGATGAGGTCGTCGGGGATGAACCTACTAGAGAGGAGGAGCGTCGCCGGCCACCTTGGATCCGAGCAAGAGAGAGAGAGAGAGAGAGAGAGGATAAGGTGGAGGGATTTGGATCGAGATGAGTAGAATGAGAGGAATGAGAAAACGAATGGATAAGGCGGAGGTAGGGGTAGATCAGGTGTGTTGGATGGCTCAGATCTAACGCAGTAAGAGCTGTACCATTGGTTGGCTGGAAATCGCTATAGAGTTTTCTAGTATTTCAAAAAAAAAGTAACAAAAATAGACTTCGTATAGGGTTGAATAATACACCTTGATCCGGATCATCCGTCTTACTCGGATTATCCGCCTTGAGTCATATCATCCACCTAGCACAAGCACTACTCTCAAACACGTGTGGATCAATGGTACGCTTTGACCCAGGTGATCTGCCTACATCTAACATCTCTTTGGTCCAATGGTACAAGTCAATGGTACACGTTGTCCGGGATCACCCACCTTCAATGTGCTTCATCACTTGAAACCTTCTGGACATATGGTACGCCTTGATGATACCGATTGACCTGGATTATCCACCCCTATTCTTCTCCAAAAATCAAATATCTATGGAACAAAGGGACGGGTGAATGGTACAGCCCGACTCGGATAATCCGCCTTTGTTGAAAACTCTACGAGCACAATGAAATCCCTTTTTGGACACATGCTCTGCCTTAATGGTACACCTGACCCGGATTATTCGCCTCTATGCAAAATTTCCAGACTTGACTCAAATCCATCCAAACTTCGATATCGCTGCAACCCAACCTTGATCCTTGGCATTCTCTGACTAAAGCTGAGTTAAAAAGACTTGGTGTGCACCACAATTACTTACTAATCTAACCAAGCTCAAGCTATTAGCGGCAATGGCGAAGGGAGGGTGTGCTGGTGGGGTCCATGGCCCACTACATTGGGCCTCTTTAGATTTTCAACAAAATTTGATAGTATTAATACTATTTGGCTCATTTTTATCAAATTGTTACATTGTATGACTTATTCGGTCCCTGATATCAATAGCGGGGGGGGGCATAACCCCTTCATGCTCTTTAGTTTTCAACAAAATATGATAGTATTATAATATTTGGCCCCTCTTATCAAATTTTGTTGCATTGAATGACTTATTATGTTCCTGCTATCGAATTCTTGGCTCCATTACTGGAGCAATGGAGCATGTGAGCTAGCCTGGAACTACAAGCAACATAACATTCCCTCGATTGTTCTAATTTCTGAAGTATGGCGATTGCAGAACATAGATACTCCACATGTTGGATATTGGGAGTTTAATTTATGTTGTCGAAATCATGACACTTGGCTATTGTCGGCACAAGAAAGGGGAGAGAGTAGGATCCTAACTCGAAAGATTGACAACTCCGATACCCCATTCCGCGCATGCTATAGTGCCACTGCATGTTCCTCGTGACCCCAAAAGCTACGAGTTATCCATGGAGTACCAAATATGCTACCACGGAAATTACAATTAGACACACCGGCTCGAAGAAAAACTCTTGTTGAATTACATTGATTTCATCTTACTAGCGCATTAATATTGTCAGGAACAAATTCATCCATTAGCTTGGCCTAAATCTCAAGGAGAGTCCTTGTATTAAAAAAATAGGGAGAGTAATAGGTCATTGGTCCAACTAGGAACTTAGTGTTGGAGTTTTGGGCTGGGCCTATTCAATATTCCAATTAAATCCTAGAAAAATCTCAAATACCTACTCATGCATGATGGAAGGTGGGAAGTATCTCACCACAGACGGTTTGTATTAAGAACCGTCTATGATTTTACCATGGCTTGGAATTACCACGGCACACAATCCTCTGCCATGGCACATAATCCTCTACCGTGGCAGCCAATCCTCTGCCATGTAACATAATCCTCTATCGTGGTAGTTAATCCTCTACCGTGGCACATAATCCTCTGCTGCGACACACAATCCTCTGCGGCAGAGGATTGTGTGAGCAAATCCTACCGCGGCAGAGGATTGTGTGCCGCGGTAATTCCAAACCATGGTAAAATCAAAGAGTAAGAAAAATTCAAAGCCATGGTAAAATCACATACCGTTCTTTATACAAACTGTCTATGGTGAGATACTTATCACAGACGGTTCTTATATCTCACCACAGACGGTTCTTCTTAAGAACTGTATGTGAATTATCACAGATGGTTCTATTTACAAATCGTATGTGATAATTCTGTTTCACAGATGGTTCTTACGGAAACGTCTGTGATAACTACAACACAGACAGTTCCAACGTCTAGTATAGCTTATTTTGTAGTAGTGATTATTCAATAATAAAACATCATACCCATACCTTATAGGCAATTAATGTGGCCTTTTTTTATCTACGTGGGGCTGATGCCTCATCTACAGGTTCAACAACATTTTATTCATCCTGTGGAGGTTCAGTAGGACATGAAACATTTTCAGATGATTCTTGAATTTCTTCGAGTTGCACCTTTCTCCCACTAACTCCTTTGGAAAGAAACTCTTTCACCGAGAAGATATCATTACGGGAAACAAACACTTTGTTATCAACTCGATTATAAAAATAATATCCTTTAGTTTCCTTATGATACCCACAAAGAACCACTTATCAGACTTGGAAGTGAGTTTATCAGTCATCAAACATTTGATATATACCTCATTGCCACATATCCTGAGAAAAGACAATCCATGACTTTTTTCCGTTTCATATCTCTTATGGTGTCTTCTCTACAGTTTTTGATGGAACCCTATTTAAAGTGAAAGCAGCTATTTCTAGAACGTATCCCCAGAATTGCAATGAAAGATTAGATTAACTCATCATTGATCGAACCATGTCCAACAATGTTCAGTTCTATTGTTCAAACACCCTATTCCATTGAGGTGTCCCCGGCGGAGTAAGTTGTTGAACAATTCCACATTTCTTTAGATGATCACCAAACTCAGGGCTCAATATTCTCCTCCACGATCAGATCGTAGACATTTGATTGTCTAGCCAAGTTGATTATGTACTTCATTTTGAAATTCTTTGAACCTTTCAAAGAATTCCAACTTATACCTCGTCAAATAGACATAGCCAAATCTACTGAAATCATCAGTAAAAGTTACAAAGTATTGAAAAGCACCTCTAGCCGAAGTGCTCGTTGGTCCACATACATCTGTATACACAAGGGTCAATAAGCCACTTACCCTCTCACCTCTAGTCGTGAAAGGTGCATTCGTCATCTTGCTAAGTAAACAAGATCCACATGTTTCAAATGATTCAAAATCAAATGAGTTTAGAAAACCATCTTTATGGAGCCTCATCACGCACTTCTCATTTATATGGCCTAGATGACAATGCCAAATAAAATTTAAATTTAAATTTAAATAATTAGGTTGAAGTCTCTTAGCATTAATGTTACAGATGGGCTCATCCTCAAGATTCAAAACATACAATCCATTCACCAATTGAGTATGACCATAAAGCATATCTTTAAAATAAATTGAACAACAATTGTTCTTTATTATGAACTCATAACCTTCTATTCCTAAACATGAAGCAGAAATAATATTTTTGCTTAAGGCAGGAATATAATAACAATTATTTAATTTCATAACTAATTCCGAGGGTAAAACTAATGGTAAAGTGCCAATAGCTAATGCAGCAACTCTTGCTCCATTGCTCACGTGAAGATCAACATCTCCTCTTGCCAAGCTTCTTCTCCTTATCAGTCCCTGCGTCGAATTGCAAATATGAGCAACCGATCTAGTATCAAATACCCAAGAACTAGTCAGAGAAGATGCGAGATCAATTTCTATAACATTTATACTTGAACTGGAAGTCTTACTTCCTTTATTATTTTTCATCTCTGCTAAGTACTTCTTGCAGTTTCTTTTTCAATGCACAGTCTCATGACAATGGTAACATTCTGATACAGGTTTAAGACCCAGCTTGATCTTCTTAAGCTTAGGCTTGAGACTCTCGATCTTATTTTGAGTCTTTTTTTCCCTTTGACTTACCATTCTTCTTGAATCTAGTAGTCTTTTGAACCATCATCACATGATTAGAACTTTTCTTGACGCTTTACTTAGCACCCTTAAGCATGCCATGCAACTCGGTCATTGATTTCTTCATGCCATTCATATGAAAATTCAATACGACAGGCTCAAAGCTCGCAGAGAGCGATTGGAGAATCACATCAGTAGTCTTATACTAAATTTTTAACGGAATTGCTAAAAAACTGTCGTATGTTTTTTTTGAGAGAAAACAATCGATTTTCTGACCTTACAATTTTACTTGGAGATTCGTGTTTCGGCTGGCAACATCGTCTTCTCCGGGATTTGCTAAATAACATTTGTTTTCTTTTGTCAAAATAGTCAAATTTTCATCAGTCCAATATACTTTGAAATTTACACTTTTTCTCATACGATGAATTTGGTCCGAATTTATTATAATTTTTTTCGAACCATAACGGGTTCACCACATTACCATATTTTGTTGGTATAGAATTTTAATTTTTGTCTTTGTTTTCATCTTTATTTTTACTAAATATCTCAAAGTATATGTTAGATTTTTAATCATGTGATGGAAATATGAGTTATGAAGACTTTCGACAATAATTACAGTGATTAAGAATGAAAATTACATACATAAATTCTTGTTATTTATGTATAATGAAGTTATAAATGAACTAAAATTTGACTGTTTTGGGTTGAGAAAATAGTCAAATATTGTATAAATGCACCCGACTTTTAATGTCTAGTACTGTTGTGTTTTCTTTTATCTGGGTGTTGTTCTAGTTATGAAAAGCGTATTATTCATATTGTGTTCGGAGAGGCTATGCGATCCTTCAAACCTTCCATTCCAACGATTACTATCTGACCCTACCTAGCACGGACTAGAGAATAATGGGTTGAGCAGTATTTATCACTGGATGTTATGCATGCACATGGACAATTTAAATCGTTGAAACAGAGAGACTAACTAACACCCCGATTAATGCACCACATTCTGTCCTCTATCATGTCAAGTTAACGGATGGGCCTGTACGTCGAGATTAACTACCAACAATATGAGATGACAAAATAGAATGTCGACATTTGCTAATCGCATGGACAAGTAGTGCTGAAGTATCAACATCAAATTGTTATCGTCCTAAATCTATAATCTATTTTGGGTAGCAGCAGATGAGATGAGATATTAAAAGGTTTACAGAAGTTTGATAATGGACTATAGCATATGTTTGTTAGTCAGATGGAGTAATAAACTAGTCCTGTAACAGAAGTATATATTATCCAGATTAACTAGGCATGACGAGGACCAACCACTCGCATATGCGTTGCATGTCCTGCCCCTGTGTCCTTGATTTCTTAACTACTATAATTCAAAGTTTACCCTAACCCACCTCAGTGCCCGCCTTTCTCGCTGACACCTCTGTTGAAAACGCAGCGCCGATGTCTTTTCTCTTCTCACAACTGCTATTCCTCCCCCACGGTCTCCTGCCATTCTCCATGTTCTCCTGCCGTTCCCCTTTCCACACCCCCGCCATTCCCCTCCCCTTTCCCCTGTCTCCACCGAATGCAAGAGTAGGCCGCCGACTTTGCGGAGTGCTGGGCGCCGTGCCGAGCCCCCGTCCGTGAGGTGGGCTCGCGCCGCGGTGGTGGGCAAGGAAGACAGGGCCGACCTCCCTTCCGTGGCCGCGGCCGCGGCCATCCTGCTCGCCGGAGCGCAGTCGCAGCATGCCATCTTTTGCGAAGAGCTCGTGAGGAAGGCCTTCTCCACGGCCGAGGCAGCTCACCATGCCCAGGTGCTCGATCGTATCCCTCACTCACTCACAGTTTGCGCGTATTTGCATTTGGTGTGGCTTGTGAGACATTGAAGTGACCAAACTCCGTTTCTTGGGTGGGCGTTTGGTGCTTTCTCCATATGCGCGTGAGCGGTGACCCTTACCCGTAGCACTGCGTGGAGACGGTGGCGCTGCTCGCAAAGCTCGGAGTCGGCCCTGCCATTGTTGCGACCAGGCTGCTGCACGACACGGTCGATGACGCTGGCCTGGACTATGGTTCCATCTCCGAGCAATTCGGTGCTAGCGTGGTCGACCTTGTGAAGGGGGTAGTGATTTGCATTCTTTAGCTACTATTAACTGTGATTTGGAATCCACAATATAAATTTGCTCTACAATTTTATTTCATCGTAGAAGGTAGATACCACACACAATGTAGCCTTGTGGATTCCAAGTATTGCGATACATTGGATGTCTGCTGACCTCAGCATTAGCTTCCTTTGTTGTTGTGGATGGGGCTCCACCTATAAAGGTATGTGAATATCTAATAGGCAAAATTTTCATTATTATATCTGAAGTTCAAAACAAGAATGCAATATAGTGTTTTTATGCTCCCATGTGCAGATCATTCAAGATGTTTAGAGACATTCAAAAGCGAGAAATAGTCTTTTTATTTGCTAAAAATTATTGTTTGTACTCTCTTGTTTTAATGTCATCATGAGGCGCTCTATAATGCTTACCAATTATATTTGAACTAACCTAAACTTTCTAACTTGATAATAGTTCTACGTTTTTGAGTTTAGTTTAGCCTCGCGATTTCAGAAGTAGAATGTGCATTTTTTTTAACTTCGTATGCATCATGGTTAGGTCAACATATTGCACCTCCTGTTCAAGTTTGGTTGTGGGGATTTTGTTAAGCATTTAGATTTCACTAATAGTTGTTCAACTTCAGGTTTAACCAAACTTGATTCATATATATATATATATATATATATATATATATAGGGCTCAACCAAGTTAGAATCTACTGTAAACTTGAAATTAGATGTCGATTTGGTTCGTTTTTGAAATTACATGTTCTCTAATACTTACAATGATTCCAATAGAGACATATGTGAATGCTTTGATCTCTGAATAGTTAATGCGAGCTCAAACACTATTTTTTTGAACTTTGCAATCTGTGTACTAATAGATTAGCTAAAATACAGTATGTTCAATGTAGATTTTTTTTCCATTTATAGAGTAAAGCAAATAACTGCATATTCTCATTCTCCTTGTCCCTTCTCATGCTTTGCAAGTACCCTTCCGCCTCCTCTTCCATTTTGTCACTTCCAGAGCTTCTCACCATTTTTTGGCATCTGAAGGTAAGAGTCCATCTAATCCCACTCATTATTATTAGTGTTTTTTCTGAATTTTTCAGGGAGCTCATTGTACTACTTGTTTTACTTACTTTACTCTAGTTGTATTTTAGTTAACCGAGCTAGATGATCCAGATAGTACAATTGATGACATTTTGCATCCAATTGTTGGTTTCTTGTTATGCATATTGCTTAGTTGTTTTAGATGCTAAAGTATTTCATTGGTTCAAATAGTTTTGTGAATCCTTTACATGTATTATTCTTTATGCTTGGCATGCTTTTGGAATGATACTCTGTTTTAGATTAGTAATGGCCACATTCATGTAAAAGGCTTTCCCCCTCAATTTGTTATGTTGGACCCTTTGCAGTGCTACTACAAGTTAGATGCATATAACAGTGTCATTTCTAACTGATGTACAATGGTTTGAAATAGTGTTATAGAATCTAAAATGTGTTCCAAATATTGGGGATTGATCAAAGTAAAGCTAACTATCAAGGTCCTCACCCATTTTATTTTCTAGGCTATTCTGGATGTATCATACGTAGTCCGCATAGTTAGGTTTTTAGGTTACATCTTGGTTTTAGTTCAGTTTTGTTTTCGACGTTTTGAGAGGCTTCCTTTAGTTTTGATGAGCAATAAGTATTACTATTACTATTACTATTATTATTTGTCCCCTTCATCTCAGGTAAGTCTATATTACCATACTTGATGAAGCGCCATAGGCATTGTAAGACCTTTGTGGGCTAGATTTCGGATTGTCTTGAAGAAAATAGGTTACTGTCACTTACTAAGACCTGAGTTAAGGTAGAGGCTAGGTTTCAGATTGTCTTGTTCCTTATATCATGTCAGTACTAAGTGCTAACCAATTAATTACATTAGCTTGTATTTCTTGTTTACTTGGCATATGCATGTCATGGATCATATGAATATGGAAGTGAATATCTTCTTGGAATTGATTATTGTTCTTGAAAGAAGAGACTGGCCATTTAGGTTCTACCCACTAAAATTCTAAAAGTTTATCTCGGCTCGGCCTTTTGGGTTTCAGATTTATAAAATAGCCTTGTTTTTTTGTTCATTCAATGCTTTAAACTCATCTAACTATGTGTTTTTATCTACAGGTACTTGAGAAATATTTTCTAGAGGTGTCAAGATTGAGTCCATCAATTGGAAGGCAAGGAAAAGCTCCACGCCGTCAGAGGCTTCGGAATGTTTTGGAATCCCATATGGCTTTGGGGAAAATTGAAGATTTACCCTACTCTACTTTAAAGGAACAAAATATTACCGTAGATGGTTCGCTTCCCACTAGGGATGGCAATCGGACGCGGCGGGTACGGGTAGTGCTCGCCCATACCCATACCGCGACCCGATTTCCCGACGGTATACCTTGAAGGACGACGGCGAAAACCTCGCCCATACCGTCGCTCATGGCATGCCCATTTACCCGCGAATAATGCATCGCCGCCCGTGGTTACCCATCGCCCGCGGACATGCTCGTTACCCGCAAGCAATGCATACATCAAGTTCATCATAATTCACACATCAATGGTGCATCACACATTCAACAACTAATAAAGTTCATCACAATTCACATATCATGTTCGACAAGACAACTAATCAAGTTCAACAAATAAAATACAAATACAAATTGATATAGTTTCTTACACATGTGGGTAGATTACGGGTAATCGGGCGAAGCGGGTACGGGTAAAGTTTACCCATGCCCATACCCGTTTACCCGATGGGCAAGGAATTGTGCCCGTTTTCATACCCGTGGGCAAAGAAAGACGCCCATACCCGCCTCCATTAGGGTATTCGCCCGCGGGCACGCGGGTAATCGGGCACAATTTCCATCCCTACTTCCCACAGAACCTATTGATCTTAAAGGGACTTTTGGATGTTGCAGCTATGAGCTTTCGATAGGCTAATACCTTTATCCATTTTGCATCATTTACACTTTACAAATTATGGGTGTCTCTCTTAGTTTATAACTAGGTAATGAATAATACTGGCAGGTGATACTTATTCAACTTCCGGAGGTGTTGATTCAACCATATCTGGAGTTGACATGGGAACAGGTGTCATCTATCTTGGTGAATGCCACAAGTTCACCCTTTTCAAAGATTCCACAATATATGGATTAGGTCGCCTTAGCTGTGGTTTTGTGGAAGATGTTAGTCTACTTGAAATATGGAAGGACGTGCAACCCTTCACTCTATGTTTTATTGGAACACCTGTAATACCCTGGAAACGAAACGGGTAAAGAAACGAATCGGGTAATTTGAATGGGTGCCGGGAGAAAAGACAAATAAAGAACTAGAAATTCATGTTCAAAGACGGGGTTTTATGTGTTTTCTCGCCAACCTGGGCCGCGGGCCGTGACCCAGGAGGCCCAAGAGGGGGAGCCGGCCAAAGGGGGGAGGCGCCCCAAACCCTAGCCACCTCTCCCACTCCTCCTCTTCCTACCCCAAGCCACCACCCCCTCCCCATCTTGGCGCCTCCCTGCTGCCCCTGCTGCCGCCCCTCCCTGGTTGTGGTGCTCCTACTCCCCCGAAGTCGAGTGCTCCTGCCGATCCCTCCTGCTGCTATCCCCGGGCATTGGTTTTCGCGTGTGGTGGCCGGCCAGGAGAAGGAAGGAGAGAGGAGAAGGGGGGTCATCTTCTCCAAGCCTCGTTCATCGTCCTCCTGGGTTCTACAAGGGTAACGAGGTGTTTTCTCCGCTGTTTGATATTGTTTAGTTACGAATTCGATTAGTTTGATTGGATTGAATTGGTGCTGTTAGAAATTCAGATTCTATCTAGTAGGTTGCGTGGCCGATTTTGGGTCCTTAGAGGCCGAATTGGAGATTTCCACCTCCTAGATATTTGTATCCACTATTCTTGGCTTTCCATAGCCGCCAACATCACAAGATTCCGATCTACGGTTCAAAAGTTATGATATAATATTTCCACACTGTCCTGACTGCCTGATGAGAATGAACTGTCTAGTTGTCATTTAAAATATGAATAAGTTAATGGCAGATTCATGGTTCTAACCCAACTAAGTTATTGTAGAAAATTTTATAATATTTCCAGATTGATAAAGAACACCCCAATCGGAATTGTAGATTAAAAGTTGTGATATGTTCTTCACTGCTTTTCCGTTCGTCTAGACAGAGTCTGTTTTGTATTTTCACTTATTGGATAGCATTTTATTTTGGCTGAATTGGATGATCTTGTCAACTAGAATTTTGTAGATATGTTTGTTAAGTTTTCATAGGATCTGGTCTCATCTCGTTCGAGTCCCAGATTAATAAATATGAATTTTTTCGTGCTGATGTCCAGACTCGTTTCGGCGATTGAGTTGCCCGTTTTCAGATTAAGACTACTAGTTAACTCTAGGGTTTTCGGAATGTGTTGTAGAGCGTCTCCGTAGCATTTTATATCATGTCGCTCTTATTTCAAGTACATACTTGTGTAGGCGGCGAGACGTCGAATTTAGGAGCACCTTCGTTGCCTCCTAGCGCGTCACAACGCGGAAGGCAAGTACTTTGTAATCCTTTATGGTTGAATGATGAGTGTTGGTGTATATACTGTTATTTATATGTACCATGATTACATTTTATATATTTGTTCCTTTCAAATGCACTACTTCCATGATTAGATATGTTCTCATTCATTATTCATATTTCATAACATGCACATCTTGTCATGTTCTATCCACGGGAGTGGACTATAAAGACCCATCAATTCCAGTATGGGCACGTAAGACCCATCATTCCAATGTGGGCAGAGTTGGACACCCATATGAAACATTCTTCATATGGAATTTGGATCCCCGTATTTTTTTTTTAAATGCGGGCTTAAGTAAACACCGACGGGTGTGTCACTAGCTATACCGGTATGAGCATGTGTGTAGTCCATTCCTTTCAATACATCCATACATTCCATTCATTCATTTATACATTTAGTGTTATGTTCATACTCCGTAAATGTTGTTGCCTTGTTCAATTATTTACTGTACTTGCTGAGTCTCGGACTCATTCTTGCTTTGTTTGTTTATTTTAGGTGAACGTTGATGATGACTCTATTGGGAGGGAGTAGGCACACACTATTCATTCATCTCACCATATTACGTTTTCAATAATAAGTCTTGATTATGTCTTCCATTTGTTATTTGAGGAACTGTAATAAATAAAGTAAGAAGTGGTTGATATTTCTCTCCATGATATGTTTACTTAAGTACTGCCGGTGGTCCTTGATCACCCCCTTGATATGATCATTTGGATTTAGAATTTATTCCTGCATTTGTTCTATTGTATGTTGATCCCTTTATGCCTTTAGATGAGCTATTGTTTAAAATAGTTCTAAATTATGGTCGTATGTTAGATCCTTTGGGTAATATTTTGACTTCCGAATAGCAAATGTGTTACAACACCCTTTCTTATTACGCCTTCTTGTTGTAGGATAATTCTAAGAAGTTAAATGCAGTACCTATTTATCAATTTTATATGTTAGTTATTAATCAGAGTGAAAATAATATCCTGGCTTATATGATGCTTTAGGTAAGATTGATAAGTATGTTTTTTTTTATATTATTTCAGTTGTAATATATTGCATAGTGCACTGGAAGCCCCACTAAAGGCCCATCATGATTATTAATTTTTGAACAGTACTCAAATTGAAAATACAAAATTGTGTTTCGGGTGGGTGGGTGGGTGAGACATGTATCAATGTAGTTACGCAAACCACAATTTATTGGTATATTTTAATACTGGGACAAGATGAATGTAATGGAGAATAACAATGTATATTGTTTATGTTGCAAAATAATCTAGGGCTAAACTAATATATTATGTTATGCCATGCGGCAGTGGAGATATCAGATATTTAGATTATGTTCATACATACTATAAAATTGCTCAACAACTAATATGTAAAACATGTTTGTCCAATGCCTTTCTACCGTTTTATATTCATAAACATTTAGTAGTAGTTGGGATATATCAAGTCAATCCCCCATTGTGAATCGAGTCGGGAATGGAAGTCAACATTAACTTGAACTTCCAAAGATAACAAACTATGAACTCAAATTTTAATTTCCGGGTAGAAGTAGTAGCAGGTGGTGCAACAGGTGGAGTTAATGCTTCTATTTATGTGCAACGGGTGGAGTTAATGCTTTTATTTATGTAAGTGTGAAATAAAATTGATATTTATTATGCGGTTTAGGATACCGTCTGCTGATATGCATCACTCTCTTTTAAAATTCCATTACAACACACCGGCATTCTACTAGTTAAGCAAATTAATTCCCAAAGTGCACCGTAATTGCGAATCAAGTAGGCATTATTTTCAACCGAAACATGTCCTTCATTTCGCACTTGCTTTGCCTCCAATATTTTATAGCACCGCTAGGCCTAACAGATTGGGCTGAGTATAGCACCGCACTGGCCTCTATGATGGGCCAAGTTTCCTTGTCATGTAACGTATGGGCTACTTGTTTTCTCCTCGTGTGTCAGAACAGACGGGCCGCCATTCTCGCGTGTACATCAGATGTAAATGAGAAACAAAAATAAACACGAGACAAACACACAAATAAGCTAGCTATACGATCCCAGCCCACGTTAATCGCTATGGTCGCCTTCTTCTTCCTCGTGATCGATCAACTTCCAGTGCCCATCGGCGCCCCTCGCCATGCCTTTGTTCCTCTGCACGCTCCACGCCGGCGGCACGTGCTACCCCTCCTTCAGCGCGTCCACGTTCTTGTTCACCAGCGCCACGTCGCGGTCCATCTCCAGGTTGAACCCGCCTCGCTTCCCCTGCGTCCCCGCGACGCCGTGCAGGTAGCACTCCAGGCTGTGCCACGCCGCCTGGCTGCCCGGCGACCTCAGGTACGGCTACGGGCGACCTGCCCGTGTTGACCAGCAGCTCGACGCCGACGTCGACGTACCCCGTGGGCGGGTAGATGGGCACGATGTCCGGCGCGTTGCAGACGCGGAGCAGCCGCAGGCAGGGCAGCTCGTCGAAGAGCTTCTTGAAGCTGGAGTCCCCGACGCGGGGGCAGCCGAAAGCGACCGCCGTGACGGGGCAGGCCGCCCGAATGCTGGTGTCCTCGTCCTTGTACATGTCCATTAGTCTCCTGATCTCATCCAAAATCTGGTTGCAAAGATGGATAGATTTACGGCGTCAAGATCTAGTTGACAGATGCGTGCTGCGAAAAAATTGTCAAGCACTTTGTGAATGATACATATCACAAAAAACGAAGATAAGCGTGGTGTTGGCGCATGGTTCTAATTTTTTACTACTAGCCCCGTACTTTGCTGCAAATTTTTTAAAAAAATCATTGCCATGTCGTATCGAATTGTCAATCGTTATTGTGATCAACGACGTGATCCAAACTATTGATGCTCTACTCAACGATTCAACCGAAAAAAAAATGGGGCACGGCCACCACTCTAATTATTAAAATTTTAAATAGTAGATCTTGACTGGCCGAGCCCGACCTGGGCTGCCGTCCCAGCCGAGCCCGTGTAAACATAAGCCTTCTGCCATTCGGTGCGAGTGTGATATGAACATGCCGGCCGTTCTGGCCATACAAGCCACGTGCTCGGAACCAAGCCGAAACGTGCACGATCGAAGCGAACTTCACAGATATGATGTGATGAATGATCAAAGTCGCACCAAACCGTCGTGGTGCTGGCGCATGAAGACCAGAATTCCAGAAATGGCTAAATGTAAGCTCTAAAAAAATCCATAAATACAAAAATATGATATTTTTTTTTAAAAAAAATTATGTGAATATCGGTTGCTATCATTTTTGCCTGCATTTTTTTAAGCTTATTTGAGTCTCATATGTTCTTTTGCTAGCATAAGTAATAAGAAATGAAAGTCTTAAAGTACATAAAACCCTATCGACATAAAATTATAAAACAGAAAACTTTGATATGGAAACCTTAGGAACATAAATGGTCTGAGCAAACTAAAAACTTAAAAGCATTGCTATTCTAAAAATTCTACATGTAGTATAAATCCTAAAATCATAGGTATAGAATTCTAAAACCTAATTCTCTGAATATTCAAAAAGTCTAAATTAGAATTGTATAGCAAGTATCAGAGTTGATAAATATCCAACAAGAATTCTCTTAGCAAAAATCAGAAAAATAGCAATCACTATGCTTTTCCCTAACCTATTCTTTTTTCCCTATCTACTGTTTCTCTGGCCAAGCCAAACCATGTTGCAACCTCACTCCTTGGGTCAATTTGGCAGTGCATGATTTTCTTCTCCCTCATCCATTTTTTCCTTAGTCATGCCAGCACCTGGTTTTCCTTTTTGCCCAGCCGAACTAGCATAGGCACCATCTCTCTCTCTATCTATCTCTCTCTCCCTCTCTCCCAGCTCCACCAACTCTGGCATCCATGCCACATCGCTCGGCCATTACTCGCCATTGCTCAACCCGTCACACCGTCTGCACTGTGCTGCTAACCCTGTCGAAATCATGAACCACTCCTCAGTGCCAAGCCGCACCGAATGCATCGCAGACTCTTGGGCATCTCCACCCCATTGCTTATATATGGTAACCCCAAGCCCCCTCACGATACCAGTGCTAGTCCCACCTCCTTCATCCCTCAAACGAGTTTGAGAGCTCGCTTCGACCGAGCGCCACCACAACACTGCTATCACCATTAACACCCATCAGTGAAGCTCTTCCCTCCTTATATATGTCAGTTCATATTCCATGACCCAAGAGACATTTCCCCTCAGTTGATTCCATTATTTGTTCACAGGAACCGCTGCCGACCTCATTCTTCCTCCCCACAGATCAGAATAGCAAAAGCAGTTGAATCGACGTCGCCAGCCATCACCACTGGTTGGAGCTTCTCTCGCCGTCGCTGATTACCATCGCCAGACCATCTCTGGCTAGCTCGTCCCCTCCGTGTCATATCGGTACGTTCCTAGTGGCCACTAGATGCTCATGTTCACTCTAGTTGCGCGGAATCATTACCGGATCAACGAATGTGTTGTAGACCTAAATTGTAGTCGAACCTCCTTCCGGCCAGATAGTTGAAACCCCTTCCGATCAGGTAGCCGAAACGATAAACAATACTCGAAATGATGAATAGTACTCGAAATGATGAACAATACTCGAAACCCCTTCCGACCAGATAGTCGAAATGATGAACATTACTCGAAACGATGAACAATACTCGAAACCAAGAACTCGTATACGGATTAGCAACCGACTCGGAAACAACTTACTTCATCTACTCGGATTCTATGTCCAACACTGGACACGGTAATGAAAAACGGAAACTAACAAAATCTGCTCAACTAAATTGAAAACACCTAATTTGGAGTTCATTTAGCTTTTTGAATGCAATCTGAATTCATATGTGCTTATTTGAATTTTGGTTAAATTTTACGTGTAAAATATATGAAGCTCCCGAAGACCCTCTAGTATACTAAGAGCAAGAACATCAGTACCTCGACCAAGGCGAATCAACACTTTGATCATATTGCACCTACTTTTTGCAATTATATTATTTTAAATTATAAAATTGCATTGCTATGATTTACACAACTATCTTGGTCGAGCTCATAGTTAATGCCTTAATAATAATTGTGTAAAAAATTCCAATCCTTGAACTTAGCATTGCTTAGATACATTGTCATGAGAGCATTGAATTTCCCGACAACAATCATTCAAAACATGAAAATTGGATTTGGGCAGTCAAGGCTGGAGCCTAGCTGGTATGTTGGACTAAGGTTATTTTAAAAACAAAGGGAAACTTGAAAAACTGATTTTGACTCGGGCAGCTAGAAAGAGAGGCTAGTGCCGAGTGTATGACAGAGTGGGTATGGGGTAGTACCGCATGAGTCAATAAAGGATCGAATTCTTGTGATAACTTCTCATGTAAAAATAGTGTAACCACAAGTCTATAATGGGTACGATCTGGCTAACTAATTTGTTCTCCTCTACATGGCTTCACCGTGTTGATATGTGATCCGAATTCTAAAGAGGCCAAGGTCCGCAGATGCGGAGCGTCATGTCGATAGACTTGGTCCATACGGAGGCCCACGACGTAGCCCGAGGGTGCATGGGGCGGAGCCCCCAGTGATACGAATTCTTCTACTTTTTCGGATTTGTTTCCGTCTTCGAGTTGAGTCAGTTTTATACCACCATATATACCACTTGTAAGCCGCACGTGAAGAGTTGACGACTCATGAAAATCTCTGCATTTTATAAACACTTTTTCTGATATAGTGAAGATCGTCATCATGCACCCATGGTTTTTTCCCGAAAGAGTTTTCCACGTAAAAATCGGTCTCCCTGTTCTTGATCTACTTTGTTATTTGCCTGTCGATTTCTAACACGCCGTCGGTCAAGTACGTGGCGTGGGTAAAAGAGTAAAAGAAGCTAAAGATAAACCACAAATGGGAGGCCTCCCGGGGGCAAGGCCCAAGGAGGTGATACCTAGTAGAGGCCCATGGCAACTTCGACTACTTTGGACTCAGACGAGGAAGGAGAAACCGTGGATCAACGCGAGTATCGCAACATGATTGGCTCCCGCTTTACCTGACGGCCTTGAGATCGGACATCTACTTCGCGGTCTACCTCTGTGCGAGTTTTCAGGCATCTACGAGGACTTCCCATCGCCAAGCCGTCAAGCGCATCTTCAGGTACCTTCACTCTACCCTTTAGTATGGCATTTGGTATTTCTGCTCATCTTTCTTATCCATTCGAGGGTTTTCTGATTTTGATTTTACGGGTTGTCAGCTAGATAGGAAGAGTATCTCAGACACTTGTCATTTCTTAGGCACTTCTCTTGTCTTTTGGTCTTCTAGGAAGCAGTCCTCTATTGTACAATCCACTGCAAAAGCTGAGTATGTAGCTGTAGCTAGTTGTTGTAGTCAAATTCTATGGATGGTGTCCACCCTTAAGGACCATGGGTTAGCTTTTGATAGTGTTCCTCTTCTCTGTGATAACACTACTGCCATTAATATTGCTAAGAACTCTGTGCAACATTCTAGCACCAAGCACATTGACATTCGTTATCACTTTCTTAGAGACTATGTAGAGAAGAGTGATATTGTGCTACAATTTATGGAGCTCGAGGCTCAGTTAGCTGATATTCTCACCAAGCCTTTGGACCCAAGTAGGTTTGCCACCTGAGGAGTGAGTTAGGGGTAATTTACCCCTATGGGTTGGTGTGAGGGGGAGTTGTTTCTCTTCTGAGTTTTCCTTGTTCATATGATCTTTTCTTAATCTTCTTCTGAACTTACTGATCTTTTTAGGTTTTTGAGTTTCTTGCATCTCATTGTATCATATTGCATTCATATGAAAATCACAAAAAGATGCATTGTAATATAAACTTTACTACTTGTCCTTTAAATTGATGAAGCTATGCTTATTACCCTCTCGAGCATTAGTGTTTCAATTCTTGCTCAATATCATGTCTAGTTCCTTGACTTGCTATAATTATCATGCTTTCACGTATTTATGTCTTTGCTTAATGAGCTAGATTTTTAAGACAATTTGAACTAAAGATTGTAATTTGTGGATCTTTTAGCTAGTTGCATAATTATTGATCTTTTTGGGAAACTGGCCATGTCAAAACTGCTTTGTAAGCTCTTGAATCTAGGATTGAACATTCCTTGAGCTTCTTGTTCCTTTGCGAATCTGAAATTGCTCTTGTGCAAAAGAAATTTTTTAAGGTTCTCATGAAATTAATTTGTGCCAATCTTTTCTCACGAGACTGCATGTCAAAGATATGAACTTGGAGATAGCTTGATGATTCAAACGATTTTATGGGGACTGCTTATCAAAATTAACATGAACCTCAAGGTTTGTCGCCCTGATTGAATCTTAGGAAGAGTTTGTGGATGGCTCCTAGTTCAGTATTTTCTTCATTAAGATAGACCTTTAATCAATGTCAATACTCATTGCAAATGAAAATGTTGTTAAAAATTAGGTGATTGAGGTATCTTGAGCAAAATGATTTTTTTTGGAGTTTTTGTCTCTAGAATGATCTTTGTTAGCTTCTTGATCTCACATTGGCATTCTGTGATCGCCATTATCACTTTAGGATCTCTTCTGATGAACTTGCTAACTTTGAAGCTTTGCTCAAATTGTTACAATTCATCGCTTTATCTTGAGCCTTCTAGTTTAGTTTTGATATATATGTCTTAACATGATATTGCTAGCGCCTTCAGGCTTGATAGGTATTGAGTAATAGTAGAAATGCTAGGTTGTTCTTTTGGGTAATCTCTAAAATTTCTTGTACTGAAAAATTAAAATATACAAAAAATGCAACCTCTCCATTGCATTTAATGCATGCTCTTTCTTATGCTTTTTCGTTAGTTCCGTATTTGTCATCTCTGGATGAGAGGAATGTGTGGTTTCTTGATGACTCCATTGTCAAAGGGGAAGAAGATATAGCTAAAATGTTTAAAGGGGGAGTTATTCAAGAAAAAGGGGAGAAAATAAAATTCCTTCGAAAACTGATGATCATAGTGAGGGAGAGCATCCTTTTCGCATTCTTTTGATCTTATTGTCATTTCTGAACTCGAATTGCAATTCTTAGAACCTCACAATGATCAAACGTCAAATTGAACTTGTAACACCACAGCCCAACATTGAGCTTAGAACGCCACTAAACTACTATAACCATCTAATTTACATCAACTTACTATAAAACTTCAGCAAGCATAACAATATTAAAACCCATCCACGGGTCGCATTAACACAAGCATAACACTATGATACTCATAGATAAATTAGACCTAGGAGCATAGCAAAATAATAAACCAAGATTAACATAAACCAACAAACAAACAAGCCACATTTCATATAGGTAAAGTTGCATAATTTAACAATTTACTTAGATATGCGATGCACCAACATGCTCATGCTCATATGCATCTCATCAGCTGATACCGGTATAGCGGAGTGTTCACCCGTCGATGACACACTCTATCCTTCACTCCCGTGAAGTCCCCACCAAAGTAGGATTTCATCTAGAGCTCTCCGGACTAGTCATGTAACGTTCTCACCGACCTCACCGGAATAGTTACATGGCTTTCTCACCGACCTGGCTCATGCAACCCCTGTCATGATGAATGTAAATGATGCGACATCTTTATTTATTCATCAACATAGTCCATCTCATTAACTCAATATCTCCTCCTCATTATCTCAATATCATAGTCTCATTCACTCAAGGTCATCAATATCATGTATAAGAATATGCTGAACGAAAGCATAATAAATAGCATGATAAGTAACATCAATGATCATGGTGAACAACTCATTGTTCACCACTCTACCATGTACTTGCCTTCCGCGCTGTGACGAGTTAGGAGGCAACGACGGAATTTCTCCACTCCCTGCCCCACCGCCTACACAAATATTCATTCGAAATAAGAATAACAAGACAGGACGTGGCTACAAGCGTTTTACCATAACCCTCTATCTAATCAACAAAACCAAAAACTCAAAATGACGAATTAACTAATCAGCCAATATCAGCCCTTCTGAACAGCAGTACGAGAAAAATCGTAATTAAATATCTGTAACTCCGAATAACTTGAAACCAGTACTCAAATACTCTTAAAGTAACAGGCTACGAAACTCTAGTTGGTGGAATCCTTTGATTCGGCCAAAACAGTGGCCTAAATAACAGTTTAAAACACTAACAGATATCTGCCCAGATTTCAGAACAGTGGTAAAGAAAATGACTTAACTTTTATTCTACTGATCCAATGAAGGTGATCTTTATCAACTTGGAAAGATAATTTAAAGGGCTACAATAACCTATTTGGGTGGGAGTTCTGAATCTGACTGTAACTTGATCAAAACTGACGAGCAACTGACAGTCTCCAAAATCTCTGACAGACAGAGTAGTGTGCGGTTAACAAATTCATATCTCCTAAACCACAGGGTGGAATCTCGTGATCTCGGTGCCAAAAGAAAGCTAAGGAAACCAGGAACATAACTCTAGGAGACGACAACCCGAGATTCGGCCTCTAAGTAATTCATAATAGCCCGACAAGAAAATCTGTCAAAACACATCAGCTGTCTAGGACAGTCGCGGTAAAACTACCATATCTCCTAAACCGTAACTCCAAATCAAATGATCTCGGTGCCTAAATAAAGCTAAGATCAACGGCTACAACTTTCTAAGAGGTGGGAAGATCAGAAAACGTACGAAACTTACCCAAATCTGACGAACAAGTCTGACGTACGACAGGGAGGAGGGTGGCGGCCGGTTGGAGAGGGGGAGTAGGGGGTGGCGGCTTGGGGAGGGGTGGGAGAGAGGGGATAGGCTAGGGTTTGGGGATGAGGAAAACCCCTTGGTTGGCCTCTCTCATGGGCCCCTCTGGGCATGCGGCCTGTGCCCAGTTGTCGGAAGATCGCTGAAAACCCCGCCGATTCAGATTTTCCCATTAGCTCCTTCAAACTTCTTCTAATACGCCGATTACTTTTGGGGTATTACATTCTACCCCTTAAACAGATTAGACCCGAATCTACTCACCGATCTTCCGAAAGAAACCGCAGAATCGAATGAAATAACGATATCCCAAGCTTGGAATTGCTCGCCACTCACTTAACACTCGAAGCGGACCAAACGATGTGTACTTCACATAATGACCCGAGACGGTCAACGCGATATGCTAACTTCCAAATTTCTGAAATTTTCGGAAACCAAGAGAATCCAACTGGAACTAGAGAGTCCTCATCGCATCCACGCAATGCTAACTCTCCACCAAAAAGGTTAAATCCCAAAATTTGACATTTCAACACGAAAACAAATCCATTTTCTAAATAGGCGGTTCATTTAATGAACACCACGACACCAAAGAAGAAACCACTCGAATACCCAACTCAAATACTTCTTTTGGTTTGTCTGAATTAAAATGAATCAGACATGCCAACACAATGCCAACTCAAATTGCGGCTAACAACAGTCAACAACACATAACTCAAACGAAATCAGAAAAACGCTTCACTAACCGAGGAAACATCTTTTTCCTCAGTTTCTCTTTTAGGAGTAAGACTTCTCTCAAACCTTGGAATTCGAATTCATCTCATACCACATGAGCTTAAACCTTTTAATTGAATATCCTCAAATTATGCTCAAACTGAAATACATCATTAACACCATTGTGAAGAGGCTCCATTGAATCCTCCAATTACTCTAGGCATCTCATTCTACTAATCAACATTAATTTGATTGAAGGCACCCAAAGCGCCACAAAATAGATCCCACACAATCATATTACCTCTAATTTTCAAGAACAACTCAGAATCCTCAGTACACACGCTCATGTACTACATCAGAAAGGTTCTATCAATGATCATTCCACTGCTCAGGAAACTCTATTATTCCACTTTCTTTACACACACTCATTGTCTGACCAAAGGTCTAGCATAAAAATGTAAAGCCCAGATTCAACCTCTAAGACTCTTACAATGAACTTCTGGTATACTTGATAGCAAATTCTTTGATCGGATAACTAAAATTCCTGGAATCCAAACAATATCCTCAATCATTAATATCAACATTCCTCACTAATCAAGTAACTGCCTAATGTGATTAGCTTCACCAAACTTGAACCCACTAAACCACACTATTCCATTTCACCCACACGATCAAGAACATACACATTCGCAAGACTCTAACTAATTGACCAAGTTCCAAACTTTTGAATATTTCAATATTCCACCGACATGAACAAGGGTTCTTGAATTACAATTCACTATTGGTTTTACTAGTTGTAACAACATAATCAGTTTTACCTCAACAACCATTATTCCTTTTGGATCCAATTCTCTACAAGATTTATATCACAAAATCAATTCTTCCTCCAATGCTCTTGAAATAACTTACAACATCAGTCTCACATCAACATATACTTGACCACTACTAACCGGATGCCATCAGATACCCCATAAGGTTTTGTAAAACAAATTGATGAAGTGGCAAATAAAATGTTTTTTTTTCAGCACCCGGGAAAAAAAATATTTTCTTTTCGCAACAAACATAAGACCGGGAGAAATAGACAAATAACAAGGATCTCGGAAAAGCAAAAGCGGAGACCACAATTGAGGGCACAAGTCCCACAAAAAGAGAATATGAAATCTCAAATAAAACAAAGTACCACTTTTGAAAATCGAGAAACTCCTATGGGGCAAAAATAGAAAGTTTAGGCACACTTCAAGTAAACTGTGAGTTACAAAACTTGACTTCGATCTCGAATACTTCTACTTCACTCTTTCTTTAACAAAGAAAGTAATTCTTTTTGATTATAATGTCACGTTGCCCACTCAAACAAGAAAAGTTGTAAGACTAAATCACATGTATCACTTAAGAACCAATAAGGCTTTCCAACAAGCCACTTGCTCAATGCATTTGTTTATCTCAAAGTCTCTCCTTTGAAGGGCCATCAGCGTTTCGGCGTCAAGGGCAAGTTAGCTCCTCGGTATATCGGTCCTTACTGTGTTATCGAGAAGAAAGGGACTGTTGCCTATAAGTTGGAATTGCCAGCTGCACTAGAGGGGGTACATGATGTGTTCCATGTGTCCCAATTAAAGAAGTGCCTCCGTGTTCCGACAGAGGAAGCTCCGTTGGAAACTCTCGATGTCCAAGAAGATTTGACCTATCGCGAGCACCTGCTCGCGATACTCGATGAGGTCGAACGAAGAACAAGGAATAAAACCATAAGATTCCTTAGAGTTCAAAGTGGTCGAACCATTTCGAAGATGAGGCTACTTGGGAAAGGGAAGATCGCCTCGTGCGTGCACTATCCATCCTTCTTTACCAAGTGAGCCAAATCTCGGGACGAGATTTTTGTAAGGGGGGGAGGTTTTGTAACATCCCAAAAATGGATTTGGGTTCAAATGTAAGAAAATCAGGAGAAATTAAAACTTTTCTTGCATCTTGAAGCCCTTGGTTGTTTCTGTAATTCTTTTGAGAAGAATTATAGAAGATCAAAACCAAATCCTCAATTGACTTCAACCAAAAACCTCCTTGGCGTAGATCTCATACCAAACCCTTGGAGATAGTTCTCCTGAGTTCTAGGGAGGCTTGGCAACACCTCTGAATTATCTCATGATTTTTAGAAATTATTTGGTAATTCTGGGAGGCAGGTCAAATCCGGTCAAACCCTATTTCTCCTCTTCCGAATTTCGGAGGAAAATTCAGGTATAAAACCCCGAAAATTTTATGGGAGGTTCCTCCTGCACAAGAATCTCCAGCTAAAATTTCGTAAAGTTTGGAGCTTGCTTGCTACCTTAAATAATCCCTTAAAAATCGCTTATTCAAATTCCAAACCCTAACTGGTTTTCACTGCTCCTTGGTGCGAGTTGGACTCTGCTCGAGCCACTTGACTTGGTTCAGCCCACTAGCCGTACTCAACCCGGTCGTTCGGGCGTGGGTCGTGGAGCCGTTGAATCAAGATCGAATGGCCTTCGACCACCGAACGGTGGAGCCGCATAACCACCCGGCCTAACCCACCGTTGGATCGCAGATCGCATCCGCCTTCGACCACCGAGAGCCGTGATCGCTTCAACCCGCCGATCTAGCCTAGCTGCTCGATTTCAACCGACGACCAACGAGTCGCTCTTTCCTCCGTCTGCGCGAGCCTCTCGCCATTGCGTCGCGCAGAGGAGAAAAGGTGGCGTGCGACCCACTCTATGTCCACCTTTAAACGGCTAGCTCGCGCGCATTAAATGCCGTCGCGACTCCAACCTCGTGAGGCCATGACCCAACCGCCCTATCGCCTCAAGTGCTCTCATGGCGTGTTGACCCGACCGAAAAATCCGCCGCTGCTCTCGCCATTGCCCTATTTAAACTCCTTTGTGCCTCTTTTGGTGAAACTTTTACTCCTCGTAGCTAGATTAGAATCAATTCGGATATTACTTGCTTTTGCATCATGCTTTGATATTAAATTATTTCAAATGGATGTTAAAAGTGCTTTCTTAAATGGTAAAATTTCCGAACTTGTATTTGTTGAACAACCTCCGGTTTTGAAGATCCTAAAATCCAAATAATGTCTATAAACTCTCTAAAGCGCCTATGGCCTTAAACAAGCTCCTAGAGCATGGTATGAACGACTTAGAGATTTTCTAGTCTCAAAAGGATTCAAAATTGGGAAGATTGATTCAACCTTATTTACTAAAGTTATAGATGATGATTCTTGTATGTCAAATTTATGTTGATGATATTATTTTTGGGTCTACTAATCAAGATTTTTGCAAAGATTTGGTGATATGATGTCTAGGAATTTGAAATGTCGATGATGGAGAATTAAGCTACTTCTTGATTCCAAATCAAGCAACTCAAAGATGGGACCTTCGTGACCAAACCAAGTATCAAAGAATTGATCAAGAAGTTTGGTATGGAGGATGAAACCATCAAGACTCCATGGCAACAAATGGTCATCTTGACTTAAATGAGGGGTAAATGTAGATTTAAAGCTTTATAGATCTATGATTGGTAGTTTGCTTTATCTTACGATCTAGGCTGATATCATGTTTAGTGTTTGTATGAGAGCTACAAGCAAATCCATAAGAATGTCTTAATTGACCTGAAAGAATTCTAAGATATTTAAAGTTTTCCTCTAGCATTGGCTTTAGTCTCATATGCTAAATTTGACTTAATTGTATATTGCTATTTTTAAATGGTTGTAATGGATAGTTGAAAATCTTGGTAGTTGTCAATTTTACCAAGAGCTTTAGGATCATGGTCATCAAGAAACAAAATTCGATGGCTATCCGCAGCTTAGTAGCTTTCATTTGAAATTGTTGTGCTCAATTGCTATGGATGAGGCAAACAGTTGATGGATTTGAATCACAACGATAAAATGCCTCTTATGTGTGATAATGATAGTGCTTTGTAAATAGCTAATAACGTCAAAACTCAAGAACCAAGCATATAGATATTGGCCACAATTACTTGAGAGATCATGTGATCAAGGAGAATGGAATGAGCCACATAAGGATCAAGACCAATTAGCTGATATTGTTCACCAAGCCATTAGATGAAGGCCGCTTGCAAATTGAGGAATGAATTAAATCTCATAGATTATTTTACATTGGGTTAATTTTGTTATTGGTTGCTTTTATTTGGTGTTATTTAAGTATTTTGTAAAAGGTGTCATGTGGAAGATTCAGATAATTATAAAAACCTAGGTTATTTCAAGGCTATTATATGGAAGTGATCCTAAGATGTTTTATTGAGTGAATCTAAGGATCATTTGGATTATCCAAAATTCAAAGAAATCCAAGTTCTTATCAAAATCTGGACAATCAAGACATTCCGTTTGCAACCGAAGTGCTTAATCTTGGATCAAAAGGCGGTCTAATAGCGGCGCATTTCCCTTGACGATAAAACTATTAGCCGTTTCCTTTATGGACAGCTTGGGTCGTCAAGAACTAGACTAACCTCTTCAAAACCTCTAAAATCGGTGTTTATGAGCGTGGATCTCAAGCTATTGTCGATCCTTGCATTGGGCTAGTCACTTCTTTTTCAATCTCTATGTAAAACATCTATTGATTCGAGTTTTACGCATTTTGAGCAACTAGCTTTAGGGTTTTGAAATGCGTTGAAATCTAGCAATTCTAAATTGGGCAAAAGTCTTTTCAAAATGAACTATGACCTCCACTTCAGCTAGCACTGTATATATTAGATTCCATAAATCTCAAATTGCGTAACCTTAAATTTTCCAGACATTACGTTCGGCTTTGAGGCTGAGCGGGCAATGGTCGGCCCCAAGGCCACATTAGGAGATGATCGATTATCTGGTTTGAACTATTGTCGTTCGTTCAATTTAGTTCAATGCAAATCTGCTCTTGACATCTTAGCTTGGTCGTCTTTAGGGTATTTTGGAAAACTTTATTTTCAAAGTATCAAATGGTTTATGAAAGCTTAAGGAATTCTCAGATTTTATTCCTTACCTATCTTAGCTTTCTCATCTCATCTTACTCTAGTTTGAGTTTTAAAAGTTGTTTTCCTCTCATCTCCTTTTCAAAGATAGTGTTATCGATTAAATGGGTTTTGGGAACCACTGAGTTTGGCAAATTCAAGTGCTTAGGATTTTGAAGTTTCTGGACTGAAGATTTCGGCTAGAGGCTTGGATGCGAAATCTGGACAACACGCTTCAATTTCCAGACAGCAGGCTCACTGGTTTCTGATAGGACCACTGAGCTTGGCAAATTGAAGTGTGCCAGATTTTGAAGTTTCTAGAATGGAAGACTTATTTGGAAGCTTGGATGCGTAATCGCTCTGACAACCTCAATTTCCGGACAGCAAGCTCGATGGTTTCTAATGGGGTAGAAAATGAGAGTATAATCAACTAAAACTTGTGGGGTTAAAAGGGTAAGATGTGATACTAGTTAGCTATGTATCTAACACTATTTTCGCTAATTGAACCTTGCTCTTTAATAGTATTAGATCTTACCTTGACTTTCTGATTTTTTATCTTCTCAAACAATTACTCGTTCATTCAATACGGGTTAGTTGTATTGAGAAGTTGAGCTTTGGTTGGTAATTCGTTACTGTTTTTGAGTCTTTTTATAAGCATGTTCAAGTTTGTATACTTGTTGTTTTTGGCTTTCGATTAGGGGGTATTCCATTCCCCTAGTCGCTAGCATTTTGCTTTCTTTCAGCTTTGTCCTTGAATCTAAGTCTTTTGCTGCTATTAGTGAGCTCCTTTTTACTCCTTTGTTGGTCCCGTTGCTCATTCGCTCTCCGGGTTCGGAGTTGAGAGCTGAATCTGAGTGTAGGGATGTTCCAATTGAGATCGAGGGAGTGAGATTCTTCGCGAATCTTATTCTCCTCCATTTAGCAAGTTTGGATGTAATTCTTGGTATGGATTGGTTGTCTTGCCATAAGGGACAAATCGATTGCGCCAAGAAGTGTGTCTCTATCTAGTCCTTCCGTGGCGAGGTTAGTGTTCATGAATTTGCTAGGTCCGCATCTTTTCGCTTGAAGCGAAGCCGCTCTAGATATTAGTGAAGTCCCCGGTTCGTGACTTCATTGATGTCTTTCTGAAGATCTTCGAGGATGCCACGATTCGAGACCTAGAGTTTGTCATTGAGTTGGTTCCGATGCGGTACTGCCCCGATTTCAAAGAGGCATTATCGGATGCCACCAAACGAGTTGGTGGAGTTGAAGAAGCATCTGAATGAGCTGCAAGAAAAAGGTTTCATCCGCCCTAGCTCATCTCCGTGGGGTTGTCCTGCAATCTTCGTAAAGAAGAAGGACAATACTTTACGCATGTGCGTTGATTACCGTCCGCAATGAGGTAACGGTAAAGAACAAGTATCCATTGCCCCGCATTGATGATCTCTTTGATCAATTAACTGGAGCTAGAGTATTCTCCAAGATTGACTTGAGGATGGGGTATCATCAAGTTCGGATCCGAGCTGAAGATATTCCAAAGACGGCTTTTTCTACTCGCTACGGCTTGTATGAGTATACCGTCATGTCATTTGGCTTAACCAATGCTCCCGCCTTGTTCCTGAACCTCATGAATTCGGTATTCATGGAGTATTTGGATAAGTTTGTCGTGGTCTTCATCGATGACATTCTCATCTATTCCAAGGATGAGGAGGAACACGATGAGCATTTGAGGCTTGTGTTAGGCAAGCTTCGTGAGCACCAGCTGTATGCAAAGTTCAGCAAGTGCGCATTCTGGTTGAAGGACGTGGCCTTCTTGGGGCATGTTCTTTCAGCAGGAGGCGTAGCCGTTGATCCTAGCAAGGTCAGCGATGTTCTTTCATGGGTTCAGCCTACTTCGGTAACCAAAGTGCGGAGTTTTCTCGGTTTAGCAGGATATTATCGTCGCTTTATCGAGAACTTCTCCAAGATCGCGAAGCCGATGACGGAGTTGCTCAAGAAGGACAAGAAGTTCTTGTGGTCCGATGCTTGTGAGGAAAGCTTCCAAGTACTTAAGAAGCGTTTGACCACCGCTCCCGTCCTCGTTCTTCCCGATATCCATCGAAGCTTCGATATCTTTTGCGATGCTTCTCGTCGAGGACTCGGTTGTGTCCTTATGCAAGAAGGCAAGGTAGTGGCCTATGCATCAAGGCAATTGAGACCTCATGAACTCAACTATCCTACCCATGACTTGGAGTTGGCCACGGTGATCCATGCACTTAAGATTTGGCGACATTACCTGATCGGTAATCGTTGCGAAGTGTATTCGGATCACAAGAGCCTAAAGTATTTGTTCACCCAACCAGATCTGAACCTCAGACAAAAGAGATGGTTGGAGTTGGTCAAAGATTATGACATGGGTATTCACTACCATCCGGGCAAGGCTAATGTTGTTGCCGATGCGCTTAGTCGCAAAGCGCATTGCAATGCCTTGTTGCTCCGGGGGCGTCGACCCACCCTTACGAAGGAATTCAGCGTCTCAACTTAGGTTTGGTTGAGCATGGTTCCTCATTGCCTTGGTTGTGCAACCAACCTTGGTGGATCGGATTAAGGTCGCTCGGCAATCGGATCTTTGGGGTGAGCGCATAAAGGAAAATGTCAAGAAGCAGTGCGACCAAGTGCTTCTCCGAGGATGAGCATGGTGTTGTAAGGTTAGGCAACGCCTTGTAATTCAAAGGACATGGAATTGCGGATTTGATTCTCCATGAAGCCCATGATTCACCTTTGTCTATTCATCCGGGGCCACGAAGATGTATCAAGATCTCCGTCGAGATTTTGGTGGACCCGAATGAAGAGGAAATTGCGAGTTCGTTCTCGAGTGCGGCGTATGTCGTCGTGTCAAGGCGAGCATCGGCGTCCGCCGGGATGCTTGACCTTTGCCTATTCACGAATGGAAGTGGGATTCGATCGGGATGGATTTTATCACGATGCGCCTCGTACTTCCAAGGGCAATGATGCCATCGGGGTTGTCATTGATCGGCTAACTAAGGTGGCTCATTTCCTTCCAGTCAAGTCGGATCTCTGTGTAGCTTTGTTGGCGGATCTCTACATTGCCCGCATTGTGAGCTTACATGGGGTACCCAAGACAATTGTCTCGGATCGCGGTTCTCTTTTCACCTCTCGCTTTTGGCGAGTTTGCAGAGGCTATGGGAACCCATGTCTCCTTTAGCACAGCATATCACCCCCAAACTGATGGTCAGACCGAAAGGGTCAACCAAGTGTTGGAAGACATGCTCCGTGCTTGTGTTCTCTCCTATGGAAAGAATTGGGAGAAATGTTTGCCTTTTGCCGAGTTTTCCTACAACAACAGTTTTCAAGCCAGCCTCGGCATGGCACCTTTTGAGGCCTTATACGGGAGAAAGTGCAGAACCCCGTTGAATTGGTCCGAGGCCGTGAAGACCTTTCTTTGGCCCGGACTCGATCAATGAGGCCGAGAGTCAAGTCCAGCTTGTTCGTGATCGTTTACGCACAGCTCAATCCAGGCAAAAGAGCTATGCGGATCGCCGTCGTCGTGAATTGAGCTTTGAGCCCAATGACTTTGTTTATCTCAAAGTCTCTCCTTTGAAGGGCCATCAGCGTTTCGGCGTCAAGGGCAAGTTAGCTCCTCGGTATATCGGTCCTTACTGTGTTATCGAGAAGAAAGGGATTGCCTATAAGTTGGAATTGCAATTTGCACTAGAGGGGTACATGATGTGTTCCATGTGCCCCAATTAAAGAAGTGCCTCCGTGTTCCGACAGAGGAAGCTCCGTTGGAAACTCTCGATGTCCAAGAAGATTTGACCTATCGCGAGCACCCTGTTCGCATACTCGATGAGGCTGAACGAAGAACAAGGAATAAAACCATAAGATTCCTTAGAGTTCAGTGGTCGAACCATTCTGAAGATGAGGCTACTTGGGAAAGGGAAGATCGTCTCCGTGCAGACTATCCATCCTTCTTTACCAAGTGAGCCAAATCTCGGGACGAGATTTTTGTAAGGGGGGGAGGTTTTGTAACATCCCAAAAATGGATTTGGGTTCAAATGTAAGAAAATCAGGAGAAATTAAAACTTTTCTTGCATCTTGAAGCCCTTGGTTGTTTCTGTAATTCTTTTGAGAAGAATTATAGAAGATCAAAACCAAATCCTCAATTGACTTCAACCAAAAACCTCCTTGGCGTAGATCTCATACCAAACCCTTGGAGATAGTTCTCCTGAGTTCTAGGGAGGCTTGGCAACACCTCTGAATTATCTCATGATTTTTAGAAATTATTTGGTAATTCTGGGAGGCAGGTCAAATCCGGTCAAACCCTATTTCTCCTCTTCTGGAATTTCTGGAGGAAAATTCAGGGTATAAAAACCCCTGAAAATTTTATGGGAGGTTCCTCCTGCTGTCAGCAATCTCCAGTTAAAATTTCGTAAAGTTTGGAGCTTGCTTGCTACCTTAAATAATCCCTTAAAAATCAGTTATTCAAATTCCAAACCCTAACTGGTTTTCACTGTTCCTTGGGTGCGAGTTGGACTCGGGCTCGAGCCACTTGACTCGGTTCAGCCCACTAGCTGTACCAACCCGGTCGTTCGGGCGCTGGGGTCGTGAGCCGTTGAATCAGCATCGAATGGCCTTCGACCAGCCGAACGGTGGAGCCGTTGCGAACCACCCGGTCTAACCCAGCCGTTGGATCGGCATCGCACGGTCTTCGACCAGCCGAGAGCCGTGATCGTTTCAACCCGCTCGATCTAGCCTAGCCGTTCGATTTCAATCCGACGACCAACGAGTCGTCTCTTTCCTCTGTCCGCGCGCGCGTGAGCCTCTGCCATTGCGTGCGCAGAGGAGAAAAGCGGTGGCGTGCAGTCCACTCTATGTCCACCTTTAAACGGCTAGCTCTGCGCGCATTAAATGCCTGTCGCACTCCAACCTCAGTAGGCCATGACCCAACTGCTCCTATCGCTCTCAAGTGCTCTCATGGCAGTGTTGACCCGACTGAAAAAATCCGGCCGTTGCTCTCTGCCATTGCCCTATTTAAACTCCTTTGTGCCTCACACTTAGCTTCCTTTAGCACTTTCGCAACTCTAGCTAGCACTCACCCTCTTGCTTGAGCTGTAGTCCCTCGCACTCTCTTCAAACGACATTGTCGAGTGTGGAGCTTCGGTGGGGGCGGTGCAGCGGGGGTTTTCTTCTTCAAGTCTTCGCCCCCTCTGTTTTCCCTTTACTCTTTGGAGCTTAACTCTCACGCGGTTTGGTTCTCTCTGTGCCCAGGTCGCTGTGGCCTAGCGAGAACCTTACCACCGCCGTTCGGATACTCGTCGCCGGAGCCACTCCGTGGGTCTCTAGCCGTTCTTCGGCTCAAGTAAGTCCGCATTGTCCTGTAGGAGCTCAGGCGTGTTTTCGTTTTTCTTTTGGTACCGTTCGTTCGGGAGTCCTCCCGAGCCATGCCCACTCAACCCCGCCCTTGGTTGGCGCTGCCTCGTGGTCGAAATTCCGACCAGTCACTGTAGTTTGGTCGATTCGACCAGATGCAGTTTATTGATGGGTAAATATCGTCGCGTAGTCCCCAGACCTTATATTTGTAAGGGAAAGGCCTATCGAGTGATTGTAAGTTCTCCTACAATCACCCCCGTAGTCGTTAGTCTCACTACGACTATGGCATGGTCATAGGTCCTCTCGGCCTTTACCCAATCGAAAGTTGTGTCGTGACTGTACTCGTCGTAAGTCATACTACGACTATGTCCGGTCATAAGTACTTCTGCGGCGTGTACCTAGTCGTAAGTGCATCTTCGACTAGTACCCGATCGACGTCCGTCTACGACCACTATCTGGTCGTAAATCCTTCCACGACTATGGTTTGGTCGTAGGTTCTGCTACGACCACCACCTGGTCGTAAGACCTTCTCTTGGTCGTATCTTTAGCATTAAGAATCTAAATCAATTGATTATTATTGCTAAATTCTTTATAAACCAGTACCTAGCTTCGGTAAGATTTTCAGAAATTTTGTAGAAAAGTTTGATGTTGAGTCCTTGCATTTTATTCATTCTTATCGATTAATTTTCGCTTTTCCCGTTAGGATCCGAAGAGCACATTGACAACATAAGTGATCCCCAGCTACATCTTGACCCGCAGCAAACAGGCAAGCAGTTTGATCATGTTTATCCTATTATTTTTCAAGTCTACTATATTGATTTCAACTCGTATGTATGCATTGCTATTTTGTTGTTAAATTATGGTTAGTATCCTCTAGTTGCATAATCTGTAGGATTTGTTTATCCTCTACTACCATGAGCTTAGGTTATTGGCTGTGGTCGGAGTTCGATGGATGGACTCTGGTCACTTAGTAGCTTTCGATTTGAAATTGCTTAGAAATGCTCGGAGTCGGTAGTCTTGGGCGATCATCGACTTAGTCGATGATGTTGATCACACATCTTACTACTACTCCATTATGTCCAAAGACTCTGTGCTTTGTTATTTTGTAAAGTCAAAAGCGAAAATAAAAGCTGTTTTCGACTTGGGCACAATGGTACGTTGGTGTGATCTGTTGGTATGAATGGAATGGTGCCTAGGTCATCAAGGACCGAGTTACTTGTGTCACTAAGCCAAGCGCTTATGCGTGCTAACCACGCGAGAGGGATATGGGACCTCTCTTGACTTAGTACTTTGGCGTGGGTTATCTCCGAGTCGCAGGAGGGGTTGTGTGTGTTGTGTGAAACATGATATGTGGTCGTGTTCTTGTGTGGGTGTGCGGTGGTGGAGATTCGGGTAGGTTCTCCACCTCGAGGAGCGTCGTAGTTGTCCAAGGCTTTGCAGGGAAGGGTAGTTGACCGAGGCTTTACGATGACTCGACACAAGCGTATGTGTTTCTATCCATACAGGCGGCTCGTGAATAATTCACAATATTGGAAAGCGTCTCGTAAGACTTAGCCGTCTTGGCATACCTTGAAGTGTGCTTAATAGCTTGGCAAAAGGCGGTCGCGTGGGGAAATTGGTACACCTGCGCAGGATAAAACTATTGAATAGCCTCGTCCTAGGTTATGGACATGCTTGGTGAGGTCGTGCAAGAACTAGACTACAACCTTTTAAAACTTAAAGCTGGTCGTGGGTGGTATGAGCGGGTAGTTCATGCTATTGTCGTGGTGGTGATGGGCTAGTCACTTCGAGATTGTTGTTGTCATCTATCTACTGTTATATTGTTGTCTTTTACGATTATTTGAACATTAAAAACAGATTTGCTAAATTGCTTTCAATCTATTACATTATTGCAAATGGAAACTTGCTTTATGCTAAAATGAAACATCTGACCTCCACTTCTTGAGCTTGCATGTAGTATATGTACAGGATTGTTATTCCACCTGTAAGTCTTGCGAGTGCATTCAAAGTACTCACCGGCTTTTGCCGGCTGCTATTGTTTGCAGAGGAGGAAGGTGAGCCCCAAGGGTCTCACTTTTGTGAGATGTGCTGTGGTTTCGACGACTAGCTTGGCGGTCCGGTCGGTTGCCTTGTGGGTTAAAGGCACACTGATTGGCTCTTTTGTTTTATAGCCATCTTATGGCACTTTTGCTTCCGCTGTTCAATTTCTTTATGTATTTGTCATTTGGCCGATCGGTCTCTCTTTTGTAATGACTATCCTTTATTTATGTTCTCTTCTGGTTTGTCGTTTTTGCTTCGGTTCTATGTGAATGAATGGGATTGATGCATGAACTTTGTAAAGAGGTGTGTATACTGCAATTCTGGGAAGTATACATGTCTCGAGTCTCGGATTATCTGCTTTGTGATGCTAGGACCGAATGGATGGTTAAGCATTACAAGCCGGATAAACCGGGGTCTCACACAAACGTCAACACAAAATTGTTGCACTCCAACCACTGTTGCTATCAACTGGCTTCATCAAGAAATCTAGATGCTACCTACTTTCCTTTTCAAATCACATGAACAATCACAAATACATGTTCAACTGTCCATCCTCATATTCATATTTCGGTGCAAAATCCCGACAAAACTTTCAAAATCATAGCCTTTTATCGATCAAAAAGTCTCAACAACTCTGCAACCAAATTCGTCCAATTATTCTAGTTAAAATAACTATCTAGAAACTCCTTCCATAATATAAAATCATCTAGTATCTACAGATAAGATAACTCCAAGATTAATATCCACTATGGTAATAATCTAGCATCTCCCCAACTTTTCCTTCCCACACAGTAAGATTAATCCACTAAGACCAACTAATCCAACAAGTTGAGCAAAACTAAATAATTTTAATGATCATACCAGTCATCAATGTTCTACAATTCTTAATAACTCCTTTTAATCCAATTAGGTATAGCCATACTATTAATCATAGTTCATCAAGAACTACCACATGACACCATCAAGTTAATCAACTTTCCTTCCAAGGTTCTTGGTTAAGATTGATTATACACCACACTACAGACCCAACTTGATAACCCATACCATATCCATTAATTTATTTAATTACAACCTTTAACTTAACCACAACAAGACATTGCTAAAGGGTTTTAATATTTTCTTTTATAACAGAGAAGCATTCAACTTCAATACTCAAAATACCCAAAAGAAATACATTGGATCAAAGCTTCCACATGTTAAAGGACTTGAAAAAGAAAACTTTCGTTATCCAAAATACCAAGCTAACAAATGAGTCATTTTTTTCCCAACAAGAAAGGCAGATCTCTCATGAAAAGATCAACCTTGCAAATTAACGACGTTCACAAGAAACAACAACAGATCAACAGCCAGGAGAACAAATAATAACTTAATAGAACCAACAAAGACCAATGAAAATACATCAACTGCATTGTAAATACTAACCCAAGAAAATTCATCAACGCAACTATAACAGAATAATCAAATTCAAACTCAAGGAAGAAAATAACTTTTCTAAAGAAACATATCCTCAACACTGTAACTAAGTTGCAGATGTAAACACTTCACCACTATCATACAACAAACGGTGATATAACTTGGCTATGCATATGACCACAACCACAATCTCTACCTCTCGACTATCATGACCCATAGCAATCACATAATCAAATCATAAGTAGTCAGAACCAATTCATAACATAAATCATCAATACAACATAACGGAAGCGTAAATGCGATACTCATCCCATTCCCATCCTACTGTGCACCAGTGTGTCAAAATTTTAAGTTAATTAACCATTATCAAATTTTGGTTTATTTTACAAGTCCTAAAATAAGTTTTAGCAATTTTAGGTTAAATAAGTTATTAATCTATTCACCACAGACCTGAAGCCCGCTCTGATACCAACTGTAACACCCCAGCTCAACATTGAGCTTAGAACGCCACTAAACTACTATAACCATCTAATTTACATCAACTTACTATAAAACTTCAGCAAGCATAACAATATTAAAACCCATCCACGGGTCGCATTAACACAAGCATAACACTATGATACTCATAGATAAATTAGACCTAGGAGCATAGCAAAATAATAAACCAAGATTAACATAAACCAAGCATCTATGGTTATTCAGTACCATCATGTCCTAGATATAAATATTCATGTTATTCTAAAAGTTTCTCATGTCCAATGAATTAAATAATTGGGTGAAGTGCATGATTCCAAGTGCGCTAGCCCTTCCCGAGTAAAACGTCATCACTGGTCACCTAAAAACAACAATAGAGCAAGAATGAGTCCAAGACTCAGCAAATACATAATAAAGCCATAAACAATAGTTTATTAACCATAATCAAAGCTATCATCATCATCCATTTAGTTAATGCCATTGTCATTCTCAAACAAACAAGCCACATTTCATATAGGTAAAGTTGCATAATTTAACAATTTACTTAGATATGCGATGCACCAACATGCTCATGCTCATATGCATCTCATCGGTGATCTGGGGTATAGCGGAGTGTTCACCCGTCGATGACACACTCTATCCTTCACTCCCGTGAAGTCCCCACCAAAGTAGGATTTCATCTAGAGCTCTCCGGACTAGTCATGTAACGTTCTCACCGACCTCACCGGAATAGTTACATGACTTTCTCACCGACCTGGCTCATGCAACCCCTGTCATGATGAATGTAAATGATGCGACATCTTTATTTATTCATCAACATAGTCCAACTCATTAACTCAATATCTCCTCCTCATTATCTCAATATCATAGTCTCATTCACTCAAGGTCATCAATATCATGTATAAGAATATGCTGAACGAAAGCATAATAAATAGCATGATAAGTAACATCAATGATCATGGTGAACAACCCATTGTTCACCACTCTACCATGTACTTGCCTTCCCGCCTTGTGACGAGTTAGGAGGCAACGACGAATTTCTCCACTCCCTGCCCCACCGCCTACACAAATATTCATTCGAAATAAGAATAACAAGACAGGACGTGGCTACAAGCGTTTTACCATAACCCTCTATCTAATCAACAAAACCAAAAACTCAAAATGACGAATTAACTAATCAGCCAATATCAGCCCTTCTGAACAGCAGTACGAGAAAAATCGTAATTAAATATCTGTAACTCCGAATAACTTGAAACCAGTGCTCAAATACTCTTAAAGTAACAGGCTACGAAACTCTAGTTGGTGGAATCCTTTGATTCGGCCAAAACAGTGGCCTAAATAACAGTTTAAAACACTAACAGATATCTGCCCAGATTTCAGAACAGTGGTAAAGAAAATGACTTAACTTTTATTCTACTGATCCAATGAAGGTGATCTTTATCAACTTGGAAAGATAATTTAAAGGGCTACAATAACCTATTTGGGTGGGAGTTCTGAATCTGACTGTAACTTGATCAAAACTGACGAGCAACTGACAGTCTCCAAAATCTCTGACAGACAGAGTAGTGTGCGGTTAACAAATTCATATCTCCTAAACCACAGGGTGTAATCTCGTGATCTCGGTGCCAAAAGAAAGCTAAGGAAACCAGGAACATAACTCTAGGAGACGACAACCCGAGATTCGGCCTCTAAGTAATTCATAATAGCCCGACAAGAAAATCTGTCAAAACACATCAGCTGTCTAGGACAGTCGCGGTAAAACTACCATATCTCCTAAACCGTAACTCCAAATCAAATGATCTCGGTGCCTAAATAAAGCTAAGATCAACGGCTACAACTTTCTAAGAGGTGGGAAGATCAGAAAACGTACGAAACTTACCCAAATCTGACGAACAAGTCTGACGTACGACAGGGAGGAGGGTGGTGGCCGGTTGGAGAGGGGTAGTAGGGGGTGGCGGCTTGGGGAGGGGAGTGGGGAGAGAGAGGGGATAGGCTAGGGTTTGGGGATGAGGAAAAAACCCCCCTTGGTAGGCCTCTCTCATGGGCCCCTCCTGGGCTGCGGCCCAGGCCCAGGTTGTCGGAAGATCGCTGAAAACCCCCCGCCGATTCAGATTTTCCCATTAGCTCCTTCTGAAACTTCTTCTAATACGCCGATTACTTTTGGGGTATTACAGAACTATTGTTCTTTAATATAGACCTTTAGTGAGATTTTTTACTGTTCTCAAAAATTTGAGCTTTTTTGCTTTCTTTTGGCTCATCTCACTTGCCTATGCTATTCTGAAGCCGACTTGGTCATTTCCACTACGTTCTCTTGCTTTTGGACCAAGTTGTGCATTTGCGCAAAAACTTTGAATTTTTTCGTTTTCAAACCTCAAACTTTTATTTTTGAAAAATTGTCAATATTTTCATCAAGTGGGAGATTGTTGATATCATAGGGATGTACTCACGATCTTAGTATGATGACACAATTGGAAATAGTATTAAGGGTTTGTCAAACACTCATTTTTAGCAAAGTTTAGTAATTTCGGTATGACTGCAAAAGAGGAGCGTTGTTACCGCAGTTCAACCAGGTGGTCGTAACCTGGTGGTCGTAACTCTTTCGACTAGGTGTTGATAATCTTTTTGATCAAGTAAAATCGGTATGACTGTATTTGAGAAGCGGTACTACCACATCACGGTGTGACCGAATTTTACTTGGAGGTATATTTTTCCAGAGAAAATATTTTTGGGAGTTTCTTCTTTCCTAATAATTGAAGGTCAATGACTGTCAACGGTGAGGATGATCGGGACTAAGCTTGAAGAGCCGAGGTTCAGAACGATCGAGGGTGTCTGGTGAAGTCAGTGGACTCAAGCATGGCGCAAAATGGACAAGGATGACCGAATGAAAACTTCGGTGCGACGGGTTGCATCAAGCGGTGCGGGGGTCGGTACAAGTGCCATGGTGGTTTCGATGGGAGCCGAATGGGAGAGACTTGCCGACATGAAGAGAGCCGTTGATTAACCTACACCGTGAAGCATGAGATTGCTTTAAGAAGATTGGACTCGGTCTTTGGAGAAGGATCGAGGAGGAGTATTTTGGTAACTTCACTTAAATACCACCTTGATTGCTTTTGGCTAAACCGTGCCGTAAGACAGTACGAGGAGAAGTGGTTTAGGTCAAGAATAGATATAGATGACACTTTGAAATATGTGCGTAAGTGAAACCCGTTTATGTGTGGGCTTAACAGGTGCCCGTTTGAGTGTATTCCTCTAGAATCTAGCCTCCTTTATAAATAGGGAGGGTGCTGGTTGTGCAATCTTTAACCCCTTGTATTCAAGAAATCCTAGTTTGTGTTTAGAGATAAGAGAGGTTAGGGTTCTAGAGAGTTAGATTGATTGGGTGCTCAAGTATTGAGCTTTTGTCCTTCATGGTGGAGTGGCTGTAAACCGACTTCAATCCCCAATCAATCCAAGCAAGATTCTTTAAGATGATTCTCTTATGGTTCTTGCTCTCTTTTTGGTGATTTTGGGTTTTTGTTGATCCGTTGGTTTTCCCTTGGTTTCTTACTAAAATCTTGCTTGCTGTGACATGTGGGAATGCATCTAAGATCGTCTTGATCATCTTGTACCCACAAGTAAGTTCTAGGATCATAGTTTAATTTTGGTCTGGTTTTGGAGCAACCTTCACTCAAACGAGAAAAGGTTGGAACTTTGGCAATGATCTTCCGATCTTTGAGTGGAATAGGTTTCTGACATCCTAAAGAACGTATGTTTCAAGTGTCTTAAAGTTTGGAGTTGTGAATCAAATTTTGTGCCAATTTTGGATTTGGATTTAGGGCTGCATCCTGTTCATCGCATTTTTTTACTGTTCATCCAGTAGTGTCGCTACTGTTCATCGGTACTACTGATTTTTGGTAATACCGCTACTGTTCACCGGTATAACTGGTACTGCTCATCAGTACTGTTCACCAATGCATTTTTGCGTTCTTTATGGTTATTGTGCTTCGGGGTTTTGATTTGATTCAATACAAGACATCTGTTGTGCTTATTTGTTGATCTTCATAGCTTTCTTACCTAATGGAGAGAGAAATGTGTTGAATTCGATCAAGGTGAAAATAGGTTGTGCTCCTATTCACCCCCCTCTAGTCGCCATTTCGGTCCAACAAGTGGTATCAGAGCAAGGTTAGTTCACTCTTGATCTTAACCGGTCACTGAACTTGGCAATGGAGAAGTACTCCGCTAAGCTGCATGTCTTCGATGGGCTCGACTATATCTATTGGAAGAATCACATGTAAGTCTACCTTCAGAGTGAAGGTCAAGCTGTATGGGAGGTTGTGCGAGCCCCGCTCGTCTTGCCCGAGGTTGCTACGCCAGCTTTAGCAGCCCTCTTGGCTAACAACCACAGGGTAAAGAAACTCTTGTATGCTGGGCTTGGTAGACAAGAGTATTACATGATTTATCACCTTGAGACCGCGCACGAGATCTGGAACACTATCGAAACTTACCATGGGGGTTCGTCATAAATCAAGAAAGTACGCCAAACGGTCTTCAAGCGAGAATACAATAAGTTCGAGATGCGTCCTGGAGAGAGCATCGATGATGTATTCACTTGCTTCAACAAGATGTTTAATCAGTTGGGAGCGGTCAACATCGAGTATTCTCAGTCTGATATTGCTACCCATCTCTTGGTTGCAATCAACACCAAGGAGTGGAAGATAAAGGCTACTGCCATTGAGGAGAATATCAATCTCTCTGACCTCACTTTGGAGTTGCTGTATAGCAAGCTCAAGACCCATAAGATCAAGAGAGTTGATCATCCTAAGAAGGAGAACAAGGCTTTGGTCACTGACCCTCTCAAGTGAATCTCTGATGGCTCTTCTGAATCTTCCTCTGGATTTTCACTTGCTTGTTTATCTACAATCCATGAAGAGGAACTTGAGAGTATTCCTGAGCCCGAGTTAGCCCTCTTAGCCAAAAAATTCACACGGGCCTATAATAATATGATAAACAAGAAGAGAGGCGGCTCTGTCACATGCTATGAGTGTGGAGAGCTCTACCACATCCAGGCGAACCCCCAAGTGAAAGGGAAGAGCAACCACAAGGAGGAGAAGGCAACTTGAAGGAAGTCTTAAGGGAACAAGTCCAAGTTTGATGCTGCCAAGCTCATGAAGGCCGCTCATCGGGTTCTTGTCGCTTTTGGAGAGCAATCTATGAGTGATGTGGACTCTGGGAGCGAAGAGGACAAGGAGGAGGGGATCCCTCAAGAGAAGAAAGGGAATGCAAAAGACTTCACTAGCATGTGCATCATGGCTGACTCTGTCGACATCGATGACATTGATGAGGTACCTCCGTCCTATGAAGTTTTCTCTGCTAGATGCGATACCATCTATGAGCAACTGTTTAGCCAGGATAAGGCGTTAAAGTTCACCATATCTAGGAATAAGGATTTAGACTCACACGTTGATAATCTGACGCTAGAATTTGTGAATGCTAAGAACCTTGATGCTGATGAATGTTTATCCTGTCATGTTTTACACTCCGAACTTTATAAATTGCAAAATACTCATGATGTTGCCTTGCACCAACAAGAAAATGTTAGGACTGAGTTAATTGGAGTTAAATCTACTCTATGTGAAAAATATTTAGAATCTAGCAAGTTGGTCACTTCTGATAAGGTTGAGTCTAGCACTTGCTCTTTCTGCTTAGAACGTACATGAAGTAAAAGACATATTAGAAGCAGTTAGAACTAAGTATGCTAAGCTTAAGGACAAAATTAATTCTTCTCCGTGTGCTTTATGTGAAGCCCTTAAGCTTGAAGTTGCTATTCATAAGGAGAAGCATGCTAGAGCCGTTAAGGCTAAAACTTGTGAATCATGTCTTAACCTTGAAAAAGGGAATGCTTACCTCAAGGACACATTAGAAAAGTTCTCTAAAGGTAAGAAGCAGTTAAACATGATTATTGATAAGTCCAAAACTTCTTATAAGAAACAAGGGTTATGATACAACTTTTTCAAGACAAGTTCAAGCCAAATGTCTTTCAAGTCTTGAAAAATGGCTTAGTTGAGTTCAAAACCCAACCCGTAAAACCCTTTTCAAATCTGCAGGTTTTGCCCAACTATCTGTTGAGACAAAAGGTGTATCTCCTAGTGGTACCAAGTACCATTGCACCTATTGTAAGAAGGACGTGCATTTACTTGACTTCTGTTGTCGTAGGTTAAAAATGCTAAGAAAAATCTTGCTAGACTTTCATCTCATCAACCTAGAGCTTTCATGAGACATGGTTATCTAGAAAACAACCTGGACTAGGATCCGTTTCACATATTCATCATCATCATATTCCTAGACAGGATGCATCCCATGTTCGTGTAACCATTGCTCTTGATCAGGGTGAACGACAAGTTCATCCTAAAGGATGTCGCCTTTGTGGACAAGCTATGGTACAACTTGCTTTCTGTCTTGCAGCTTCTTGATGATGGCTATGAGACTAGGTTTAAGAAAAATACTTGTTGTGTGCTTGATTCAGCTGGTAAGCTTGTCTTTGGGTTTCTAGAGTTGGTAGGATCTTTGGAGCTGACTTTTCTGAATCTCTTGTTGGATCTCTCAAATGTTTGATTACATATTCTTCTGAGTTCTAGCTTTGCCACCGTCGTTTGGGGCACATCGACTTTGATCATCTGACGCGAGTTAGCAATCTTGATCTCATGAGAGGTTTGCCTAAACTCAAAGCCGTCAAGGATGTTGTATGTGCGCCCTGTAGGCATGGTAATCAAGTTAGCGCCTCACACCCTTCATTGACTATGGTCATGATTGATGGACCAGAACAATTGTTTCACATGGATACTGTTGGTCCTACTAGGGTTGATTAGCCGGTGGCAAATGATATATTCTTATTATAGTTAATGATTTTTTGAGATACTCTTGGGTGTTCTTTCCTCCTTCAAAGGATGAAGTTTTTAATCATTTTCATGATCTTGTTCTTCGCTCAGCTTCTGAACTTCCTGGTGCCTTAAGAGCAATCCACAGTGATAATGGGACGGGGTTTAAGAATGCATCATTTGCCTCTTTATGTGCTGAGCATGGTATTGAGCATCAATTCTCTTCTCTACACGTTCCTCAACAAAATGGTGTGATGGAAAGGAAGAACAACACCTTAGTCGAGATGGCTAGAATGATGCTAGATGAGTATAGCACTCCGAGAAGGTTTTGGGTGAAGCTATTGATACAACTTGTCATATTACCAATCGTGTCTTCTTGAAATCAGCTTTAAGCAAGACATCATAAGAGCTTCGGTTTGGTAGAAAACCCTCTATTTCTTATTTTTGAGTTTTTGGAGCCAAGTATTTCATTCTCATGACAGAAATCTAGATAAATTTGAGTCCAGAACTGCTGATGGTTTATTTCTAGGTTATCTAGTATATTCGAGGAGTTTTTGGGATCTTAATGTTGAGACTAACGTTATCCAGGAGACATGCAATATCACCTTTGATGAGACTAGCCCTAGAGCTAGATTAGACATTTCAGGTGATACACAGGCGACAGAGAGCATCTTTGAGGAAGAAGATGAAGATGAATATTGTGATTATCTCCCTTGCTGCTGCTACATCTCCTGATCCAATTGAAGAACCTGCTTCGACTACTTCACCTTCAGTTGAGGCTCCTGTTGCATCCTCATCATCAGTCAGTACCTACGGAGGTCGAAGACATGCTATCCCCCGGGCGCTCCACTTCACATTGAGATCGTCATCCTCCAAATCAGATAATTTGTCAGCTTCATGAGCGAGTCACTTGCTCCATGTACCATAATCCGAGTCTCTACTCCTATTCTACATTTGTTGCTTGTTTCGAACCCCGTAATATATCACATACTTTATCTGATTCGAGCTGGGTTAATGCCATACATGAGGAGTTAGAGAACTTTGAGAGAAACATGGTCTAGAACCTAGTAGAGCCTCATAGTGGTCATAATGTGATAGAAACCCGTTTTGTATTAAAAAAATTTAAAAAAAAAAGTGAGGATGGTTCTGTGGTTAGAAACAAGGCTAGATTGGTAGCTCAGGGTTTTATCAAGTTGAGGGGTTAGACTTTGATGAGGCATTTGCTCCTATTGCTAGATTAGAATCCATTTGTATTCTTCTTGTATTTGCTGCATCTAAGGGCTTTAGGCTGTATCTGATGGATGTTAAGATTGCATTTCTAAATGGTCACATAAAGGAGGAAGTGTATGTTAGGAAACCCCAGGCTTTGAGAATTCCAAGCATCCACATCATGTCTTCAAGCTGTCCAAAGCCTTATATGGTCTTAAGCAAGCCCCTAGAGCCTGGTATGACAGACTTAAGATCTTTTTGCTTAAGAATAACTTTGAGATGGATAAAGTAGACAAGACTATGTTCATTCTTAGACATAGCAATGACTTCTTGCTTGTTCAGATTTATGTAAATGATATTATCTTCGGTGGTTGATGCGTACTCGCTAGGGGTGGCCCGATCTTCACGGCGTAGGTTGAAGAACAAAGCAAATTTTGCTGTGGACAGCGGGGATAACTAGTTGTGAGTAGCGAAAAAGGGTAACTAACTTTAACCTGCAAAGGTTGGATGCGACCAAGCGTTGGGGAGAGACGATCCAAAGCCTTCTGGACCCCGACCCGCTACCCGAACAATCACAGAACCACAAACTGGAACTAATCCACACAAAACGCCCAGAAGCGTAGATCACGAATTAGGGGATCCCAAAGGAATCTTCTTGCAAATCCAAGATAACTCACAAGAGCAAAAGAGCAAGGCACTCAGCAGTCTTGCTGCAATTTTTATGTCGAAAACTCAAAGGTACCTCCACGGATGGGGGTAGAGGGGTATATATACTAGGAACAACCCTCCTAACTGGGTATGAACATAAGTCACCACGTTGGAAGGTGGAAGGCCAACTGGTTGAAGCGTTTACGGAGTCTTCCCAAATTCTCGCGCGTCTGCTCAACTTCTGCGCAGTTTTTAGTAAAACAGCAATAACTTTCTCATCGAAAGTCCAAATGACAAGCCGTTTGTTGGACGTGAAAATAGACTTGATTATCTTTCCATCCATATAGGTTATGCACAGTGAAACATGACATGTTGGTGCGTCTTGCCCTTGGAAAGTGACACATCTATTACAAGGTAGTGAACTCCTTTGTTTATATGTAAGTCATACTGGTAGCACATAGTCCTTCTTCTCGTTCCACATCGAGGCACCTAAGTCCAATCAAAGAAGAAAAGGTGGAGGGCATGACCAAGTCACAAGAATCCGAAATGTAACTTAAGCTAGCATTCACCTGATCATGTATTTGCTAAGCACGTCTTCTCGTGATTAGTCCTTGATATTTTTGGTCCTTGAGAATATCTTGGTCGTGGAGATGATCATCTTCAGTGTGGTCATTGAAGGTTGGGATGTCCTCATCAGTGGTTCTTCTCATGCTCGTGTTTTTAATTTTTATGAGACCATGTCCAGGGAATTTGAGATGAGTATGATGAGAGAGCTCAACTACTTTTTGGGGCTTCAAATCAAGCAATGCAAGAAAGAGGTCTTCATTCATCTGACGAAGTACACCAAGGATCTTCTCAAGCGCTTCGAGATGGGTGATTACAAGTCGATCGCCACTCCCATGTCGACTTTGACTACTTTGGACCCAGACGAGAAGGAGAAGTCGTGGATCAACGCGAGTACCGTAACATGATTGGCTCCCTCCTTTACTTGATGGCCTTGAGACCGGACATCCATTTCGTAGTTTACCTCTGTGCAAGGTTTCAGGCATCTCCGAGGACTTTCCATCACCAAGACGTCAAGCGCATCTTCAGGTACCTGCACTCTACCCTTCAGTATAGCATTTGGTATTCCTGCTCATCTTCCTTGTCCATTTGAGGGTTTTCTGATTACGTGAGGCACTTGTCACTTCTTAGGCACTTCTCTTGTCTTTTGGGCTTTTAGGAAGCAGTTCTCTGTTGCACAATTACAGCAGAAGCTGAGTATGTAGCTGTAGCTAGTTGCTGTATTCAAATTCTGTGGATGGTGTCCACCCTTAAGGACTACGAGTTAGCTTTGATAGTGTTCCTCTTCTCTGTGATAATACTTCTGCCATTAATATTGATAAAAACCATGCGCAACATTCTAGGACCAAGCACATTGATATTCGCTATCACTTCCTTAGAGACCATGTAGAGAAGGGTGATATTGTGCTACAATTTATTGAGCCCGAGGCTCAGTTAGCTGATATCTTCACCAAGCCTTTGGACCAAAGTAGGTTTGCCGTCTTGAGGAGTGAGTTAGGGGTAATTTACCTCTATGGGTTGGTGTAAGGGGGAGTTGGTTCTCTACTGAGCTTTCTTTGTTCATATGATTTTTTCTTAATGTTCTTCTGAACTTCCTGAACTTTTTGATCTTTTTAGGTTTTTGAGTTTCTTGCATCTCATTGTATCATATTGCATTCGTATGAAAATCACAAAAAGATGCATTGTATTATATGCTTTACTGTTTGTCCTTTAAATTGATGAAGCTTTGCTTATTACTCTCTTGAGCTTTAGTATTTCAATTTTTCTCAATATCAAGTCTATTTCCTTGACTTGCTAGAATTATCATGGTTTCACATGCGTAACTTAGTCTTTGCTTAATGAGCTAAAATTTTAAGACAACTTGAACTAAAAATTGTAATTTGTGGATCTTTTAGCTAGTTGCATAATTAGTGATCTTTTTGTGAAACTGGCTATGTCAAAATTATTTTGTTAGCTCTTGAATCTAGAATTAAACATTCCTTGAGCTTCTTGTTCCTTTGTGACTTTGAAATTGCTCTTGTGCAAAAATAAAAAATTTATGGTTCTCATGAAATTAATTTGGGCCAAACTATTCTCATGAGAATGCATGTCAAAGACATGAACTTGGAGATAGTTTGATGATCCAGACGATCTCATGGGGACTGCTTATCAAAATTAACATGAACCTCAAGGTTTGTCGCTCTGGTTGAAGGTTAGAAAGAGTTTGTGGATGGCTCCTAGTCCAGGATCTTCTTCACTAAGATAAACCTTTAATCAATGTCAATATTCATTGCAAATGAAACTGTTGTTAAAAATTGGGTGATTTTTTTTTTGAATTTTTGTCTCTAGAATGGTCTTTGTTAGCTTCTTGATCTCACATTGATATTCTGTCATGGCCATTATCACTTTAGGATCTCTTTTGATGAACTTGTTAACTTTGAAGGTTTGCTCAAATTGTTACAATTCATCGCTTTATCTTGAGCCTTCTAGCTTAGCTTTGGTATATATATGTCTTAACATGATCTTGCTAGCGCCTTCAGGTTTGATAGGTATTGAGTAATAGTAGAAATGCTAGCTTGTTCTTTTGAATAATCTCCAAAGCTTCTTGTGCTAGAAAATTGAAATATACAAAAAAAAAATAAAGCTTCTTGTGCTAGAAATTTGAAATATACAAAAAAATAAAGCTTCTCCATTGCATTTAATGCATGCACTTTCTTATGTTTTTTCCTCATTTCCGTATTTGTTATCTCTGGATAAGAGAAATGTGTGGTTCCTTACTAACTCCATTGTCAAAGGGGGTGAAGATATAACTAAAATGTTTAAAGGGAGAGTTATTTCGAGAAAAAGGGGGAGAAAATGAATTTCCTTCGAAAATTGATGATCATAGTGAGAGGGAGCATCCTTTTCGCATTTTTTGATGTTATTGTCATTTCTGAACATGAATTGCAATGCTTAGAACCTCATAATGATCAAAGGTCAAATTGAACAATTGTTTTTCATATGGACCTTAAATGAGATTTTTGACTCTTCTCTAGAAATTAGAGCTTTCTTGCTTTCTTTTGCCTCGTCTCACTTGCATATGTTATTCTGAAGCCGACTTGGTCATTTCCATTGCATTTCTTACTTTTGGACCAAGTTGTGCCTTTACGCGAAAACGTAGAATTTTTTCATTTTCAAACCTCAAACTTTCATTTTTGAAAAATTGCCAATGTGTTCATCAAGGTGGAAATTGTTGATATCATGGGGATGTACTCACGATCTTAGCATGATGATACAATTGGAAACAGTATTAAGGGTTTGTCAAACACTCATTTTCTGCAAAGTTCAGTAATTTTAGTATGACCGCAAAAGAGGAGCGGTATTACCACAACGCGGTATGACCGCAATAGAGGAGTGGTATTACCGCAGTTCGACGAGGTGGTCGTAACCTGTTGGTCGTAACCAGGTGGTCGTAATATTTTTGACCAGGTAAAATCGGTATGACCGCATTTGAGAAGTGGTACTACCGCATCACGGTGTGACCGGATTTTACTTGGCGATATTTTTTTCCAAAGAACATGTTTTTGGGTGTTTCTTCTCCCGTGAGAATCGGTAAGACCGCAATTGTGGAGCAGTACTACGCAGTGTGGTAGGACCGGAGTCTACATAGCGGTATGACCATTTTTGGCCTGCTCAATGGCCAGCTTGGCGGCAATGTTTGTTGGTAAGGTCAATTTCATGGATTTCAATGCATATGTGTTGTATAATTCATGTTTTGACTAATGTGGGTCAAGTTGCGAAAAACTTATTCTCATAATCGATTTCTTGGTCTATTGTTGTGCAGAAAGCTTGGAGGTCAATGACGGTCAACGACGAGGATGATCTGGACTAGGCTTGAAAAGCTGAGGTTCAGAACGATTGAGGATATCGGGTGAAGTCAGTGGACTCAAGCATGGCACAAAATGGACAAGGATGACCGAACGAAAAGTTTAGTGCAATGGGTTGCATCAAGCAGTGCGGGGGTTGGTGCAAGTGTCATGGTAGTTTCGGTGGGAGCCGGATGGGAGAGGCTTGCCGACATGAAGAGAGCCGTTGATCAACCTACACGTGGAGAAGCATGGGATTGCTTCATGAAGATTGGACTCGATCTTTGAAGAAATATCAAGAAGGAGTATTTTGGTAACTTCACCTAAATACCACCTTGATTGTTTTTGGCTAAACTGCGGCGCAAGACAGTGCGAGGAGAAGTGGTTTAGGTCAAGAGTAGATGAAGACGACGTTTTGAAATACGTGCGTAAGTGAAACCCGTTTGTGTGTGGGCTTAATGGGTGCCCGTTTAGGTGTCTTCCTCTAGAAGCTAGCCTCCTCTATAAATAGGGAGGGTGCTGGTTGTGCACTCTTGAACTCCTTGTATTCAAGAAACTCTAGTTTGTGTTTAGGGATAGGAGAGGTTAGGGTTCTAGAGAGTTGGATTGATTGAGTGCTCAAGTGTTGAGCTTTTGTCCTCCATGGTGGAGTGGCTGTAAACAGACTTCAATCTCCAATCAATCCAAGCAAGGTTCTTCAATATGACTCACTTCTTGTTCTTGCTCTCTCTTTGGTGATTTTGGGATTTTGTTGATCCTTTGGTTTTCCCTTGGTTTCTTGCTGAGATCTTGCTTGTTGTGTCATGCGGGAATGCATCTAAGATCATCTTGATCATCTCGTACCCATGAGCAAGTTATAGGATCAAAGTTTGATTTTGGCTCGGTTTTGAAGCAACCTTCACTCAAATGAAAAAAGTTGGAACTTTGGCCATGATCTTCACGATCTTTGAGCGGAATAGGTTCCGATATTCTATAGAAGGTATGTTTCAAGTTTTATGAAGTTTGGAGTTGTGAATCTAAAGTTGTGCCAATTTTGGATTTGGATTTAGGGTTGTGCTCTGTTTATCGCGCTGTTTTTACTGTTCATCAGGTAGTACCGCTACTGTTCATCAGTAATACCGATTTTCGATAATGCCACTACTGTTCATCGGTACAACCGGTATTGCTCATCGGTACTGTTCACCAGTGCGTTTTTGCGTTCTTTATGATTGTTGTGCTTCAGAGTTTTGATTTGATTCTATACAAGACATACGTTGTGCTTGTTTATTGATCTTCATAGCTTTTATAGCTATTGGAGAGAAAAACGTGTTGAATTCGATCAAAGTGAAAACTAGGCAGAACTTCTATTCAACCCCCTCGATCGCTATTTCGGTCCAATAGTTTATTTTTTGGATGATGCGGTCCAGTTCTACAAGGAGTCAAGGAAACCTCGAGTTTAGTGGAGCTAGCAAACAAGGCAGATGGATACCTCGTGTGTTCAGGGTAATCAAATCTTTCTCATAGTTTTTCCCTTTAAATCTAATTGAAACCTATAATTATGTGAATTACTATTGCTGACTAAATTGGTGCAATGTTTGGTCTTTGAATCTTTATAATTGACGTGTTCCTTGCACATAGATTTCTAAGGGATAGGTGCTAGAATATATGTTATGTAGTTGTTGGTAAGAACTGAGAGAAGGTTAGCAGTCATACACTGTTAGCTGCTTTCATTTTCTTGATTGATAAGTCAATGGAGATTTGGACAATTTCATACTTGTTAGTTATTTGCCTTTGCTTAATTAACTTGATTAATGCAAGTCTATGAATGCGAACGATCTTGATTCCTTTCAGGAGGAGAGGACGTCAGTTGACTGGCTAGCAAGATGTTCCAGTCTATGAAGTTCCAAGCTGTCCATGTAATAGGCGCACTGCTCTAAAATATGCAAAATAGAGTTATTTGCTTGGTTCATCTGAAATGTACATATTATTTTCCGTGTTACTTTTGTTATTATGTTTCTGATTGTCTCATTGTCTGTTATTGTGCATCAATACGAGGATGCATGTGCCGGTGTTGGTGGATGTGAAGAGAAAGCATCGCTAGCTATGACCCAACAACATCGGACGTGTCGTCGCTGTGCTTGGTTCCTACAGATATCATGCGTATTGTTGTGCCATTTACGGGTTCTTAGGTTGGGCCTAAATAGGTGTTGCTGTGATGTTGCGGGGATACTAGGAACTACCTGTAGTCTGAAATTGTATCTAAGATTGACTCATTGCCATTAATAGGGACAATGCAGTAATGAAGATGCATCTCCACCGTTTATATTTACCCTTTATCACTTAGTGTTTTGGTTAGTTTCACATGTGAATCATTAAATTTCCATTATCTAGCTATAATCACATGTAATGGGGTAAATTTATATGGAAGATATTGAATGGTTATATTGGATATTTCTTGAGAGCTTGAGGTCATGCCGTACCCAGTTTGGTTTAGTGCTCGGTTGATATTATTTATCATGTGATTGTTGCTAGCCTTTTCCATGCGCATGATAGTCTCCCGGGCAAAGGTAGCATTTCTACTTCGATTGAGGTGATTCTTCCTTCCTGTTAATTCAAGTATGATTATTAACCAATAGTTTTTTTTTAAAAAAAAACTATTTTTTTAAGGCTTTGACATTTTAAATCCACTCTTTATAACTTATTATATATATATATATATCATGAAGCAATGAGGCATCCAACGTAGATGGATCGTTAATTAGGTGTATTTAATTCATTTTGATAGTTAAATTGTTCTGCACCACAGTTGAACACACATGCCCTATTCTTGATTTCTTGTGTGCTATTTATCTCAATTGATGTGGGTTGTCTGTTAAGTTAGCCATTAGATCTATAGTCTTCTGGCTATTCTTTTTGTGCATTATTATGTTCATTTTTCCTTTGGAGTTCCTATTATATTGATTTGCTGATTATGTGCTTAAAAATGAACACTGTTATTGTGCTTGTTTGGTTCTTTCACTACACTTTGTTTGGTAGCAAGGGTCAAGTGAATCAGAGGAAAAAGTAGTTCAACAAACAAAGTATTGGGTATATAAGTTACAATCCAATGACGCAGGTAATGAAGAGCTTTTCCTTGAGTTGTATAATCATACATTAGTTTTTTGGACATTGCACTTTAGATGACACCGCCATGTTTGCTGAAAGGGTTTATTGAATTTATGCGTGTGCCGCGACTTTACCCTTTTTAAAAATCTTTCTTAGTATAGCAATATGGGTCAATCCCACGGATTAGGAAACAAAACCTACTAGATGGTAAAGCGCGCTATGCTGCCCGTTGAATGTATGACATTCGACAGTTGCTTGCACGGTGTTCGTTATGGTTGTTAGAGATATATTAGAGATAGAATTTGTCTTTTGTATTTCTTTATCTGTATACGGTATATCCCTTTGTACCCTATATATATTGCTCATTGGGCCTCTTCAATATACACACAATATTCATAACATGGTATTAGAGCCAGGTTAGATTTAGGGTTTACTGCAGCCGCCGCCGCCGCCTCTAGGTTCTCGTCGTTCTCCACTGTCGCTGCCTCCGGGAGGACCAATCTTTGCTCCCGGGGGCGGCCTCTCATCGCTGCCTCTCTCGGTCAGATTGGTGCCAATCCATAGCAGAGGAGCTCCTCTTCCCCGTGCCGGCTGCTCATGCAGCCCCTGGATCGGGCCACAGCCGTCACCGCCTCGACCCGCGTCGACCGGATCTGCGCGGGATCGGGCCGCCACGGCCTCGGCTCTCCCGTACGGCGCACGGAGATCCCGCCACGCCTCAGCTCAGCGCTCCACTCCTTCCCCCAATTCCCCTCTTCTTCTCTCTCCTCCTCGTCTCGCTCTCGTCGCCAAGACAACGATCAGGAGGTGCTGTGACTGATGTTTGTTTGATGGATGACTACTGTTCCGATGGATAGTGCTGCCGCAGCCCCGCCTTCGTGGGACCTCGCGCAACGTCTCTTCAAGAAGAATGCCGAACTCAAAGGTCATCTCGAGAAGTCAGCACAGTCCAAAGTCCCATCGGATCCCAACATATGACTTCAGATGCGCAAGAATTTTGAGAAGATAATTCTTGCAGATCATGACTTCTCTGAAAAGCGCGAGATAGAATCTCTCTTGTGTCGGTTGCACTACAAAAGAATTGATGAGTTCAGGCACCACATTAATTCTGCGGGCTCAACTGCATCTCAGAGTGGGAAGAACAATGACAGCATAGATCAAATCAAGAGAATTAAATCGGCCTTCATAAGCTTCCTTTCAGAAGCAACTGGCTTTTATCATGACTTGATATTGAAGATCAAATCAAATTATGGCCTTCCTCTTGGTTACTTCTCCGAGTGCCCTGATAATAACCCTGCAAAAGATGGATAAGAAAACAGGCGATGTGAAGAAAGCCGTGATGTCATGGCATCGCTGTCTGATATATCTGGGGGACTTGGCCCGTTACAAGGGTATGTTTGGTGATGCTGATTCTACGAGTCGTGAATATGTTGCGGCTTCTAGTTACTACAAGGGAGCTAGCATCGATCTTTTGGCAGAAGAACTAGAGAGAACGGTGGATGTGAGGAGATGATGGTGTCGGTGACTGCTTTGCTATGTGTGTGAGCAAGAGAGAGAATGGGAGGACAATATTCTTGGAGTGTCGGTGGAGATTAGTGCTAGCTATGCTAGCTATTCTTGTTTTGCTGCTCTTCTGCCACTGCTAGCTATTATTTGTGTCGTTTCTTTCATGACATCCATCCAAGTCCGTAACTCTTTATCTGTGAGTTCGTCTAAGCTATGCGAGTTCATAAATTTATTGTCAGTCATAGAAGTATAGAAATTTCTTTAGCATGGTAGCAGTCGCTGCTCTTTTCTTCGAGTCGTTGCAGATCCGTCGCTCCAAGCTTTTAAGGCCGCCGCGCTTCTTGTGCACTGCATCTCTATTGCGCTTCATGTACAATGCGTCTCTATTGCGCTTCATGTACAATGCGTCTCTATTGCGCTTCCGGTGCACTACATCTCTATTGCGCTTCTTATGCACTGCATCGTCGTCGTCTTAAGCTTCGATCTGCGTCATCATGCTTCTATCTATTTCTATTCAGCTTGATTTGACAGTTTTATCTATTTTGTCGGTTTCACCATCTTCTTCGTCATGTTACCACGGTCGACTTTGCGCCGCACCTTGTGCTTTATGGGCTATCGCACGACATCGGATGGGATATCTTTTATTGACATATTTTTCAAGAGCTGCATGCTACGACGATATTATCAAGACTCGGACTTTGAATTTTCCCTAGTTTAGTGTCAATCCTTTTCAAATGCAATGATATTGCATACGCCTTGCATTTGAGGGGGGGGGTGTTAGAGATATATTAGAGATAGAATTTGACTTTTGTATTTTCTTATCTTTACAGGGTATATCCCTTTGTACCCTATATATATTGTCCATTGTGTCTCTTCAATATACACACAATATTCATAACAATGGTGTAGTGTAGTTTGTTATGCATTGTATGAAACATCATTAGCAGGATTCATTGAGTTTATTTTTCCTGTTAAATGGATTAGAGGCAACTTTCTTAAAGACAGTGTTGTCGTATGAACCAATAGAAAGACCTAAGTTCAGCACTGCTAACTGTTGGTGGATCATTGAATAGAACAGGCCTAAGTACTCTGAATGCGATGAGTATGTAGTAGTAAGATCCTCTGTGTACCTTCGTCACCCAGTGACAATTGCTGGAAATTGTCATTTAAACAGCAAATTGTATTACGCTTTCTGTTCACATAAAGAGAAAATCAGAAGCTTGCTCTTACATATGCCTAGTAGAATGGTAGAAGGCTAACCATCCGTACTGGCAGTTTTTATACTGGTAATATGTGACACTGTTATTAGCATGTTATAAGAAAGCAACTGCTATTGCTAACTGACAAAAGATGCATCAAGCTAGTATGCTATATAAAACTAACTGGCAGCACGGCTGGCAAAAGTATGATAGTATTTTACTTTGAGAGTATTTATCATACCTATAGTCCCTTACTGAAAACACATAGAAGCTAGTATTTATCATACTCATGTAAAACAAGAAGCTAGCAAAATACATTTTCATTGAGAGTAAAAATAATCTAAGATGTCTAATATGCAAAGGCAGCTATGTACATGAGAAAAACGCAGTTACTAAAAAATTGACCCTGCAAACTAACTTTGTCCCTTGGAAATTGGCTCAGGAAACTAAATAGCTATGTAGGAATTATCAAGAGGTGAATTATTGCTGTTGTAGCAGCCAAACAAGACTGGTTGCATGTCAAAGGTTTATAACCTGAGGGATGGTTGACTGCAGTTAACTTCTAGACTTAAGCAGTTGTAAAGGTTTTGGTATGTTTTTAAATGACTAATCTGAAATGACAAAGATTTTAGTAGATAAGATTAGAACGAAAATGCTTAGAATAACAGAGAGCACAATACCATTAAAATGCAGGGAAAAAAGAATATGTGACCATCATTGGATTAAGCTTACATAATGTACGTCAAACATGTTGAATATTCCTATAAGGAAATCAACCAATTCATTTGTCAATTCCAGATTCTGTAACAAAAGATAACAATATCGATTTTACTCTCAATGAAAATGTTATAAACCAGAAGCAGATAAATATAAACACATATAAAAATGCCTAGTGATGGCGTGAAGCTAGCACTACAGATAGCCAGCATACTCTTGAAATTAACAATAAGTAACCATGCCAGCAATGAAAATATAAAAGGTTGTAGACCGCATAAAGAACAAACAGCACAAGAAAAGATCAGTTGATCACAGTTGATGGGATAATGCTTTAAAGGGCGCCAATGGTTCAACAAAATTCATACTATGACAGAACATTTTAAATTTTGTTATGCAAAAAAAAACAAATGTTGAAGATGTGAGTGTACTACAGGTCACACATTTACCTGAAGCAGTTATTGTAAGAGTTGCATGCCTCTGATGATATGCCATTTGAGAAAAGCTAACAAGAAGAATGCAATGAAGCTGTTAGCTAAATAGAAATACATCACTACAATACACAATCAATGCATTTTAGGCATGAATTAGAATCACCTTTTTAAAAAAGGGTCTTTTTCGCCTAGAACCACAGAACTGATATAAATAGACTTTACTCTGAAAACCTGATTACACTCCACACCCTAGGATGCATCGCTGCTTTCTCCATCTCACCTGGGAAAAATAAGGTCCAAAAAAGTGGATGACAAATAGTATGAAAGAAGAAAATAGTGTGCATCGGTATCACAAGACGGGTGTTCTGCATATAAATAGACTTTACTCTCAAAACCTGATTACACTCCATACCCCAGAATGCGTCCCTGCTTTCTCCATCCTCACTTGGGAAAAATAAGGTCCAAAAAAGTGATGACAAATAGTATGAAAGAAGAAAATAGTGCGCATCAGTATCACAAGATGGGTGTTCTGCTCATAAGATACTTGGATCACAACATTCTATCTTCTGCATAGACAAATTTGACATCATACTCTATGAAGATAATCAAATGGGGGAACATAATAAATTCTGCGAAGAGCACGGTATCGCAAAAGGACCAAGCTATGAAGTAAACATCGACGTATAGCATAGCACACATACACATTCTGACACATCACACATACACATTCTTACATGCAAATCAAAATATAGAGGAAGTAACAGTAGAGCCTAATTCCAGTAAAGAACACGACATCGCAAAAGGACAAAGCTATTAGCTAAACATCTATGTATTGCACAACACACATACAAATTCTGACATGCAAATAGAGATTAAGTAAACATCGATGTATAGTACAGCACACATGCACAATCTGACAAGCAAATCAAAAGATGGAACAAGGAACATGAGAGCCTAAAATCTGTGAAGAGTATGGCATCGGAAATCACAGCACACATAGACACTCTGACATGCAATTGAGAGCTATTAACTAAACATCGATGTATAGCACAGCATACATACACATTCTGACATGCAAATCAAAAGATGAAGCAAGGAACAATTCAGCCTAAATTCTGTAAAGAGCACGGCATCGCAAAAGGACCAAACAACCAAGCTACTAACCACAAAACACATACAAATTCTGACATGCAAATAGAGACTAAGTAAACATCGATGTATATATAGTACAGCACACATACACAATCTGACATGCAAATCAAAAGATGGAACAAGGAACAGGAGAGCCTAAAATCTGTAGAGAGTATGGCATCGGAAATCACAGCACACATAGACACTGACATGCAATTGAAAGCTATTAACTAAACATCGATGTATAGCACAACAGACATACACATTCTGACATGCAAATCAAAAGATGGAGCAAGGAACAGTTCAGCCTAAATTATGGAAAGAGCACGCCATCGCAGAAGGACCAAGCTAATAACTAAATAGACACCGATGTATGGCACAGTGCACATACACAACCGAAGCAACGAAAATAGAAGAAGGCAACAATCAAGTAAAATGAAGGCGAAGCACTCAGCCGGCCGAAGCAGGCGGCGGTGCCGTACAAAAGGTCCGAACTGCACGCAGGTGGAGCAAACGGTGGGCGGCGGCGTAGGGCAAAATAGGACCGAGGCACCGGACGGACGAACCAAGCAGCGAAGAAAAAAAAAACCGACCCAATTGGCCGTACATGGCCGGCGAATCGTCTGACATTACATAGTAACGTTACCACGTGCCATTCGCTCCATCCAGCCCATTCATTCCAAAACCAAGGGCTACCAGTTTAAACCTCCACATACCTCAAAGTCTTTAACAGATGGTGTACTTTAATAGGCACATTATGTGGTGTTGGCTGTTTGATAGCTCCTAGCGGGAAAATATCCCCTGCCTTTTCCTGTTGGCCCAAAGCAACAAGACCTTCTTTATTCATTAAGCTACATGGATAAACCTGAAGTGCCATCTTTGAAGAAAAAGAAATCGGAACTGTTTGCTTTTCTGGATCTAATGGAAGATGACAACATAAAATACCGTGACTCAATCCAACATGATTCACCTCTTCGACAATCTTCCATGCTAGCTGCTACTTCTATTAGGTAAGCAATACGGTAGTTTCAATCTTGTTCTTGTACGATCAATGCAACAATCCCTCTCTCTCCAATGTGATTAAAGAAACTTGGTCTGGCTGGCTAACAGCAGAGGCGTTCTCTATTAATATGAAAATTGATTATTTTAGCTTGTTATCTGTTTACTGTAGAGACAACCCCATACCTAGTTGAGTACCCCAATTGGCATACCAGCTAATAGTGTAACCGAGGCTCAGAAATTTTGAAACTACTACGGGTTCAAATTGGTTTCGATGTTAGGAAGAGATTTCAGAATACTAGTAAACTCGATGGCAAGCTTACATCTATTCGATTAGTCTGTACGAAGGAAGGTTTTCAAACAAAGGATCTTGATCAAGAATCCTAGAGTCGAGATCAAAACTGGATGCAAAGTTCGCATGGGAATTACCTTGAATCGAGTGTTGGAAAAATATGAGATACATGATGTGGTTGTTAAACATAATCATAGACTTCAAATCCCAGGAACCTGTCACTTAATGCCATCGTAATGGAGCATATTAGAAGTGCAAGCATTTGAAATCAAAATGGCAGATAGTACTGGAATTCAGCCTAGAATTGCTCATGAATTGGCTAGTCGGCACGTTGGAGGAGCTGCTAACCTTGGCTATACTTGTCGTGACCACCAGAACTATTTGCGCACTAAACACCAAAAGGAGATGAAGTATGGTGAAGCTGGAAGCTTGTTAAATTACTTCCAGAAAAAGATTGTGGAGAATCCGTCATTCCAATATGTCTTGCAGCTAGACAGCGAAGAACAAATAACAAATATGTTTTATGTTGATGCTAAAATGATTATTGATTATGCTCACTTTGGTGATGTTGTCACTTTTGACACTACTTTTGGAACTAATCAAGAAAGCCGACCATTTGGTGTGTTTGTTGGATTAAACCACTTCAGAGAAACTTCGATTTTTTGGGGCTGCTCTTATGTACGATGAGTCATTTGACTTTTTTAGATGGCTCTTTGATACATTTTTGTCCATTCATCGCCACAAAAACCTAGAACTATCTACACTGATCAAGGTGTTGCAATGGGAAAGGAAATTGCAGTGGTGTTACCAAATGCATGGCATGGGTTGTGCACTTGGCATATTATGCATAATGCAATCAAACATTTGAACCATCAGAAGATTGAAGGTTCAAACATCCTTGGTGACTTCAGCACTCGCATGTACCAATATGAGGACACAACAAAGTTTGAAGATGTATTCGCCAATATGAGAAGTAGGGTACATAAACAAACTTGGCTTGATAGTATTTGTAATCTAAAAGAAAAATGGGTTGAATGTTACATGAAGGATGTGTACACACTAGGAATGTGAAGTATTCAGTTGAGTGAGAGTTTGAACAATGATATGAAATAATACTTAAACTCAGAATTAAACATTCTTCGCTTCTTTGGACACTTTGAGAGAGATGTCCAAGCAAAGAGAGATAAAGAGATAAATTCATAGTACGAGTCAAGGAAAAAGTTACCACACATCAAAATGAGAACTCCAAAGCTCCTGGAAGCAAGCAAACTTTACACGACACATATATTTGAAGCCTTCCAAGTTGAATATGAAAGATCCATGTCAACCTATACGAGGCCATCAAATGAAGGGAATGCATATGTTATTGGAATTGGAGCTCTTGAAGACGATTCTACACTTGAGGATGAGCTTTGTTTTAGGGTCACCGGGTGGTCAAGATTTTAATTTCGAAGGTTCATTTGGGACTGTTCACACCACTGATGGTTAAACAATCTAAAGATCTTACAGATGCAACTTGGTGTGGTTCTCTTTGTTTAGAAGGTTGTATATCTTTGGTACTTGACTTGGATATCGAACTTGTGTTAGTCAGGAATTATAAACTTTTCTTTTGTGATTTTTGGTCAAACATAAGTTGCTACGAGTATTGCTTTTGTTAGTGATATTCACTACTACAGAACACGTCATCACAGACGGTTCGGAACCGTCATCACAGACGGTTTCCGAACCGTCTATATTTATACGTCTGTGATAACAGCGAGTTACCACGAGCGGTTCAAAACCGTCTGTGATAACACTTATCGCGAGCGGTTTTAACGTAAACCGTCGTGATAAGTGATGATCACGAGCGGTTTAAGTTAAAACCGTGCGTGATAATCACTTATCACGAGCGGTTTTAAAGAAAACCGTCGTGATATGTCTAGTATCACGAGCGGTTTTCTTTAAAAACCGTCGTGATAAGTGGTTATCCTGAGCGGTTTTAAAGAAACCGCTCGTGATATGTCTAGTATCACAGAGCGGTTTCTTTAAAATCGTCTGTGAAGGCTATTACCACGAGCGGTTTTATGTTGAAACCGTGCGTGGTAATAGCCTTCACGAAAGGTTTCAACATAAAACCGTCTCGTGGTCTTGGCGACCTAGCTACATTGTTTCTTGTTTTTGGCGACCTCGGGAATTGCTAGCCATGCCTCTCGAAAACAAGCATGTACAAAAAGCAGATACATCGCGAGAGAATCAATTGTTGACAACTCAAATTTACCATTACTCAAAATAAATTAATAAAGATCGAATTTGTTGAAGTATTTTTGCTATAGTTGTACAATTGGATTACAATTAAATCAATTGTTTGCGTGAATCTACGGGTGGCGATGGAGTGAAACTCTCATTTGTTAACTATTTACGTCATGATAAAGGTGCATAGTGCCTCGAACTTCCACGAGCTCTTGCATAACGAGTCCATATAAATCTATTATCAAACCACGCGCTAGGTCAAGAAAAATGGTAAGGATATATATTTGAATTTACAATTACAAAAAATTATTTGAGATTGACAAACCTCGGATTCTTCATCTTAGCACTAATGATTTCTTTGCATATGATGGCAAGCGTAGAATGCACATAGCTCATCATTTTTTTGTCAACCTTGCAAAAATAGAATTACATATATACGTATAGTCGATTGAAGACAAATTTTTATGAAGTATGATATATATAGGATTATTGTGTTGTAGCGCGTCAGGAAATTTCGTCTGTGTGTTAGTTGGTATTTGGATCCATTGTATCTTCCTTGTTGGCTAACATAGGAGATGAGCGAACTACATAATTGAAAAAGTTATCCTCGGGCATTTCAAGCGAAGGAAGACTACAATAGAGTTATGTATGGAGGAAATGATCATACTTGTCGAGTATTCCTTGCGAATCTTTGAAGTCGTGATCGTTTTCGACTAGGGAATCAAGATATATCACGGTGTTCCTCTTGGGTATAATGACTAAAAGGATCGATGGTACCTACTCATGTATGTCGCTATAACTATTAAACCTAAGTACAAATGAAATTTGAATAGCAAATAGTGAAGCACTTACCCCGGTTGTAGGGCACAAGTATGTAGTCCTTGCGATTACGAAGAAGCAATGGCGTCGTTATATAGTTCTTGGCGAAGGTCGCGTCGCTTGGATGGTTTGCATAGATACCACGTGTGGGTCGAGGAAACCCACGGTTCTCGCCCTTCGGGCATTTTCATCATGTATCTATACATAAGCAATGAGTTGCGATATTTATCGGTATTACATGAATGTAGAACTTGATTGTACACACTTACGATGTCCAACATCGTAGAAGCGGCGTCGAGGGCTTCGAGATTGAATAGGTTGAATAAGTCGTTGAACCCCACCACGAAGTTGCGGCCGTTGAAGAAATGCTCATCCTTGTATGCGGCGGTGATTCGATGTCGCACCCCTTCTTTGCGGTATTCCGCAAGTACCGTGCATGCAAAGCGACAAGCAAATCAGCGTGGGCTAATTGTGCGTTAGAGCACAGCGGTTTTCGATGGAGTACTTCCGTGCTACGGGACTTGGGAGGCGGCTTAATGTTCGTCGATTTCGATTTGGCCTTAACGATTGGCGCGTCTTCTGCGAGGCGACTCGGGAACCGATCTGGTATGCGCTTTTGTTGTTCCTTGGCGTCTTCTCCACGGGAACCGATGAGGTGGCCTTACGAGGCGAAATATGAGGTGGAGTCATGGAGGTTCCGTTGGAGAGCAATGGTCTGTCGAGATTGCGGCCTTCTTTGGGTCGGGGCGATGTCCGTCTTGGGCCCTTGGATAAAAGCGTACACGGCATCCCCTAGTGTTGTGATCTCTTCGTTCGGGCGAATGTCGGCGGGACGGCCATGAAATGTTGATGTACCATGTCCACCTCCACCCTTGCGTAACCATCGCCACCGGACACCGTCTTTGCATTGCTCCTTCTGGTATGGATGCACCATCCCCGCCCGACCTCAATAGGAATGGACCCAACTAACCTCGGTTGGAGCTTGCGGCCGTCGGCTCCTACAAAGCGATCGCAATTAGCTAAGGCGTCCTATAGGTCTATCTTTGGTGCATTCCATAGATGTACATTACCTTGATGCGGTCTATCGGTAATTGGTCGTCGTCACGTTCAAAATTATGCGTGGACGCGACACTACTCCGATGTCGAGGAGGGTGGTTCCCGCAATAACGGGGCGGCTTGCGGCGGTTGCGAGTACTTGATTGATTGATCCCGCAAACTTGCTATCGTCCTTGAAATTACGCCTTAAGCGGTTCCAAGCGATTGTCGTACTCGGCCTTGGATCTCTTCCTACTTCTATACATGAAGTAGTCGTCTGCGAATCCATGTACCCAAGATACGTTAACCCCTTGCCTCGCGTGCGACCGGGTGCTCCTTGTTTCCTAGGGCCGTAGATAGTATATCCTTCTCCTGTGTTCTTGGAAGGAGCCTTGGAAGTTTGGGCAATCAATTCACGCCGCAAGAGGTCATCATGTTATTATAGTCACTATTAAGTTATGGACTTGTAAACAAGTAGGTAGTTCGACATATTTACCACACGTTGGGACACTTCACAGTCCGCGGGTTTGGGAAAGTAACGCGCCATCGACGAGACTTTGCCCTCGCTTTTAACGGTGCACGGAGCGGGTGTGTGATATCGAAATAGATTCTCCTCCTCCGCCTCCCATTGCGCGGATTTAGCCGCGTACCAGTGATGCCGAGTGCGTGGGGTGAGTGTTTCGTGCTGGATTGCTTTGTGCGCCGCACTTTGCTCCTTAAATTCATCCGTCGTCTTCATAGCCACAAAGGCGTTCCATGTTTCCCGCGTCAAGAATGGAAACTTCGTGAAGGCGTCTCACTCTTGTTCACGTCTTTGCGTGACAAGAAGCGCTCTTGAAGGTCCTCCACGCGTGACACATGGAGAGCAAGGCATGCCGTTTCAGACGCGATTCATGTGTGTTTCTGGGATAGTGAACCTGCTTGAAAGGTCTTCCCACAGCACGCGTCTCTGATCTTTTGTCAGAGACTTCCACTTTGGTATGGTGATAGGGACCTTTTCCCTTGCAAGTATCCCGCAGATGGTCCGGAATCTCGCCGCGATCTTGGGGACTCATAGGGACCCTAACGTCAGCGACCTCCGTGATGGTCGATCGGCGTGAGCAATTCGATATTCCTCTACCATCTCTCTTATGTATCTCGGCGTCGGTGTGGCGGCGAAAACGGCGCCTACTGCCATGTCGGCGTCGGTGGCGGCGAAGACGGTGCCTCTGCCATCTCGCTTACTTCCTATCTATATAAGTTACGTACGCAATTATTACATAGTATATAATATATGGGAAATTGCATAGTACTTCCTATCTATATAAGTTACGTACGCATTTATCACAAGATGTGGCTTTCCATTCCTATCATCATAAATAATACAAAATGTCAACACAGACAACCACAAAAAGCGAAACAAACTAAGCACACAAAGATAGCCAGACGGACCTAAACAGGCGGTTCCAAAGGCGTGCGTGATGGGCCGTCTGCTATAACCTCTTTTGTAGTAGTGGTTTTAGCTAGGTTGGTTCATTTAGTACCTTCTAATGGATTTTAATTTGGTCCTTCTATTCCTTATAGATTGATTTAGAACTTTTACTTGCATTGCTATGTCACAATATAATTGTTTTACCAACAAATTCCTTGAAAAGGTTGTATTACAACACTGTCTGTCAATCTCTTTTGTGTTTTTAGCTATATTTGATTTTTGGAGTGGCAAATAGTTGATGTTCATCCATAGACACACAAAAAGTTTTCCCTCCTTTAAGTGTCATATTTTTTACAAGTGTAGGAATATAAGCATAAATAAGAATGCATTGTGGTGATTGTGCAAAGCAGTGAAATAACTGGTCTACTAATTGTTCACAAGTTTGTATAACCGACCAATGAAGTACTACTTGACTTAGTGATTTAGTTGTCTCTTTCCTTCTTTTAGGTTTGATTTCCTAACTTTTATCACTCTGTAGGTTTCGGACATGTTCATTCCTAACTCCTTCGTTTTTCTTTGTACCATATTATGGAACAAACAATACACATATACAAGTTAACAAGTTGAAATTCGAGGTGTGTAATAAAATGAATAAGGCAAAAAAATTATTACCATGAAAACCCCACAAGGCGGCTAAACGATGAAAACTATGGTAACGAACATGATGAGAAAATTGTCTGCTGTCACTCGTAACTAATATCGCTGCGATATAACACTACCTATAAAGGAAGCACGCAACATATAGCCAAATTCCACTCGAAACATCACACAAAACCTTCCTTCCTAATCACCAATACACAACCGGTAGGCATTACTCACCTCAGTGATCGTTACACCAAACCTACCATAAATTTCGTGTTACGTAGCTTTTAAGTTTTAAATCTGCGTTACGAACCTCCACAACCGTAACCTAGCACACCACACAACTATCACTCAAATCGGATCATGGCAAACACAAACATCACGATTCCACTCCACGGTGCTACCGTTAGTCCAAACATCTCCATGATTCACCCGTGCGCCTATTGCCATCACGAATCTCGAAGTTCGCCGTTGTTTACTCTCTTACAGACCTAGTACGAGATCTAAGCGATCAACAAACTAGCACGCAGCAACTCGACCGGCTCCCAATCGGATCACACAAGCGAAGCATCGTACCTCGCGGAAGCACTACCGTTTCGCACAAGATTGGTAGATAATAGCGATTGAAAGAAAATGGCAAAATCTTAAACAATGCAATTACTTAACAAATGCGTGGCGGTGGCGGAGGTGGCCGGGCTCGGGAGGCGCGGGGTCGGGGAGGAGGGCGCCGGGTCGGGAGGCGCCGGGTCGTGGGAGGAGGGCCGGGGGTCGGGAGGCGCCGGGTCTGGGAGGAGGAGGCGCCGGGGTGGGAGGCGTTCGGAGGCAGGCGGGTGGGCTCGAGGCGCGGGTCGAGGGAGGAGGGCGCCGGGGTCGGGAGGCGGCGCGAGAGGGCGTTCGAGAGGCGATAGGGTTAGATCAAAACCCTATCGTCTCGAACTCATACCATATATAGGCAACACGCATCACGAGCGGTTTCCCAAGAACGTGCAGTGATGTTAAACATCCTGAGCGGTTCTTGGGAAACAAATGCGTGATGTTCTTATCCTGAGCGGTTCCCTCTAGAAGCAAATGCAGTGATCGTGTTGCCTATATATGTCACGGACGCATGTCAATTTTCCTAAGATCATTATACAAAAATCATCAAATTAAGATTCTGATGGTTCCAAGTTGGAGCTACCAAAGTTATCTTTGAATGTTATCTGAGCGCGCTTTTGGATGAACTTCCAAGATGGCGCAGTTTTTGGATGAACTTCCAAGATGGTGTTTTTAGCATTAGTTAATTATAATGTAAAGCCCAAAAGTTTAGCAAGATTTAAAGCATGCTAGGCAAAAAAAAAAAGGAAAAGGAACAGACAACAAGAATTCCAAAAAGCTACACGAATATCTCAACGGAAAAGTTATTGGCATATCGTGCAATAGTATGTTCAAAATGACTCCAAGAGAGAACCTACCCAATGAAGTGAAGTCGTAGAAGGGCTGTATCCTAAGGAAGATAGACCTATCTGGTAACCTGCTGCACGGTGCAATTCCTCCTAAAATAGACTCCCTTACCAATCTAGAATATTTGGACCTTGCCAGTAATAACCGTCTGTGATATCCCCACAACAGCATGTATGAACTGTTGGATAAGCAGTATGATGACAAGTTTGAGTTCAAAAGTTCATATCTAATTCAACTCAACATTACCATGAATATCCACATTGACATCAATATTAAAGATCACAAGTCCATAACACAACACATGACAATGGAATAAATAAATTAATTACAATGGAGTAATTAAATTCTTAATTAAAATACAACCCTTCATGATGATCGACGCGCATATAGCTAGCTTCCTCACTGGGTTCTTCCTCGAGCGATCTCGTCTCCGAAAGGTGGCAACTCGTCAAATTGATTGTATTCTTCCTCGTCCACTACATTCTCAACTCCGACAATCCTCCTTTTCCATGAAGAACTACGTGGCGCTTCTTATTTGCCGGTCGGTTACATAGAAGACTTGAACAACTTGGTTGCTTGATCACGAATGGTTCGTCTTTGTATCCGACACGTTCGAGGTCCACGGTAGTGACGCCGCACTTGTCGACCTTCACTGTGTGGAGATGGACCCAACGGCACGAAATAGGGGATCTTGAAAAGCACGTAGTCGATCTCCCATATCTCCTCTATTTGCCCATAGTACGAGCTCCTCACCCATCGATCTTGAATGCATCTATCACGGACACCGCTGCTTCATTACGCTTGTGCTCTTCCTATCTGAGTGCCGTATAAAATGTGTACCCATTTATGTCGTATCCTTGCCATGTGACAATTGTAAAATATGGCCCTCTTGCCAACCATAGCGTATCATCACTTGATGACCTCCGAGTGATTCGCACCTTTAACCATTCGTTGAGCCGAGCGGTTGTGCTCTCTCGTGATCCAAACCTCCGACCGTGCGGATTACATTGGCGTACCATGTCTTTGTGCTCGTCGATGTATGGGGACACTTGGGTCATGTGTTGCAAGACCGTGAAATGGGCTTGGCGCACGTATCGGATCGGGAGTGATTGATTTCCTTCCGATGGTCCGATACCATCCGGTCTCCCCTCATGGCGAGATAGAGGCACACCAATCGGATCCACGAGCCATGTAGTCGGCGCAGAACTCAATGACCTCTTCCGTTGCATAACCTTCGATGATGCGCCCTCCGGTCGAGATCGATTCCGTGCGTAGGACTTGAGAATTCCCATGTACCTCTCGAGCGGGTACATATGGCGTAGAAACACAGGCCGCATATCTTTATCTCTTTCACAAGGTGAACAATGAGATGGACCATGATATCGAAAAATGACGGAGGAAATACATCTCAAGATGACACGAGTCGTCACTACCTCGACTGCAGAGCATCTAGTCCTTGGGGATCGATGACCTTACGAGCAATTGAGTTGAAGAAATAACACGACCTCAAGATTGCCACTCGGACCTTGTTCGGCAAGATACTCCTAATTGTAACAGAAGCATTTGTGTCATCGGCACCACGACAATCATGCGACTTCATACCAATTAATTTCAAATCTTGCATAGAAACAAGTTTCTTAATGTTAGCGGAGTAACAGACGGGACTTTCACACCGTGCAAGCTCGCAGCAGATTCATTTCTCTCGGCCTTGGGCAGAGTGTAGCAAGTCGGGGAAGGTACGTTCGTCTGTGTCGGTCTCTTCGGTGCTAACTCGGTCCTTATGTTCATATCGACCAAGTCACGCCGATGCGTTAACACCATCCTTTGTTTTGCCACTAATGTTCAAAGAAGAGACCAATCAAGCTATCACATACATTCTTCTCTACGTGCATAACGTCGATGCGATGGCGAACTTCTAAGTACTCCCAATAAGGCAAGTCCCAAAAATTGGCCGCTTCTTCGGATGTTCTTCTCACGGGTTCTTAATTTACGTCCCTTCCCAAGCACAACATCGATATCCTTAACCATATCATAGACCTCTTTCCCACTAAAAGCCCTTGAAGTGAACCGTCTTCCTTATTTCCGTCGAATTGTTTCTTCATCTTGCGGTATGGGTGACTCCTCGGAAGGAACCTACGGTGGACGCATATACGATTTTGCGCGAGTTGTTGACCATACACTCTCCGTAGCATCTAAGCGGTGCGGACGAGCTTTGGCTCCTTTTGTCTTGGCTTGACAGTTACCAAGGGCGGGAAAATCATTGATGGTGCAGAACAACATGGCGCGTAAAGTGAAGTTCTCTCGTTTGTACGCATCCCATACCTGTACCCCTTCGTTCCACAGTGTCACAAGATCTTCCAGCAATGGTGCTAGGTACACATCAATATCATTCCCAGGTTGCTTCGGCCCTTGGATAAGTAGTGACATCAAAATGTACTTCCGCTTCATACAGAGCCAAGGAGGAAGGTTGTACATACATAGATTCACGGGCCAGGTGCTATGTCGGCTGCTCATGTTACCGAAAGGATTCATTCCATCCGTACTCAACCCTAACCTTATGTTCCTCGGTTCCGCACCGAACTCTTGAAGCTCGATCGAAGTTTCTCCTGGCGAGAATCGGCAGGTGTCTTAGCTTTCCATCTCTCTTACGCTCCTCCGAGTGCCAACGCAGCAATCTTGCCTCCTTTGGGTTCGCAAATAAGCGCTTCAAGCGTGGGATTATAGGTAGATACCACAACATCTTAGCGAGAGGTCCTTGCTTCACCTTAGCGATATTTTGGCGCTTGTATCGGGATGCTTTGCACACGGACAATAATGCATGTCTGCATACTCTTTACTGAGAGGATACAATCGTTCGGACATGCATGTATTCTTTCTACTTCCATTCCCAATGGGCAAATAACCTTCTTTGCTTGATAGGTGGTCTTTGGGCAACACGTTTCCCTCCGGAAGGATGTCCGCTAGGAGACCTAACAACGCCGTGAAACTCTTATCGGACCAACTATTGCTTGCCTTCAATTTCAGATTCAAGCACGGTTGACAACCTTGTGTATTCCGGCCTTGCGGCCAGGAACAAAGGTCTCACCGAGTCCTCCCTTAAGCCCTCGAATTTACAAAACACTCTCTCACTGTAGTTCTCTTACGCATCGCGTAGCATCCGATCCAGTTGTCATCGTGCCCCTATCCTCATCAAAAGCACGATCCACATCCGCAAATCGTTGACTTCCTCGGCGATGTCGTCATTATTAACTTCGGTATAATCGCTCTTCACCCGGATTGGTCCAACATGTATACCCTTTTTGAAACCCTTCGAATCAAGTGCGCTCGATCTGCGCGCGTTGTTAAACATCTTGAGACACGCAATCAATGCACTGACAAGTACATAAAATTTATCCCTTCTTCAACATATCACCTTTCGGTGGCTCTTCTAAAAGCAACCACGCCATTAATGTAATCTTGACTCACACGGTTCACACCGTACATCCGATTCGATCCATCTACAATACGCATGTAACAAATTAGTGTCAAATTGATTAGCGATTAATTTATAGCAAACGAAAATGTGCAATATAAACTCATTCTCCAACATTTGTATCTAAGGTTATTGAAAGAAAACTCTTCACTAGTTATGTACCACACGCGGTGGCATAGCGTAGCCATGCCTACGGCCACAACCATGATCCCTACCTCTCGACACGATATCTATCTCAATTGAACAATCATGCAACCCAAATATAGGCATCACCTCATACAACACTTATTAACCTAAAATACCGGAATCAGTAAATGCAATATTGCTTGACCCAAACCCCACCGTACTGTGAACCGGTGTGTAAATTTTATTTTTAAGCCAATTAATTATCCTAACTCAAATTTTAGTGATTATTAGACCTAATTCAATTTTATAAAGTTACCACTCCTAAGTCAAATTTTAGTTCATTAGTTATAAGGTTTCAAAACTAAGATTTGCGGGGCTAATATTATTTATTCCAACATTGACGGTGCAAGATCATGTGCTCATACCAGTATTAGAGGAGGAGCGCAGGTGGAGGAGCCGAGGTGGAGGAGCTAGAGGCAGGAAGTGGCGCTGGAGCGTAGACACACAGTGCAGATGAGGAGCTAGGGAGGAAGTGGCGCAGTTGGAGGAGCTAGGGCGTGGAAGTGGCGCTGGAGCGGTAGACACAGCAGTGATGAGGAGCTAGAGGCGGGAAGTGGCGCGAGTTGGAGGAGCTAGGCGAGGAAGTGGCGCTGGAGCGGTATACAGCATGATGAGGAGCTAGGCGAGGAAGGGAAGTGGTAGACACAGCCTAGCGATGCGCGAGAGGGATGTCTCGGCTCAATTTATATGAAGACAGAAATCACGAGCGGTTCTATTTGAACCGTGCGTGATGAAACAATATCCTGAGCGGTTACGAAATATAACCGTCAGGATGTTACGACGGTTATATTTGTAACCGTCGTGGTATCCTGACGGTTCTATTTGAGAACCGTGCGTGATATTGCCCATCCGCGAGCGGTTCTATTTCGTAACCGTCTCGTGATGGCCCGCTGCGCCAAAAGATAGCCCAGACAGACCCAACACAGACGGTTCCAAAGGAACCGTCTGTGATGGGCCGTCTGCTATAGCCTCTTTTGTAGTAGTGATTGTGCTTCTCTATATTTGCATAATTGTTCTTTGTCAGTTTGCAACGGAGATTCTTGCCAGTGACGCCGCAAGGAGGCGACACTTGGGTGGCTTGGCGCGGCAAAAAAAGAATAACCAGCGGAGGCGGCTGGATTGGTGAGGCTGCTGTCGTCGGCGGACGTCGCAATGGGTAGAGCCGGCGAAGCGAGCGGCGATGACGGTGTGGTGACCCGAGAGAGAGAGAGAGAGAGAGAGAGAGAGCGGGAGCATAGGGGAGGATTGTGGAATTTCCCCTTCCTATGGTGGGGTTACGTGGTCTAAATTGGTAGCTCATGGTGAGGTCTAAACTGACAACCCTTGATTTTGGAATGAATGGGATGGATAGAGGGAATGTCACGTGGTGATATTACTACATAATATCAGACGATGTGCGTCCAGTGTAGCCGTAGGGAAAAAGTGTAATATCCCATTTTCGGACGATAAATAGTAATTACCTTGGTTTTTGATTTTTATTCAAATTTTCAAATTTTGGTTTAAATTTCAAAAACTCCTAGCTTCCGTTAAGCTCGGGTTTGTGTTTCAAACCTTTCGTCAATTTCCGGATTCAAATTTTGCTTTGAATTCTCCTTTTTCAAATTCAAAGCCCATCCTTTTCTTCTTGGGCCGGTTTTTCTCCGCCCCACCGTTTTCTTTTCGGTTCAACCGGCCCGACCGCATTTCTCCCCCAGTCGGATTTTCCCCATCTCCCCCGGCCCGGCTTTTCTCCCTCCCTCTCTTTCTCCCCCCGTGCGCTCCACCGACAGCGCCGCCATTCCTCTCACCTCTCCTCTCTCGCTCGCCCGGGGGCCCCTCCTGCACCCGCCGCCGCCGCTCGCCCCCTCCTCCCGGATCGACGCCGCTGGCCCGACAAGCCCTGCCTCCTCCGGATCCGGCGCCGCCTGCGCCGACTTCCCCGCGCCGTCCGCCGGCTCCAAGCCTCCACGTGACCCCGCCCCCTTCCGTGCCGTTCGGCTTTTCTCCCCATCTTTGCCGCTCCGCCGCCTCACTGATTTTTCGCGCTTCCCGGCTACAAAGCGAGAGCCTCCCCCTCCTTTCTTCCCCCTCTTCGCCTCCCTCTTCTCGGTGCCACCGCCGCCACCATTCTCCCCTCCCTCCGGCGCCTCTCCGCCCGAATCTCCGCCACCGGGAGCTCCGCCCTTCGCCCCCGACGCTCCTCCGCCCGACGGCTAGGCTTCCCCGCCACCGCAGCCAGTCGTCCCCGTGCGCCTCTCCCAACCTCGCCTCCACTCCCATCGCCGGCCGCCTCCACCGCTCCCCCGCCTCGGCTGACCTCACGGTGAGCCTCCCCGCGCCTCCTTGGTACCGTGCGCGCCCCCCACTCTCCTCCCCTCCCTCCGGTCGCCGTTGTCGCCGCTCGGCCTTTGCACCCGTGCGCTCCCATCGCCGCCACTGCTCTCCAAAGCCGGCACGGCTGCGCCGCCGCCTCCTCGGCATCTCCTCCTCGTCGACGCTCCATTTTGCCTGGCCCCGTCGCCCCTCCGGCCGCCGACCGCCGCCTGCAGTCGCCGCCCCCGTGCGGCCCTTCGCTCTCTTTCTCCCCCCCGGTCAGACCGGCCTCCTTCACCGGTCCAACCGGCCTGCTCCCCCTTATCCTCTGATCCTGTGGCTGGCCCCCCTGCTCTCTGTCTCTGGTTGTGGCCCCCTTGTGGATTGCAGAGCAATGGATCAAGTTTTGGCAGCAGTCAATCTGTGTATTAAGTTTTTGTGATTTGATCTTGTATTGTTCTTGTTAACCCTGTGCAGTGGTGTCGTGGAGCGCCGTGGAAATTGAGTTTTGTGTATTGAATTTTGTATGGCGATTGTGTATGCATTGTTTTGTATTACTCGGTCAATCAGTAGCTTTCCATTTTGGCGAAAATATTTCCAAAATAAATTGTTCTCTTATAATTGTGCTATGACTTGCGTTGATTCGATTAACCCTTGTTAATGGTTAACTCGCCGATTGACAAGTGCTAGTGGAATTACCCTTTTCGCTATTACTTGAGAACCGTCGATTAAGAGCGTAATTTGCAAAATCTCAGGAAATCGAAGTTATGCAAATGACCTTCGTAGTCGTCTCCGCAATCATGTCTATTTTTGTTAAAACATATTTATTCAAAATTCCCGCGTTTGTGTAAAATGCTTTGAAATGAACTTGAATTTTCTCAAAATATTTTGGAGAGCTATTCGGGATTAACTTGTTAATCTCGATAAGCTTACCTTGAAAACTTATATATTAATCTTGTAATCCTATCCAGTATTCCTTGGTCCAAATATTGTTTATCCCATCCTTTTTATCCACGTTCAAAAGTCGTCTTTGATAAAATATTTTACTGTCTTTTTAAAGCCCGGCAAAAATTATCGTATATCCTAATCTTGCCCGATCAGTGGTATCTGAAGTGAAGTATCCCTGCGATAGTTCCTTCGACTTTGTTTCCCCCTTGTTTCCCTCGGTAGAGTATCTCCGCATTTGCCTCATGTACTCAGTTGGTCGGTTGACTTTGTCAATCATCCCCTCCTCGCTGAATCTTTTCTCTTAAGATCATTCATCGCAAAACTTATTTAAAGCTTCCTGTTTATATTTGGTCTTTTGGAAGTTCTTTGGATTTATTTGTTGTTCTTGCTTGTATCGTGTAATTAGGAGTCGGAGTCCAGAAGAAGCAGTGAATCGAGCAGAATCAAGATTCGGATAAAGACGCAGACCCATAACTCTAAACCCCTGGCAGAGAAGGCCCTGAGTAAGATCAAGGCCGCGATAACCTGACCCAGGCAAGTCAATACTTTGATCATTTTGAGCCTATATTTTATGCAAACTTTGTTTATTTAAAATATCAAAGTTGCGTGCTTTAATTCTGTAATCAAATATATGTTAAAGCTTAAGGTAGTTAAACACCCATTTGATGATTAATTAATTATTAAGCCATCCTTTGATAGTTGAATCCAGTATTCTTTGTCACCCTAGTAATTATGTGGTAAATACGAGCCTAGGTTGTACTTAAACAACATGCTAGTCTTACTTAAGTACCGGGACAATAAATGTCTCAATCATCATCTTTAAATCATGAAAAATGGTTTTGGGCAGTCATTGGATGTAGATGACTGATGTGTTGCGTTAATTGGTTTTCCTTCCCCAAAACCCTAAACAACTTGCTAGTACCACATCTGGGCGGATGGAAAGAGTGGTGGGTGTGGATGTAGCACGAGAATGGTTGGTATGTGGTATGAAGCGTCCAGATGAATTAAGGACTTAATCTTGTCATGACCTCCTGTGTAAAACAAGTACAACCGCAAGTCTGCAAAGTGCAACTTGGCTTAGTAAAATTATTAAACCCTGAATGTCATCCCACAACTGGTGTTTAGAAGTGCGCAAGCGGCAGGACGTATGCTAGCTTGAATAGGACACCAAAAACGGTGAAGTTGCCAGCTGCGCTAGTCGTTGTGGTCGGGGCCAGCTGCGCTAGTCGTTGTGGTAAGCATCCCGCACAACTTATGGAATTGGTCATAGGGGTGAGATGACAGAAGGGGCAAGGTAGTTTAAAACGTTACTGTGACGATCGCTCAACTACATGACTAAGGAATCATGTGGGGTAACAAGTATGATTATCTCTTGTGGGTACAGTGTACAACCTCTGCAGAGTCTAAACTGTTTAAACAGCCGCGCGTATGGTCAAAGGCGGACATGAGAACTTAACCTGAGTTAGTTCTATTTTAAAAACCTTTGTGGGTGGATTAAAAATGTGGTGGACTCATCTAGCCCTTGTTTTGGATTTTTTCTGAGTAGCCTTACCTAGTGCTGATAATCGGTGGATGTAACCGCTATCAAAATTAAGCATGAGGTGGAGGTAACCTCTACTGTTATTTAATATTGCACTTATTTTCTTTAATAAAAATGCAATTTGTTTAAAATGCTAAGTCATATGACTTCATATCTATGATAATTGAAAATGTTGCTTTAGCAAATAAAAGAACCTGAGCCACCTTTGTTAAACCTTGTATTTATACTATTGCATACTGTGTGTTGGCTCGCGAGCACGATGGTTGTGCTCATTCTCGCTCTTTCCCCAAACCCTCAGAAGCAGAAAATATTAGAGATTACGACTACTACGAGGAACCCGATGTTTGAAGACCCAGGAATTCTTGAAACTTAGTTTAGTCCTTAGTTGTTCTAGTCTCGCCCCAGTCTAGCTGACTCCGCTGGTACTTATGTGCATCCTATATTATCTGAGTTTTCGGGTAATATCGGATGTACAAAGGTTTCCCCAGTCGCTTGCCTGTGGAGAGATGTGCCCTCACCCTTTTTGCTTCCGTTGTCGCTTCTGCTACTTTGTGATGTAATCATTTGGCCTGTTCGGCCCTTATTGTAAAACTTGGCCCGAAGAGGTCTATGTAAACTCTGATGTGTTAAATTAATGAATGGTTTGGTTTTACGCCATGTATGAAATGATTCAGTAATGTATCTGTGAGTGCTATCTACTTGATCCAGGGAATAGCACAGTGTATTCGCAGAGGATTCGAGATTTGAAAATCCGGGTCCGATAAAAAGGCAACACACACAGCCAGGCGCGTGGGCTAACTGGTCGGCAGTGCCTCGCGAGGAAAGGCAAAAGGGTGGCGGCGTCACAGTAAACAAGAGGACTAACTAAGCTGGCAGAGCGACGGGAGGAAGGACAACGATGGTGTGGAGGAGGAGGAAGCTGGGCATAGTGGCGTACGAAGGAGCCCGATTGAAGCTACATGAAGGAGGCTAGAGCTGGGAAGGAGGGGAGGAGGTGGCACGAGGACGGAAGGGAGGATGCAGGGGGGAGGGGGGCGAGGCAGCGACCTCGACGGCAGACGTAGGGAAATGGGAGGTGCCTTGATCAGGGGCGACAGCGACGCGTGGGTGGAACCATGGAGGGGAGCGAGTGTGAGGTGATGAGGTGGCGTCAGCGAGCGTGAGGGGAGGAGGTGATCGTGGGGGAGGAGAAGGAGGAGCCGTTCGACGGCGACGGGGGAGGGAGGCGGCTGACTGCGGCGCGCGGGAGGGGGAACCCTAGGGTTAGGGGTGTGGAGGTGGAGCGGGCAGATCTGGGCCGTCTGTGGTGAACATGCGGTCCAATGACATTGCACCCGTCCGATTATGGTCGTTCAATGGAGATCCGACGTTTGCCGACAGCCGAGACAAGATCTTGATGTAATTTCAAAAACTAGAGGATTTTTTTTCAAGCAAAAGGCAACGTAGGGGGCTCCGAGGCCACCGTTCCTTGCAGCTATATATAGTAAAGAGATTGATTAATTAAGCTTAGGTGCTTGCTAATTTCAACCTAAAGATGACTACTTACTGTAGATAATTCATTTTTACCACACGGTTTACACTAGAACATCTTTGTTTTGGCATTGTATCATCTGAACTTATATTTTGTCATATATATTTGTTTTACGGGATTGGTTAAAACAATAGAATTCAAGTAGTCAAACAGTTGTAGCCTTGACCAAACTTCTCTAGGTTGATTTTTTTTTTTTTTTTTTGCCAATAACGATTCACAATCTAATAATTTGATAGCCTTTTCCAGATATACGAAGATAGTTAAATTTAGTACTTAGAGTTAATTTTGTTGACCTGTGAGGTAATTTCTTGTCTGGGATCTTGACTGCAAGCGAACTATTGCATATATTCAAGCTCATATTTTTTTGTTTCACGGGTGGTTGTACATGGGCAAGCTACCATTGCAGATTTTCCCACACACTAGGCTTGGTGACTTCACCTATGTCTTCACATTGTCGGTGTATTCTTTTGACCAATCAATACTTCGTTGTTCGTTGGAACGACAAATGAAAGTTGTGATCTTCTTGAATGAATGATACCAACTTTCGTTGGTCTGGCATTAGGATGAGCTCACTGTTTATGTAGCAAGCCGTTTGCTATGTTTCATGCGCTATATAAGTTGATTATTTTGGTAGGCGTCATATCCATGTTGTAAAAAGATGTGACCGTAGCCTCTTTTTGTTAGCCTTTTATGTGTATCACGTAGGAGTACATAATTTCAGTGGATGATACATAATTTATGTGGCTGCTGCCGTTCTAGTGTACGTAAGATTGCCTAGATTGCCTAATAGAGTGCGTCTTGATTCATTCATCCATCCAAAAATCTGCTGCACCATGCAAAAAAAACATTAAATACTGTTTATGCGTATCAAATGTTTTAGCTGGTAATTGTGAACATTGGTTCCTCATGATCCAAACGACGCCCTCGTACCATGCTCCTACCCTGTTCCGCACTGAGCTACACGGGCTCAGCGTAGCGCCTCCTCTCGTGCCTCACCTGGAAATAGGGGTGGCCAAAAAGATTGCGGCTCGCGAGCCGGCTCGAGCTTTTTCCGAGCCGAGTCGGCTCGGCTCGAGCTCGGTTTTTTTCGAGCCGAGCCAGCCGAGCTCGGTGAAGATTCGAGCGAGCTCGAGCCGCTCATGAGCCAAACGAGCCAAGAACCCCATATAATTAAGATGATTGGATTTTGAATTGATGATAAATGACTCATATAATTATTTTATTTTACCTTTATTTTTTGGATTAGGAAACCCTAGCTCGAACGAGCTTTTTCGAGCCGGCTCGAGCTTTTTTCGAGCCGAGCCGAGCCGAGCCGGCTCTCGAGCTCGTTTTCCAACCGAGCCAAGCCGAGCCGAGCCTCAGACCGAGCCTGGGCGAGCTCGGCTCGAGCCGGCTCGGCTCGGCTCGTTTCCAGCCCTACCTGGAAAGCATGCTTCGACGCACAGATCACTCCACCTCCTTGTCTATGGGTGACGGTCCATTCTTTCATCATCAATCATGTCCGTTAAATCAACCATCAACCAACGGTCCGAATTAACTCACAGCAAGTATTAAACCCTTAAACTTTTAACTTATGAATGACACTAGAGATTGATGAGCTGTAACAACATATTATATGCAAAAAAAAATCATTGTAATGTACGGATACATAACTAGTCTGCCAAAAAAGGTTGGAAAAAAAACTGAAACGGTGCTCCACCGCTCTTGAAACGGTGCTCCACCGCTCTTGCCATGCTTCTGGTGTACGCGGTGATCGCGTGCGTGACGGTTCGCACGCTTCATTAAAACGACATGCCTTGCTTCCGTCGTCGGGCCGGTCCTAGCATATCGTTAACCACGTCGTCAAGCGATTGGACCCTATGCGCCGACGGAACGAATAAAGTCTCGGCCGAAAGGAAGCGTCGTGGCCCACCAAACCGAATTGAGTGGACCTGAACGTGGACGTGAAGTTGCCTTCGGGTCCCTCTCCTCTTGCCCCCCAACTCACGGAACCACGCAATCCTGTCCTATCCGATTATGGTACCTTGCCCGAGCACCGACGCTGTCTCTGACTATGAGTGTCGACTTAGCTGGTTCCACGACTTGCCCATGCATGCGCAAGTGGGACGCCTCGTTTCATTTGCATCAAGTTACTACCAGTAACAGCCAGAATTTTTACTAAATCTTGTAGGAATTGAATTGTTTTATGTTATATTTCTGTGAAATTTTCTGCGTTCGAAACGGACCATTGATTTGGTATTCAAGATACATCTCACTTACTTTGTAACCCGGAAATCCTATCCCATTTAGGCCGCCAAACAAGACCTTAGTATTCGTTGATTTTACAGTGTAGTAGTTTGAAGTTGACGTGTTCAGAGTTTGCCGTACGTAGTGACGTAGTGTGCCGCAGTGATCACAAAATTAACGTGTGTTGTCTCAAGAAAGTAGCATTTGGAACAGCATGTCGTTCCAGACGTCGATGGGCCCGGGCAGGCACCAATGGATGCAGTCGTTGTACAGCGCCACCTTCTCGTCCGGCCGGTGCCCGTATCGGCTGGGGTGCCCGTCCGGCCGGAGCAGCATCGCGCCGGTAGTGTCCATGAGCACCATGTCCACCCCCTTGGCCCGCGCCGCCGTCTCGGCCTCACCGAACTCCTCCACCTGCGCGGTGTAGAAGTCCAGGTCCACGCCCGCCAGCCCCGTCTCGTTGGCACGGTACGGCCGCGTGCGCGGGCAGTCCCCGCCCTTGTCCCACGTCCCTCCCTCGAAGTGCGCCATCGGCGACAGCGTCCGCACGATGACCTTCCCCTTCACCTCGAGCTCACCGATGGCTCGGAGCGCGGTGCGGAAGGCCGCCCGCTGCGAGTGGCGGAACGTGAGGTCGGGGACGCCGTACTCGCGGCCGCAGGTGCTGCAGCCCACGAGCCGGCGCCCCTCGTAGAACAGCGACCGCCGGGTGAACCAGTTGGACGCCGAGATGACCGCGTAGTCGAACCCGGCGATGGCGGACGCCCAGGTGCCGTCGGGCTCGTCGAGGTAGAGGCTCCAGAGGCCGGTGTGGCCCGGCCCGTCCTGCGCGGGCTCGTTGGCTCGGACGAGAAACGGAGACCAGAACACGGACACGGTGAAGTTGTAGTCCGCGAAGCGGTATACTCTGTTCTGCTCCCTGCTTCCGGTCGGCGACACGTCTTTCGGGTGTTCAACCTGCAATTGCATTGCACCCCAGATGATTGCGCCATGCGTACCCAAATGCGTCGTTCCTAACATCATGCAAAAATTACAAATCATGCGATAGGTTTCGATTGCGGAAACACTCCTCGTATACCGAACAGTCATGCACTCCTCAGCCTTCCTCAATAAACGGGACCCACCCGTCGGCCATTATTTGTACTGATCATACGTGGAGTTCGAAATAAATATCTAAGGTGAAGTAGTAAAATTAGCAGGCCACATTTGACAAGATTACCTGGGACAAGAGGCACAGCAAGGACTGCATGTGATTCCTGGCCAGGGAGTCCCCCACGAACGCCAGGGACTTGTGCCTGACCAGCTCCAGGAACTGCGCCGGCTCGAACCGCGGCAGCTCGCACCCCGCCGGCCGCCACCGCCACTTCAAGAACCCCCGGTCCGGACGGCCGTACTTGAGGCAGTTCTGGTGCTCCTGGATCATGGAGCAGCTCCTGTGCGTGTAGCCAGGCCCGTCTGCGTCAGGCACCCATTCGCCACCGAAGATGTCACAGTACTTCAGCACGTTGACAACAGGAGGAGAAGGGTGGTATTCGGCATGGCCATGGTGGGGTATCCTCCTGAAGATAACTAGAATGACCACGACGGCAGCGACGTAGGTTGCGTGTGGCCTGGAGAGCAACCTGAGGAGACGCAACTTGATCGGTTTGGACATTTGCAGGATGGCGACAAGGGATTAGAGGTTTGGTGCTGGGATTGGTTTTGTTTCATAAAAGATGCTGGGATTAGCTCCTTTCTGGAAGCGAAAACAACGGGAGGACAAGATGCTGTTTCCAGTGAACAAATGCTATACATACCAGTAATTTGCTATGCGGTAATGTGTAATTTTGCTCTGGCAGGGCACGGGGCATGATCCGCCATTTTCTCTACCGATCAGAAAAAGCCACCTTGTGCAACTGCATTGCTGACGTGCGTGTCCATGTATGTCAGGAAAACTGTCAGTCAGATAAGATTTCGCACATGATCAACAGTGAGCATCTCAATTATATCCACTGTAACTCCAACTCTTGTAATGACATCACTAAACCTGCATGGCAGCGCTGATCAAATCAGCGAACTTATTACTGTTGCACACGACCCACGCAAGAGGCAAGGCGTCCGCGGAAATCTTGCGAGAGGTTATATACGTATACATGTACTATTTTGTAGCCGAGCCTAATATATATATATATATATATATATATATATATATATATATATATATATATATATCATTTTCCTATATAAGACGTCATTTCATACTCAGAAGTACATCTATACTGCTTGAATATACCACTTAAATAAATATATTATACTTCTTTATTATTTTCAGTATACTTAAATACCAATTATAATATACTCCAATGCGACTTGATTGAAAAATTTTCATTGGAGTCCTTTATTTTTTTTCTATATACCCTTTTTCATATATAAAAGAAGTATATACACAAATTTAACTATAAAAGGTGGACTTTAATGATTTTTTCATAGAACTCACTTTGGAGTATCTTATAATCATTATTGGAGTATGCTCAAATAGATAAAGAGGTATCATCGTACGATTTAAGTAGTATATGAGAAGCGAGAGTATATATACTATGAGTATATATCATTTTCCTATATATATATATATATATAGCCAGTAGCTAGAATAGTTATTTTCGTCTAAACATGACCCTGCGCCGCGATGCGTGCGGACACGTCGTGTCCACGCGCAATCCCATACGGCCGGCAGAGGCGGCTCAGAAACGTCTGCGCCCGCGAGGGATTCGATTTTGACGGTAAATAACATGAGACGTGATAGTAATTCTTGAATTAGTTTACTGCCTTTTCGCGGCATGTTTTTTTTTTCGAGCTCGTTTGTTTGATAGTAAAACATAACAGATAAGACAACAAAGTTGTTATCGGTTTTTACTGTCTTTCGTGTGGCATGTGGTTCTATTCGAGCACATATGTATTTGGTAGTAAAAACACAACGGTAAGATATTAAAGTTATAATATATTTTACTGCCAAGAACATCCTTATAAGTCGTAGTGGGGGAGACGAAGAGACACATCGTGTAGTACGGGCGGCATTGTACTATTTCGTTTTTGTGTGTGGGAAAAATGAGGGTTTGGTTTGTTTTTGTACCGTGTTTTCAGCTATGCACACGCAAACATGCAAAACAAAGGCATGCTACAGTAAAATATAGACCACAATGTAGTAAAACATGACACGTATGCAGTAATTACGAACAAAATAGAAGCTCGGTAATTGCGCTTGTATTTTACAATAAAGAGCTATCGCATAATTTTTTGCAGTAAATGTTCATCGGGCAGTCTAGTGAAAAGGTAGTGTGACAGTAAAAGCACATGCAGGAAGAGGTAAACAATCATTTATAAAGTAGTAAATATGTATTTTTGTCGTATTTTCATTTTTTACCGCATCCTTTTTTGTGTGTATTCCGACAGTAAACCAAAAGAAAACATTATAGTAATGTTATATGTACATAACAGTAAAGAACAGGAGATAAAAATTCTTAATTATAATTCGACCAAAATAGCGTGGTCGATCATATTTTTCTTCTTGTTTATATTGCCCGATGATAATAAAAGAAGTGAAGAAAGAGAAAATAAAGGAAGCCCTAGTGGCCAAGGCAAGACCCTATCGCAGCCCTCGGTCGTTCGTAAGCCCGCTTGTGGAATTCACTGGGGGCTAGATCGGGAATACGTGGAGATACGCCTCCACCTGCTCTTTCGCGGCAAGTGAGCTTGGCATCGATTGAGCGAAGGAAGCTGTCGACAATTGTCCAAATAAGAACGTTTGTCTCTTCTACGGTCTAGGCGTCGTCGATCTTTTCATTTTGCCGACCGATGTAGTCTTCGATCCTCTAGATGTATACATTGACTTGATCCATGTAGTTCGTTAGAACGTTCTCCAGGACGAGGTTGGTTCATCGGACGTCTGGACACAAGTACATTGGTCCGTTTTAGCAGAAGACGCAAGGTACGGATGATTGCAGCCACCCTCTCCGGTAATTAGATGTCCAATTACCTGTCGACAACATTCAGGTAATTAGATGTCCATATGCTCTCCTAAAAGCCATGCTTCTTGAAGTTGCCTGTGGCTACTATCTCATCCTCCTTATGCTGCGTGGACGACACCCCGAAAGTAGCTTGAACCATCTGTGAAGACCTTTTCTGTAGTAGTGTAAATCAGAAATATTGGAAAATCGCTGAGTGTATGACATGTGGGATACTGATATTTATGGATTTTCAATAATTCAAAAATAGGATTAGAAGTTGGCATATGGGCCACTGCTCTATGGACCAAGTCCACAAATAGATGCTAGTCCATACTGCACCAAACTCATGAAGCTAGGATTGACCAAGGTTTGACTAACAAATAGGGCCCGCGTGTCATATACTAGGTTCACAGTGAACAAGTCTACACGGTTTGGTTTTGGGTTTAGGTGTATGCCACATGGGTGATGACAAGCATGCCATATCACAGAGAGGAGATAAGGTGGTGGGATGTGGCGGCTACATGGCAGTGAGGTGGCAGCAAAGTGGCATGCTGACGTGGCACGGTGGCTCGGTGGCGCACAGAGCTCGATAGTTTGCCGGCGTCAGCGGCCACAGTGGAGACGATGAAGAGGCAAAACGGGATCGGCGTGCCACGGCGGACTTGATGACGCAAGTGCGACGATGAGTAACGACATAGATCATCGGTGGTGAGCAAAGAAGCGGTGGCGGCGGCGTTGCTTGTTAGCGACGCGCTACGATGAAGCTCTATGGATGGAAAGGAGAGCATGATGTAGAACATGTCTTGGGGACAAAAGTGGTGGGGTCCATGCACAACGGAGATCACCAGAGGTGACGAATCGGCTGGCGAAAGGCGTCGGCCGGAGAGGATAGAGAAACTAGGGATCTCAGGCTACGATGATCCAACCTCAAAACAGAAGGTGGGAAAATGTCGATCACGGTGCGGAACATAAGGTGACATGAGAGGTTTCACTAGGAAATCACCATTGCAATGGAGAACGTGATGAAGGTGTTTCAGGCGGCTGGAGACGAGGAGGATGAAGTAGGCGCCAAAGATGTAGTGCACGAGAGCTCCGGTGGGTGGCGACAACGTGGAGAGGAAGACAAGGCGATCGCTGTGACGCGGCTACGGCGGCTTGAGAGGCTTCAACGGCGGAGGAATGGGCGACACGGGGTGGCGCCGGCTCTGGGGAAGATGACCACGGCGGCAGCGCTTGGCGACGTCCCGGGCGGTGGTGATTAGAGTACGGAGGCGGCGCAACGAAGCGGAGCTAAGGCTCATGGAATGAGCATGACCAGGCTTTAAATAGCCTTAGGGCATGCGGGGCGCGGATGCCCAGGTGGCTGTGGCGCGGAGTCCGTAGCGCATAGGCACGCGTGCTAGAGCTGTGGCTCACGTTGACATGCGGGCTTGGGCGTAGCGCTAGGGTTTGGCGGCGCGCTGAGCAGGCGGCGGCGGGATGGGCCAAGAGAGTTGGGCCAGGCACAAATCGAAAGAAAGAGAGCTAAGTGGGCTGATCCAATTCGGCCCACGAAGGAATTGTAATATGAAAATGATTTGAAATTAAGAAAAGGCTAGAAATTCAAAAGAGGTCAAATAAATAGCAAACAAACTCAGAACCCAAATAAAACTATTTGTCTTTTAATTAATGTTTATATTAGTGAAATTAAATATTTTATTTTTTTGGAAAATTTCCAATTAAGATTTATTAATTCAAATAAAATTGGTTAAATTTTTCAGGAACCTAAAGTACTCAATTTTTTTAAAAATCCAAATTTTAGGACGTTACATAAACCAAGGGGAGCATAAGCATTAGGGGGTCACATAGAGCTCACCGGAGCTCTTGGTGGTGCTGGGGGTGTTGAGGTAGTCCGACGGCGTAAACCTGAGGCAGCGCGACGGGGTCACTGTGGAGGCGATGCTACAGAGAGAGATAGCGAGGGTGAGTGGTAGGGATGGCTAGTTGATGTCAAGGGGATGCTCTAAGTGCGAGGAATTGGGCTAGAGCTCACGAGGCGAGAATCGACGTCAGCAGTGGCGATTTTGGTCGTGCGTGAGGAAGACCAAGGTGGCGAGGTGTTCCGACGAAATACCAAATTAAATGAGGGTAAAAGATACTTGGGATTTAGAACATGAGATGACACAGTCTATTAGCGAAGGAGCTAACTGGTTCGTCTAAAACGACAAGCGTGAGCGGCGGCTACGCACTAAACGTCGCCGAACACGAAGAAGAACCTCACGCTCCTGGTGATTCAGTTGTACAGAAGGAAGATCATTAGGGACATGAAGATAAGGGCCAGGGTTCGTCGATGCGACGGGGAGCGTCATGAGCGGTGGCGGCCAAGGCCAGCACTGATCTTCGAGTCTTAGCTCGAATGGAGCTTAGAGGAGAGGGATGGAGAGGGGAATGAGGGAAAAGGGACAAATGATGTTTTGACACAAGGGTGAATGCTTTAAATAGCGAGATGATGGTAAGAAGGATGACAAGACCAAGGTCGTCTTCTCAGGTTTTTCTCGCAGCTCTCTCCGTTCGAGCGGGAACATCAACCACTAATGGGGTAGGCGAAGACTGACAAGGGTGATGGGAGCGGTTGGGGTCCAAAACGGTGGGCGACGCGGTGAATCTGTGGGCGAGATGGCGAAGTGCTCGCGATCCTACGTTGGCGAAGGCGAGCAGAGGTGGAAGAAAGACTTTGGCAATCGGAGCCCACCTGCCAGCGAGAGGAGAGAGAGATTAGGTTTTTTGGGTTTTAAATGGTTGAGGTTTTGCTGAATTTGTGAGGTGTAGTTTCTTATGTAAATTTTTCAGGGGTTTATCTTGTCTGTGATTTTCTCAAAAATTCCTACAAGTTCCTATTCTTATGTAATTGCATTTGTTACCCTTAATGAAAACTCATATAAGTTGTTTAATAATTTTTTCCTGAGCAATTATGCCCAAAATAATTCTATCACCCATTTTATTCTGTTTTATCTAAATTTCTTTTAAGTGCATGTTTGCATGAATTTCATTATTTGGCTTTAAACAAAAGTTCAAAATTCATGCATGAGTAGATTTTCATACGTAAAATGGTCAACATGATTTTCCCAATGTATTTCTATTATGTATTCCCAAAATGTGAAATTTTGGGATGTTACATTTCTACACTTGTACCCTGCTACTGATAAAGCCTGTTGAACTATATTTCCTGCATAATTTTAGAGAGCCATCGGCATGATGTTATTTTAGCATCATGGTGAAGTGATCTCTTCAACTAATATCCAACATTAACACCTCATGGTGAAAATGTTAATTTTAGAATGCTCACTTGCTCTACCTCGGCGACGGCGGCGCTGTTGAGGAAGAAGACTCCATTGGTGTTCCTCGCCTCACCGTTGAGGTGCACCTCGTCGCTGGCCTCATCGGAGTTGAGGAAGAAGGCCACCTACGCCGCCTGCATACGTCATGTCCGAGCTTGCCGAGATCTGGACGGGTTGCCGCCTTCTCCACACCAGCACCACCTCCTCACCGGCGGCCACGGGTAAAACAGATCCGACGGTGGCGGGCTCGGGGAAAAGCGGATCTGGTGACTGCGGGGTCGAGGGTGGCCAGATCCGGCGCTGGTGGGCTCGAGAAAAATGGATCCGACGACAGTGATCTCAAGGAGGTTCAGACCCACCGCGTCATCCACTTGTCAAAGCTGCCTAGCCGCCTCGTCCACTCACCGACAGCGCGGGCTCTCCTCTAGCTGAATTTGGGGGGAGAGCAAGGTAGAGAGAGAGAGAGAGTTTCGGGTGGGTGGTTGGTTGGCACGTAGTTACTAGCTATCAAGGGATGAGTTATAACTAAATCGATTTTTTCAATAATTTTGGCTTTCACTTGGTTTTCTTGAACAAACTGAATCCTGAAAAAAAAAATCAGAATTTTGGCTACCGTACCGATACCTCCAAATTGATCGGTACGATTTGGTTTTTCGGTATGATTTGTTCGGTTGCATAGCCCTAGTCAGCCATGTCAAATTATAGAATGTACAGAGGTTGAAGAGACTTATTACGGGCGTCACCGCGTCAGTGACAACCAGAAACGCACACCAACCAACCCATATTCACTTCACTCACCCAGCGCAGCTGGTCGCCAGTCTCAAGCGAGGACCCACCGCCCGACAAGCGTGAACCGCCTCTGCTTTCCGTTGTGCCACGGCAGCAGTTTGTCCCGGCGCGGCGCCATCAGTGCGATCGATCGATCCATCCATATGCAGATGCAGTACACCTCATCAGAGATCTCACCCCGCACGGCCCCAGAGAAGTTATACGCGCTTTTACTCCTTTCTTTCGTACCTTTCGATCGACCTGGAGCTGCGACTCGCAAAGGGAATCCGATACGAGGCGTAAATGTAAAGCGTAACTTTCGTTGCAATTGGAAGATGACCGTGACTTTTTTTACCCAGTAGTACGCGGCAGTCTGTCGTACAGAGAAACACTTATTTTTGCTCACTCTTTCCGCTGACGATCGATCAAAAATTCGCGTCAACAAGAACACAACTACAATACCCCATCGAGGAAAGGAAAGGAAAAAAAAAGGAAGGGAATTATAGCCATGGAGATGAAGAGATAAATCCTTGTCAAAATTGATTTTGAGTAACAATTGATCTGTCTGTGCAGCGTGCATCACCGACCGATGACAATGGCGCGCTAGGCGAGGAGCATCTGGAAGAGCATGTCGTTCCAGATGTCGATGGGCCCGGGCAGGCACCAGTGGATGCAGTCGTTGTAGAGCTGCACCTTCTCGTTGGGCCAGTGCCCGTACCGGCTGGGGTGCCCGTCCGGCCGCATCAGCATCGCCGCCGTAGCGTCCATCAGCATCAGCCGCAGCCCCTTGGCCCGCGCCGCCTTCTCCACCGCGCGGTACTCCTCCATCTGCGCCGTGTAGAAGTGCAGGTCGCGCCCCTCCATCACCGTGTCGTTGCTCCGGAGCGGCTGCGTCCGCTTGCAGTTGCCGCCCTGATCCCACGTCCCGTTCTCGAAGTGCGACATCGGCGACAGCATCCGCACGATCACCCGCCCCTTGACCTTGTCCAGCCCGTTGATCGCCTGCAGCGCCACCCGCCACGCTTTGCGCTGCGAGTAGTACAGCGTCAGGTCCGGCACGCCGTACTGCCGACTGCAGAAGCTGCACCCGATCAGCCGCCGCTTCTCGTAGAACAGCGACGGGCGGGAGAACCAGTTCGCCGCCGACACCAGCACGTAGTCGAACCGGGAGATCTGGGACACCCACTTGTCGTCGGGCTCGTCGAGGTAGAGGCTCCAGTGGCCGGTGTGCGCGGGGCCGTCGTGGTCGGGCTCCCGCGCCCGGACCAGGAACGGCGACCAGAACATGTTGATGGTGAAGTTGTACGCCCTGTAGTAGTACACCTTGCTCTGATCCGACGGATTCGCCGACATGTCTTTCGGATACGCCACCTGCAGTTGCTCCATCCCAGAGAGGAAAATCTTTGGTCACGTCTCGGCCTCTCAGGTCAGTGTGCAGCAAACATGGCAAAGTCTCACGTTGTCAGAACACAAAGCAGGTCTCTCTCTCTTTTTCCCCACAATTCACGTCACTGCTTGAAGTATCCATCAACTTAATTGACAGATTAAAACCTGTGAAAGCTAGCACAAGAATATACCTGTGAGAGGAGGCAGAGCAGGGACTGCATGTGGTTGCGAGCCAGGGAGTCCCCCACGAACGCCAGCGACTTGTGGCGGACGAACTGCAGGAACTGCACCGGGTCGAAGCGCGGCAGCTCGCAGCCGGACGGGCGCCACCGCCACTTGAGGAACCCGAGGTCCGGCCGGCCGTACTTGAGGCAGTTCTGGTGCTCCTGGATCATGTAGCACGTCTTGTGGTTGTAGTAGGGCGCCTCCGTGTCCGGCACCCACTCGCCGCGGAAGATGTCGCAGTACTTCATCACGCTCACCACCGGCGTCGAGGAGACCAGCTTGGTGGTGTGCGGCACGCCGACGCCGACCAGGCCGAAGTACTGCGCGTTGGTGAGCACGATGAGGAGGGCGAGCGCCGAGAAGTACACCGGCACGGGGCCGAAGAGGAACCTGATCAGGAAGTGGAGCTTCATCTCGCTATCTATCTTTCTTTCTACCTGTATCTATCTATCTTTGTAGTTACAACTTACAACAATTCACAAGCAAGAAGAGCAAAACCATCGGCAGCCTCGGCACACGATAGCGGCTTTTGCCTTCGATGGCAACACCCGTGTTCGCTTGCATGCTGTATGTAGCTGGCTATCTCTTCCTCTTCTTGAAGCCGGTGGTCACGAGAGAGTAGGTGCGCGGCACATTTCAATATTGACAAGTGGGCTCGCAAAGGAACATGTCTTTCTTTATCAAAATATTTATTCTGTAACCCACTTTCACTTTGCGCAGCTGATTATCCACCCATCGTCCTAGCATGACCTATGTTGGGTCATCGCGTGCCATTTGCCGAGCTGTAAATTACAAGGATGTCCTTGACGGGCGATTGGGTCGTGCATCATACACCCCCGCGCGCGCCAAGGCCTGCAGATCTGAGCTAGCTGATTACTCTATTCTGTTCTGCTCGTTTGGTTGTACCGCAGAGGAATGGACCAACCGGAATCAAACATCTGAGATAAACAAACAAAAACAACTTGATTAGGTATCGATATTCGATATCAATACACGCCGATCGATAAGAACCGATTTGTTTGTTTGTTTTACGGGAGTGCTCGTCAGGAGCGCGCCGGTTGAGAGCTACGGGGAGTAATTCTGATGCGATAAATGGGTAGTCCGATTTTTTTTGATAACAATGATAATTTGATTCGGTGAAGAGCTACCAATCGTATACGATCAATATGCTTACAATCGTTGAACTAACCCTATGATTGTTATCAACCTTGTTATGCTTACAATCGTTGAACTAACCCTATGATTGTTATCAACCTTGTTAGAAACACGATCAATCTGACCACGAAGTTCTATTTCTGCATGCAATCGAAGAACAAGTAATAACAATATAATAAGCAATCTGAAATTGCGAATAAGAAATAGTTTTGTATTGATAAGTGGGGTTCCGAAGAACAATGTCGTTGTTGTACTCGTTGAACAAGAGGACAACATATAAAGTAGCTGTAACACCCCGTTTTTCAGATCGTAAATAGTGCTGGTTATTCAATTTTGAGTTTCTTTGATTTTCATTCGCCGCTTAAATTTCCAAAATTCTCGAGCTCTCTTTAAGCTCGGGTTTGTGTTTCAAACCCATCCTCGAAATTTCAAATTCCAAATTCAAATTGAATTCATCTTTTTCAGATTTTAGACCCCTCTCAAAATCTTGCCCTTATTTGGGCCACCCTTTAATTCGGCCCGGCCCAATTTTTCGGCGCCCTACCACCTCTCCCACTTGACCGGCCTTTCCCAACTCCGGCCGGCCCGGTGGCGCGCTCTTTCCTCCGGCCGGCCCGCTTCGTCCGTCTCTCTCTTTCCTCCTCATCACCTCCTTGCCGACACTCCCTCTCCCTTATCCCTCGCTCCGTCGCCCGCTCCCTCTCGCTCCTTCGCCGCCTCTCCTTCTTTCCCAGATCCGCGCCCGTGGCCTCGCCTCCTCGCTGCGCGCCCAGATCCGCCGGCTTCTCCTCCGCTCGGCCGGTCTCGCCTTCTTCCCACTCGGCCCGGCCCACCTGCAGTCGCCCCACCTCCATCGACTCGCCAGCCGCCATGCCCCCGCAGCCTCCACTCCACCCGCACGTCGCCTCAACCTGCTCCCGCCTCCACTGCTCACCGCGCGATGTCGCTTCCACCAGCCGCCAGAGCCGCCCCCTTCTCCGACCCGCCATCTTGAGTCACCTCCACCTTTGCTCCGCCTGTCTCGTCGTCCTCGCTAATCGCCGCCATGGGCGCCACGTCGTCGCCATGCAATGCCGCTTATCATGCTGCAGTCGGCTTCTTACCGGCTCCTCCTTCCGGCTATAAATAGCCCGGTGCCCCATTGCCTCTCCCGCTCCTCCCTTCTCCTCCTGGTAAGTCTCTCCAAGACACACGCCGGCTTCTCCCCTCCCATTGAAGCCCCCTCTGCTGCCGCCGCCCTCGCCGTCGCCTCGGCCCGATCGCTGCTGTTGGGCGCCTGGCGACACTCCCGACCACAGTGCAGCGCCCGCCTCCTCGGGACCGGGTGTCGCCAAACCCTCCCGCACGCCTTGACTCCCATCGACGGCCACCTCCTCCGGTGCCCCTCCATCTCCACCAGCAACTCGGTAAGCCCCCCACCATCTCCCTTCTTCTCCACTCCCTCCAGTCCTCACCGCCTCTGTGTGGCGCGCTTTGCGTCGGCTCCGCCATCGCCCCTCCTGGCTCGGTCAGGCTCAGGTGTGCCACCACCTCCTCTCATTGATATCCCATTTTTGGGGTACCCCCAGATGCCCCGGCCATCGCCTCGTGGCCGGTAGCCAACAACCGAGCCCCCTTTCTCCCTCAGCTCTCTGTGCTCTCCCCCTCAGTACTCTCTCTTCCTTGGCCGAGCCCCCTCCCCTGCTCCTCCTGCCGATTGCTCTCCCCTGTGGCCGAGACTCCCCTCAAGCAGCAATGGCAATAAGTTGATCAATGTCAAAGTTCGATAGCAGTGTATTGTGTGTCTTGTGTTCGATATTATGTGTGCAATCTGTCATTTTGAAGTATCTATGGCGATTGAATCAGTATTGCTAGCAGTGTTTTAGTTGTAAATATTTGTCTATGGACTATACTTCTCGAGTTGTTGAATGTTGTTGATATTGCTCATTAGTATCATGTGGTGGCAGTGAGTGGTGATCATTAGCCTTGAACTTCAATATCTGTATTTGTTAATTGTTGTGATTATTGATCCTCAGGTCAATGTTTGTCGGGTTGGCAGTGACAATGTTTGACAGTAAGAGATATCGATATTGTTGTCAATAATGTTGTTTTGTATTCGATTTATGTGCGTGAATCGGCAATAGGATCAATTGTGGAATATCATGTCATCCAGCAGGCTAAATTCATTGATGTGGCATAGATTGAGAATCGACATTTGGGTTATCTGTCAATTGAATTGTTGTGTCGTAGAAGTTGCGATTATTTGTTATTTATCTGTTTCGATTGTCAATATTTGATTCGTAATTGCTTCCTCAGATCGTAGCGGTAGCCATGAGGTTACCATCGATCCAACGATTAAGAAATGTTGCAATAGATTAGTAGAATGTTTTGCTGGTAGTAAGTGGATTATTGATTAATTATGCGAGATTCGATCCTCGATATAAGTGTTTTGGCAGTAATTTAAATTGTTGATTGTGATCCTGATTATTAGGGATAGTTTTAATCTTCAGTGCAGTATTATCTATTGGATTTGTTAATCAATTGTTAGTTGTTGGTTAGTGTTCGTCAGTAGGACAATGATTGTTGGAAGTAATGGTATTTAGTGAAAGATGGAAGTATTGATTTGATTGCCTTATCAATTTGTATTGTTTGGAAAGGATTTGTGGTTTGGCAATGACTAGTAATCTGGCAATTGTATAGTTGGTAGTTGGTTATGTGTCTTGATTTAGCAATAGGTTGTAGTAGTAAGTTGAGTAGCTAGCTTTTGAATCGATGAGTATTATCTGACAGCTGCGTTTGGTATTAAATTGCCATTGGATTTTGTGTCGATCAAGTATTCTAGATTGGTATAGAACCGGTAGTTGAGTTGCTTTGTCGCCTGTCGAATGATAGTCCTGCAGTCTTCCGAATCCGCAGTAGAGCATTCCGGCAAAAGCTCATTCGACCATACCCTCCTTTGAATCCTCCCTCTGGGCAGAAATTCTCTGTCATTCCTCCTTTCGCCCAACTGGACGTTTTACTCTGTCAAAACTTCCAGTGTCGCTCAAACCATTCTCTCAAGCTGTCCTCCGCTATCTTTCTGAGGCTCTTGTGTTTTATTTGGTCTCTTGGATTCTTTGTATTTATTTGGTTTCTCAATCGCTATTGCGTAACTAGAAATCGAAGTCCAGAAGAATCGACGACTCCAGCAGATCCAAGATTCAAGCAAAGACGCCGATCAAGACTTCGAACCTCTGTCTAATCAGGCTTTGAGTAAGATCAAGGCCACGGTAAAATAGCCCAGGCGAGTTAACACTTTGATCATATTGATCCCACATTTATGCAAATTATGTTCTTTTAAAGTATCAAAATGCATGCTCTAATTTCTATGCAAACGTATGTCAAACACTCTAAGGTAGTTAAATGCCTACTTGTTGATTAATAAATTATTATTTCATTTCCTTGAAAATTGAACTTCCAATACCCTTGTCACTCTAGTAAATATCTGGTAACCTACTAGTTATAGGTCGTACTTAAACGCCATGCTAGACTTGTTTAAGTACCGGGGTAATCTTACCCCAAATCATCATCCTTTAATCATCATCACTTGTTTTGGGGTCATTGGGAGAATGAGTGGAATGGTTGGATAATTTGTTTTATACTTCTCCAAAACTCTAAAATTTGCTAATACCCATCTCGGCGGATGGTAAGTGGAGGGTAAATTGTTGGGTGCTAATGTAGCCGGGATATTTTGTGGATGGTATGTGGTAAGAACCTCGAGATGATCTTAAGGACTTAATCCTGTGATGACCTCCTATTGCAAAACCGTACAGCCACAAGTCTATAATGGTGTCGACCTGGCTAACTAATTGGTGTCCTTCGGTACGAGCTGCACCATTGGAGGGGCATCCCATCACCGTGAGCCCACGAGGCTACGGGTTGGGGTATGCGACTTGCGGAACCTAGGCGTAAGTCGTATGGCGCAAGAGGAATGCAGGCGTAGTGGTTGTCGGGTCCCACGGGAACGAAACCCCGCTCAGGTGAAACCTTAGCGGGTGCGGCAAATATCGAGGGATGCCTTGTAAAGGCCTTGTGATAATCTCCCCTTGATTCACATGTCTACGGAAACGTGTGTACATATCAAGCTGATTATCTCTTGTGGGTAAAGATGTGCAATCTCTGCAGAGAATAAAAGCATTGAGCAGTAGTGCCCACGGTCAAGGGCGGGCAAAGGAACTTACAAGATATAGTTCTATTTCAAAAACTTTTATGGTTGGGATGAAAATGTGTGGGGCTCACCTAGCCCTTGATTTGGATTTTCCTGGGTATTCGTACCCAGTGTTGGTAATAGGTGGGTATGACCACCAACAAAATATAAGCATGAAGGTGGAGGTAGCCTCTGCTTTTATTAATTATTGCACAATTAATCTCTTTAAAAATGCAATTTGGTCCAAATGCTAAATGATAGGATTTTCTAATATTTGTATTTACAAATGTGCTTACATAAATAAAAGAACCCGAGCCATCCTTGTTACACCTTGCATGTATATTATTGCATCTGTGTGTGTTGGCTCGCGAGCACGGTAGTTGGGCTCATCCTCGCTCTTTTCCCCAAACTCTCAGAAACAGGAACCCTGGAGCTGTCTACTACAATGAGGATCCAGAAGTCTGAAGACCCGGGAAACATTGAAGCGTAGTTTAGTCCATAGTTGTTCTAGTCTCACTTTGATCTAGTGACTCTGTTGGTTCTTGTGTGCCTCCTATATTATGCAAGTTTTGGATAATATCGGGCGTGACAGGTTCCCGATCACTTACTGCAGTAAGATGTGCCTCACCCCTTTGCTTAGTTGTTGCTTCCGCTATCTTTTGTAATGTATTCATTTGGCCTGTTCGGCCCTTATTGTAAAAATTGACCCGAAGCGGTCTATGTAAACTCTGATGTGTAAATTAATGAATGAAATAAGTTTGCGCCCAGTATGGTTTGATTCAGCAATGTACCTGTGGAGTGCTAGCTACTGATCCAGGGAATAGCACAGTGATTTCACAGAGGATCCAGATGCAGAAATCTGGGGTCCGACAGTAGCAAAGCTGAACTTCAATCTATCAAAACCCATCAAACCCTAAGGGTGGCGGCCACTATGTAAAGGAGGAAGAAGAGAAGAGAGGGGCAGCGGTACTCTTCACAGGTGAACAATAACCGCGTGAACAGCACAGGCCTAGGGTGGTCGGCCACCATATGGGCCAAGTCGGGCAAAATATTACATAGTCCGTGGGCCAACAATAGGTGACGCAGAACCATAACATGTAGACAAAGTACGACCCGGTGAAGTAGAAGTAGCTCGGCCGAGATCCAATTGGGAAATATGGAACTAAAGTAGCCGAAAGTCCAATTAGAGAAGACGTGGTTGAAGTAGAGGATGCAGTGCAATGGAACGAAGTAGTGGTTGCATCTATAGGGTTGATATACTCACCATTCTCCATTTCTTGAATTTGAGTTATCCTCGACTCGATCGTTTTCTCCGAGTCATCACTTTCCTGCAAAAATGTTAGTAGCAACAGGAGGCAAAGAAACATGCATATCTTCTAATGGACACAAAGATTCTTTGCAAATCATAGTATAGCATTCATATTCATATTTTTCCGAGTCAATGTAATCAAATTTTGTAGCTAACATAAGAGGAGCTTTCAATTTAATTTCACTTGGAGCTGTAATCTTATGATCATCTTTTCTCTTGTCATGATTTGTTCTCTCAGTTCTTTCTAAATCATCCTTTAATATGGCAGTAGGAGATATTGGAAGCAAAGCGATTTTCTTTTCTTTATATGTGAAAGTATAATAATTAGATCTACCTTAATGTTTAGTGTATTAGTGTATATATCATATTGCCAAGGTCTACCTAACAATAACAAGCATGCTTGCATAGGTACGACATCGCAATCAACATAGCCATGATATGATCCAATAGAAAAATGTGCGCGCATGAGTTTAGTCACCTTCAACTTACCACAAGAATTTAGTCATTGAATGTAGTAAGGATGAGGGTGGTGAGTTGTGGTCAAGCCAAGCTCGACTATTTCTGTGCTAGCAAGGTTGTTACAACTTCCGTCATCGATGATGACTCTACACGAACGTTCCTTGATGACGAACTTTTATTGAAACAAGGTGTGTTGTTGATTTTGTTCAGCATGCTCCATTTGAGAACTTAGCACATGCTGGACAACTAGGAATTGTTCTTCCTCAATTTCATCACCTGCATTGTTAACTGCAACCAAAACATGTTCTTCCTCAATGTCGCTAGCTAAAGTGTGCTCACTATTGTCCTTGATAAGTAAAGGTCATTGACGTGGACAATTGCGCATCAAGTGTCTAAATCCTTTGCAACGGTAACATTGTACATCTCTGGATCTTCCTGTAGAAGAAACAGAAGAAGCACTATTTGTGGGGACTTGTATCTTGTTGCTTTGCTTGCATTAGGGAGATGTCATGGAAGGAGCAGCAGGGACCGCACGGCTTGAGGAGGGTGTATCACGGTCAAAAGTGGAGGAAGGTGGCAAGTGTTGTTACTGAATTGGCCAACTTGCAAAAGATCCTCTAAAATTGCCCCTAGAGCAAGATTGTCAACCTTGCACTTCTCTTTCAGCTTTGCAAGCAAGATGAAACAAGCGAGTGATAGAATTGTATTCTTTATAATCAAGTATGTCTTGAATTTCATGGTTTAAACCTTCCAAAAATCTAGCTATCTTAGCATCTTCAGTTTCTTCTAAACCACAACGTAACAAACCAGTTGCAATTCTTAATAATAATCTTCTACGGAACTACTACCCTATCTTAAGCGTTACAATTTATTAAGCAAATCACGAGAATAATATGAAGGTACAAATCGATGTCTCAATGCTATCTTCAAAGCATTCCATGTTCTAGGTATGTTCTGATTAGTACGATAATATTCACTCCACAAATAGAGGTAAAATCAACAAACTCACTAGTAGCATCCCTAACTTTCTTATCTTCAGAGAATTTATGACAAGCAAAACTTTATTATACGGTAAACTCCCATGTGAGATAAGCAACATGATCATATTTTTCAGTAAAAGAAGGCATAGTGAATTTAATTTTACCAAATGCATCATTATGATGATGTACCTCACATTGATTTCTTCTCATACCTTGAGGATTGTGACGAAGTTGACAATGGTTATGATCATTGTGAACATTGAATCCATCTGTTTTTGTATCAGCAATGTAGTTGTTCACGTCTTCTTCTTCCACCTCATCTGCCTAAGAACGAGCAGCAGGTGGTGTACGACGAGCAGGAGGGTCCTCTACCCTTGGCTCATCATGGGTCGTAGTTTCAGCAAGTGCCCGACGTTCGATATGCTCAACGCGTGTGCGGAGCACCGCGATGTTGTCGTTGATCTTATCCAAGGCATTGTGAACGCTATCACCGAGCAAGTGCTCAAAGAACCACACGATCCCTCTCGTGTGAGGTGTGAGAGGACCTTCGCTCTCATACTTCAAAGAGTGATCGTTGTTGTTCCCACCATGTGTAGATCCGTGTGAACCTGCTATAGTTAGTAGAAAACAAGAGAACAAATCATAAGTATATGTTCCTATCAACTACTAGAATCTGAAACTAAAAGTCGCTCACACTCAAACTAAAACCAAGTTCTTACCAATTCTTACCAAGCGAACATGCAGTGACCGGCAACTAGTATCGGTGTTAAACGCTCTCTGAAGATTGACAAAACGATTGCAAACAATTGATACCTATACAATGGTAGGAGATGGAGCTAGGATAGGCTTCAATATGGTAGCAAGGATTGGCAACAATCAAATCAGTAATGTAGGTTGAAAATTTGTTCAAAGTACTAGTCAAAGTTACTTATCCTAGCCTAGAAAAAGCTAGCTAATCGAAGCCTACGAAGCCAAGTGTATGAACGCACACGTAAAAATCAATATGACTTGATGTAAGTAAAGAAAATTCTCACACCCAGTGCTAGAAGAGATGTTAAATAACTACACAAACTTCTGTCTAGGGTACAAGATTGTTTATACGATGTTGAGCTCAAAAAACAGTATAGCGCGCAACGTAAATAGTCCTCTAGTTTAAGCAGTAAACAACAGCTAGTGTCAAACGATAAAATAACAAAGTTTTATATGGCTTATATATACTCAATTTAAAGGTTTTGACAATATCTACAACTTTACAGTTGAGACGAGCCCCAAATTCTGAAGAGGAGACCGAAAGAAATAGCAAATACAAAAACTAAAAACTTGTGACGGGAATTAGGTCCGAAGATAGCCAATTTTGAGGGCTCTGAAGGGAGACTAGCACAAGCTAGTCAATATTTTTGGATGCACCACATAGTTAGCTTTCCAACGAGCATAAAAACATTGAAAACGGACACTGTATGCAAAAGTTATGCCCGTTTTACTGAAGGTGTCTCGGAAACGGGATCCTACTCAAACTCGAAACCATCTCGGGTTCAAATTTGAAACAGCTATATCTTTCAAACCCGTAGAAGGACTCCGTCGATTTTCACTAGTTTTGGTAAAAGTTTGACGCGCTTTCAATTTTCGGGATGGTGGACACTCTTTATTTGTCCTTCTGTTTTTTCTTCTATCTTTTTTGTTGTCCTTCTTAGGCAAATCCTATTGTGGTTTTTATCCTATGCGGTGGCCTCTTTCTACTTCTTTGATTTGGTCGGCCCTAGGGTTTTTCGCAAGTCACAAATAACAGCAGATTCAAAAAAAAAGAGGAAAAACAGCCGCACCGGATTTGGATTTTAAGAGATCCAACAACTCAAGCAAGGTAAGGGAGTGGTTTTAGTGTTGATTTAGGGAGTCTAAAACACAATTTTTAGATTATGATGTCTCTGTTTGGTGCAGATTAGAGGAGTTCTAACCTACGGATGTTCTATTTTATATACAAAAACTAAGAACTCTAAAAGAACGATCAAGCGATGCAAAGTAAATACGAGATACAATGGACAACAACTAGAACTAGAAATCAACACTTGACATGACGATGCAACTAAGAATTCAATGATGCAAATTACCGAAAAGAAAATTGCAAGGCACAGATTGGTTTGGACAAGATGATCTAAACCTATTTTTTGTGCCTTTTGTGGACTGTAGGTAAAAGAAAATTCTCACCGATCAACTTTTGCTCTGATACCACCTGATGCGATAAATAGTGGGTGCCCCGATCTTTCGATGAGAAGGACACTCGATTTGGTGGAGACGACTCTCACGATTCGACTACCAATCGTACACGACCAATACACCGCAATCGCTGAACTAATCCTATGATTGTTATCAACCTTACTACAAGTACGATTGATCTTACCACAAAGGTCTATTACTGCATGCAATCGAAGAACAAGTAAGAACAAGATAATTAGCAATCTGAAATTATGAATAGGAAATAGTTTTGTATTGATAAGTGGAGTTCTAAAGAACAATATCGCTATTGTACTCGTCGAACAAGAGGACAATATATACAGTAGCAAAGCTAAACTTAAATCTATCAAAACCCACCAAACCCTAAGGGTAGCGGCCACTATGTAAAGGAGGAAGAGGAGAAGGGTGGGGTGGTGGTACAGTTCACACTTGAACAGTATGGGCCTAGGGTGGCTGGCCACCATATAGGCCAAGTCAGCTAATACATCACATAGCCCGTAGGCTAACAATAGGTGACGCAGCACCATGGCATGTAGACGTAGTACGACCCAGTGAAGTAGAAGTAGCTCGGCTCGTAGGAGTAGAAGTAGCTCGACCAAGGTCCAATTGGGAAATATGGAACTGAAGTAGCCGAAAGTCCAATTGGAAAAGATGTGGTTGAAGTAGAGGATGCAGTGCAGCGGGATGAAGTAGTGGCTGCATCCTTAGGGTTGGTGTCCTCATCAAATTCTTAATGTTGTTTGGGGAAATTTACATCCGGAGATGCTTCTGGTTGGGCTACACGCCATAAGTAGCACAGTAACAGCACTTGGTCGGTCGTCCTGGCATCCAATTAGCTCGGGGATAATTCATACTATATCACTTTAAACGTCGGTAATCACCGGGATACCTTCTTTAGAGAATCACTACTACAGAGAGGGTCATCACAAACGGTTCCAACCCATCATCACAGATGATTTTAAAACTGTCTGAATCTTTGTGTCTGTGATAACATGTAGTTATCACAGACAGTTTGTGAGCTGTCTGTGAGAAGTCACAAGACAGACGGTTTTTGGTGAAAACCGTCTGTGATAGTTGGCCTTCACAGACGGTTTCAACCAATAAACGTCTGTGATATCCCACATATCACAGACAGTTTTTTTTCACTGGGCAGAATCAGCAGGGTGTCTTATCTTTTCATCTTTCTTACGCTCCTCTGAGTGCCAATGCAATAATATTGCCTCCTTTCGGTTCGCAAATAAACTCTCCAAACGGGGAATTATAGGCAAATACCATAATACCTTAGCAAGAGATCCTTACTTCACCTCAATACCCTCGCAGTTATCGGAGTGATTCTTACACATGTATCGGGATGCTTTGCACATCGAACATACATGCATGTCTGCATACTCTTTACGGTAGAGGATACAATTGTTCGGGCATGCATGTATTCTTTCTACTTCCATTCCCAATGGACAAAGAACTTTCTTGGCTTGGTAGGTAATTCTGGGCAACACGTTTACCTCTGGAAGGATGTCCGCTAAGAGATCTACTAACACCGTGAAACTCTTGTCGGACCAACCATTGTTTGCCTTCAATTTTAGCAGTTCAAGCACAGATGACAACCTTGTGTATTCCGGCTTGCAGTCCGGGAACAAAGGTTTTGCCGAGTCCTCCATTAAGCCCTCGAATTTACCAAATTCTCTCACTATACTCCCCTTCTGCATCGCGTAGCATCTGATCTAGATTGTCATCGTGCAACCTACCCTCATCGAAAGCATAGCTCACATCCGGCGGCATATCGTTGTCTCTCTCGACGATGTTACTACCTTTCGGTATAATATGCTCTTCACCGTGACCGGTCCAACATGTATACTCCTTTTTGAAACTCCTTCGAATCAAGTGTCCTTTGATCTGCGCCGGGTTGGTAAATATCTTCATATTATCGCAATCAATGTATGGACAGTATATAAATTTTATCCCCTTCTTCAACATATCCTACTCGGCGGCTCTTCTAAAAGCAGACATGGCAACAACGCACTCTTCACTCACATAGTTCTCAATGTACATCCAGCTTTGGTCTATCTGCATTACGCACGTAATAAATTAGATTAATGCACACAACTACGTACTCTTCCTATTGACCAAACATACTACAAATTGAATAGAGATTAACCCAGAGAAAATATAAAGAATTACAGATCGTTACCATTGGAGTTCACCACGAATATCCCAAATATCCCGCGAGATCTCTTCTTATTGACCAACCTCTCTTTCTTCCTCCTTTCCTTCTTCATTTGACATAGTCAGAACTGAGGCTCACTATGATGTAAACAAAATTATTTTACACAATACAGAATAAGTCAATGTATATATACATGCTGCTCATTGTACTATTGTAAATCTTAGCTGCCAATAACCTCACTACTACAAAACAGGCTATAGAAGACGCCTCATCACAGACGGTTCTTGGAAACCGTCCGTGATAAAGTAATCACAGACGGTTCCAAGACAAACCGTCTGTGGTATGTCACTACCACAGACGGTTCTAGAGAACCGTCTGTGATATCTACACATCACGAGGCGGTTCGTGGTTAGAGCAAATGCGCGATGAATTCCTGACGGTTCTAACCACGAGCCGCTGCGTGATATAAAATATCACGAGCGGTTCGTAGTTAGAACCGTGCGTGAAGTATCCTGAGCGGTTCTAACCACGAACCGTGCGTGATACGAAATATCACGACGGTTCTAACCACGAGCCGTGCAGTGATGAGATACTCATCACGAGCGGTTCGTGGTTAGAACCGTCTGTGATTTTAGGTTTTTACCATGGTTTGAATTTTTACCATGGTTTAGGGTTTTCCTTACTCTCTGATTTTACCATGGCAACCAATACTCTGCCGTGGTAGGGTTTGCGACCAATCCTTTGCCGCGGTAGGGTTTAGGCGACCAATCTCGCCGTGCACATAATCCTCTGCGGCACATAATCCGCTGCCCCGGTAGGGTTTGGGTATTTGGGCAGCCAATCTGTGATAGTGTATTTTCACAGACGGTTCATGAATAGAACCGTACCGCTGCAGTGGATTGGCTGCCCAAATACCCAAACCCTCTGCGAGAGGATTATGTGCCGCGGCACATTTGAGCAAACCCTACATGGCGTGAATTATGTGCCATGGCGAGGATTATGTCTTGTGGCGATAGATTGTTGCCCAAACCCTCGCTGGCGATGGATAGGTGCCAAACCCTACCACGGCGAGTATTGGTGCCAAACCCTACGGCGAGTATTGGTTGCCATGGTAAGTTCAAAAGTAAGGAAAAATTCAAACCATGGTAAAAACCTAAAATCACGAGCGGTTCTAACCACGAACCGCTCGTGATGAGTATCTCATCACGAGCGGCTCGTGGTTAGAACCGTGTGATGATGAACACTCATCTGCAGACGGTTCGTGATCTGAACCGTCTGTGATATGTCATCTGAGATGGTTTTTGTATAAAACCGTCTGTGATACTTTGGTTTCGTTAGGCGGGAAAACGAAAATTTGCACATAATGGCGGGCTCGAAAATCTCTCTATATTAATAGAGTCATTCATCTCCCCCTTTGCCATTTCCATCTCCTCCTTTGCCATTTCTCCACCTCTGTCATTTCTCCTCTAGCCTCCCCTCCCGCGGCCTCCTCCACCTCCTCTACCTCGCCTGACCTGTCATGGCCGGCCACGACCTGCGTCGCCCGGCCCCACGACCTCGTCGCCCCCGGCCTCCTCTACCTCCAGTTGAAGATGGAGTGCATTATGGACCATATCAAGTTGCTGGAAAAGATTATGTGTGTGTACATGTATCATTGTTGTAATTTATGACATATTTGTGAAGTAGCCGGGTAAGCATATCACATACGGTTCTTATTAAGAACTATTTGTGAATTTGGCACTAGCACAGACGGTTTTTAACAATAACCGTCTGTGATGTATGCGATTATCACAGATGGTTATTCTTAAGAACCGTCTGTGTATTATCACATACGGTTCTATTTACAGACGGTTCCAAAGTGAGTACAAAGTGATGAACCGTCCAGGATAGTCTTTTTGTACCAGTGAATACCACTCCAAAGATGTTTGGTTCCGCACAATATCATTTCCACTCTTTTCCCCTATTTTAATTTGTTTTGCAACATTTGACCCATGCAAAAAAAGACACTTTTACCCCCACAGTCGTACTTAATGTGACTAGGTCTTAGTTCTAGGTACAACTACAATTTGTCAATGACATTGTGGAGCATGGCCTTCCCTATTCCAGATTCAAGGCTAAAGATTGAGAAATATGCAAGCAATTCAGGTTGATGGAAAATGTTTGTTGTAGTCACATTTTTGTTTGAAAAGAAGATATATATATCTGAGCATAATTTGTATCTTCAGCATCACCTGCTTCATCTCTATCTTTTTTCATTAGGTGGCTTCACCATTAAAGTCATACTATTGTTACATTCTATATGTTAGAAGCTTTGTGTTCACATGGACGGAAACCTTACGACACACTAGATGATAGCATTGAGCAGAAATTTTTTCTTGAAAGGTATTGTGTGGAACGTTAAGTGCGACCATAGAGAAAAAGTGTCTTTTTCACGCTGATCAAATGTTGGTATAGAATGAATTATCCCGTTAGCTCGAAGTAGCCATCATGGAGGAAAGCACCGCTGTCTGTGCAGGACCCCACTTGTGCATCCATCCTCTCTAGATGTTCAAACAGTCATTCAATCAAATAAATTAGATTGTTCTTCGAGTTGTGTGCGATGCATGTCAACAAGCAAAGATTCACCAGTTGTCGTATCAAAATTCTAGTCATGTTTCTTCTCTTCCCCTTGAGCTTGTTTGCTTAGACGTGTGGGGTCCTGCACGCACCTCTGTTGGAGGTTACAAATATTATGTTAGCTTTCTGGATGATTACGGTGAATTCTCTTGGATCTACTTGTTGAAACATAAATCTGATGTTGAACATGCCTTTATTCAGTTCCAGCAATACATTGAGAGATTATTAAATTCCAAAATCAAAGTCATGCAAACTGACTGGGAGGATACATAAAATACACAACTTCTTCCATAAACACGACATCTCACACTGTCTTCCCTGTCCTCATACTCACCAGCAAAACGGAGCCATTGAGCGAAAACACTGACACATAGATGAAACATAACTTGCTCTCTTAGCTCATTCGCTGATGCCAACAAGTTTCTAGGATGAAGCCTTCATGTCAGCTTACTATCTTATAAACAGACTCCCTAGTAGAGTTATTGGAAAGTTCACTCCCCTTGAACGGCTTCTCAAAATCACACCAAACTATTCCTTCTTGCGTGTGTTGGCCAAACCTTAGACCCTATAATACACACAAGCTTGATTTTCGCTCCAAGACTACCGGAAGAATCTACATATCACGTGATGTCGTCTTTGATGATTCTATGTTTCCTTTTGCCCAAAACCCTAGTTCGAGCCCTACTCAGGTCATTGATTACTCTCCCAGTGCCTTTCTTCCTTTTGTCAGTACTCCTGTTCACGAACCGATAATAGAACCAACTTATGTCTAAGAACCAGCAGTAGTGAGTGAACCTATGATTGATAATGCTCATGCTACTAACATGTCAAATGCATATATTGTGAAAAAAAAATACCAAATACATGGCCGAGTGAGCAAATTGATCACAATGGAGAACAGACAAACCTAAGACAAGCTGTTTAGAATCATCCAATGCGAACTCGGTCGCAAAGAAACATCAAGATGCCAAAGCAATTTAATGATGGGACGGTGAGATACTCTTTGAACAAGAGAACCTTTTTTTGTAGAACCGACTACACATCATGAGGCTTTGACTGAACCAAGGTGCGTGAAGCAATGCAAGCGAAATTCCATGCTTTGCAAAAGAACTCCACATGGGAACTTGTACCACGCCGACATGGGCACAATTTGGTACATTGCAAGTGGATTTTCAAAACCAAGTACAAACCAGATGGCACTATTGACAGATATAAGGCGAGATTAGTTGTAAAAGGTTTTAGTCAATGATACAGAATAGATTATCTGGATACTTTCAGTCCGGTTGTCAAACCAACAATAGTTCGTACTGTCCTATCCGTTGCTATTGTTGCCGGGCGTGGAACCTTCGCCAAATCAATGTCAACAACACCTTCTTATATGGATATCTCCAAGAGGAAGTTTACATGAAACAACCACCGGGTTTTGAGGACAAAATACATCCACAATATGTGTGTAAGTTGAAGAAGGCTTTGTATGGGCTTAAACAAGCCCCACGAGCTTGGTACTGTTGACTCAACACCAAATTACAAGAGCTCAATTTTGTTCCTTCAACAGCTGACACCGCACTGTTTTTTCTTAATACAGCCGAGGTAACAATCTTCATGCTAGTATATGTAGATGACATTGTCATTGCTAGTTCTTCAACAACTGCCACCTCTCAACTTCTACATAAACTGACAAAGGAGTTTGCAATCAAGGACTTGTGTGAACTGATTATTTTTTGGGAATATAGGTCAACCGAGTTAGAGAAGGAGTTGTTTTGACACAAAAGAAGTACATTTCATACCTTCTATAGAGACTAAATATGTACAACAGTAAGCCAATTGCAACTCCTATGTTGAGTTCAGAAAGGCTACCGAAGTCTGAAGGGAAGACGCTTTCCGATTTAGAAACATTCCAGTACAGAAGTGCAGTAGGAGCATTGCAATATCTTACATTGACCAGACCTGATATCTCATTTGCAGTAAATCGTGACTGTCAATTTCTGCAAGCACCTACAGATATTCACTGGTCAGCAGTAAAACAAATTCTAATATATATAAAGGGGGCATCATCAACTGGACTACATATAAGGAAATCCAGTTCTCTGATGCTCAGTTCTTTCTCGGATGCGGACTGGGCTGGATGCCCCGATGATCGAAGGCCTACAAATAGTTTTGTTGTTTTCCTGGGACCCAACTTAGTGTCATGGAGCTCAAGGAAATAACCAACAGCATCGAGATCTAGCACTAAAGCCGAATACAAGTCTATAGCCAATGCTACCGCAGAGCTCATTTGGCTTAAGCCTTTGCTTAAAGAACTTGGTATTTATCAAGCAAGACCTCCTATGCTATGGTGCGACAACCTTGGCGCAACATATCTCACTGCCAACCCAGTTTTTCATGCACGTACAAAGCACATCGAAGTAGACTTCCATTTTGTCAAAGAAAGAGTCGCCATGAAGATGCATGCTCGATGTTCGATTCATCTCATCTGCAGACCAACTTGCAAATATCTTCACAAAGCCAACAGCCCTTTGATCGGCTAAATCACAATATCAATCCAATGATGGCCGATTGAGATTGAGGGGGGCTGTCAAAATAACTGTAAAGTTCATATAAGAGTTAAGAGGTAGATTTTCTTGTTTTGTCGATTAGCCCGGTAGCTTGTCATCCGGTTCTCTACAGCCGCCGATTCTATCTCTTTCTCTTCTTCTTCGGATCCAAGGGATCTTGTAATTTGATTGTAACTACTCTATATATCATCATCTATAAACAAAGATCAATCCCACTTGGGATCCTTGCGGCAAAAACCCTGAAGTTTCACACAGGCAATTCCCGGTAGGGCCGGCGCGCGACGCCACCAACCCTCGCCGAGGCCGGGCACATGGCCGCGCCTCGCGTGCGGCCATGATGGGGACGATGCGTAGCCTTAGATCCAGCATCATGCTGTTTTTTTTTTTTCTTTTCAATTTTGTGAGGGCTCCACGGTGATGGCGATGATAACGCGACAAAGCGGTAGAGATGGGGTTTATGTTGATGAGCAGCGTCGCGCATGACAGAAAACAAAAGCTGGGAATTGCGGATGCGGCGAGGGAGATTCATTGGTTCCTATGTGCGCGCGAGATGGGTCTACCGGTTCTGTGCAAGGACACGCGCGAGCTCGGCGTTTCAACGGAGCCACGTTTCGAAGTGTACATGTCGGATGGTTGGAACGGCGAATTAAAGTGAAGCTGAGCTGAGATAGCCGTAGGAGTGTAGGATGGGCCTGTAGACTCTAATCATACATGGGGATGTTTGTACATGTCCAGATCAAAGTAGTTAGTGGAGTAAAAATGAGCTGGGCCTTTGCCTGCTTGAATTTTGATGGTTCGGCCGCTGATAGTTGCCCGAGCAGCGCCGTAAATTTCCGAGATGGTAATGCACTTTTCACCACATGGAGCTTTACTGTGCTGCACGTGACAGGAGAGGGTGGCAAGATCTAGTCACAGTTCAAGGCGACTGAATGCCACCGCTCGCGCTGCCGTGTCCCTCACATGAGACAGCGGCTATGGCCCAGCAGCATTAGCTGCATCGATTAATCATGAGTTCTTACTGCTGGTAAAAATAAATTCCAGGCAAGCAGCTGTTGGGATGTATCATATGCCCAACCCAAACAAACCGTGCTCTGTAGCCGATCTGTACGTGCAGTGCAGCTAGCGCGCGGTACTGCAATGTCGCCTATGTGTAGCGCACCGACACCTTCGGGGTAGATTTGGATGAGTGGCTGACACACTTGGGGACGTAAACGGACAATAATATATTTCTGGTAGTAAGCAAAGCAAAGCATGTCTAGGCCTTGGTACAAGACAAATTCCAATTGTTCTCTTCCAACTGCATGCATTGGTGAAGAGAGCAAAGAGATGAGATGGAAGACAACTAAACAAGCAAATTGATCGGCGGTGTAAGAAACTGTAGGAACTGCAGGTAGACGTAGCAGAAGCGGTTGGCTGATTTGGTGATTTGCGGTTTGCCAGTGGACGCGCGCCGTGATCGATGGGCTGGATTGCACGGCTTGCGTGCATGAACCCGGCGGGCGAATGCCGAGTGTCAACCCAAATGTACCTATACAAGTCCTAACTTCCGAATTGAGCTTAGTTGGGACATTACTGTTTTCATGTTCTTCACCTGCATTAAGCCGGATCCAGCTACTCTGCCGGGTTTTTGTAAGTTGTCCCAAATGAATGATAAGCCAGATATTTTGCTTTATCATTGATCAAAGGGTTGGCTGGAGGACAATAGTTGTAGTTGTACCGTGTAGATATCGTGGAGGCAAGAGTGATGATCAACATATCTATGGCAAGAGTCCGGTTATCAGATAGGCCGTGTTGGGCGGTCCACGTGCCGAGGAACCGGTCTAGGCATAGCCCGCTAGAGCTTCGTGTCGTGCCCGTTTGGCTCGATGGGCCAAATGTGCTCATGTCGGGCAAGTCTGACCCGTTTAACCCGTTAGAACAAAAAAATCCAAAAAAATTATAAAATTCAAAAGTAGACATGAAAATTTAAAAAATAAGATAATCATATTGAAAGTGTAATAAAGAGCTTTATTAATATCCAACTGATTGTTTCGTTAAAACCTTCGCTAGGTAAAAACTCAAATTGAGAAAATCTTGGTAAATGAAAAAGAGTACAACCTATAGCTCTACAATTCTACACACATGATGCATCTTTGTTCTATGTGGCGGTGTCATTGTTTAAGTATAGATTTTTGAACACATATGACAACTCTAGATTTTCCACGAGTGTTGTGTTTGTGAATCAGCTTGTTCCAGTCCTTCACAAATAGAAGTATCTCCACCATCGCACTTATGAGATTTGTTCTTCTCTCCGCTAATATTCTTCTAGAGAGACTGAAAGTAGACTCAGAGAAAACCGTCGAGACAGGAACAATTAATACATCACATGCAAGTATACATAGCACGGGATATGTTAACTTATGTGCTTGTCACCATTGCAAGATTTTGAAACCTTCTAAGTTGAAATCCACCGTATCTAGGTGGATAGTTCTCTGCTCCTTGTGGATCTTGGCTGAGCAGGCTGCGATGTAGAAGTACTAGAAGAAGAAGATCTGGACCTGGAGAAAGATGCACCGAAAATCTTACCCCACATATTTGTCTTGCTACTTGAGGCTGGGGCTACTGGAGGTCATTGCGAGCGGACTCTCCGGAACTTATTTTCATACTTATGGTAAACCTCGTATAACCGAGAACAAACTTGTACAAAATAGTCAATATAGTTTAGCCCTGTAGCATCACTAAGACGTTCAAGTACATTACTAAATGCATCAAGTTTACCACTAGGATCTAAAAGAAATGCAAATACATATAGGTAAGGAATTTCTCTTTAATATTTAAGGTATTTAGATTTCATAGAAACAATAGCATCGCGTAAAACAATAGTATGCACGATTATAGGAAATGTTGGATAGTACAGTGGACGAAGCAACAGTGGCCTCATAAAAATTTCTAAAAATTCCTAGTATCTTCTCAGCAACGAACCAATGTTGCTCAGTCAATAGTATACTACCGTTAGAGCTCTGGTAGTGTGTTTGAATAAACATAAAAAAGGTGTTATTGTATGGTAAAGGACTCTTAAGTTGAAAATTGAATTTTTTAAATTTTGCCATAGTTTTTTTGAATTTTGTCAAATTAGCTCAATACGAATTTGAATTTGCACAACAGAATTTCAAAGAGAGAATGGAGAATGAAGGGGTGTTAAATGAGGGTAGTATGGTGGCTATTTATAGAAAAAAAATTTAGGATATTTTAAATTTTTTCCCTACTTTTAAAGACCACAACGGTCAAAATAAAACGGCTAAAATCCCAACGGACGTATTTTTTTCTGGCCGTGCCATGCCGGCACGGCCCACAAGCACGCCACAGCCCGGCCACCTCGTCCCCTCGCCTTCTTCTCCCCCAGCCTCGCTGCGCGTGTCACGGCAGTGTCGTACGACGCACTGCCACGGCCGGTGCCACCTCCTCGCCGATCGGTGGTCGCTGCCTCCTCACCTCTTTGCCGCCGAGCTACCTCCTCGCTGCAACACCTCCTCGCCCGCAACGCCAACGCCAACACGCCTCTCCGCCTCCTCGTCCGCAACGCCGACGGCCCAACACGCCTCCCCGCCTCCTCGTCAGCAACGCCGACCCGCCCCCTCGTCAACAACGCCGACGCCGGCGCCTCCCCAGCTCCTCGCCTCCTCGTCCCCAACGCCGACGTGCCTCATCGTCTGCAACACCCTCTCTTCTCTCTCCGCTCTAGCCTCCTCCAGACCACCCGCCCTTCTTCCTTCGCGCCGGCACGCAGCGCCGCGCTCTCCGGGCCGTGTCGGGCCTTTCATGCTCGTGTTAAATGCGGTTCATGCACGTGTTCGACGACATTCGTCTTTGTCTTTGGCCGCCCCGCCGCCGTGATGGCGGCGAGCAGCATAGCTCGATCTCTCGTGTCGGGCCAGCACATCCTATAAACAGTATGGATCGTACCGTGTCTAGACCAATCTTACAATATCGTATTTCAGATCGGCCCGGTAAATTCAGCCCATTTGATCAGCACTATGTACATCTCATACGTGGGGTTCAGTAGATTCGCCGGGTTGTACGCGGCGTCATTTATTTTAGAAAAATGCGCGGCGTCAATTATGTCGACATGTATGATCTGCAGCTTGTCCATAATTCCCACCAAATCCATACGAAGATGGCCCATGGGCTGTGCACGGCTATGTTGATTCGAGAACTAAAGCATACAGGGATAAAAGCACTCATGCGCATCGGCCATTTGGGCCACAACTTAATTGGTGATTGTCTACATGCTCTGTGTTTTTTTTTATTAAAAAATTTGTGATTGTCTATATGCTCTGTTTTTTTATATAAAAAATTGGTGAATGTCAATATGTTGCTCCATGTTTCTGCTTTCTTCCTTTCTTTTTTTTTCTCGGGCGCAACTAGTGTCAGGAGGTACGATGGATTTTTTTTTTCTATGCTAGCAACAAAAAATATTTGTTTGTCAAAGAAAAAGTGACAGAGAGGATACAACATATCAAAGAAACCAGATACACCATTTCAAAGAAGATTATATCTCAAAAAAACATATTACATAAGAGCGCTTTTAACAGTAAAATGGTTGGTTTTGTAACTTTTTTTCAACAATCGCAACAAAAAGAAACTAACCATCAAAGAAGAGGTGGAGCATCTGAAAACATCTATTGCAACAAAAAGTGTGCAATATTTTTTTTCAACGGTCACAACAAAAAGATTTACAAACTATCAAAAGAAGTAGGACTCCTCGGAACTGCATACTCCGGCTGCCGTAGATGGTCATCCCCGAATGCTAAGGGAGAGAGAGTACATGGAGAATAGAGCAGACGGATGGAGATTTGTGTGGTGAAACCTGTACCCCGGATGTAAGAACAAGACGTCTTGCTCTGATTTGACACGAGTAGTCTCCGCCATGCTCAATTACTTCTTTTGCTTGTAACAAAATTGAACTCTAGATCAAAGCGAAGCGCTAGCTAGTTAGAACAAGTAATTGTGAAGGGACGGAAAAAAAAAAGAGTTGTGTACAACTAGATCGGAGGGAGGAAACCTAAGGGCACAAGAAAGGTGGAGACGTGTCATTAAGAGGAGAGGAGGTGGGTGAGGTCATTAAGGGTGGGTGGTGGGTTGAATGTCTCGTACCACGGATTATGTCGGAAGTAAGAGCATAGTATTTTCCTTTTCAAAGATCTTATACTCATTTAAGGTCCATTACCAACTAAGAGTCGGCCCAGTTTTACACAGCCGGTCCCACAAACACATGATAACCCACAATCCCCTCTACCCTTTACAACATCAGCCCACGAACACATCTTCTCCGATCAGTCGGTCCAGTCTCCCAGATGCTGTCGACTGATCACTGTCGTCTGTGGTTCATTATTTTTTCCATACTTTCAATCTTGATCTCCTGTTCGACTGTATCCATCGTTATCATTATGTACTATGTATTTAGCTTATCTCTTTTTTTCCCAACACACTGCAATGTCTTCTCCACAACAAAACGGCTAAGCGACAGCAGCATCAAGAACACACCTCCTAATACGCCAGACCAGTATACTATCGCTGCCATTACCTCATTGTATTTAGGGATGAAAACAGATCGGATAGTTTCCGACCGATTCGGACGGAAACGGATTCAGATTGTCTCAGATCGGATTTTTCTCGGATAATTTTAGGATCGGAAACGGACTCGGATTTTTTGTGTAGGAAGCGGAAACGGATACGATAGGCATGCTATCCGGCGGATATGGATACGGATTATCCGGATAAGACCAAGTCTAGATATTCGGATTTCGGCCCAATAGAAGAGGATTTCAGCCCAAAAGAGAAAATAAGATTTTAATTGACTTCTAAATTTCAGAAAATGCAACAAATCAATTAGCATTTTAGAAAATAGCAAATAGAGTTAAAAAATTCTAGAAAAAATCACAAAAATTCCTTATAATATCTTGAACTTAATAAAATTAATTCCAAGTTAAAGTTGGTTTTTATTTTTGCACATAAATTATTTTTAATTCCTGAAAATAGGAATAACCTTTTTAAAATCCAGAAAATTCAAGAAATTAAATATTATTTTTTTCATTTTCACTTTAAATACAATAAAATCTTAGAAATCTCAATAATTTTTTTTTTGACATTGAAAACTAGGAAATTAAATAATTGGCTTTATTTTATTATTATTTTTCTTTTTAACCAAGAAAACTCTTTTAAATCTGAGAAAATCTAATAAAATAATAACTTTATTAATTTTATTTTTGGTAACATACTTTGGGATGTTACAGTTATTTGTGTATAGATTAACCATCTAGCCTGATTAATATTAGTGTGAACTAAGTTTTATGTATGTGATGAACTAAGTGTGAATGTGTGATGACTTGTGACTTTGTGAGTTATGACTTATGTAATACCCCGGAAACGAAAAGAGTAAAGAATCGAATCGAGTAATTTGAATGGAAGCCGGGGAAAGAAAAGACAATTAAAGGAGTAGAAATTCCTGAAAAATAAAAGCGGTTTTCTATAAACTCTCGACAACTGGGCACAGGCCACGGCCGAGAGGGGCCCATGTGGTGGCGGGCTTAAAGGGGGTTCCCCCCAAACCCTAAACTCCACATTTCTCTCCCCCTCCCCCCCTTTGGAGCCGCCGCCCCCCCTTCCCCCTTGCTGTGCACCGCCTTGTACGTCGATTTTGGGTAAGATGCGTTCGTTTTCTGTGCTGTCCATCTCTTAGAAAGTTGTAGGTATTGTTCTTAGCTTTCCATAGCCACCGAGATCACGTGATTCCGCCTTACGGTTTAGGAGATATGATTTTTTTAGTGCGCTTGTGTACATGCATCGGCGAGAAGGATCATCGGCTTGATCTTAGGTTTTGATTTAGTTAGAGGCATTTCCAGAACCTCCACCCAAATAAGTTATTGTATCCCTTTAAATTATCTTTCAAAGCTGATAAAGATCATCTCCATTGGATCTGTATAATGAAACTTATGATATTTTCTTTACCACATTACAGATTCGGGCAAATAAATGTTAGTGTTTTCATATATTGTTTAGACTACTGTAGAGGTCGAATCTGGGGTTTTGCCCTTCTAGAGTTTTATTCTGGGAGCGTTAGCTTTCATTTGGGCGAGATCAGGAAAATCGATCTGTAGTTTGGGAGATATGAATTTTGATTCTGAACTGTCGGTCTGTGAAAGCGAGGTCGATGGGTTTGTCCCTCGGTTTTGTTCAAATTAGGGGCGAATCAGAACCTTCACCCAACTAAGTTATTTTAGCCCTTAAAATTATCTTTCCAAGCTGATAAGAATAATTCTCATTGGATCAATAGGTTGAAAGTTCGCCGTTTTCTTTATCTACGATCGTATGCAGGACGTAGATGGGTTATGTTTAGCTGATAATTAGCCCTCTGTTTTGGCCGAATCAGGGGATTCCGCCAACTAATGTTTTGTATCTTGATCTGTTAAGATTCAGTGAGCACTGGTTTCAGTTCTTTTAGAGTTACAGATAATTAATGGTGAATTTTCTCGTACGACTGCCAGAAGATAGGTAATATGGACTTTTAGTGTAGAAGTCAAATTGAACCTTTAGGCGTGTGGGTTGATTAGAGTATTGTAGAACACCGGTAGCAGTGTTATATCGTTGTTCTTATTTTTGAGAACATGCTTGTGTAGACGGCGAGGCATCATGTGTGGGAACACCTCCGTTGCCTGCTAACGAGTCACAACACGAAAGGCAAGTACTGTATGTTAACTGGTGTTGAATTCAAAGGAATGCATAAAGATATGTTGTTTACATGAATGTTCTTGTGCTTTGTTCATGGTGTTGATATACTGCAAGTGACTAGTGTGGCCTTATTGGTACATTATGTTGAGTGTGAATACATACTTATACTTGTTTACACATGTTGTTGAATGCCATGTATCTTTTCCACTAATGTGTGATATTCATTCATACCATGAGAAATCATCATGTTCATTCATAAAATTCATTATGACCACGGAAGTGGATTATTTTTGGTAAGTCCCATCAATTCCAGTATGGGCATTTGAAAGACCCATCAATTCCAGTATGGGCATTTGAAAACCCATCAATTCCAGAATGGGTACGTGTGACCCACCATTCCAATGAGGGTCACGTTGGACTGCCGTATGAAATGTTCTTCATACGGCAACTTTAAGTGAACACCGACGGGTGATTCACTCGCTATACCGGTATATGCAGTCGATAAGTCCATACCTTCAATGCATTCTTACATTTCATCCATTCATGTATTCATTCCATACGTACATGTATGTGTTCCAATAATTGTTCGTAATTCAACTGAATTGTGTTGTCCACTCCATGCTTGATTATTCTTGTTTAGTACTTGCTGAGTCTTCGACTCACCCTTGCTTTGTATGTTTTAATTAGGTAATTGAGGAGGACGACAAGATGATTTGGTGGGGTAGTTCGGCACACTACACTTCACTTTTATCCAATCAGAACAATTATTCTTGCCATTCAGTCAAGTCAAATTGTTGAAATAAGTTCCAGATTGTAATAATCCTTTGTTAGTATCGTTTGACTGTTCGTGGTATTATGATCGTTTATCCATTCTTTACCATGATTCTAGTGATCGTTCATTGTCTTTCCTTAGGATTTTATATTGATTGAATCTGGATAATCTAGTTTTAATACTATGCTTAGTAGTTTGATAGGTTTGCGTGACATTTTGGCTTCCGAATAGCCAGGGTGTTACAACTTATAAGCTAAATATGGTAAACTAAGTGTTATGTTTATGATGAACTAGTTAATGCAACTTGCTAGTGCCAATGTTATGTGTGGTTGCTGAAAATACGAACAATTCATGAACCAATACAGTATTACAAACCATCTTTACAAACCATTCGGTGATTAAAACATATTACAGTACCTCTTTCTAGCGAACCAATACTGTTCTTCAAAAGATCTCGACCCACAAGGTCATTTCTAATTTGATGCTTAAATTCTTATCTTATGTCTATTTATACCCAAATATTGTTATTGATAAAGGATTTGTCATCAATCACCAAAAAGGGGAAGATTGAAGGATCTAGACCCACCATTATAAGTTAATGGAGTGTTTTGGTGATTAATGACAAATCTATTTGTGAGACTAATATTTTATTGTTATATCTAGTGTGTAGTCTCATTTGGATATAAATGTGAAATTCAACGAGGTATGCGTTCGACTTTATACTCTTATATATTGTTGCATTCCTCAGATCCAAAATATAGGTTGAACTCAACCATAAGTTTAACTTGAATATGTGCATATGTTCCGATTACACATTTGTGTATGCACACATTTAGGAGGAGTTCACTCTATGTTTTGTGATTTCATTAGTATTGATCCATATTCCATTCTCTACATATATTTGGGATCTTTACTTTGAAACATATCCTTTTGAGTATATAAAACTTGTGTAGTTCTTGTATACTCATGTTGTGAGTATATAAAACTTGTGTAGTTCCTATATATTCATATTGTATTACATTCATTTATTTATATTCAATTTATTTGCAATTGAAGTGGTTATCATCAATTACTAAAGAGGGAAATATTGAAGTATCTTGTCCCACCATTATGAGTTAATGGTATGATGTGGTAATTAATGATAATTATATTATGGAACTAATATTTTTCATGAGTTGGATGAATAGGTTATGTTCCAGGGTGATGAAGACTTATGATGACATCATGAGATGATCGTCATCAAGTCAATGTGTAAGAAGAAGATGCATCATGTGTTGATGCATATGAAGAGCTTGAAGAAATGAGAATCATCGTGTGTCGATGATGTTCAAGAAGTAGACCCATCATGTGTTGATGGAGGTCTAGTGAAGAATGCATCATGAGTTGATGCATATTCAAGTCAAGAGCTTGAAGAAAAGAAATCGTCGTGTGCCGATGATGTTCAAGAAGAGGAAATGATCATGATTGAATCATCAAATCAAGAGAAGATCCATCATGTATTGATGGAGGTCTAATGAAAGATGCATCATGTGTTGATGCATATCAAGACTTGGAGTAAAGGATGCATCATGTGTTGATGCATGTTTAGGCTCGGGATGAAGAAATCATCATGTGTTGTTGATATTCAAGACAAGATCCCGAAGCAAAAGAGGTCGTCATGTGTTGATGATTGTTAAAGTCAAGAACCCGGACTTAAAGTGAAGATGTGTGTCATCAAGCTTCAAGAAGTTAATTAAGGCAAAGGTATGACTAGCTAGGGCTAAAGATGTGTTCTTAGTCTTTTACCAGTCTTGGTGTTTGGTTGAAAGACCGGATTGCTAGTATAGGTTGCCATACTATTAAGAGGGTAACAAGTACTTACATTGAAGTATCTAGCCCTTTATGCCTTGTATAGGTTGCATTTCATGAAAATATTATATAAAGGGTGTTCTTATTCTTGCTCTTGTTCATAATTTTCATTATTAAAATCTTGAGCAAGATGGGTGTGGCACATTAAGGGGGAGTGCCAAGTCATAATCATGTATATCACATCCGTGAGTGTGCCCAAATAAATTAAGTGCTAGTATTGTTTTTTAAAAATGAGCCTTTTAGCCAAAAGTTAATTTTTTCATAATTATTAGTAATTCTTTAAAAAACTAGTTGTAAAATGTATACAAATGTTTTTCAAAGGTTTTCTAAAAGTTTTGGCTCTAGAAAAACCTATTTTGAGTAAAAATAAGTTTCTAACCAAAGATCAAAATTATAGTATCTTGTTTTTGACATAAACTAGATTTTTGTGTAAAATATATTTTAAAAGGAATTTAAAAATCTTTCCAAAAGGAAAATTCTAGAGTTGGTTATTCTAAATATTTTTGGTATTAAAAATATTTTCAAAAGACCAACCTAGAAAAAGTTATTTGATTTTGATACTCATCCAAAATACTATTTTAACCTAAGTGGTCACTTTCTAGCACTTGAGTGAGTTTTATCATATGAGCCAAAATTATTCACATGAATAGGTCCATAATGGTATTTATGACTCATATATAAAATTGGATGCTTTAAAATTCTTCATTCGCTCATTTTGGCTTGTTTTGAAAAATTTCATGAAAATATGTTTCATTTGCGAAAACCAAAATCTTAATTTGCAAAAAACTATTTAAGATTTGGTTTTTCAATAGCTATATAAGTTGGAAATACTCTGAATGTGTTTATTTGGTTGATTGTGTAAAAGTTTGGAGTAAAATACAACAATTCCCTCTTTTCTTCATATTCCAAGATCTATCCTTGAAGTTTCAGAAAAAATCGGGACTACCGACGGTATAACAACGGTTCGACCGCGTTGTGGTACTACCGGACTTTGTAAGGCGGTACTTTCGGATCCCGGTACGACCGCCAGGTACATATCGGTACTACCGATTTCTCTGACAAAAACAACCATTCCATTCTATTCTAAACCTACTTTGGCTGCTTCCTATGGTCAAGTTGATCTTTGCTAGCTACCCACTACTATTTTTCCTTGATTACAAGTGCAATTGCATCATTCAAGTGGTATTCTTTCAAAAGTGGTAGCTTCTCTTGATCATCTTGATCTCAGTATGAGATTTGTCTTTACAAGTGATATCATCTTATTCCTTTAAAGTGGTATCTACTATTCTTCCTTGCCGATCAATATCTTCTCTTATATAAAAGCTCAAGTACTCTTCATGAGTGGATTCTCTCTCCCTCTCTTCTCTTTGGATGCTTCCTTTGAAGATCTTTTGCGAGAGAAGTTCAAGCACCTTGCAATCTTTAGTCATGCATACAAGTGATATCAAGTATTTACAAATGGAATCAATTACTCTTGGTGTCAAGTGCTTTTCACAAGTGGTATCAAGTTTCTAAAAATGGAATCAATTATCCTTGATATCATTTACTATTGCAAGTTGTATCAAATGTCATCTTGAGTTTTTGGATGGATCCATTTCAAAGAGATGACAAATGAGAAGATGACAAGATAAAATAGAATCCTTTGTGTGTCAAAGGAGGAGAAGAAAGTGTTGCCAAGAAAATCCTTTGTGTGTCAAAGGAAAAGGAAGATTCTCGAATTAGAACCTTTGTGTAAGGGGGAGTTTTTCTGTGTGAAAAACTTATTAATATTTTTGGGCTTACAAAAAAGGGGATAAAGTATTAGTATTGAAAAACTATTTTACCTATTTGCCTAAAATGATTTATGGATCCTGTGATTGTATATTTATCATTTTCTTACCTTCAAATCTCAATTTGGCATATCTTTTGAAAAGAGACTCTTTTTTCAAAAATTCTTCTTGGAAATTTTTTTTAGGAGTTCAAAGTTTGTTTCTACCAAATTTGATTGGATTTTGACTTGATTTGAAAAAGTCTTGACTTTTTCTCTCTTTGATCAACATGGTGAAAATTTAGACTTTTGCATGTTTTTGAGCTGATTTGTATTTTTGTATCTCCAAATTGATTCATAATTTGAGAAAGATCTAATTATGACTTTTTATCCTCTATAGCTTATCTTCTATGCCAAATTTTCTCATATTTATTGAAACTATTTTGACATGTTTTTCAGCTATGTTTCGAAGCTAAAATGAAATGTCAAAATCTGAAAACATGAAATTTTCAGTTTTTGAAACTTTGAGATTTTCATACCTTCAAAATGGTTGATATTTGGTTGAGCCTACCAAAATGAAAAGAGTATTTTTTTTGCAACTCCATGATTTATCTCAGATTTTTCAGAGCTTGTTTCCACACATATTTTGAGCTCAACATGATTTGTGAAAATGAGCATGATATGTAATACTCCGGAATAGAATTCGGTAAATAGAATGAAGCTGGAGGGGTAAAAGACAATTGCAAATTCGTAATTTCCAGTTCAGCGGGGGGTTTTCTATTTTTATTCGCCAACTTTGGGGCGGGCATACCCAGAGGCCCAGAGGGAGGCCGGCCCAAGGGGCGGCCAAGGGAAGGGGGGGCGCCCCAACCTAGGCGCCTCCCCATTCCCTCCTCTCCCTCCCACCCTTGAGCCGCCACCTCTCCTCTCCCATGGCGGCTCCTTGCTGCTCCCTGGTGTCCTCGCTCTTTGTGGTGTTGTCTCCGGTGATCCCGGTGCTTCTCCCAAGATCCTCAGACATCTCCTTTCCCCGCCGTCGTCACCGGCCATCCTTCGCATCTTTGTGGCCGGACCTTTGGGAGGAGAGGAGAAGGGAGGGAGGCCTTAGGGAACCAGTTCATCGTCGTTCTTCGGGTCTTCAAGGGTAACGAAAGTCCCGATTCGCTGTTTGTATTAGTTTTGTTGCACTTTTGTTCATTTGGATTGGTTTGGTCTGCGAATCCAGATCTGTCCAGATTAGTGCAGTAGTTTGTGCGTGGGATTGAAGGCCTTTAGATGCCGAATCTCAGGTCGACGTCTTCTGGAGAATTGTTCCTGGTTTCATTGGCTTTCTTTTGGCACCTGGATCACGAATTTTCACCCAGTAGTTTAAAAGTTATGACTGTTTTACCACGTACTGCTCTGTCTGTCAGAAATTCTGGGTATAGTCGGTTGCACCTAGGTTTTGATCTAGTTAGAGTCAGAATCAGGTCGGCCACCCAACTAGGTTTATGAAGATAATTTCACCATGTTTCCAAGCTGATAAAGATCACTTTATTTGGATCAGTGGTTTAAAAGTTAGAGCCTTTTCTTTAGGGCTGTTCTGAATTCTGGGCAGACTGCAGTTATAGTTTTTTATTGGATGGTTAGACCTCTGTTTTGGCCGAATTAGAGTTTACCATCAACTAGAGTTTCGTAGCCTGTTACGTTAAGAAAATCTGGGCACTGGTTTCGTGTCGTTTGAGTTCCAGATAATTAAATATGCTTTTCTCGTACCGCTGCTCATAAGGGCTGAAATCTGGCGAGAATAGTTTATTTTCAATTTGGGTCTATGCGGTATATTGAATAGTCAGGGGTTATTGTAGAACATCGGTAGTAGTGTTATATCGTTGTTCTTATTTTGGGAACATGCTTGTGTAGGCGGTGAGACATCCCGTGTGGGAACACCTCCGTTGCACGCTAACGAGTCACTACATAAAGGCAAATCTTGTATGCATAATGATATGTTGTTTACATGAATATTTTGTGCCTTGTTCATGATGTTGATATCTGCAAGTACCTTGTATACTATGTTTGATGCAAAAATGTGATGGGTGAGTGAATGATTATAGTTGTTCGTACTTGTAAATGAATGCCATGTGTTTCTTTTCAATTATGAGTACTATTCAATATTGCCATGGGATCACATCATGACATGCATAAATTACATTTGTAAGACCCATCAATTCCGGTATGGGCACTTGAAAATTCCATCAATTCCGAATGGGTACATGAGTCCACCATTCCAATGTGGGCCATGTTACGTGAGTCCACCATTCAATGTGGGCCACGTTGAATGATCGTATGAAACGTTCTTCATACGATTACTTTAAGTGAACACCGACGGGTGTTTCACTCGCTATCCGATATATCTTTGCAATATGTCCAATTCCTTCAATGCATCATTCCACTTCATCCATTCATAAATTCGTTTCGATAAATGTTCAAATGATGATTGTGATATATTGCTCATGGAATGTTTGATTGTTAAATCTGATTACTTCTTTGAGTCTTTGGCTCATTCTTGCTTTGTTGTTTTATTTAGGTAAATGACAAGGAAGAATGATCTTGTGGAGGGTAGTTCATCACGATGCACTCACTACCATAAACCAAACATTTTGAGGACTTTTCTTGTCGTTAATTATGACTTGTGTTGAATTGTAATAAGCCGGTTTGGTCATAACTACCTTATCTCTCGAATTGTTTATTTCTATTCCATTGATTAAACACGATGATGAATTCTTGTTTTAGTATAATCTTCCTACTTGATTAACTTTGGTCATGTGATTTGATGTTATTCTTCTAAAGATTAGTGGTTGTAGGTGACATCTTGACTTCCTTATAGTCGAGGTGTTACGGTTGGTATCGAGCGGGCTTTAGGTCCGTGGTAATTAAGTTATTAAAATGACACTTGTGCACGATGGGTGGGGTTTGGGAAATCCATTGTTTCCGCATTTCTAGTGATGTTGTTCATTATGTTGTATGGTATAGAATTGTACATACTATCTTTCTTGTTATTAATCTATGGCGTGATGCGATATCCTATATATCTATGAATTATTCTATGATTGTCATGAGATGATCCTATATATTCATAATTGATTGCATTAGTTATGCGTATCGGTAGCGGACGTCGGCGGTGAGTCTGTGGTTGTCGTCACAGGTTTTGCCGAGCTACACCTTGTTCGTGTTGTAATAGTAGAAGTTCTTACCTGTTCCATAGTTACGTGTTGAGCTGAGCTCCTTGATGAAATTGTTGTCCTTCTCAAGTTTGTATCTGGTTTTCTGGTTGTAGTTTCTGATAGTTCGTGAATTTCTTTTGAATGGAGGGTTATAATGAAGTGGGCCATCTCTAGTAGATTTTTGAACGTTCTTTGAAACAATTATTGTTCTTTCTACTATTGTGACATTTACGCTCCACGTGGCGTAGTTAAAATTGCAAGATTTACCATTTCATGGAAGTTCTGTTTTACCTGTTGGAAAATTCAACCGTGTGTTCGCTTGGGGTTTGGGCATTGGCAGATTTCTTTTGTAAGTTCTTTATCAAGTGCACAATGATCTTGCATATTACTTTTTGGGATGCTTTAGACAGTGGTTCTCTTCCTTGATTTTTGATTTTGACAAATTCTTGTCCGGTGGTAGTTGATGAATTTCTCTTAGGTTCATGATTCATGGTAGTTGATGAGATCCAATAGGTCTTTAATGGTTCTCTGAAAATATTATTGTTTTTCAGTTGTTGAATTTCTTTTATTTTAAATGATCTTCGACAGTTGGCAATATTGATATTTCCATGTTTGTTCCTTCCTTCTCATTGGAAAATAGCGACTCGTTTACTCGTTTGATATTTTGTATAATGAGAGTTTTCTGTTGCAAGTTCGTTAACACGAGGAAGCATTGGCTCTAAGTATTTCTTTTGGATCATTCCGCGTCTTGAAGTAACACATCTCTTTTCTGAGGATTAGTGTTAAAACCCTTTTTGGGGTGCCTTGTGGTGTTTAAGTCGGAGATGGTAATCAAACAAATGGGTTGGCTACGGGTTCCTATTGGTCCCTAGATGTTTTTCAAAACAATTCTTGTCTTTACGATTCTTGAGCTCTCTTTGCTACTTGTACACGATATTATTGACAAGATCATTCTTTTTGTAAGGGTCCTATCTCGCTTGTTGATTAAGGGGACCTGGTTAACCGTTTGGTATTTTGGGGAACGGGAATTAGCTTTTACAAAGTTTGTCGAAGAAAGTCTTGACTCTACTCGTGTCTTTTGGAGTAGTTGGAATGTTGGAGTTTAGAACCTCTCTTGAAAAAGAAAAAAAAAATTGTCGAAACCCTTTTCTAATGTTATGGTGGAGTTGTGTGAGAGGTTTGTTTCAGTTTTGTGGTTTTCGTACTAAGTTTCCTTTCTAGAACAAGTTGCTATTACAATTCCATTTGATGCTGAAAAAATTTTATAACACGTTTTGCCATGTTCCTTTAGAAGGTTTATTGACATGATCAGTAATGTGATGGCAATGTTGATTCCTTTATAAAGAAAGAAAGTTGTCCGCCTTTCGTAATATTTCTAAAATGATCAAATTCCCAGTTTTGTGTTCATGCTCTTTTGGGGAACTCAAGTTCTTTGTGGTAAACATAGTTTGTCGAGTAAAGCGATATGTTGAAAAATTATAATAGTTCTTCCATGATGCGGGGTTATGATCTTGAATACCCGTTTGTTCTGACGGTTAAGGTCGGATATTCTATTTTGTGAGGCCTATGTTTTCAGCTGTGGACTTCCCATATGTTTCTGAGTTCGTTGCCTAATTGGTTTTCCACGAGTTACGTGTTCCTTGCGAGTAGTAAGTGATTTTTGGTTGGTGAAGATCGTTTCTATTTGCCTCTTCTTTCGAGAAGGAATCAACCCATTCTTTCCACGTGGGTCTTAGGAATGTTTTCTAAGTGTTGTTATGGGCTTGATGTTAATACACGTAGTAAATTGATCGCCTTTGGTGACATCGTTCAAATAAGAATATTTCAATTTTAGCTTTCACGGTACCTTGGAGCTCGTGAATCAGCTGTAGCGAAATTGTTTTGGGTAACTTGAGGAATTGGATTAACCTATTGTTTCTTAAAGATTTCGTGTGATTTAGTCCGAAAGACTCCTTGGTTTGAGTTCGCAAAGTGAGGTTGCAATAAAAGAATATTTTCGTTGATCCTTCGCGAAGTTAATCCGTTTGTTTTCCGTGAAATCTGTAAAGGAAAATGTTTGAGTTTTGTGGTGAGAACATTTGGATCTCGTGTTTCCCAAGTAGATGAAGCTTTTGAGCAAGTTGGCTGTTGAAGGATCTTATCGATTCTTAATTAAATCTTGTGGTTATTTGAGCGTCCCTAAATTTGTTGCTCTTTCCGCTCAAGAGATGGCGAATTTCAAATGTAATATCTTTCTTTCGTGTAATTTGTTATTTGCTATTCTCTTTTGAGGATGTGTGCTTCAATTATGAACTCACTTTCATTTTCCAAGATCACCTTTATCAGAATATTTCTTTTGGTTTCCTGTTCGCCGTGATGAGCAACGTCTTTCTGTGTGAATAAACTTATCTCTGTTCGCCTCTTCCATTTGAGAAAGGATCACAGTTTTGGGTTGCAAAGTGTTTGCAAAGGATAAGTTTGGCAATTGTTTGGTGGTGGATGAGTAATCGTAGCGATGATATTTTGCTACCAAGTTATCGGAGGAGTAGTAGAATGTGAAATGGTTTTGATCTGTATCCCTTGGAGGAAATTGATTCACAGAAATGTTTGACTTCAAGTAAGTCGAATAGTGTTTATTGAGTAGAACCTATGGTATAGTGAAACTTCATAACTTCAGTTCATGATTGAATGGTCGGTGATTATCGAAAGTATGGAAACCTTGATTACTTCTATAATGCAACGCAATTGGATAATGATGCGAGATTAGCCGAGAAATTTCTAAGTATGCAATTGAGTGAGTATGTTAGAATTGGGGAAAATGTTGGAGAGTCAATCCATTGATTTCCCTATTTGTTATAATCGAAATTTGTGGTAGAGATCTTGGAGGTTAAATTTGGGTTTGCATTGTTATGCTAGACCATTGGTTACACGACGATTGTGCGTAGAGGAAGTGGGATAATAGAGTTTCTGAGCAATGAATGGTCATTGATAGAACTCTTACGATGTAGTACATGTCCGTGCGTGCTAAGGATCTTGAATTGTTGTTTTGGAAATTGAAGATAATGTGATTGCGTGGTGCCTACTATTGTGGTGTTATGGATGCTTTCAATCAAATCGATTCCTGTATAACTTGGATTATCAATAGATTTCATAGAGTCTCTTCACAATGGTGTGGATGATTTAATTCAGTTTGAGCATGATTTGAGGATATTTAACTAAAAGGTTTAAGCTCGTGTGGTATGCGATGAATTCAAATTTCAAGGATTCGAGAGAAATTTTATTCCTAGAAGAAAGAAAGCGTGGAAAGGAATGTTCATCGGATAATGAGGTGTTTTCTTGATTCTCGTTTGAGTTTTGTGTCGTTGACTTGTATCTCGCAATTTTGAGTTGGTATTTGGGTTGGCGTGTTGATTCTTTCCAAATTCGGACAAACCGCAAGTATTTGGTTTGAGCGTTCGAGTGATTTCTCCTTTGGTTGTCGTGGTGTTCCTTTGTAAACTACTTATTTGGAGAATGGATTTGTTTTGAGATGATTGTCAAATTTGGAATCTAACCTTTTGGTGGAGAGTTAGCATTGCGTGGATGCGATGAGGACTCTATATTCGGTTGGATTATCTTCGTTTGAAGGTTGCGAAATTAGGAAGTTGATATTTCGATTTGACCGTCTCGGATTCATCTTGAAGTATGCAGCGTCGGTGTGTTACGGTCTTTGAGTGGGCATTGAACCATTCACGGTTCGAGTTATAGTTTAAGGCGTTGACCATCGAGTATGGTCTTACCTTGATCCTCTTCGATGAGGGTACCTAGAAAGTTCGGAGTTGAGTGTTAGGTCGGGCGTCGTTTTGGGTCTTTGGGTTGTGGTTTCTCTAGTCCGAAAGAGGCCGCTTGAGAGCTAGAATCCCTCGTCTTGCGATAAGTATCGGACACATTCGTTTTTGAGTGCGTGTTTTTCGTTAATAAATTCGATCGTGATTTTATTTTGAATAGATCGTGTTTAGATTCGAGTCGAATCTGTTAAGAGGTAGAATGTAATACTCAGGAATAGAATTGGTTAATAGAATGAAGTGGAGGGTAAAGACAATTGCAAATTTGGAATTTCGATTCAGTGGGGTTTTCTATTTTATTCGCCAACTTTGGGCGCGGGCCGCACCCAGAGGCCCAAGAGGGAGGCCGGCCCAAGGGGCGGCCAAGGAAGGGGGCGCCCCAACCCTAGCCGCCTCCCCATTCCCTCCTCTCCCTCCCACCCTTGGGCCGCCACCTCTCCTCTCCCATGGCGGCTCCTTGCTGCTCCCTGGTGTCCTCGCTGCTGTGGTGTTGTCTCCGGTGATCCCGGTGCTTCTCCCAAGATCCCCTCAGACATCTCCTTTCCCGCCGTCGTCACCGGCCATCCTTCGCATCTTTGTGGCGGCCCTTTGGAGAGGAGGAGAGGAGAAGGGAGGAGGCCTTAGGGAACCAGTTCATCGTCGTTCTTGGTCTTCAAGGGTAACGAAAGTCCCGATTAAGCTGTTTGTATTAGTTTTGTTGCACTTTTGTTCATTTGGATTGGTTTGGTCTGCGAATCCAGATCTGTCCAGATTAGTGCAGTAGTTTGTGCGTGGGATTGAAGGCCTTTAGAGGCCGAATCTCAGGTCGACGTCTTCTGGAGAATTGTTCCTGGTTTCATTAGCTTTCTTTTGGAACCTGGATCACGAATTTTCACCCAGTAGTTTAAAAGTTATGACTGTTTTACCACGTACTGCTCTGTCTGTCAGAAATTCTGGGTATAGTCGGTTGCACCTAGGTTTTGATCTAGTTAGAGTCAGAATCAGGTCGGCCACCCAACTAGGTTTATGAAGATAATTTCACCATGTTTCCAGGCTGATAAAGATCACTTTATTTGGATCAGTGGTTTAAAAGTTACAGCCTTTTCTTTAGGGCTGTTCTGAATTCTGGGCAGACTGCAGTTATAGTTTTTCATTGGATGGTTAGACCTCTGTTTTGGCCGAATTAGAGTTTACCATCAACTAGAGTTTCGTAGCCTGTTGCGTTAAGAAAATCTGGGCACTGGTTTCGTGTCGTTTCGAGTTCCATATAATTAAATATGCTTTTTCTCGTACCGCTGCTCATAAGGGCTGAAATCTGGCAGAATAGTTTATTTTCAATTTGGGTCTATGCGGTATATTGAATAGTCAGGGGTTATTGTAGAACATCGGTAGTAGTGTTATATCGTTGTTCTTATTTTGGGAACATGCTTGTGTAGGCGGTGAGACATCCCGTGTGGGAACACCTCCGTTGCCTGCTAACGAGTCACTACATAAAAGGCAAATCTTGTATGCATAATGATATGTTGTTTACATGAATATTTTGTGCCTTGTTCATGATGTTGATATACTGCAAGTACCTTGTATACTATGTTTGATGCAAAAAATGTGATGGGTGAGTGAATGATTATAGTTGTTCGTACTTGTAAATGAATGCCATGTGTTTCTTTTCAATTATGAGTACTATTCAATATTGCCATGGGATCACATCATGACATGCATAAATTACATTTGTAAGACCCATCAATTCCAGTATGGGCACTTGAAAATCCCATCAATTCCAGAATGGGTACATGAGTCCACCATTCCAATGTGGGCCATGTTACGTGAGTCCACCATTCAATGTGGGCCACGTTGGATGATCGTATGAAGCGTTCTTCATACGATTACTTTAAGTGAACAAGCGGGTGTTTCACTCGCTATCCGATATATCTTTGCAATATGTCCAATTCCTTCAATGCATCATTCCACTTCATCCATTCATAAATTCGTTTCCAGTAAATGTTCAAATGATGATTGTGATATATTGCTCATGGAATGTTTGATTGTTAAATACAGTTACTTGCTGAGTCTTTGGCTCATTCTTGCTTTGTTGTTTTATTTAGGTAAATGACAAGGAAGAATGATCTTGTGGAGGGTAGTTCATCACGATGCACTCACTACCATAAACCAAACATTTTGAGGACTTTTACTGTCGTTAATTATGACTTGTGTTGAATTGTAATAAGCCAGTTTGGTCATAACTACCTTATCTCTCAGAATTGTTTATTTCTATTCCATTGATTAAACCTGATGATGAATTCTTGTTTCCGTATAATCTTCCTACTTGATTAACCTGGTCATGTGATTTGATGTTATTCTTCTAAAGAGTAGTGGTTGTAGGTGACATCTTGACTTCCTTATAGTCAGGGTGTTACATGATATCTCCATGAAAATATTTCTTGAGAATATTTTAAGTTTCTTTGTGAAAAATTAAAATTTTACAAGTGGTATCTTATTAAAAAGGAATAAAAATATTTATTGGAGATATTTCAAAAGGGAGCTTATTTGAACGTGTTTCAAATATCCTTTCAAGTGGTTCTCAAACTTTTAGTTTAAAATGGGAGAATGTTATATGATCAATAGGTTTGTGACCTATTTTGGTTTCTCCTCACACATATTGAGAACAAAATCTTCATTGGTCATAAGTGTCTATTTCATATTCTTTGCAACCATACTAAATTGATTTGCAAAGTTTTCTCTTTTGATCTAACTTTATTTTTGGATGATTTATGTCAAAAAGATAGAATTTTTCAATTATTAAAATAAAATAATTTCAAGGAATTACTTTGTGTCAGTCTGGCTATGCTACAAAGTTACTTGAGAAGACTGGAATGAATGATTGTGATTCCTGCCTGACACCCATGGAGCCAAGAGCAAAACTCGGCAAGGAAAGTGAATCTCCATTTGTTGACCCAACAAATTTCAGAAGCATAATTGGGAGTCTCACGTATTTGTTAAATACAAGGCCTGATTTGGCATTCTCAGTTGGCTTGGTAAGCAGGTTCATGCAGGAGCCAAAGTCTGAACATATGGCTGCAGTCAAGCAGATTCTGAGATACATAAGAGGTACTTTGAAGTTGGGATGTTGCTATAAGAGAAGTGATGGATATCTGAGCTGATCGGTTCTGATGATAGCGACCTTCTTAGGAATCTGCAGATCGAAAGAGCATATCTGGGACTGTGTTTTATCTCGGTCAAAATCCTATTATTTGGAATTCTCAGAAGCAAAGAGTGGTGACATTATCGTCATGTGAGGCAGAGTATATAGCAGCCACCACAGCTGCTTGTCAGGGCATTTGGCTCAGCCGGTTGCTAGCAGATCTGACAGGAGGTGAAGTGCAAAAGGTATGTCTCAAGGTGGACAATAAATCGGCAATAGCACTTTGCAAGAATCCTGTTTATCATGAGAGGAGCAAACATATTGACATTCGATACCATTTCATCCGAGAGTGTTTTGAATCTGGTAAGATTGATGTGGAGCATGTCAAGTCAGAAGATCAACTTGCCGATATCCTAACCAAAGCTTTTGGGCGGGTAAAGTTTCAGGAGATGCGTCGAAGGTTTGGCGTACATGCAACGAAAATAGGTCAACAAGTTTAAGGGGGTGAATGTTGATGTTAATCTTGTTGCGTTTGAATCAACTCTGTGTTTTGCGTCAACTCAGTCTTTGTGTTCTGTGTGAATAACCGAACTGAACTCAGTTCACGTTGTCTGAAGTTTGAAGTTCCTGCAGAACTTCAGAACGTGTGTGATTACGTTGTGTAAGTAATGTTGGTGTAATACCTTGGAAATCGAATCGGTAAATCACAGATTTAGCCGAGAGGAGAAAAGGGAATAAGAGGAATAGTAAAACATGAAACGACAGGGGGTCATCGATATTTTTCGCCAACTTTGGGCACGGGCGCGGCCGAGAGGCCTCCTTGTGGCCGGCCAAGAGGGTGCCCACCCCCAAAACCCTAGTGCCCCACCCTTTCCCCTTTTCCCCTTTCCTCCCCTAGCGTGGCGGCTCTCCCCACCCTCCCCCTGCGCCAGATTGGTTCGTCAGATTTGGGTAAGTTCTATACATTTTTCGATCTGTCTACCTGTTAGAAAGTTGTAGCCCTTGATCTTAGCTTTCTTTTGGCACCGAGATCACCTGGTTTTGAGTTACGGTTTAGGAGATATGTCCGTTTTTGTGCGACTAGTCGGGAGAGGCGACGAGATTTGGCGATCTGCATGTCTAGTCAGTTGTATTTTTGAGCCCGAATCTGAAGAGTCACCCAAAATGAAAGTGGAATCCATTCCAGTAAGCTTTCAGGATTGATAAAGAACATATTTTTTAGAGGTGTGAATCAAAAGTTATTGAATTTTTACGTCGTTGTTGTCGATTGTCGGTGAGGGCAACAAACTTCATCGAATATTAGGATTATTAGAAGGTGAATCGAGTCTTACCCAACTAGGTTATTGTATCCTGTTTAATAATATTTCCAAATTGATAAAATCATCTCAATTGGATCTGTAGAGTGAAAGTTATGCCATGTTATTTCTTGTTGTCTTTGTATGCAGACGGATGTCTGTCAATGGTTTTCAACGGTTGTTTAGACCACTAGTTTGGCCGAATCAAAGAACCCCACCAACTAGAGTTTCGTAGCCTGTTACGTTAAGAGTATTTGAGCACTAGTTTCAAGTCATTCGGAGTTATAGATATTTAATTATGATTTTTCTCGTACTGCTGTTCCAGGAAGCATTATGCTAGACTGTAGGGAAATTTGGGTAGAACCTCTCTTTGAGTCATAGATCTTGAGGAGTTGGATTAAGGGGTGTAAACGGAGTCCAGCATTCATCGTATTTATTTTTACCGCTATGCTTGTGTAGGAGGCGGAGTTCGAGTAGAGACACCAATTTTGCTTCCTCGTGTGCGTAGCGGGAAAGAAAAAGCGAGCAAGTGCACCTATAATGTGGTTGTTATGTGATTGTTCTATATGATGAATCATGGTAACATATGCTTGTTTCGATGTACTGATTTATGGTGATATGTATTTGTTCATGATGGCTAGATTATTAAAATTCGATTACTGTCATTTTATTGTTCATCATGTGCACTCATGAATGCAAGTTGTGGACTTGCGACACCCACGGGAGTGGGTGGTGATTGTAAGACCCACCATTCCAAAGTGGGCATTGTGGATCCCAGTTGACTTGTTCTCAAACGGGCTTTGGATCCCGCGTGTTGTAGAACGCGGGCATAAGTGAACACCGACGGTGTTCACTCGCTATACTGATATGAGCAAAAGAGAAGCGCATGTGCATTCATTCATTCATTCATATGTTGATTTGATTCATGATGTTGATACACTGTTGGATAATGAATGATGTTGTTATGTTTTGTATCATTGCACTTGCTGAGTCTTGGACTCACCCTTGCCGTGTTGTTTTTTTAGGTACATCGGTTGTGGTCGGCATGCATGGGCGGGAGTAGAAATTATCACGGTTAATACTTGGCACTAATAAAGTGAATAAAACATTTAAGTGATAACTTGGACTTTGAATAGCTTTATGTGAGGTTTACTTCCTTACGTTCTAAGTCGTGGACAACCACTATTGGAGATTGATAGCATTTTATGGTTGTTTCTTTCATGAACATGTTTAATGCAGCGTTTGGATATTTGCTTATTATTGTTGTTATTTGCGCGAATGTCCGGATAGTTTGATTTACAAAGGAGACTCTGCCGAAATTTAGAAAGAAATATCGTAGTTCCATTTGTAGACTTGTTACGGTGGTAGCATTCGAGCTCGAGTTGAAGTTTGGGTGTTCTGATTGGTATCGAGCGGGGTTGGTCGTGGTAGCTAGAAAAGAAAAAAATTAAATTGACACCGTACGCGATAGGAAGGGAATGGGCAAAGCATTGCATTCACGTTTCTGTTATATCATATTGATGATTGCTGATACTAATTGAGTATGATTGCTTATTTATCGATTATATGATGGTCCTGTAAGGGAATAATCGTTGTCGAGAGGTAAAGTTTGGTTGTGGTCATGGGCATAGTGTAATATTCTGAAAATAATAATAATAGTAATAACCTCTTAAGGGCCTATGCGTAATTAAACAAAGTAAGTACATGAAAATATAATATTTTCTAGTTTTTACGGAGGGGCTAGACTGCGTGAGATATAAAAGAGAATCGTGGGGAGAGAAATCAGAAATTCTAAACCCTAGTTTTTTTTATTCCTCCCGTGCGGCGCCGCTAATAGCCACCTTAGTTTTTTCTCAGCCGCCGCCAGCGCCTTTCTTTCGCTGCCGCGCGCGTGATCCTACCGCCGCGTGGACGCCGCATTGCCGCTCGGCGCCCGCTCGCCCGCGTATTCATTAATCGTGCGCGGTTGCCGTGACGCCCTGCCGCGTGGAAGGTTGCATCCGGTCGCCGTGCGTGCGTAGCGCCAATGCATGGGCTTGCCTGCTGATCCTGCTGCCCATGCGTCCACATGCACAAGTTGCTAGCTCGGTCACGTCCTAGTTTGATTGGCTGCATGCATTTGTGATGCTTCCAATATCTCCCGAGAAGGTAACCACAACAAGCTAGTAATGCATGCCGTGAGATTTGTTGATGTGGCTAGTAAAAAAAAAATTGTTTCATGCAATTACTCTTGTACTTGAAGGCTTAAACAACACATGAGAGAGTAGGAGAAAAGAAGCCAAGATCTGGATTTTTGAGGGTAACGATCTGTAATTTCGTTTCGTCTCTGTTTCGCTGATTTATTTAGAGATTAGAATTGAGATTAATTAGAGAGGTTTTAGAATTTCTAATCGAGGGGACGATTTATAGATCTGTTTAGCCTGCTGTTCTGTTGAACGATTTATTCGGGTACCTTAATGGTGTATTTTGGAAATATCATCTACTAGTTAATTGTAGATAATTTCGATATCTTTCTATAGCATATTTAATCATGTCGAGCGGACAAGTAGAATTCGAGATATGAATTTTGGAAGACTGCTGTCTTTGTGGTTGTCGTCTTTCGGCGCTGTTTTGGTAGACTGCAGATTAAAAATAGTAATTTGACTAATTAGAGTTTTTGATCTACATGAAATATGTAGATAATTTTCTAAGGGTTCTGTAGAATCTAAGAACTCGAATTTTGGTTGGGTAAAACAAAAGTTATGAATTTAGTAAGACCCGCTGTCCCGAAGCGGACAGATCGGTTTTCTGGGCTAAAAACGGAGGGTTAGATGATTTAATTAGAAGACTTTGTAATCTAAGAAAATGAGGGGAATTTTATGTAGAATCCAGAACTGGGTGGTTTGTTGTGATTGGACTTTTGAGTCAAAAGTTACGTTCGTTTTAGTACCTAGACAGCAATGGGTAACTATTCGGTACCGGAGAAGCGTGGTATATTTGGGAACGGGTAGGAGCGATGTCTATTGATTGATATTCTTGATGCTGTAGCTTGTATTGAAATTTGTGTATTTAATGTAGGAGAGCCGTCGTGCTTGTTGCCATCTTCTAGCCAAATCGTGCGTCGCAACTAGTAAAGGCAAGTGCATGGTAGACAACAATCAATGATTGATCACTGTTTTCTTTATCTTTCAGTACCATTATTGTTGTGCTTTTATTTTATTTAATTGCAAGCAATGGAATGGTATGATTTTATCTTGTTGACGAACATGAGAAAAAAATGGATATGATGAAATCTTGCATTTTTGCATTCATAAGCATCTTTGCATATGAGAAGGTGATCATGATTGATCACAACTCCACGGGAGTGGAGGAGGTCCCCGATCCTTGAGGAGGAGCGGGCTTGAGAGTGAATATTGTCGCGAGCATTCACTCATGCTATCTGGTATCTGTGAAAGAAGTGCATGTGGACATGTAGATTAGAGTTGCATTGATTTATGAGATTAATGGGTGTGAAACAAAGAGAAGATAACATCATGAGAATATTAATAGAAGTACCTGTGATGATAATGAGGTTATTGAATGCTGTTGATTCATTATTGTTCGTTGTATATTGATGTGTTTGCTGAGTCGTGGACTCACCCTTGCTCTTTTGTTGTCTTTAGGTGATCTTGAGGGCCAGAATGGCGAGGCGAGTAGAGCACATGGATTAGATCCATACTTCAATCACATGATCATTTGCCATAAGAACCTTTTCATCACTGTTGGATTACTCTTGGACATGTTAGAGGCTGAATAAAGTTTAGGTCACATTTTGGACTAGATTATTTATTTCAATGATTTGGATTCAGTAGTTGGTGCTATCCTGGATTGTTTACTTGATTATATTTCCCCTTGCTTATTTACTCTTGCTTGATTCATAAATTATGAATGTTCTTTTGTGATCCAGGGATATGTTCATTGATATCTTCTTGCTGAAATTTTATAGTGTGTCAATATTTATTAGTTGAGAGAGTAGTTTAGTGGCATTCTAGGCTCAGTGTTGGGCTGGGGTGTTACAGTTGGTATCAGAGCCAGGTTTTAGGTCTGTGGTGAATAGATTAACAACATAGGCAAACTAAAATTGTTAAAATTTGTTTTAGTTTTAGTAAATCAACTAAAATTTGCTAATGGTTAACTAACCTAAAATTTGACACACAAGTGCACTGTAGGTTAGAGAGAGGTACGGATATAGTTTTTACGCTTTCGTTATGTTGTTTATTGATGCATGATTTTATTTTGACCTTTGAACTCATTGTGTATTGTTGATTGTGGTTGATAGCTATGCCGAGGGGTAGAGGACGTGGTCGTGGTGGCGCGATCGTGGAGGTCGGGCGCAGCGAGGGTCCGTGGAGCCACCTCACTGTGAGATGAGTCGATGGCGAGGGGTTGCTATTGATCCGCCTCGGTTGGGGTCGAGATGAGACCCCGCTTTCTTGAGAGAGTTGGTGGGAGAGATCCGTACTCTTCGTCAATAGGCGCGCGACCCATTCTTTGCGGCAGCTGTTGTTGCTCTGTCGCACCTCCACCGGTTCTGGCGCGGATGGCGCTCGAGAGTGGATGGGATTGAGGTTGGATCCGTTTGTGGAATTGGTACACCGGTCGAGCGGCGTGATGGTTGCGCTACATGCAGAGGCGGTTTGGAGCTTTAGAGATGTCCTCACATCGAGGGTCCGCTTTGTGGCCTTTAATTTGAAGGGAACAGCGGATATTTGGTGGGAGGCGTGTTGTCTTCGAGGACCGCCACTCAAGGGCGATCACTTGGGAGGACTTTGTTGATCGGTTCAAGGAAAGTTCTACCCTACTCTTTTGTTGAGAAGATGGAGGTTACCTTGTCGACCTTTGCTCAAGGAAGAGGTCTATTCTTGAGTATGAGGTGAGTTCAACAACTTGGTTCGCTTTGTCCCTTGATGTGAGCGATGATCTTCGAAAGCCAAGAGGTTCCGTCGGGGTCTCAGTGCAGTCTGAGCATGTGTTGGGAGCTACTCCACTCCGTGACTACGGCTTTGTTGTGGAGCAAGCTAGGGGCATGGAGTTGGAGATGCGACTCACAAAGGCGGCAACAACTGGTGGGTGGTTGCTTGGTGGTGACCGGAAGAGGAGCTCTAGTGAGGAAGTGGGTCGATTCGTGACACTGCTTTCAAGAAATTCAAGGAGGACCGATCCTCCAAGTCTAGCGATCGAGTCGTTCCTTCTTGGCGCCTCGTCCTTTGCGGTACTCGGCTCTTCGTCTGTCGAGGCGGGGCATGCCGCTTTAAGTGCGGTGATGGACACCGTGGCTGCTTGAGTGCTCTTAGGCGGAGATTGCCGTCGGTGTGGTCAGCCGGGTCACAAGGAGCGGGTGTGTCGCGAGAACCCGCTAAGCGTGATCAAGTGGGAGCTGTGCCATCTTCTTCTTGATGGGTCTGCTCGAGGATCTTTCGGATGATGTTTGCTCCTCGGTATTTGTCACTTCCTTCAGCTTAGGCACCTCCAGTAGGGTACTACTGGCAGCCGCCACCTCTCGCACCACTTCAGGTTACACGACCGGCTTTACTTGCACCGCCACAGCAGATTGTTGGGGCTCTCGCCGCCCCGGCGTCGTCTTCTTTCGCCATGGCACCACCTGGAGTGTACGCCATGCCCACAGCGGAGTCCGCGGGTCGTCTTGACGTGGTGACAGGTACTTTTCTTGTGGATTCGTTTGATGCTTTAGTCCTTTTTGATTCAGGAGCTACCTTTTCGTTTGTCTCGACAGCGTTTGCTAGTAGAGCGAACTTGAGTATGCAGTGGATTTCTCAATCAGTGTTGGTTAGTTCTCCTGGGGGTATTATTGCGAGCTCTACTTGTCCTGGGTGTTCTGTTGTCATTGATGGAGAGAAGTTCATGGCGAATTTGATAGTTATTCAAATGGAGCCGTTCGACGTTATCTTGGGTATGGATTGGTTGCACTCTTATCGAGCCGTGATATCCTGTTTATGTAGAAACGATCTGCATGCGGACCTCGTGCGGGGATACATTGACCTTTCGAAGTGCGCCTCCGCTCTCTTTCGATGTTAGTCGGATTGTTCGAGTCGTGTAGCGATGGCCGGGCTTCTCTTAGCTCTTCTTGAGAAACCGGCGTGGCCCATGATTGAGGAGATTCCGGTGGTTAGTGATTACCGGATGTGTTCCGGTGAGCTTAGGGCTTGCCACTGCTTGCGAGGCGTGGAGTTTCGCATTGATCTTGTTCCGGTACTCGGGCCATCTCGATGTCTCCATATCGGTAGCGCGTCCGTTTGAGACGAGTTGAAGAAGCAATTGGATGATTTGTTGGCTAAAGGTTTGATCGGCGTAGCGTATCGCCGTGGGGAGCTCTGTTACATTCCGAGAGAAGAAGGATGGGAGTTGGCGCATGTGTGTTGATTACCGATGCGCTTAATGCGGTCACAATCAAGAATAAATATCCATTGCCCGCATTGAGGACTTATTTGATCGGTTGAATGGAGCTCAAGTGTTCTCCAAGATCGATCTCGATCGAGGTATAATCAAATCCGGTGCGTGGCGAGGATGTAGAAAGACGACTTTCTCCACGGTATGGGCATTATGAATTCAAAGTTATGTCTTTTGGGTGACTAATGCACTGCTATTTTATGGAGACTATGAACAACATGTTACAGTATCTGGATGACTTAGTGGTGGTGTTCATTGATGACATTCTTATCTATTCAAGACCAATGAGGACCATGGCGTCATTTGAAATTTGGTTTTAGATACTTTGAGAGACCACAAGTTCTATGCTAAGTTGAAGAAGTGTGAGTTACGGATTTGAAGTGGGTTTTACGGGTCATGTGATTAACCCTCGGGGCATTCTTTGTTGATCTGGTAAGGTCTCCACAGTGGTGGATTGGAAGAGGCCGACTAATGTGAAGGAGGTGAGGAGTTTTTGGGATTGGTGGTTATTATCGGCGTTTTGTGCGAGATTTCTCTATCATCGCCAAACCGATGTCTCGGCTTACTCGAAGGGGTGAAATTCGGTGGGTGATGAGTGTGGCGCGATTTACGCATTTTGAAGGAGAGGTTGGTGACCTCTCCTATTCTCCTCTTCAGAGCCAGAAAGCGGTTCCACAGTCTTTTCGAGATCGTCTCGAGTGGGTCTTGGATGTGTTCTCATGCAAGGCGGTAAGGTGATTGCTTATGCGTCGAGGCAGTTAAAGAAGCACGAGCGAATTATCCACTCATGACTTGGAGTTGGTGCGGTTGTCTTTGCTCTCAAGATTTGGAGGCATTATCTATACGGGAGCCTTGTGATATTTTCACGGATCACAAGAGTCTCAAGTATATCTTCTCTCGAAGGATCTGAATTTGAGGCAAAGGAGGTGGTTGGAGTTGATCAAGGACTATGATCTTACTATTCGGTATCATCCGAGGCAAGGCCAATGTAGTTCTTGATGCTCTTAGTCGCAAGGCGACTCCGCTACTCTAGATTGCCTTATTGCGATTTTGATCGTATGGGAATCTCTTATTGTTATGCGGGCACATCACGAGTTGAGACACGATTGATTCTTGAGTCGGCTATTCGGGCCGTGTCGGAAAGCTGTGAGTGACCGGTTATTACAGGAGGTTAGGAAGCGTGCGGATGAGGGCAAAGAGAGTGATTTTAGCATGGGCGATTACGGTGCTTTGAGGTTTAAAGGCCGTCTTTGCGTCCGCAAAAGGCGGAGTCAAAGATGATATCTTGAGGAGGCACATCGCTTTTCGGTACCTTTATTCATCTGGTGAGACTAAGATGTATCGAGATTTGAAAGCAAATTTCGGTGGAAAAGGATGAAGGTGGATATTGCTAACTATGTGGCTTCTTGTGGTGTTTGTCGGCAAGTAAAAGTGAGCACAAGCGTCCTGCAGGTTGTTGCGACCTTTGGAGGTTCCCAGTGGCCTTGGGATGATATCTCTATGGACTTTGTGGTGGCGTTACCTAAATGCGCTTGAGGAAGGATGCAATTTGGGTAGTGGTGGATCGATTGAGCAAGTCTGCGCACTTCATTCCTATTCGCACTACAAATTCGTGAGTGATCTAGCTCCTATTTATGTGCGTGAAATAGTAAGGCGCATGGTGTGCCAAAGACCATTATTTACGAGCGAGGGCCAAGTTTGTCTCAAGTTACGGGAGAGTCTGCGAGTGCATTGGGCTGCAGCTCGCCTTAATCTGACGTTTCACCCGCAGACAGATGGGCGATCAGGCGTACTATTCGGACTTTAGAGGATATATTGCGGTCTTGCGTTTTATCTTGGAAGGGTAGTTGGGAGGACCGATTGCCACTTGCGAGTTTGCTTATAATAATAGTTACCATTCGATATTAGAGCGCGCCATTTGAGGTTCTATATGGCGGAAGTGCGGATCGCCACTTTGTTGGGATGCGGTTGGAGATAAGGTAGTTTTGGGTCGGATTTGGATTGAAGACCGTTGGCGCGTCGCCATGGTGAGGAGAATCATTAGCGACTCAGAGCGCATGAAAAGAAAAGCTATCTTGATGTGAGGCGTGACTTGGAGTTTGCGGTGGGTGACAGTGCTCTTGAGAGTGTCCCCACTAAAGGTATTGTTGGTTCGGTACCAAAGGAAGCTTAGCGAGGTATGTTGGACCATTCGGTTATTGCAAGAATTGGGAAGTTAGCTTACGCTGGACCTTCCCGAGTCCATGCATGGAGTTCACAATGTGTTTCACGTCTCGATCTTGAGAAAGTTTTGAGAGACCCGAGCATAAGATTTTATTAGAGCGGCGACTATCGAGCAAGATCTCACAATTGAGTCGAGTCGTGGCGCGATACGGAGAGGTCGGAGCGAGTCTTTGAGGACAAGGCGTTGGTATCGTCAAGGTCTTGTGGGCGATCGATCGAGAGAGAAGCGACTTGGGAGTTGGAGTCTCGCATGCGCGGCGATATCGGAGTTGTTCACGTCGAGTGCGTATTATTTTGTTGTTTAATTTCAGCGATGTAGTTGTTCTTTGAGTAGTGCAGTGAGTAGAATTCGAAATTGAATTACATTAAGAGGTAGAATGTAATATTCGAAAATAATAATAATAGTAATAACCTCTTAAGGGCCTATCGTAATTAAACAAAGTAAGTACATGAAAATATAATATTTTCTAGTTTTTACGGAGGGCTAGGCTGCGTGAGATATAAAAGAGAATCGTGGGAGAGAAATCGAAATTCTAAACCCTAGTTTTTATTCCTCCGTCTTGGCGCCGCTAATAGCCACCTTAGTTTTTTCTCAGCCGCCGCCAGCGCCTTTCTTTCGCTGCCGCGCGCGTGATCCTATCGCCGCGTGGACGCCGCATTGCCGCTCGGCGCTTGCTTCGCCGCGTATTCATTAATCGTCTTGTGATTGCCGTGGCATACTGCGCGTGGAAGGTTGCATCCGGTCGCCGTGCGTGCGTAAGCGCCAATGCATGGGCTTGCTCACGATCCTGCGCCCATGCGTCCACATGCACAAGTTGCTAGCTCGGTCACGTCCTAGTTTGATTGGCTGCATGCATTTGTGATGCTTCCAATATCTCCCGAGAAGGTAACCACAACAAGCTAGTAATGCATGCCGTGAGATTTGTTGATGTGGCTAGTAAAAAAAAAATTGTTTCATGCAATTACTCTTGTACTTGAAGGCTTAAACAACACATGAGAGAGTAGGAGAAAAGAAGCCAAGATCTGGATTTTTGAGGGTAACGATCTGTAATTTCGTTTAAATCTCTGTTTAGCTGATTTATTTAGAGATTAGAATTGAGATTAATTAGAGAGGTTTTAGAATTTCTAATCGAGGGCGATTTATAGATCTGTTTAGCTTTGCTGTTACATTGAACGATTTATTCGGTACCTTAATGGTGCATTTTGGAAATATCATCTACTAGTTAATTGTAGATAATTTCGATATCTTTCTATAGCATATTTAATCATGTCGAGCGGACAAGTAGAATTCGAGATATGAATTTTGGAAGACTGCTGTCTTTGTGGTTGTCGATCTTTCGGCGCTGTTTTGGTAGACTGCAGATTAAAAATAGTAATTTGACTAATTAGAGTTTTGATCTACATGAAATATGTAGATAATTTTCTAAGGGTTCTGTAGAATCTAAGAACTCGAATTTTGGTTGGGTAAAACAAAAGTTATGAATTTAGTAAGACCCGCTGTCCCGAAGCGGACAGATCGGTTTTCTGGGCTAAAAACGGAGGGTTAGATGATTTAATTAGAAGACTTTGTAATCTAAGAAAATGAGGGGAATTTTATGTAGAATCCAGAACTGGGTGGTTTGTTGTGATTGGACTTTTGAGTCAAAAGTTACGTTCGTTTTAGTACCTAGACAGCAATGGGTAACTATTGATCTGAGAAGCGTGGTATATTTGGGAGCGGGTAGGAGCGATGTCTATTGATTGATATTCTTGATGCTGTAGCTTGTATTGAAATTTGTGTATTTAATGTAGGAGAGCCGTCGTGCTTGTTGCCATCTTCTAGCCAACTCGTGCGTCGCAACTAGTTAAGGCAAGTGCCTGGTAGACAACAATCAATGATTGATCTTTGTTTTCTTTATCTTTCGGTACCATTATTGTTGTGCTTTTATTTTATTTAATTGCAAGCAATGGAATGGTATGATTTTATCTTGTTGCGAACATGAGAAAAAATGGATATGATGAAATCTTGCATTTTTGCATTCATAAGCATCTTTGCATATGAGAAGGTGATCATGATTGATCACAACTCCGCGGAGTGGAGGAGGTCCCGATCCTTGAGGAGGGCGGGCTTGAGAGTGAATATTGTCGTGAGCATTCACTCATGCTATCTGGTATCTGTGAAAGAAGTGCATGTGGACATGTAGATTAGAGTTGCATTGATTTATGAGATTAATGGGTGTGAAACAAAGAAGATAACATCATGAGAATATTAATAGAAGTACTGTGATGATAATGAGGTTATTGAATCTTTGTTGATTCATTATTGTTAGTTGTATATTGATGTGTTTCTTTGAGTCGTGGACTCACCCTTGCTCTTTGTTGTCTTTAGGTGATCTTCGAGGGCCAGTAATGGCGAGGCGAGTAGAGCACATGGATTAGATCCATACTTCAATCACATGATCATTTGCCATAGAACCTTTTCATCAACTGTTGGATTACTCTTGGACATGTTAGAGGTGAATAAAGTTTAGGTCACATTTTGGACTAGATTATTTATTTCAATGATTTGGATTGATAGTTGGTGCTATCTGGATTGTTTACTTGATTATATTTCCCCTTGCTTATTTACTCTTGCTTGATTCATAAATTATGAATGTTCTTTTGTGATCCAGGGATATGTTCATTGATATCTTCTTGCTGAAATTTTATAGTGTGTCAATATTTATTAGTTGAGAGAGTAGTTTAGTGGCATTCTAGGCTCGGTGTTGAAAAATGAGGTGTTCTGGTTGGTATCGAGCAGGAGTTTTAGGTGCATGGTGAATAGATTAACAACATAGGCAAACTAAAATTGTTAAAATTTGTTTTAGTTAGCCTATCGCCTGGACCTTCCAGAGTCCATGCGAGGAGTCCACAACGTATTTCACGTTTCGATGCTGAGGAAGTTTTTGAAAGACCCAGAGCATAAGATTTCATTAGAACCACTGACAATTGAGCAAGAACTCACAGTTGAGTCTCGACCAGTGCGTATTTTGGAAAGGTCAGAGCGAGTGCTGAGGCACAAAACGTTGGTATTTGTCAAAGTATTGTGGACACACCAAACGGAGAGGGAAGCCACTTGGGAGTTGGAATCTCGTGTCGTGAGCAATTTCGAGTATTTACCACATGTACGTGATACTATGGTTTTAGTAGCTTCTGCTCTGGCGTGTTAACCTTGGTAGAATTCGGGGTCGAATTCTGTTTAAGGGGGGTAGAATGTAATACCCTGGAAATCGAATAGGTAAATCACAGATTTAGCCGAGAGGAGAAAAGGGAATAAGAGGAATAGTAAAATATGAAACGACAAGGGGTCATCTGATATTTTTCACCAACCTAGACCTAGGCCGCGGCCCAGGAGAGGCCTCCTTGTGGCTGGCCAAGAGGGGGGTGCCCACCCCCAAAACCCTAGTGCCCCACCCCTTTCCCCCTTTTCCCCCTTTCCTCCCCGTAGCAGCCGCCGGCTCTCCCCACCCTCCCCCTGCGCCAGATTGGTTCGTCAGATTTGAGTAAGTTCTGTATATTTTCTGATCTGTCTACCTTCTAGAAAGTTGTAGCCCTTGATCTTATCTTTCTTTTGGCACCGAGATCACCTGGTTTGGAGTTACGGTTCAGGAGATATGTCCATTTTCGTGCAACTGTTCAGGAGAGCTGACGAGATTTGGCAGTCTGCATGTCTAGTCAGATTGTATTTTTTTGAGCCCGAATCTGAAGAGTCACCCAAAACGAAGGTGGAAGCCATTCTAGTAAACTTTCAGGATTGATAAAGAACATATTTTTTAGAGGTGTGAATAAAAAGTTATTGAATTTTTACCGTCGCTGTTGTCTGATTGTCAGACTGAGGGAACAGCTAACTTCATCAGAACATTAGGATTATTAGAAGGCTGAATCAGGAGTATTACCCAACTAGGTTATTGTAGCCTGTTTAATAATATTTCCAAATTGATAAAGATCATCTCAATTGGATCTGTAGAGTGAAAGTTATGCCATGTTATTTACTGCTGTGCTGTATTCTGGACAGATGTCTGTCAATAGTTTTCAACGGTTGTTTAGACCACTAGTTTGGCCGAATCAAAGAACCCCACCAACTAGAGTTTCGTAGCCTGTTACGTTAAGAGTATTTTAGCACTGGTTTCAAGTCATTCGGAGTTACATATATTTAATTACCATTTTTCTCATACTGCTGTTCCAGGAAGCATTATGCTAGACTACCGGGAAATTTAGGTAGAACCTCTCTTTGAGTCATAGATCTTGAGGAGTTGGATTAAGGGGTGTAAACGGAGTCCAGCATTCATCGTATTTATTGTTACCGCTATGCTTGTGTAGGAGGCGGAGTTCCAGAGTAGAGACACCAATTTTGCTTCCTCGTGTGCCGTAGCGGGAAAGAAAAAAGCGAGCAAGTGCACCTATAATGTGGTTGTTATGTGATTGTTCTATATGATGAATCATGGTAACATATGCTTGTTTCGATGTACTGATTTATGGTGATATGTATTTGTTCATGATGGCTAGATTATTAAAATTCGATTAATGTCATTTTATTGTTCATCATGTGCACTCATGAATGCAAGTTGTGGACTTGCGACACCCACGGGAGTGGGTGGTGATTGTAAGACCCACCATTCCAAAGTGGGCATTGTGGATCCCCGGTTGACTTGTTCTCAAGCGGGTTTTGGATCCCAGCGTGTTGTAGAACAGCGGGCATAAGTGAACACCGACGGTGTTCACTCGCTATCCGATATGAGCAAAAGAGAAGCGCATGTGCATTCATTCATATGTTGATTTGATTCATGATGTTGATACAATTGTTGGATAATGAATGATGTTGTTATGTTTTGTATCATTGCACTTCTTGAGTCTTGGACTCACCCTTACCGTGTTGTTTTTTAGGTACATCGGTTGTGGTCGGCATGCATGGGCGGGTGTAGAAATTATCACGGTTGCTGCGGCACTAATAAAGTGAATAAAACATTTAAGTGATAACTTGGACTTTGAATAGCTTTATGTGAGGTTTACTTCCTTACGTTCTAAGTCGTGGACAACCACTATTGGAGATTGATAGCATTTTATGGTTGTTTCTTTCATGAGCATGTTTAGTACGCGCGTTTGGATATTTGCTTATTATTGTTGTTATTTGCGCGAATGTCCGGATAGTTTGATTTACAAAGGAGACTCTGCCGAAATTTAGAAAGAAATGTCTTAGTTCTATTTGTAGACTTGTTACGGTGGTAGCATTCCAGGCTCAGGTTGGGCTGGGGTGTTACAGTTGGGTTGTGATCCGAAATATCAGGATCATGACTAAGTCTTAGATAGAGTAGTGGCTTAAAATCCGGACTGGAATATGCCGGTTTGTGGGTGTGTGTGTTTCTCAAAAGGTTACGTAGTTGTATTTGTTCGGAGCAACTGTAGCCCATCAGTCATTTTCAGAAATAACAGAAGCAACAAACTCCGTGCGAGTGAAAAGCACCAAACTGTTTTTCTGTTTCTTCTTAGTTCTGGATTTGGTGAAATCATCTCGACGTGAGTGTGTCCACTGAGTCGCATGTGTTGTGAGAGCAATCTGGGCCAACAGACACGAAACTCCAATTGGCTGTCCCTGGGCCGTCTCCCCGGTACGTGGGTCGGTCCGACACGACCCATCTAATAGTCGAATCGGAATATACCGTGCCTAGATAAGCCGTACCCGGTCGTGCTTGTGCCGGGCCGGGCCGGACCGGACCGCCCATTTGGTAAGGTCTGATACGACCCTCCTCTTGCACATGAATGATGAAACTCACGCACACAAAGCAGTGCCAGCAATTCAGCAGCACAGATGATCACATCCCTTGCATGTCCATCTTCCAAAGTAACTTCAGCCATGGAAAGCAAGCATGGAGCACCCAAGTCAAAGCCCTGCAAAGCACTCCACCTTCCAAAAGTTCTCTCCTAAACTGCCCCTAAAAACCGGCACATTCCCCTCTCGTTCCCTCTCCTTTGCTCCCATTTTCCCGTGTATGCATGCACGCATGCGTTCATGTATGACTTGCTAGGTAGAGCTAGCGCATGACGTGATGGCGCTCACCTCCCCACAGAGGCCAAGGAAGCCGAGGTGCCCCTCCCACCCCATGCTCTCCCTCTCCCACTCCCTCCTCTCCCTCCTCCTCCTCCTTCCCTTCCTCTCCCTCCTCTTCTTGCACCGCTCCTCCTTCCCGGTCTCGTCGTGCTCCCCGCTGCTCACCCACCTGGTCAAGACCACCTCGCGTTCCTCGCCGAGCGCGAGCGGCTTCGCCGGCGACCTTCGCGACATCGAGTTCTCGTGGAACCACCTACCGTTCACGTCGTCCAAGCCGCCCCCGGCCAAGCTCAAGATCGCCGTGTTCTCGCGGAAGTGGCCCGTGGCCACGGCCCCCGGCGGCATGGAGCGGCACGCGCACACGCTGCACACGGCGCTCGCCGCGCGGGGGCACCGCGTCCACGTGTTCACCTCCCCGCCGCCACACACCGAGGCCGCGCCCTCGCCCTCCGCCTACGGGCCTCAGCTGCATTTCCTGGACGGCACCCCCGGACAGTGGCGCTGCGACGAGGCGTGGAAGCTGTACGAGGCCGAGGGCGAGAACGACCCGTTCGACGTCATCCACTCCGAGAGCGTCGCCGTGTTCCACCGCTGGGCGCGCGGCGTGCCCAACCTGGTCGTGTCCTGGCACGGCATCTCCCTGGAGGCGCTGCACTCGGGCATTTACCAGGACCTCGCCCGCGGCGAGGAGGAGCCCATGACGCCGTCTTTCAACCACAGCCTGGGGCAGTCAGTGTACCGGGTGCTGTCCGAGGTGCGCTTCTTCCGGAGCTACGCGCACCACGTGGCCATCAGCGACTCCACGGGGGAGATGCTGCGCGACGTATACCAGATCCCCGGCCGGCGCGCGCACGTCATTCTGAACGGCGTGGACGAGGCGCAGTTCGCGCCGGACGCCACGCTCGGCCGCGCCTTCCGGGAGGACCTCGGTCTGCCCAAGGGCGCCGACCTCGTGCTCGGCGTGTCGGGCCGGCTGGTGAAGGACAAGGGCCACCCGCTGCTCTACGAGGCCTTCTCCAAGCTCGTGCTGCGCCACCCGAACGTGTACCTCCTCGTCGCCGGCAAGGGGCCGTGGGAGCAGCGGTACATGGACCTGGGCCGCAACGCCAAGGTGCTGGGCGCCGTGCCGCCGGGGAAGCTCAAGGCGTTCTACAACGCGCTGGACGTGTTCGTGGATCCGACCCTGCGGCCGCAGGGCCTGGACCTGACGCTCATGGAGGCCATGCAGTGCGGCAAGCCGGTGGTGGCCACGCGGTTCCCGAGCATCAAGGGAAGCATCGTGGTGGACGACGAGTTCGGCTACATGTTCGCGCCCAACGTGGAGTCGCTGCTCGAGAGGCTGGAGGCGGTGGTGCGGGAGGGCGCCCGGCGCGCCGCGGAGCGCGGCCGCGCGTGCCGGGAGTACGCCAAGACCATGTTCGCGGCCACTAAGATGGCGCTGGCGTACGAGAGGCTCTTCCTTTGCGTCAAGAACGAGACCTTCTGTGGGTACCCCTCTGAGTTTGATTAGTTTGGTCATCAGTGTGTGCATGTGTTTGTTTACTAATAATCATACAAAATTTACGTTATATGATGTTTTTTTCCTCTCTTTTTAACCCATTGAATTCCCAGCTATAGATATTCGTCGGAGCTGATTTCTTATGAATATAAAATGAACACAATCTACAAAAAAATTGTGATGGTTACATATCCTGAATCCAATACGAGCTATTTACTGTAGAGGTGCACATTTCTCTTCATAGATAGACGGCAAGTAGTAGTACATTGGATACACAAAAGATGTGGGTTGAAGTGTAGGTAGCACGGAAACTAGCCTAGCTTTATCGAGTTGACGAATGCTTTTTTGGTAAGCAAGCAACAGTGCAGTGCAGCACTGGGTTGACCCGCCACATTTCTTGGGACTGGGATCTTGTTCTGCTTTCTACGGCATCCATTTCAGATGTACTAGCAAGTTTGAGACGATTTTGACTGAGCTGCAGGCTTCAGTTTTTGACAGACTTATCGTTGTTGTACTACTGTATCTAGCAGTATTTTTCTATGAATCTCATAACCAAAACCAAATTGTTTGCCTTGGATTTTCGCTACATGCAACTGTATAAACGAAAACACTCGGTGTTTTTGCAGCGACACATATGCACTTCTCCATGAGTAGACATGTTGTTCCGACGGTTAAGATGGTTAAGATTCAGGATTTCCATGATTCGTATTTCGGTTAATAAAATATTGTTCAATGGATTCACTACTTTTGATATATATATATATATATATATATCGGTTTTCGCGTCGAGGTGAAAGCTATCTATGTGTCTTTCTTGCTTTATCCACAAAGATTTCAAATCTACATACTTCTTTTCGATTTTTCACAGTTCTGCGATCCACATTTCATAAAAGACACGATTCAATCACCAATAACGACTTAAAACAACAATAAATAAATTGTTGAATTGAGAATTTAGGATTTAAGACTTGGGAATTGGGGATGCACCTGTGTTGTGTCGCGTGCACTGTGTGCTGTCTGCGGGCTGCCTCGCCGGCCCCACCGCACCGGCTACCCGGTGGCCACCAAGCTAGAGCGCTCCCTCCTGCCTCTCGGTTCCCTGGACTTTGCACACTACTGGCATACTGCGCTCCCTGCCACGCGATCCATTCCCTTCGCTCACGTGCTGCGCGTTGTCGTGCTCCCTCCTCGCCAATTGTCGCATGTCACTCGCCCATCAACCGTCGCGCCACCTAAGACTCTGACAGACACGCTCCGTGTTCTATGTCAGTCGGACCCGCTCTATGTCACCATGTTGCATGTCGTTGCCGCCTTGACACATAGTCTTCCCTCTACTGCCTCCCCTTCCATGTGCAGCCTTGACTTCCTGTCCACATCACCGTCTCCTCCCCCACGCGCATCTCGCAAGCGGGAATAGTTAGATCCGGCAACGTCATGTACGAAGACAGGCGGATTTGGTGCCACCTTGGTCGGAGATGGTGAGATTTGTACATGTCACCCATCTCCACCCCGCGTGATAATGATTGCACCAGCTTCATGATATACATACCTATATATCAAGAGTCCAAACACTATCACAAGGTTAAAGCTAAACTGAATATTCATAATTATAATTTGCTTGAAAGACTATGACTATGGCTTTGCTTGTGAGAATGTGGGTATACTGCACACCCTAGAAATAGTGTGGGCTAGAGGGAGGAGAGGGAGGCAGGCCCAAGAGAGAAGAAGAAGAAGAAGAAGAAGAAGAAGAAGAGGAAGCAATTAATGAGGCTACAAGGAAGCCCAAGTTCACAAAGAGGTCCATACGGCCAGCCCAAAGAGGGAGCAAGCCCAAGCAAGGGAAGAGCTATGCGGCCAGCCCAAGGAGCAGGCAAGCCCAAGCAAAGGGAGAGCCCATGCGGCCAGCCCAAGCCAAGGGAAGGCCCATGCAGCCACCTAATTCCAATTCGACATCCACCACGTCTAAGGGAAGCCCAATACAAGCCCATGTGGTTGGAATTGAAGCAATCCAAGTCTAACTCATCCAATTGGGTCGAAAGAGATTAAAAGGCTAAATTGTGATTTCTAGCCCTTTTGAGTGATCCACTTGGTTTTATATGATGGGCTTGCATGCCATAAGTCATAGAGGTTCTAATTGGGCTATGTATCTATGTATCTATTTTAGAACTATTTTTTATATTTTAAAACAATTTAGTTTTAGATTGGGCATAAAAGCTAATTAATTTGGCCACTTGAGCCAAATAGAGTTAGTTTGAGCCTAGCCCAGGTGTTGGGGCGGGGGAGTGTCCCACACCTCCATAATACCCTAGGGAGGGGTGTTGCACTATAGCACCAAGAATTTTGAAGAATGTATTATATTGCTTTTTAGCATATTCTAGGGTTTGTGCAAGCCATTGGCTACCCACGTTGATTTTCTTACTTGTTCTTGATTGAATTGCAGGGATTTCATCTCCACTTTGGTCGTGGTCAAGTGGAAGTTTTCAAAGTGTGTGGTTCAATGAGTTCATGAGTCGTAGGTCATTGCATTGACATCGATTGGCCTCGTCGATTCGTTGTGTTTTATGGTGTATCCCAGATTCTAAATCATGAAGATCGGACACCCCACATCACCGCGTGGACAACCATATTCCTCTGTCCTGGACCCTAGCAGTGATTGCTCTCCACCGACTCTGCTAGGCACGTTGCGGCAACGCTCGGAGGAGGCGATGCGGCAGTGGTGCTAATGTGGAGGACATAGATGCGGTGTGGGTAGGGAAATGTAGCTAGGGAGGATGCAGCAGTGCGGGAGAGGAGACGATGGGCGACGGGTGTGGGAGGAGGGGAAGGAAGGGAGGTGTGGATATCATGGGGATATGCTCCAGATCTTAGGATGATGTGACAATTGGCAATGGCGTTTACGGTTTGTCGTTTCATGTGTTTTCGACAAGTTTCAGAATTATCAGGTAGTAACCGGTCTGACTGGTCGTAGCGTGGCGGTCAGACCGGTCCCAAATCGGTCCGACCGGCCATAGGCGGCGGTCGGACCAGTGAACTTAAAAAGTGTTATTTTGAGCTGGGCCAAAAATAGAGGGTGTAGACAAGAGAGGGGATTCTATTGCACTTGGTCCCATAATTTTTGGAGTCTTCAGTCAAAAGTTCTATTGGTTTGAAATTTTCAGTAGGTTTCGGTTATCAGAGGTTGAAAATCGGCTAAGTCATTCTTGGCGGTCCGCCAGACCCTAGGGCTGATCGGCCGGTTTTCACTTTGTTAAATGCTTGGTGTGGCGGTGATATTCGTGTGTTAGGTCAAAGTCATGAGTTTCAGGGCATATATGTTGCATGATGCATGTTTTGACTAACATGGGTCAAGTTGTGAAGAATTTGTTTCCAAATTCGGTTTACTTGTCTATTGTTGTGCATGTTGCTTGGTGGTCAACGACGGTCAACGGCGAGGATGATTGGGACTAGGCTTGGAGAGCTGAGGTCCAGAACGATCTACGATGTCGGGTGAGGTCAATGTACTCAAGTGTGGTGCACAATGGACAAGGGTGACCTATTAGCTAATCCGAGGCGTAAGGTGTAGCTAGTTAGTTCTTTTGTGACATTGGCCCTGTCAGAATTGCTTTGTTAGCTCTTGAATCTAAAATTGACCATCACTTGAGCTTTTTGTGTTCTTGAGATTCTAAAACTGCTCCTGTGAAAAATGAAAAATCAAGGTTGTCTTATGCTTAAAGCGTGCCAAACTACTCTTACGAGACTGCTTGTCAAAGACATGAACTTGGAGATAGTTTGATAATCCAGACGATCTCATAGGGACTGCTTGTTAGAAATGACATGAACCTCAAGATTTGTCGCCCTGGTAGAAGCTTAGAAAGAGTTTGTGGATGGCTCCTAGTCCAGGATCTTCTTTACTAAAATATACCTTTAATCAACTTCTGGTCGAAGCTTAGGATGAGTTTGTGGATGGTTCCTAGTCCAAGATCTTGTACTAAGTTAGATCATTAGTCAACTTCAATATTCAGTGCATATGAGAAAACTGTTGACAAATGGGCTTTTGAGAAATCTGAGCAAAATGATTCAATACAGGACCTGATTGACTCTTAATGTGGTCTTTGTTAGATTTTTTTATCTCACTTTGATATTTTGACATGGCCAGTTTCACTTTAGGATCCCTGTTGATGAACTTGCTGAATTTGAAGCTTTGCTTAAATTGATCATATTTATTACTTTATATTTGAGCCTTCGCGCTTAGCTTTGATATATATATATATATATATATATATATATATATATATATATATATATATATATATGTGTGTGTGTGTGTGTGTGTGTGTGTGTGTGTGTGTGTCTTATCATGATCTTGCTAGCGCTGTTAGGCTTGATATGTTGTTTGTGCAATATTAGAAATGCTGGCCTGTTCTTTTGGGTAATCTCCAAAGCTTCTTATAATCAAAAATTGAAAAATACAAAAATGAAACCACTCCATTGCACTTCATGCATATTATTTTTTTATGCTTCTTTCTTCATTCTGCATTTGTTATCTCTGGATGAGAGGAAGGTGTGATTCCTTGATGACTCCATTGTCAAATGGGGAGAAGATGTGTTAAAAAAATGTTAATACTGAACAAAAGGGGAGAAATTGAAAATTTAACATTTTCTGAAATCTGTGGATCTTAGTGAGGGGGAGTTTTTGAATTGCATTCTTATTGTCTTATTGACTCTTCTAAACTTGAATTGCATTTATTAATCCTCACGATGATCCAAGGTCAATTGAACAATTGTTCTTTCATATGGACCTTAAGTGAGATTTTTGACCTTTTTCTGGAAATCAAAGTTTTTATGCTTTCTTTTGCCATATCTGACATGCCTATGCTATTCTGATGCCAGCTTGGTCATTTTCTTTGCTTTCTCTTGCTTATGGACCAAGTTGTGCCTTTGTGCGAAAACGAAAGTATTTTACTTTTCAAACCTCCAAATTACATTTTCTGGATTGTTGCCAGTGTGTTCATCAAGGGAGAGATTGTGGATATCATGGCGATATACTTCAGATCTTAGGATGATGTGACAATTGACAATGGCGTTAAGGTTTGTCGTTTCACGAGTTTTCGGCAAAAAAAACAGTTATGTCAAAGCCGAAGCTGTCCGACCGGCCGAGTGGTGGTCCGACCAATTCATGGCGATCGGCCGACCCATAGGGGCGATCGGACGGCAAGTTATCAGAGGTGATATTTTGAGCTGGGCCAGAAATAGAGGGTGCATGCAAGAGAGGGGAGTCTATTGCACTTGGTCTCATGATTTTTGGAGTCTCCAGTCAAAAGTTATTCTTGATATAAAATTCCAGTAGGGTGTGGGATTTCAGGAGACAAATTTTGGCTAAGTCCCATTTGGCGGTCTGACCGGCCAACTGGTGGCGGTCAGACCGGTTGTCACTTGATCGTCGCCCGTTGTGGTGGTGATGTTCGGTTGTTAGGTCAAAGTTATGAGTTTCAGTGCATGTTTTGACTAACGTGGGTCAAGTTGTGAAGAACTTGTTCCTGGATTCGATTTGCTTGTCTATTGTTGTGCAGGTTGCTTGGTGGTCAACGACGGTCAACGGCGAGATGATCGGGACTAGGCTTGGAGAGCTGAGGTCCAGAACGATCGACAATGCCGGGTGAGGTCAATGAACTCAAGTATGGTGCAGAATGGACAAAGAGAACCGAACGGATAGTTCGGTGCGACTGATTTGATCAAGCGGCGCGGGAGTCGATGCAAGTGTCATGGTGGTTTCGGTGGGAGCCGGATGGGAGAGACTTGCCGACATGGAGAGAGCCGTTGATCAACCTACACGTGGCGGAGCAAGCGAAGTGCTTCGCGCAGATGGACTCGGTCTTCGGAGAAGGACCGAGAAGGGGTATTTTGGTAATCTTACTAAATACCACCTTGGTGACCTTTTGCCAACCCGCGGCACAAGACGACGCAAAGAGAAGCGGTTTAGGTCAAGAGGTGTTAAGACGGCGCTTTAAAATATGTGCGTGTGTGACCCATTTGTGTTGGACCTTAACGGGAGCCCATTTAAGTTAATCTTCTAGAAGGTCTAAGCCTCCACTATAAATAGAGGAGGGAGGTGGCTGCACCCCCTCAACCCTTTCATTATTGTTGAAACCCTAGTTTTGCTTAGGGAGAGGATTTTTGATTTGATTTCGTGCTATTAGATTGAGTTTTGTCCTCCATTGATGGAGTGGCTGTAAAGCCAAACCCTATCAAATCAATCCAAGGAAAGTTTGCTCAAAGATGTGTCTCTTTGCCTTCCTTCTCTCTATTTGGTGATTTTGAGTCTTTCCTTGATTCGTGAGTCTTTGATTGATTTCTTCATGTGATCTAGCTTGCTGTGACATATGGGAACACATCTAGGATCATCTTGATCATCAATCACCCATGAGCAAGTTTTTGGATCTAGTTTTCGTTTTGACTCGGTTTTGAACCATCCTCCTCTCAAACAGAAAAATGTCGTAACTTTTTCAAGGATATTCACGATCTTCGATTGGAATAGGTTTCTGACATCCTAGAGAAGGTGTGTTCCAAGTTTCATCAAGTTTGGAGATCTAGATCAAAAGTTACATCTATTTACAACATCATTTTTCAGGCTGTTTTTACTGTTCATCAGACTGGAGGTCAGACCGCCCAAGGTGATTGGTCCGACCGCCCAAGGTGACCGGTCTGACCGCCATTAACACAGAGGTCAGACTGCCCAATACTTAGAATTTTAGCCCATGTTGATTTTGGTTGTTTTGCTTCGGGGTTTAGATTGGATTCAATACTAGTCTTCCGCTGTACTGGTATATTGATCTTCATAGCTACCATAGCTATTAGAGTGAAATTTGTATTGAATCTGATCTTGGTTGAAAAAGTGAGTGTGCTCCTATTCACCCCCCCTCTAGTCGCCTTTTCGGTCCAACACTCACCAAGCCTTTAGACCCAACTAGATTTGCCACCTTGAGAAGCGAGTTAGGGGTAACTTATCCCTATGGATTGGTTTGAGGGGGAGTTCGATCTTTTCTGATCGTACCTTGTTCTTTTGATCTTTTCTTGTTCTTTTTCTGAACTTATTAATCTTTTTGAACTGTTTAGGTTTTTAAGGTTTTTTTTATTGCATTTTGTTATATCATATTGCATGCATATGAGAAATACAACAAGTGGTATGAAAAATCCAAAAAGATGCATTGTAATATAAGTTTTTCTGCCTATATTTTAAAATTGATGAAGCTTTGCCTATTACCCTTTGGAGCTTTAGTATTTCAATTCTTGCTCAATGCCATGTCTAGTTTTTTGACTTGTTAGAATTATCATGTTTTCACATATACATATAAGTCTTTGCTGTATGAGCTAGAACTCTAAAACAACTCGAACTAAAAATTACAATTTGTGGATGTTTTAGTTAGTTGCGCAATTAGTGCTCCTTTTGTGATATTGGCCATGTCAGAATTTCTTTGTTAGCTCTTGAATCTAAAATTGACCATTACTTGAGCTTCTTGTGTTCTTGATATTCTAAAATTGCTCTTATGAAACAATGAAAAATCAAGATTGTCTTATGCTTAAATTGTGCCAAACTATTCTTACGAGACTGCTTGTCAAAGACATGAACTTGAAGATAGTTTGATGATCCAGAGGATCTCATGGGGACTGCTTGTCAGAAATGACATGAACATCAAGATTTGTCGCCCTGGTTGAAGCTTAGGAAGAGTTTGTGGATGGCTCCTAGTCCAGGATTTTCTTCACTAAGATACCTTTAATCAACTTCTGGTCGAAGCTTAGGATAAGTTTCTGGATAGCTCCTAGTCCAGGATCTTGTCACTAAGTTAGATCATTAGTCAACTTTAATATTCAGTGCAAATAAGAAAATTGTTGAATAATGGGCGTTTGAGAAAAATGAGCAAAATGATTTAATACAGGGCCAGATTAACTCTTAATGCCGTCTTTGTTAGATTTTTGATCCCACTCTGACATTTTAACATGGCCAGTTTCACTTTAGGATCCCTGTTGATGAACTTGCTGAATTTGAAGGTGTAGGACCGTAAAGGCGACTAGGGGGGGTGAATAGGCGCTTTCGCAACTTTCTCGCCTAAATCAAATTCAACACGAACTTTACTCCTTTAGCTATGAGATCTAAGAAGATCAGTAAGCGCACAGTGGAAGCCTTGTGCTGAATTCGATACCCCGTCAACCACACGACATAAATGGAGACTTAATCTCAAAGGGTGATCCGACACAGCGGTCGGCCGGCTACCAAGGCGGCGATCGATAACCAACGATCAACAATGATCGGATCGGCTACTAACTGGCGGTCGGACCGTTGGATATCGGTTCGACCCGGCAGTACTAGCGGTCTGAAAAGCGAGCGGTCGGACCGCCGTTGCATAACCGGTCAGACCGGTTCAGTCCAGTACTGAATATCAAGCCCAAATCCAAAACAAAATTTGATCCAACTTTTGATTCAACCAATGAAACTTGACCAAATTTCGAGCACACCTCCCTAATGATATTAGAGACCTATTTCTAGCGACGATCCTTCAGATCCACTTCGCAGAATCGATCTCTCAAGGTTTTACAAAAGAAGTGCACAAACCCTAGAAATATAAAAATCTTGATTCAAGACTTGCTTGTGAGGATTGATGATCTAGATGACTCTAGGAGTATTCCCACACATCAAAGCAAGATAAAATAGGTCAAGAGACCTAGCATAAAACCCTTGAATCAAGGAAGCACCAAAATCATCCAAAAGAGAGAGGAACACAAAAGGGGACAATTGATCTTTCAATTAAGCATCACAAGATTGATTGAACACACTAGATGCTTACAAAGCCTCTCCAACAAGGAGGACAAGAGCTCACACAAGGAGCACACTCATAATCTCTCTAACCCTAGCTCCTCCTCTCCTCTCCTCCAAACCCTAGAAAATGAAGGAAGGGAGCTAAATGAATGCTTGTGGGGTTTTACATCTCCCCCTTTCTATTTATACTAGAGGCCTAGGATTTCACTTTTGGGACCCATTCACACATGGGACCCACACACACATAACTATTGAAGCAATTGCCTGCTTCACCACGTGTAGGTTGATCAGCGGTTCTCATCACGTCGCCAAGCCTCTCTTGTCCGAATCCCATCGGAACCTCCTAGAGACTCGCACCGACTTCCGCACCACTGATCCAACGGTGCATCGAACTACCGTTCGATCCATCTTGTCCATTCGCACCGTGTTTGAGTCACACGACCTCACTTGACATCCATGATCGATTCGGACCTCGGCTCTCCAAGTTTAGTCGATCCACCTCACCGATTGGCGTCCACGGACACGCAAGCCACACGCACAAACAATAGACAAACAAATCGTTTAGGAACAAGTTCTTCACAACTTGACCCACGTTAGCTCCACAATGCAATATGCAACAATAAAGCATTGAAGTTCATACAATAAACACAATCAAATCAACTCAATGCACCGAAGTCCAAGCTTCAAGTGATCGGCGGTCTTACCGCCCCACTCCACCGGTCCGACCGATTTCAGGCCGGTCCGACCGATGTCATAACGGCGGTCGGACCGCCCGAAAAGTCTTAGCGAAATTTTCAGCTCAAAAATCCGAAACCTTCTGGAAATTTCAACTGAATAGAACTTTTGACTGGGAGCTCCAAAAATGATGTGACCACATCCAGGAGACTCCCCTCACTTGCCTACACAACCTATTTTTGGCTCAGCCCCAAAATCCACTTTTCATTTTGGCGGTCGGACCAAGCAAGCATGCCGATCGGACCGTCCCTCTCTGATCGGATCGCGTGGTGGCTGACGACCACAGAGCAAACCCGAAAACGCGACAAATTGCAAACCAACAAAGCCATTGCCAATTGACTCATCATCCTGAGATCGTGCACATATCCTCACGATATCCACAATCTCCCCCTTGATGAACACATTGGCAATCTTCCAGAAAATGTGGTTTTTCGAAATGAAAAGTAAAAACTTCGCCGTTTTCGCATAAAGGCACAACTTGGTCTATAAGCAAGAAAAAGCCTAGGAACCGACCAAGCTAGCTTCAGAATAGAATAAGCAAGTGAGATAAGGCAATGAAAGCACAAGAGGATTCAAATTCCAGAAAGTAGCCAAAAATCTCACTTAGGTCCAAATGAAGGACAATTGATCTATTTGACCTTTGATCATTGTGAGTCTTTTTCAATTGCAAATAAAATCAGAAAAAGGCAATAGCACCAAGAGACTCAACTCACTATGATCACAAATTTTCAAAAGGTTCATTTTTTTAAAATGTGTTCTTTTATGTATGAAACCAACCGCTCCAGCATTTTTCTACAATCTTTCTCCCCATTTGACAATGAATTCATCAAGATGCATGGGGAAAGAAAGAGCATGAAGGAATGACTTTATTTTTAAACTTTAGTAAAAAGGAGCCATGACCATTATACATGTAGACAGTACAAGTATTATACCAAGCCATATAAAGAGTAGAAGCTATATTCAATCATGGCAAAGCATGTACTGCAAAGCTAAAACCAAACTAGCAGTAATATGAGATTAAGAGAATTAAAATCATGAAAGGTTGCTCAATATCATAGTTCACTCAAAGCAACCAGAAAATGAGTCAAGCCATGTCTATAAGTAAAAAGAGACTCAAAACAAGAACTGAGGCATTTTGAGCATTAAGAGTTCATTTTTGAAGCACAATTCAAGTACTTAGCATTTTGAGCATTTTCCTAAAAGGAACTTTTCAATGTGCTAGATCTCAAGCCTTGCCGCGACCATCTCAAGCGATAAGCTTAAAAGAGTGGTCTAGGTCATCCAAAACTCCCCCTGAGTTCATGCCTAGTGCAATGGCAAACCGTCTCATGAGAAAGGATTGGTGAGATCAGTTTTTTCGCACAGAAAATCTCATTTTTCATTTGCTTGACTTAAGAAGATAAACGGTCATTTTCATCTCAAAATAAGTTCAAGACTCAATTCATCCTATATGACATGGCAAGAATCATAAGAGGATCACTAGAGCAAAACTAGTCACAAGATCCAACAGGACATGATTTGATTCGAATTGCTCACAGATACAAAGCTAGCAAGGCAAAAGCTAAGCTGAACAAGAAGAGCCATAAAAGAAGTCTAGCAGACTATCACTTGATATGACAAGGTATAGAGAATGAAATCACGCCATACAAGGATAATAATCAAAGCTCCACAAATTTTATTATGCAATGCAAGACAAATAATATGAAACATGCATTATGATACAATGAATGCAAAAAGAGCAGATTCCCCCTCAAAACAACCCAATAGGACTAATAACCCCTAACTCTCCCATAAAAAGCGCAAAACGAGAAGAATCAAGAGCTTTAGTAAAAATATCGCAATTTGTTGTTACGACTCTACAAAGTGGAGCACAACATCACCCTTCTCAATATGGTCTCTCAGAAAATGAAATCGAATATCAATGTGTTTAGTCCTGGAATGTTGCACTGGGTTTTTGGCAATATTAATTGCAGAAGTGTTGTCACAGAAAAGAGGAACACTTCCCAAAGATAACCCATAGTCCCATGGCGTGGATAAAATCCAGAGAACACGAGAGCGACCATGGCGGCAGCTACATACTCGACCTCGGTGTGGGTATGCAATCAAGACTGCATTTTCTAGAAGACCAAGAAACAAGAGATGTGCCCAAGAAATGACAAGTGCCAGAAGTACTCTTCCTATCCACTCTACACCCTGCAAAATCAGCATCAGAAAATGCTCGAATTGAGAGAGCAGAAGAAGAAGAATACCAGAGTCCAAAGTCAAGCGTATCTTGAAGGTACCGAATATCGACGTCTTGCTTGATGATGAGAAGCACGAGGAAGCACGAAGCGGCGCACACATACGGCGGTGTGTGTCGGCCTCGACACTGTAAGATAGAGGAGGGAGCCAATCATACTGCGGTACTCCTTCTGGTCCACGGACTCTCCATCCTCATCAGGGTCCAGCACGGTGGTTGTAGCGATGGGAGTAGACATTGGCCTACTGCTTCCCATATTGAAGCGCCGAAGAAGGTCATTTGTATACTTACTCTGGTGAACGAAGGTGCCTTCTTTCAGTTGCTTGATTTGAAGACCAAGGAAGAATGTCAACTCTCCCATCATGCTCATCTCGAACTCACTGCTCATCGAATCTGAAAATCTGGACACCAAAGCATGAGAAGAACCACCGAAAATAATATCATCTACATAAATTTGAACCAGCAAAAAGTCACTGCCATGCCTGAGAGTGAACAAGGTTTTATCAACCACTCCCATTTTGAAATCATTTTCAAGCAAGAAACTTTTAAGCCTGTCATACCAAGCTCTAGGAGCTTGTTTCAATCCATACAGGGCTTTAGAGAGTTTAAAAACATGATTTGGAAATTTTTGATTTTCAAAACCAGGAGGTTGCTTGACAAAGACCTCTTCTTCTATGAAACCATTCAAGAAAGCACTTTTAACATCCATTTGAAAAAGCTTGAAAGCCTTGGATGTTGCAAATGCTAAAAGAATGCGAATGACCTCCAGTCTAGCTACTGGAGCAAAGGTCTCTTCAAAGTCTAAGCCCTCTACCTGGGAATAACCTTGAGCTACGAGTCTAGCCTTATTGCGAACAACCAACCCATCCTCACTTTGCTTCTTTTTAAAAATACATTTTGTTCCAATAACATGAGAATCAGAGGGTCGCTCAACTAAAGTCCAGACTTTGTTTCTTTCGAAATTTTCAAGCTCTTCATGCATGGCATTGACCCAAGAGGCATCAGATAAAGCATGGGTGATATCTCGGGGTTCAAAAGAAGCGACAAAAGCAGAATGTGCATGAGAATCAGGAGAAATAAACCTAGAGCGAGTGACTCGCTCTTGAAGATCCCCAATCATCTGCTCAGGTGGATGTTGTCGCTGAATATGAAGAGGTGCTCCTGGTGCAGACGTGGCCTCTACCTCATGAGTTATTGAGGTAGGAACAGAGCCACTCAGATCGTCGGTGGGGATTGGAGGAGGCAGCTCAGCTGAAACTGGAGTAGTAGTAGCAGGCTCTCCACCCCTCTCAGAGGTAGCTGGAGGATGGTTCGGTTCCTCATCCTCAGAGTCATCATCGACGAAGATGCTTCCTTGAATTTCAGGATCCTGTGTACCTGTAGCATCGGGTCTAGTACCAGGACTAGCCTCATCAAAAGTGACTTCGCAAGTCTCAACAATTTTGTTAGTGTCAACATTAAAAACACGATAGCCACGAGAATGAGCAGGATATCCAAGAAATATGCCATCAAAACATCTAGACTCAAATTTATCAAGGTTGCCATGTTTAAGAATGAAGCACTTGCAACCAAAAATCTTGAAATGAGAGACTTTGGGAGAATGACCAAATCTAAGCTCATAAGAGGTCTTCCCAACCACAGATCTCAAGAAAACCCTATTGGAGATATAACAAGCAGTAGAGATCGCCTCAGCCCAAAATCTCCTAGGAGTAGAATGCTCATCTAACATGGTCCGAGCCATCTCTACAAGGGTTCTGTTCTTCCTTTCTACAACACCATTCTGCTGGGGAACTCTAGGAGAAGAAAACTGATGCTCAATTCCCCTATTAGTGCAGAAGGTAGAAAAAGAAGAATTCTTGAATTCTGTCCCATTGTCACTCCTAATGGCTCTCAAAGCTCCAGGTATATCAACAGCAATTCTAAGGACCAAATCTCTAAAGAATCCAAATGCTTCGTCCTTAGAAGCGAGAAAATAAACCCATGAATACCTGGAGTAATCATCCACAACCACCAGCACATACCATTTCCCACCAGCTGACTGAACTCTAGAAGGACCAACTGTATCTAAGTGAAGAAGGCATCACAGTCCATCGGTCATTACCAAGGTAAGAGGTGGGTGGGAAGCAGACACCATCTTACCATGTCTCAGAGGTGAGCACACAAGATCTCTAATGACCTTGACCTAGGCAAACCTCTAATCAAGTCCTTGCAACTGACTCTAGACAAATGATCAAAACCTATATGCCCAAGTGTACGATGCCACAAAACAAGATCATGAGAATCAGAGGCTACGAGACACCTAGGACTGGAAACTGAAGAGATACTGAAATTAGCACAAAAGATCTTCTCAAATCTGGAGATCTTAAAAACAAGCTCACCCGAGGAATCTAGAACTCTACACTCACCTCTCTTAAACCTCACTTCTAGACCCTCATCAAGCAGCTGAGAAACAGATAGAAGATTATACCTCAGCTTACTTACCAAAGCGACGTCTTTAAGCATGAACTTGTCGTTGACGCGCACAATGCCCTTTGCAGTCATGGTCCCGGTAGAAGCATCTCCAAAGATAATCAATTCGTTGCCGGATGCACGTGTGAGGGAGGAGAACCATCTAGAATCTCCGGTCATATGTCGAGAACACCCGGAGTCAACAAGCCATATGTCCTCCTTCCTCGCACGACGGACCTAAAAAGCACAATCAGGAAACATCCGTGCCTCAGTACTGGGGTTAGTGATAAATGATCGAGGAATCCAGTACTGAGAAGCACGATGTCTGGGAGCAGCGATGAAATAGCGAAACATGATCGGGAATAAAATCATAAGGATGCACATGAGAACCACCTAGACCTCTCCAAACGATCTCTAGAAAGATCGATACTCCCCCTGTCTAGGTGCTACCCGTGGTCTCTCCTCACGATATCCTAATCCAACATGCTGCCTAGACCCACCAAAAGAGTCTACAAAGTTCTCTACAAATCTAGGCCTATATGTGTTGCGATAAGCAGTCGCCTAGCTCTAGAGACTACAATGGAGAAGGACTCCTCTAATGGATCTCAAGGCACTCATCCTCTCTTTTCTCTCAAGTTTTGCTCTTCGGAAGCAGAACTCAACAGTGTGGCCTTCTTTCTTGCAGAAGGTGCAATGGTACTGGACCTTTTGAGGGGTCTGTACTGAAGGAGAAAAAGCACCTTTCTTGCCAGAAAGAGTTTGAGCAAAACCAGCGGATTTAAAAACAACCCTGGATGGCTTAGGAGGTTCTAGCTCAAACAGACCATTCTTCACAACTCTAGCAACCCTAGGTGGGTTTTTCTTGGAATGCTCTAGGGGATTGAAACCTAGACCACTATTTTTCACGCTCACCTTGGATTGATCCAGAATCATGTTGAGTTTCTTTTTCCCACTCGAAAACTTCTCAAGAGTCACCTTGAGGTAATCATTCTCTTTAATTAAACCTTCACATCTAGTGCACTTGCTAGACTTGATTACCTCATTACATTTACTCTTAAGAAGGGCCACTTCCACTTTGAAGGCCTCACAAGACACACAATAGGATTCCTTAATCCTATTCAGCTGCTCCTTAAACTTGACTCTAAATGCCTCTTGAATCTGACCAATCATGGTTTCAACTTCAGCATTCAAAACACAAGAGTTAGAATCAATGACTTTCTTGGAAGCAGTAAAAGACATAGATTTTTCAATTTTAGCCTTTTCTTCAAGAGTCTTGTTTAACGCTTCAATCTCTATTGTAAGCTTGGGACAATTTTCACAAGATACAGCTCTAGAGTAAACCACCATTTCTGTCATCTCCTGCATCTTAATCCTATTATTCTTACAATGAGAGCATGTGTGACTAGCATCAAATTCTTGCAATTCTTTTAAAGAGCTATTCAATTTTAATTCAAGTAGAGCACAGTTAGAGCATGTTAAGGGAATAGCTTCTATGGCAGTCACATCAAGTGAAATGGCATCTAAGCAAACAGAACTAGACTTGAGAGTTTCTAGTTCATCGAGAGCATCTTTTAGTTGATTAGCAACAGAGGAATAAGCAGATTTCAAGCTTGTCAATTCTTTAAGCAAGCTAGTGCAGGATTCACAAATATCATCAGGATTAATAGATTTAAGCATAACAACTTCTAGGTTCAAATTATCAATCATAATATCCTGCTTCTTAATCATTTTAACTTGCTTATGCAATTTCCGTTCAGCAAGCACCAATGCCCTTTTCATGTCAGCAATTGAAGGGCATACCTCATCAGGATCACTAAAATGATCCTCATCATTGGAGGAGTCGCTCTCGTGGCTGTTCTTGGCCATGAAACACATGCCGGTGAAGTCATGAGCCTTCTTCTTGCCACGGGAGTCTCTCTCGTCGTCCTCCGTTTCCGAGTCCACATCGCTCATATTTACATTCTCTAGAGCGGCAAGGACCCGGCTGATAAACTTTTGATAGTTTGTCTTCTTGGGTTTTGCATCCCTCTCCTGGGGATGTCTTCGTGTCTCCTTCTCCTCCTTGCCCTTTAGCTTGGGGCACCTGGAGCGAATGTGGTTGGGCTCACCACATTCGAAGCACGTGATAGGTCCACTTCTCCTCCTATTCCTCACCTTGTTGTATGCTCTCGTGAATTTGGTGGATAGGAGGGCTAAGTCATCCTCGGGTAGTTTCTCAAGTTGCTCATCGCTTAAAGAATGTAAAGCAGATAATGAAAAAATAGATGAGGTACAATCAAGAGACTGAGAAGAACAACCCTTGGATTTGTCGACCACTAATGCAATCGACTCTGTCTTGGGGAGACGCGAGATAAAATCAATCTCATGCGTCTTCAACCTCGAGTAAAGCTTATCCATGGTAAGCTCACTCATGACAGTGTTGTCATTGATGGAAGTGATCTTCATTCCCCAGACCTTCACATCAAGAGCACCCAACAGCTAGCGTGCATTTTCAGACTCAGAAAAAACTAAGTCAACAGCGCGGAGATCATGAAGAATCTTGTAAAATCTTCCCCACAGCTCATCCAAAGATTCACCAGGCCTTTGCTCGATCTTAGAGTAAACTTTCTTGAGCTGGTTCTGTCTCACTTCCTTGATCGCAGTGGACCCTTCGTGATAGTCACAAAGAGTCCGCCAGATCTCATGAGTAGACCGCAAGTGAGCAACACGCTCAAACTCTGATCGACTAAGGCCTTGGATCAAGTAATTCTGAGCCTTGCTGTTGGCCTCCACATCTGGAGTGATCATATCGTCATCGGCTGGCACGACATAAGGGTTTTTCACCTTAAGCCAAATAGCCTGCCCTTGAGCCTCGATATATGCTTGCATACGAGCCTTCCAATATGCAAAGTCAAATCCATAAAAAATATGTGGCTTGGTTAAGTACTTGTCAGTCGCCATGGCTCCAAAGACCGGTTAAGATCTATGAGAAGAGCTAACCGGCTCTGATACCACTTGTAGGACCGTAAAGGCGACTAGGGGGGGTGAATAGGCGCTTTCGCAACTTTCTCGCCTAAATCAAATTCAACACGAACTTTACTCCTTTAGCTATGAGAGCTAAGAAGATCAGTAAGCGCACAGTGGAAGCCATGTGCTGAATTCGATACCCCGTCAACCACACGACATAAATGGAGACTTAATCTCAAAGGGCTGATCTGGACATAGGCGGTCTGACCGGCTACCAAGGGCGGTCTGACCGACAGTCAATGAGCGGTCGGACCTGCTACTAACTGGCGGTCGGACCATTGGATATTGGTTTGACCCGGCAGTACTAGCGGTCTGAAAAGCGAGCGGTCGGACCGCCGTTGCACAACCGGTCAGACCGGTTCAGTCCAGTACTGAATATCAAGCCCAAATACAAAACGAAATTTGATCCAACTTTTGATTCAACCAATGAAACTTGACCAAATTTCGAGCACACCTCCCTAATGATATTAGAGACCTATTTCTAGCGACGATCCTTCAGATCCACTTCGCAGAATCAATCTCTCAAGGTTTTACAAAAGAAGTGCACAAACCCTAGAAATATGAAAATCTTGATTCAAGACTTGCTTGTGGGGATTGATGATCTAGATGACTCTAGGAGTATTCCCACACATCAAAGCAAGATAAAATAGGTCAAGAGACCTAGTATAAAACCCTTGAATCAAGGAAGCACTAAAATCATCCAAAAGAGAGAGGAACACAAAAGGGGACAATTGATCTTTCAATTAAGCATCACAAGATTGATTGAACACACTAGATGCTTACAAAGCCTCTCCAACAAGGAGGACAAGAGCTCACACAAGGAGCACACTCACAATCTCTCTAACCCTAGCTCCTCCTCTCCTCTCCTCCAAACCCTAGAAAATGAAGGAAGGGAGCTAAATGAATGCTTGGGGGTTTTACATCTCCCCCTTTCTATTTATACTAGAGGCCTAGGGTTTCACTTTTGGGACCCATTCACACATGGGACCCACACACACATAACTATTGAAGCAATTGCCTGCTTCACCACGTGTAGGTTAATCAGCGGTTCTCATCACGTCGCCAAGCCTCTCTTGTCCGAATCCCATCGGAACCTCCTAGAGACTCGCACCGACTTCCGCACCACCTGATCCAACCAGCTGCATCGAACTACCCGTTCGATCCATCTTGCCCATTCTGCACCGTGTTTGAGTCACACGACCTCACCCGGCATCCATGATCGTTCTGGACCTCAGCTCTCCAAGCTTAGTCCCGATCCACCTCACCGTTGACGTCGCAGACCTGCAAGCCACCTGCACAACAATAGACAAACAAATCGTTTTCGGGAACAAGTTCTTCAGAACTTGACCCACGTTAGCTCCGCAATGCAATATGCAACAATAAAGCATTGAAGTTCATACAATAAACACAATCAAATCAACTCAATGCACCGAAGTCCAAGCTTCAAGTGATCGGCGGTCTGACCGCCCCACTCCACCGGTCCGACCGATTTCAGGCCGGTCCGACCGATGTCATAACGGCGGTCGGACCGCCCGAAAAGACTTAGCCAAATTTTCAGCTCGAAAATCCGAAACCTTCTGGAAATTTCAACTGAATAGAACTTTTGACTGGGAGCTCCAAAAATGATGTGACCACATCCAGGAGACTCCCCTCACTTGCCTACACAACCTATTTTTGGCTCAGCCCCAAAATCCACTTTTCATTTTGGCGGTCGGACCGGCAAGCACTGCCGGTCGGACCGGCGACCTGGCCGGTCGGACCGCCCGTGGCCTGACAGCCCTGGAGCAAACCCGAAAACGCGACAAATTGCAAACCAACAAAGCCATTGCCAATTGACTCATCATCCTGAGATCGTGCACATATCCTCACGATATCCACAGAAGGTTTGCTTAAATTGATCAAATCTATTGCTTTACTTTTGAGCCTTCGTGCTTAGCTTTGATATATATGTCTTATCATGATCTTGCTAGCGTTGTTAGGCTTGATATGCTGTTTGTGCGATATTAGAGATGCTAGATTGTTCTTTTGGGTAATCTCCAAAGCTTCTTGTAATCAAAAATTGAAAAATACAAAAAATGAAGCCACTCCATTGCATTTCATGAATACTCCTTCTTGTGCTTCTTTCTTTATTCTGCATTTGTTATCTCTGAATGAGAGGAAGGCGTGGTTCCTTGATGAGTCCATTGTCAAAGGGGGAGAAGATGAGTTAAAATGTGTTAATGTTGTACATAGGGGGATAGAAGATGTTTGGAGAAGATGGATATTTCAATGTTGGGAGAAGATATATCATTGCTGTACAAAGGGGGGGAAGATATATAACAATGATAAAAAAGTGGGAGAAGATGATAAAAAACATTTGCTGTTTTTGAATTGCATTCTTATTGTCGTACTGATTCTTCTGAACTTGAATTGTATTTATTAATCCTCACAATGATCATAGGTCATTTGAACAATTGTTCTTTCATATGGATCTTAAGTGAGATTTTTTACCCTTTTATGGAAATCAAAGTTTTTATGCTTTTTTTTGCCTTATCTCACTTGCCTATGCTATTCTGATGCCAGCTTGGTCATTTTCATTGCTTTTTCTTGCTTATGGACCAAGTTGTGCCTTTGTGCGAAAACGAAAGTATTTTACTTTTCAAACCTCCAAATTACATTTTCTGGATTATTGCCAATGTGTTCATCAAGGGGGAGATTGTGGATATCATGGGGATATGCTCCAGATCTTAGGATGATGTGACAATTGGCAATAGCGTTTACGGTTTGTCGTTTCATGTGTTTTCGACAAGTTTGAAGCTGTCGGCGAGAACCGGCCCGACCGGTCGTAGCGTAATGATCGAGACCGTCCCAAATCGGTCCGACCGGCCATAGGCGGATCGGACGGTGAATTTAAAAGTGTTATTTTGAGTGGGCCAAAATAGAGGTGTAGGCAAGAGAGGGGATTCTATTGCACTTGGTCCCATAATTTTGGAGTCTTGATCAAAAGTTCTATTGGTTTGAAATTTTGATGGGTTTGGTATTCGGAGGTTGAAAATCGGCTAAGTCATTCTTGACGTCGGCCGACCCATAGGTGGCGGTCGACCGCCCTAAAGCGATCGACCGGTTTTCACTTTGTTCGTCGTCCGGTGTGGCGATATTCGTGTGTTAGGTTAAAGTCATGAGTTTCAGGGAAATGTAGCTAGGGGAGGATGCAGCAGTGCGGGAGAGGAGACGATGGGCGACGGGTGTGGGAGGAGGGGAAGGAAGGGAGGTGTGGATATCATGGGGATATGCTCCAGATCTTAGGATGATGTGACAATTGGCAATGACGTTTACGGTTTGTCGTTTCATGTCTTTTCGACAAGTTTCAGAATTATCAGGTAGTAACCGGTCTCACTGGTCGTAGCGTGGCGGTCAGACCGGTCCCAAATCGGTCCGACCGCCCATAGGCGGCAGTCGGACCGGTGAACTTAAAAAGTGTTATTTTGAGCTGGGCCAAAAATAGAGGGTGTAGGCAAGAGAGGAGATTCTATTGCACTTGGTCCCATAATTTTTGGAGTCTCTAGTCAAAAGTTCTATTGGTTTGAAATTTCCGGTAGGTTTTGGTTTTCAGAGGTTGAAAATCGGCTAAGTCATTGCTGGCGGTCTGACCGGCCCATAGGTGGCGGTCAGACCGGCCAGGGTGGGCGGTCTGACTAGTTTTCACTTTGTTCGTCGCCCGGTGTGGCGGTGATATTCGTGTGTTAGGTCAAAGTCATGAGTTTCAGGGCATATATGTTGCATGATGCATGTTTTGACTAACATGGATCAAGTTGTGAAGAACTTATTCCCAAATTCGGTTTACTTGTCTATTGTTGTGCAGGTTGCTTGGTGGTCAACGACGGTCAACTGCGAGGATGATCGGGACTAGGCTTGGAGAGCTGAGGTCCAGAACGATCTACGATGTCGGGTGAGGTCAATGTACTCAAGCGTGGTGCAAGATGGACAATGGTGACCTATTAGCTAATCCGAGGCGTAAGATGGCGTAAGGTGTAGCTAGTTAGGTCAAGAAGAGATAAAGACGGCGCTTTAAAATACATGCGTAAGTGTCCCGTTTATTTTGGGCTTTAACGGGAGCCCAATAGGATCAAACTTCTAGAAGCTCTAAGCCTCCATTATAAATAGGAGAGGGTGGTGGCTGCACCACCTATTCACCTCTTTTGCAATTCTTGTAAACCCTAATTTTCTTAGGGAGAGCTTTTGTGTAGGTTAGGGTTCTTGATGTTTGATATGATTTTTGTGCTCTTGGATTGAGGATTGTCCTCCATTGATGGAGTGGTTGTAAGCCCTGATCATATCAATCAATCAAAGGAAAGTTTGATCAATGTGTCTCATTGCGTTCCTTCTCTCTATTTGATGATTTTAGGTTTTTCTTTGATCCGTGAGTTTTTGCTTGGTTTCTTCACATGATCTAGCTTGCTGTGACGTGTGGGAATCTATCTAGGATCATCTTGATCATCAATCACCCACGAGCAAGAGATTTGTCCTAGTTTTCGTTTTGACCCGGTTTTGAACCCTTCTTTGATCAAACGGAAAAGGATCTTGATTCCACCAAGAATTATCATTATCTTCAATTGGAATAGATCCCTGATATCATAGAGAAGGTGTGTTCCAAGTTTCATCAATTTTGTATTAGTAGATCAAAAGTTTCATCTATTTTTATCTTAAATCATCTGGTCGTTTCTTACATTACGTAAACCGGTGGTCTATACCGCCCATAGCCACCAGTCAGACCGGTCGGGAATTGGTCCGACTGCCAGTTAGGCAGCGGTCCGACCGCCAGTAGATTGTTTTACTTCAATCTTTGTTGATGTCCTATTGCTTTGGGGTTTTTATTTGATTCAATATTAGTCTTCCGCTGTACTGATATACTGATCTTCATAGCTTCTATAGCTACTGGAGTAAAGTTTTATTGATCCATTATTTGTGAAAAAGTGATCGTGCTCCTATTCACTCTCCCCCTCTAGTCGCCTTTTTGGTCCAATAGGAGGAAAGGAGGCGGTGGTGTCGGGGAACGGAGGGGAGGCGGTGACGCCACAACAATGCACGAAAGGAGGGGAGCCCACGGGGAGGAAGTGGTGCGGGGTGGGGTGGGGAGGCAAACCGCGCTAGGTGTCGGATTGTAAACAAAATGGACGAGAGAGGCTGGTCAAAGAATTTGTACATTTCTTAAAGGACTTGTTTGCTTATCTCTGTGTGGGAACAAACGTATCCAATAGCTAGTATACATTGTTGGAAAATAAGTTTAACTCGGACTGACTATGTTTTCGGTTGGTTCCGCCAGATCAGTTCTAGAGTTTTCAGTTGTGTGCATTTGTTTGTTTTGTAATCGTGCAGTTTAGCACGTCCTGCTATTTTGGTCTAAGTTATGCATTAGTGGAGTTCGGGTCAAGCGGATTGTGCTGGGTGTGGCGTGATCTGCGGTCATCAGTTGATCTTTCCTTTGAAGCAGTTTAGTGTTGGAGTTTTTTGGTTGTTTAGAGTTGGCTTTTCAGTTGTAGTCTGAATCTTTACGAAGAACAATACATGAACCGAAAATTGCCCCAGTATTGTTGTCATCGTTTCTTCTTCTGTCCAATCCATCGATTGGATTATTCAATACTCTGTGCTTTCAATATCTGGTGCATTCACGGATCCAGAACATGTTTCTACACTTGGTATAGGAGTAGATTTTCGGTACATGCCCAAGTACCTGCGATTGGAACCAATGGCTATCACCACACAACAGGCAGCAAGAGAGGGTGGTGTCTCAGTGCATTATCTAATGCTGAATTCCTCAAACTATTCCACTTGGGCAATCAAGATGGAAGTGTTCATGGAAGCCCAGGGCGTTTGGGATGCCATTGAACCCACGGTCGGGGAGACCGTGGAGAGGAAGAAGGAAAAGATGGCACTGGCGTGTATCTTCCAGGCCGTTCCAGAGGATGTGGTGCTGCAAATTGCCAAGAAGAAGACGGCAAAGGAGGCATGGGAGAGTATGAAGACGTGATACCTCGGTGTTGATCGGGTGAAGAAGGCGAGAGTGCAGACTTTGAAGAGCGAATTCGAAGCCTTGCGGATGAAGCAAACCGAATCCATTGATGAGTTTGCTAGGAAAATCAGTGCCTTGGCAAGCAAATTCAGTGGACTCGGTAATTCCTTAGGGGAAGCTAATCTCGTCAAGAAGTTGCTAGACTCTGTGCCAGACAAGTACCTGCAGGTAGTCGCGTCGATTGAGCAATTCTCCGATGTGGACACTATGCCATTCGATGAGGCGATCGGCCGTCTCAAAGCGTACGAGGAGCGTACAAGGAGGTGGAGCGATGGCAACAATGAAGGGCAGCTCTTGCTCACTCGTGCTGAGTGGCAGGCGCGATAGAAGAATGGTGGCGGAGATTCTTCGTCAAGCAACAAGGGTCGAGGCCCTGGAAGCCCAAATGGGGGCAGCAGGACCGGAGGATGCGGCAGGGGACGTGGCCGCGGCAAGGGAGGCCGTGGTTGCGCCGGTGCACCATGCCAGGATATGACTAGCAAAAGTAAAGACAAAAGTCACATCAAGTGTTTTAACTGTGATGTGTTTGGGCATTATGCATCCGAATGTCGCAAGCCACGACGGGAACGGCAGGAGGCGAACCTGACCTGCACTCAAGAAGAAGAAGAAACTACCTTGCTATTGTCGGTTTGTGATGCTGAAACCCAAGATGTCGTGCTGCTAAATGAGGAACATCATGTTCCGAAGCACCGCATAACAGAGGACACCAAGGTGAACTCAGATGTCTGGTATTTGGATAACGGTGCTAGTAATCACATGACTGGGAACCGAGGGAAGTTCATGGAACTAGATGAAAATATTACAGGTCTTGTTAAGTTTGGTGATGGCTCAGCTGTGGAAATCAAGGGAAAATGCTCCATATTGTTCAAGTGCAAGAATGGAGATCAGCTCATACTTCCAGAGGTGTTTTATATTCCTAGTTTGAGAAATAACATCATCAGTCTTGGTCAAATGACTGAAGATGGAATTGAGATAGTGCTAGCTGGAACACATTTGAAAGTGTTTAACAAGAATGGGACACTTTTGATGAAAGTGAAGCGTACTATAAACATGTCATACAAACTGAAGATTGAAACAAGTGAACCTGTTTGCTTGTTGGCAAGACTTGATGATCCAGTGTGGATGTGGCATGCAAGGCTTGGACACATCAATTTTCAGGCACTCAAGGTCATGACTAAGAAGCAAATGGTCACTGGACTGCCAACAATGAGCCATCCAAATGAGATATGTGAAGCCTGTATGATTGCAAAGCAGAACCGGCTCCCATTTCCTGTCCAAGCAAATTTCAGAGCAGACAGCCCACTGCAGCTGGTTCATGCCGACTTATGTGGTCCAATCAGTCCTCCTACAATTGCTGGAAATAGAGACTTCCTGCTAATTGTTGATGATTTTAGCCGATATATGTGGGTGTATGTGATTAGAGGCAAAGATGATGCTTTTACTACTTTCAAGAAGTTTAAAGCTGTGACTGAAAAGGGCTCAAATCACAAGATCAAGACTCTGAGAACAGATCGAGGGGGGAGTTCATGTCCAAACTGTTCTCAAGTTTGTGTGAAGAGGAAGGCATTACTCGACATCTCATTGCACCTTATTCCCCTCAACAGAATGGATTGGTAGAATGAAGAAATCAGACGACGATGAGCACAGCAAGAAGCCTTCTCAAGAGCATGGAGGTGCCTGGGAAGATGTGGGGAGAGGCTGTCAGACACGCAGTGTACTTTCTCAATCGATTGACCACAAAGGCATTAAGTAATTGCACACCTTATGAAGCATGGTTTGAAAAAAAATCTAATCTACAGTATCTGAGAGTCTTCGGGTGCACAACACATGTGAAGGTGGTTGACCACATGCAAAGAAACTTGACGACAGTAGCAAGAAAATGGTGTACTTAGGAGTAGAGGAAGAAAGCAAGGCACATCGTCTCTTTGATCCCAGGGGCAACAAAATTTGTGTGAGCCGAGATGTAGTTTTTGAGGAAAAATGTAAGTGGGAATTGGAAGAGAGTAACCAAGAGGGCAAGCAAAGCTGGGTGACTTTCACTGTTGAAGATCAGACAACAGAGAGTGAAGTGGAACCAGAAATAAGTGAGCCACAGGAAGTGACATGCTCACCCTCTCCCCAAATGCAAAGTCACAGGACCACCTCAGAGTCACCAATTGTGTCTCCTGGTTCATTGATTACTTCGGTCAGTACTTCAGAGTTTCCCTCACAAGAAGCATCGTCGGCTACTAAGAGTGGCCCTGGATGGTTTCGGTCTCTCAGGGACATTTATACCGAAACCAGTGAAATTGAACTCGATGAGGAGTTGAATCTTGCAGAGGCTGAGGAGCCTACTTCCTACCACCAAGCTGTCAAAGAGGGAAATTGGCAAGAGGCCATGAAGCAGGAAATTGATGCTATTGAAAGGAACAAGACTTGGAAGCTCACAGATTTACCTTCTGGACACAAATCCATTGGCCTCAAATGGGTTTACAAACTCAAGAAAGATTCAGTGGGAAATATTGTCAAGCACAAAGCAAGATTAGTTGCTAAGGATTATGTGCAACGACAAGGGATCGATTTTGAGGAGGTATTTGCTCCGGTGGCCAGAATGGAAACTGTGACGATGTTGCTTGCCCTTTCAGCTCATCAAGGTTGGGAAGTTCATCATCTAGATGTCAAGTCAGCCTTCTTGCATGGTGAACTCCAAGAAGAGGTTTATGTCACTCAACTAGAAGGTTTTGTAAAGAAAGGACAAGAAGACATGGTGTACAAACTCTCAAAAGCTCTATATGGACTTCGTTAGGCTCCAAGAGCATGGAACACCAAATTGGATAAAAGTCTAAAAGCAATTGGTTTTGTCAGATGTACACATGAGCAAGCTGTGTACATAAGAAATGCTGGTCCGGAGAGCCTCATAGTTGGAGTGAATGTGGATGACATGATTGTGACTGGGACTAGCAAATTTGTGATTGAACAGTTCAAGGCACAAATTCTTAAAGATTTTGAAATGAGTGATCTTTGTCTTCTCTCATTCTATCTTGGTATTGAAGTTGAACAAAAGAAGCACAACATCACACTCAAGCAAACTGCTTATGCAAGAAAGATTTTGGATCTCTCCAGAATGGGTGATTGCAATCCATGCAGATCTCCCATGGAACCAAAATTGAAACTTGGAAAGGACCCTGATGGACTGCCGGTTGATGCAACCGAATTTAGAAGCTTGGTTGGAAGCTTAAGGTACCTGATGCACACTCGGCCAGACCTCGCATACTCTATCGGTATTGTAAGCATGTACATGGAAAGACCTACTACTATTCATTTTCATGCAATCAAACAAATTTTGAGGTATATAAAAGGTACCTTGGATCTGGGACTGACCTACAAGAGGGGTAGAAGAACTGAAAAGATAGTTGGTTATACTAACAGTGACCTGGCGGGTGACTTGGATGATAGAAAGAGCACAAGTGGAATGGTCTTCTATCTTGATGGAAGCTTGATTGCATGGAATTCTCAGAAGCAGAGGAGTGTAGCTCTATCCTCGTGCGAAGCCGAATTTATGGCAACAACTACAGCAGCCTGTCAGGGAATTTGGTTGAAGAATTTGCTGAGTGAGATCACTGGACAGATTGCAGAACCAGTGACACTTCGAGTTGACAACAAGTGTGCCATAGCCCTCATGAAGAACCTTGTTTTTCATGGACGGAGCAAACACATAGATAAGCGATTCCATTTTATCGTGAATGTTTTGAGAAGGGGCAGATTGTAGTTGAGTATGTGTGCACTGATGAACAGCATGCAGATATTCTCACAAAAGCACTTGGAAGGATCAGGTTTGCCGAGATGCTTGAAATGCTGGGAATGGAGCACTTGGCTCAGCTGAGTTAAGCTTAAGGGGGAGTATGTTGGAAAATAAGTTTAACTCGGACTATGTTGGAAAATAAGTTTAACTCGGACTGATTCTGTTTTCGGTTGGTTCCGTTAGATCAGTTCTGAAGTTTTCAGTTGTGTGCGTTTGTTTGTTTTGTAATTGTGCAGTTTAGCATGTCCTGCTATTTTGGTCTAAGTTATGCATTAGTGGAGTCCGGGTCAAGCGGATTGCGCTGGGTGTGGCGTGATCTGCGGTCGTCAGTTGGTCTTTCCTCTGAAGCAGTTTAGTGGTGGAGTTTTTTGGTTGTTTAGAGTTGGCATTTTAGTTGTAGTCTGAACCTTTACGAAGAACAGTATAGGAACCGAAAATTGCCCCAGTATTGTTGTCATCGTTTCTTCCTCTGTCCGATCCATTGATTGGATTATTCAATACTCTGTGTTTTCAATCTCAGGTGCATTCACGGATCCAGAACTGGTTTCTACATACATTAGGAGCAAAATCAGACTGTCGAAAATAAGAAGATGACATGGCATAACATTTTTTCTGGAAATCTCTGACTATAATATATAGAATATGTATTATACCTATCGTATACGTGGTATTTCGTCAAAGAAAATTAGATATTCAAGTGAACAACCATGAACCACGGACAACTTGGCAGTCGCTGTAAGCACAACGTTATAGATATCAATCGTCGCATGAGCGACCTACCATCTGATCAACAAAGCGATTGATCACTTCCCTGTACTGAGTCTGCGTGCAGCGACAACCCCCTGAGCCTCCTCCTCCGTCGAGATATGCTCGGGTGATCCGTCCGTCCGTCCGCCGGCCACCGCGTCCCTCCCGGTGAGCCTCTGGGCGACGGACTTGAAGTCGGCGCGGTCCGCCTCAATGTGCACCATCTCGATGATCTTCACCGTTGCAGGCCTCGCCTCATCAACCCCTCTCGTCGACATAGAAAGTGCCGCGCGAAAGCTAGCAAGCAAGCTTCACGCCAACAGCCAGAAACAACGCAACCTCAAACTAATGCTACGTGCGTACCCCCGTGTGATCTTCTTAAAGCCGGCAGGCACGGGCAGGCCGGTCCGGGGTTCGGTCACATGTAGAAAGGCATGGTCGATCAGGGAACAAGTAAGGAGACGTGCAGCCGCAGAACATTTCGTTTCCTCCGCGAAACGGCGACCGTACCAAAGTAGATATGCAACGCTTGACAGGCAAAGGCGAGGAGAGATCAGGGGCAGTTTCGCTGCATCGCGGCGGCTCTCGCGCCACACAATTTGATGTCAAAGTCAGTAACGCTCGTGGGTGGCCGGCCGGGGCTGCTGTTTTCGGGTCAAAATGGAGCTCACTGTTAAGAAGTCAGGTCAGACCGGTTTGGTCTATAATGGGGTTTTCATCTTCCCATAGACTATATAAAAGGGATCTTCAACCATTATAACACAGTTTTCAGAATAGCAATAAAGAGAAGTTAGAAGTCCACTCATATCTCTGTGTTCAATCTATTATTTTGTTCTTGTATTTTTGCATCGTTCTTACGATTATGAGTTTATCTAGCGAAGTAATCGCTCGGACTGGACTCGTCAGCGATGGTTCCTTAACACGTTATCAGCACAATCGACTCTCCTCGGATCGAAAGGTAACAGTCGAAGAATGACGCTCGTAGTTTGAATCATTTTTTCGAGATTGCTTTCAATTCTGCAAATTTGGCTTTCTAGATTGGTTTTTATTACAGTGCAAATCCGCTCTAATCTACCGCGAGCCGACTTGAAGTTGCCGGCACAATGCCGATCGGTAGATTGCATGGAAAATTGGATGTCGATTGTACCGTAGATTGAAAATTACAAATCTGTTATAATCTACCGCGAGCCGACTTGAAATCACCGGCCAAGTCGATCGGTGTATTGCATGAACAGTGCTCGTATATACTCGTATGTACTCGAATGAACAGTGTATTCTCGTATGAATAGTACACACACAAAAATCGGCCGGCGCCGCCCGCTCACGGGCCCTCCCCGGCCAACAGCCGACGCCATCGCCGGTCAACGCCGCCCACAAAACATCACAGAAAGAAAAAAAAGGAGAGAAGAACGGCATAGGAGTGCCACGCCGCCAGCGGCCCCGCATGGTCGTTCCACCGCTGCGCCAATCGCCCGCAAAGATCGCCGGACCGCACGGCCGCTCCTCGCCGGTCACCCATCGCGCTTGAAGTGTCGCCGCTCGGTCTCGCTAGGGCCGCCTCGCTCCATCGCCCGCTGGCCGGCCTCGCCTCTCGTAGAGACGGCGCCGCCGCACCGCGTCCCCCTGGCCACCCCTCTTGTAGCGGCGCGACCGCCCCGCGTCCGTAGCGCCACCGCCCCACACCCGTAGTGCCACACCCGTGCCTTGAGCTCCTCCACGCATAGCACCTCACGCCGCCGATCGCGCTCGCCAGACCACCAGCCGTGTCGCCGCCTCCACTAGCTCCCACGCACAGAGCACGTGCGTCGCCAGTTGGGTGAACAGGGGGTAGGGTTTCCCCCCGCATCCTTTGAAGAGGCCAAGTGAGCTGGCTGGTTTTGGGTCGGAAGAAAAGGCCCGATGGGTCGGGAGGGGGTGAAACGGCTCGGTCGGTCGATTGGGGAAAAAAAAGGAAAAAAAAATCCTAAAATTTACAAAAAGGCCCTCTGGAATCTAAAAATTATGTAGAAAATTTTCTCGGAACAAAAATTAGCCGTTTAATCCCTGAAAATTGCAGAATTCACCAAAAATTCATATTCCAATAGAAAAGGGGCTCAGAATTTTTTTTTTTCATTTAAAGCATGCTTAACTTTGTTATTATTATTTCTATGCAATTTATGTGTTGTATTTACTATTTTTTATTATTTGTGATTATTTATATTGCTTTTAATCACTGAAAATAGCATTAAATTATGAAAAATGCATAGAAAAATATTGTAACATTATGATAATTTTTACAACCATTTTATGCAAATTACCAATAGTATTCTTACAAAATCTTGGTATGAATATGCAGATAACTGCATAACGAACTAGGGGTTCGAAGAGTTGGCCTAGCATGGTCACAATTACCTGACTTGGGCATTAGATGTTGAAATCGTACTTGGAGCCAAGAAGCTCCATATCGCTATTGGACTTGGCACCTTGAAGAACGTCACTCTAACTGCTGAGGAGAATGATCAAGCACTTCATTTTCCTCAGACATCATCTCTGCCTAACATTCAAGAAAAGAACACACTACCTTTATGGACCGCACTGAAGAAGTGGTTCGATAAGCTAAAGTACACCATTCTTCCTCGGGCAGAGCAAGAATGGAACCGACTACGTTTTGTTGACTACAAGACCGGGGGTACAATTCTGCATTGTATAGAATTTGTACAAGACTTTAACTTTGTGGTAAGGTAACCACGGATGAGAAGATCGAAAAACTCTCTCTACTTTTCACGCAAACGCGGTGCAATCCGCACACAACTATCGTTAGGACGGCTATAAGTATTATGCCGAACTGATTGATACTATGCAAGTTGCGGAACCTCAAGATGATGTTCTAAAAAGAACTACATCTCACAGCCACCTAGTAGCAATGTTGGCCATGAAGTCAATGCAAGAAGCTACAAGGTGAGAAAACCTCACTCAAAGGAAAGCGACAAGAAGGGTAAGGTCATGGGTTGCAAAACCAAGTAGAATGCTCAACCAAAGAAGGGCGAACAAAAAAGCGTGATGAGAAGCCCTATGGCCAGCAGGACCAAAGTTGCTACAAATGTGGCGCTTGGGGCCATTGGTCATGTGTTTGCTGTGAGCTGCAGCACGTGATTGTGCTTTCAAGTCTAAAAAGAAGGGTAAAGGATAGCATAAGGCACACCTCGCTATTGCAGTACAGAGGATCCATAGTCACGGGTTGCACCCATGGATGTAGACAACCCAACAACAACACCCATTACACCTTCTTTGGATATCGCAACAGCAGCAGACTATAGTTGCCGAAGAAGAGAAGTTGGACATTGAGCAGATTTAGGTAGAAGTTTTCTTCATACTCTGCTGATTCGATCTAGTGCACACATTACACTAAGATTTTATAGTTATTTGCAGTTTATGATTGTGATAGAATTACAAGACCGGTGGAAAACATTGGGTGCTTGATAGTGGTTGCACTCAACACATGACCGGTGATAGAAAAATGTTCACCACATTCGAGAATGGGAAAGGAATGGACAAAATCACATTTGGTGACAATAGCAAAGGAAAGGTAATTGGATTGGGTAAAATTGCTATCTCAAATGACCTTTCCATTTCAAATGTATCTCTAGTAGAATCACTAAACTTTAACTTGTTATCCGTAGCTCAAATATGTGATCTAGGACTAATTTGTTCCTTCTCTAAAGAAGGTGTTACAATTTCAAATGAAAATGATAACTCTTTAATTTTTAAAGGATTTAGATTTGGAAACCTTTATTTGGTAGATTTCACTTCAAATGATTCATGCTTAAAAACTTGTTTGATGGCAAAACCTCCTTGGGTTGGCTTTGGCATAGAAGGCTAGCTCATGTAGGAATGATTCAACTCAAAAGCTTTTCAAACATAATTTAGTTGTTGGCTTGAAAGATGTGAAGTTTGAGAAAAACCGACTTTGTAGTGCATGTCAAGCCGGTAAACAAGTCGCTAATTCTCACCCTTCCAAAAGTATCATGTCAACTTCTAGACCATTGGAACTCTTACATATGGATTTGTTTGGGCCAACAACCTATAAGAGTATCGGGAAATAGCTATTGTTTGGTTATTGTGGATGATTACTCTAGATATACATGGGTATTCTTCCTAGATGATAAAAGTGAAACCTCCTAATTTTCAAAACTTTACAAAAGGGCCCAAAATGAATTTGATTTCAAAATAAAGAAAATCAGTAGTGATAATGGTTCCGAGTTCAAAAATACTAAAGTTGAAGACTTTTGTGATGAACTTGAATAAAGCACTGAACTTTCCACAACCTACACCCGGAACAAAATGGAGTTGTAGAAAGGAAAAATCGTACATTAATTGAAATGGCTAGGACAATGCTTGATGAATATAATACTCCGATAGTTTTTGGCGGAAGCAATTAACACCGCTTGTCATGCCATAAATCGTCTTTATTTACATCGTCTTTTGAAAAGACTTCCTATGAGCTTCTTGTAGGAAGAAACCGAACATCTCCTATTTTCGTGTCTTTGGTTGTAAATGCTATATTTTAAAGAAGGGTGTTCGCTATCAAAATTTGAAAGTAGATGTGATGTTGGTTTCTTGTTAGGTTATTCATCAAATAGTAAAGTTATCGTGTCTTCAACAAAAACTCCGGTTTAGTTGAAGAAAATATGATGTTCAATTTGATGAAACTAACGACTCTCAAGAAGAGCATGAGAATTTGGATAATGTAGGCAATGAAGCTTTGAGAAGGGCAATGGAGCATATGCAAATTGGTGACATAAAGCCCAAGATGATTCATCATCCTCCACACAAGTTGAACCACCAACATCTTCTACAAACCAAGTTCAATTTGACAATAAGGAAGATGATCAACCATCTAACTTACCACCAAGAATCCACAATGCAATTGCTAAGGATCATCCAATAGACCAAATATTGGGTGATGTAAGTAAGGGTGTTCAAACTCGATCTCGTGTTGCTTCTTTTGTGAATATTACTCTTTTGTCTCTTGTATTGAGCCAAAGCATGTAGAAGAAGCACTTGAAGATCCGGATTGGGTGAATGCTATGCATGAAGAACTCAACAACTTCACCCGGAATGAAGTTTGGACATTGGTGGATCGACCCAAGGAACACAACGTCATTGGTACAAAATGGGTCTTTAGGAACAAGCAAGATGAAAATGGTTTGGTTGTTCGAAACAAAGCAAGATTGGTAGCTCAAGGGTATTCACAAGTTGAAGGTTTGGATTTTGGTGAAACTTTTGCTCCCGTAGCTAGATTAGAATCAATTCGGATATTACTTGCTTTTGCATCATGCTTTGATATTAAATTATTTCAAATGGATGTTAAAAGTGCTTTCTTAAATGGTAAAATTTCCGAACTTGTATTTGTTGAACAACCTCCCGGTTTTGAAGATCCTAAAATCCAAATAATGTCTATAAACTCTCTAAAGCGCTCTATGGCCTTAAACAAGCTCCTAGAGCATGGTATGAACGACTTAGAGATTTTCTAGTCTCAAAAGGATTCAAAATTGGGAAGATTGATTCAACCTTATTTACTAAAGTTATAGATGATGATTTCTTTGTATGTCAAATTTATGTTGATGATATTATTTTTGGGTCTACTAATCAAGATTTTTGCAAAGAGTTTGGTGATATGATGTCTAGGGAATTTGAAATGTCGATGATTGGAGAATTAAGCTACTTCCTTGGATTCCAAATCAAGCAACTCAAAGATGGGACCTTCGTGAGCCAAACCAAGTATGCAAAAGAATTGATCAAGAAGTTTGGTATGGAGGATGAAACCCATCAAGACTCCCATGGCAACAAATGGTCATCTTGACTTAAATGAGGGAGGTAAATCGGTAGATTTAAAGCTTTATAGATCTATGATTGGTAGTTTGCTTTATCTTACCGCATCTAGGCCCGATATCATGTTTAGTGTTTGTATGTGTGCTCGCTTTCAAGCAAATCCAAAAGAATGTCATTTAATGGTGTTAAAAGAATTCTAAGATATTTAAAGCATTCCTCTAGCATTGGCCTTTGGTTCCGAAAGGTGCTAAATTTGACTTAATTGGATATTCGGACTCGATTATGCGGGATGCAAAGTGGATAGAAAAAGCACCTCGGGTAGTTGTCAATTTTAGGAAGATCTTTAGTATCATGGTCATCCAAGAAACAAAATTCAGAGCCTATCCACCGAAGCCGAATATGTTTCGCGGAAGTTGTTGTGCTCAATTGCTATGGATGAGGCAAACATTGATGGATTATGGAATTAAAAGCGATAAAATGCCTCTTTTGTGTGACAATGATAGTGTTGTGAAAATTGCTAATAATCCTGTTCAACACTCAAGAACCAAGCATATAGATATTCGCCACCATTTCTTGAGAGATCATGTGATCAAGGGAGACATTGAAATTAGCCACATAAGAACCGAAGACCAATTAGCGGATATTTTCACCAAGCCATTAGATGAAGGCCGCTTTTGCAAATTGAGGAATGAATTAAATGTCATAGATTATTCAAACATTGTTTAAATTTTTGTTATTACAGTGCTTTTTATTTGGTGTTATTTAAATATTTTGTAAAAGAATTTCTCAAATCTCATATTAAATTCACTATAATTATAAAACTATGTTTATATATAATCTTCAGATATTATATGCATAATGATCCCTAAATGATGTTTTATTGAGTGTAAATCTAAGGATCATTTGCAATTATTCAAAATTCCAAAGAAATCCGAGCTTTATCAAAATCCCGGGACAATCGGACATCCGGAGTTATGCGAATCTGACGTCGCGAGGCGGATCATCCGGCGTTATAATAGCGGAACGTCCGCTTTCCTTTTGACCTTATCACTCCAATGCTCGTCTGCTTTCCTTTTTCATCTCATCCTCGGGTTCCTCTCTCTCCAATGGCGCCTCTCAAAACCCTCTCTCAAATCGAGTGGTTCTCTCGGTGGATCTCCAAGTCCTCGCCGATCCTTGCATTTCCAAGTGCTCTCCTTCCTCAAATCTCAAGGTAAAACATCTATTGATTCGTGTTTTACCGCATTTGGAGCACTCAGGCGCTTTAAATTTTTTTGATAATGGTTGATAACTAGCAATCTAATTGGGCAAAAGTGCTTCACCGGTGTCCTATGACCCTTGCGCATCCGGTTCTAGCACTCACTCTCTTAGATTCCATCAAAATCTCGGAAATTCTTCAACCCTAGTTTTGGTCAGACAATCGGACGTTCGGTTCTTGAGGGCGAACGACCCTTGATTCGGACGTCCGCCACATAACGGCGGATGATCCGATTATCTGACAGAACCGTAAATTGTCATTTCTTTCAATTCAATTCAAATCAAATCATTCCTTGACATCTTATAATCACTCCAATCTCTGTATAGATGCCTAGAATGCGAGGAACATCCAAGAAGTCTCAGGGATCGTCAAGACAAGGGTCTTCGGCACCTCAACCTCCACTGCAAATTGAAAGAGTTCAACCCGACATTCCTGCTCACAAACTCGGTCGTTGGACGTAAGACCGCAGGAAAAGGAAAGGGAAAGAGACCACTCGTAAACTGAATCAGAGAATAGCTCAGGAAGTAAATCAATTGAGGAATCTGAATCCGAAGAAGAAGAGGAAGTTCCTCCAAGGACAGCAGAAGATGATGATTTGATTGATCCTCCGGGGACTCCTATTGACCTACATCTTCTGTCAGCAGATGACTATGCCATCAAGCGCCATGTCAATCAATATCTTCTGAAGAATGACACATTAAATCCAAGATTCCACACAATCTTTCAAGAGCAAGTGTATGAGCAAATATATGGTAGGCACAAGAAATTTGCCGATCATAAATGGATTAAGTGGTCTAATATTAATACCTTGGACAAATACAGTGGAGTCTATCAGCTTTTCTACAATGTGGGTCTTCATGATCTTGTGGGCATAAAACAGAATTATGATGACAAGATCATTCGACAGTTTTATGCCACACTGCATATGTCCCATGACTTGAAGACTTTTAGATGGCTGACTGGTGCCAGAAATGTGGAAAGCACCAAAGAGGAATTTGCGAGAGTGTTGAGAATTCAGTCCAGCTCTTGGGACAAAATCTTTGAGAGTCCAGCCCTACTTGTTCCTGCTTGGGCCAGGCATTATGACTCTTCAGCCAAATGCAAGTTAGGGACAATTCATTGGATTGAAGCGAGTGAGCATGATTAACGGATAATTAATCATACTTTCTACCCTAAGAGTGGGAATTTCGATGCGAAGACGGGGCATGTTTGGAACATGATAGATCATATTGTGGAGGGAGTTAAATTTGATGTAGTGGATGTTATTCTTCAAGGCATAGCCTCCTCCAAGAATGACAGAGTTAAAAGGATTTATTATGCTCCTTACATCATGGCATTGATTGTTAGAAAGATCGAGTCCGTGGTGGCTTGGGATCTCCTCACAAGCCATATAAACCACGAGATGCCATTCCTCCTCAACAAGTCTCGAGGATGCCCCGCCGAGGTTGATGCTCCTCCCCGCCGCTATGCCACGATGCAAGTGCTCTAGCGCAAGTACTTCAAAATCGCAGCCTATTATCAAGACTTTGCAGAAATGAAGGTCGAACAAGTTGCCTTCAGATGAGACTCGTCATAGGCTTACCGAGATGACACTATCCAAAATGACTTCTTTGATGAGACTCATAACAGATTATCGGCTTTGTCTGAGGGCCTAAATGACTTAGAACATTTTCTCAAGACCCCTCAGCGTTATGTTCGCCGACCTCCTCAGTCGCCCAAGGGTCCTTCTTCTTGGACAACTGCACCTACCTCAGCTCCCTCACCGCACCTCATCGAGTTTCAGCTCCGGCTACCTCTACTGACTCCTCCGGCTCCTACCACCCTCTCAAGATCTCAGATCCCGCGCCTGTGTCGGCCTTCCGGATCCTCGCACTGGTTTCACTCCGCCGCTTTCCCCGCCTCTGCTCCACCAGACCAGTTTCTTCATCTCAGACCCCTGCTTGATGCTTTTGGTACTTTGATGCCAAAGGGGGAGAAATTGTGAAGATGTGAAGACTTAGTTTTAGGGGGAGCTATGGGCTTATGTGATTTATATGTGTTTTGTAAAACTGGTTGATTGTTGATCTATTTTGTGCCTGTAATAGTTGGTAACTTTTGTTGAACTTGTGGAATGTGGTTATGTCTTATTATCTTTTATGCAATGCAATCAATTATTTGACATATCTTATAATTGTATTGCTTCCTCAAGTTCATAAATGCAAAAGAAACTCCGCCAAAAATTTTCAATTCTTTACATATGCTTGCAAATTATTTACTATCCATATGCATTTGTTTAGGGGGAGTCTTCTTTTAATTGGATTTGACAAGAAAAATAATTCTCAAAATTTACTTATGCTCATTGCAAAGATTATTTTACTGTCAAAGACTTCAAAAGAATATACACTCTTAGTATATTCAAAACAACTTTTCTCACATATTAGTGTGTTGTCATCAATTACCAAAAAGGGGGAGATTGAAAGCATCTAGGCCCCTAAAAATGGTTTTGGTAATTAATGATAATATGTGAATATGGGATTAACAAGTTTACTAAGAATGTGCAAGGTTAATTCCATTTGATGAACATGATGAAGCAAGGATGCATGCTAAAGGAAAATGTGAAGATCAACAAGGCTTAAAGTCAAGGTACAAATAGTCTAGGATCCTTTTCTATTTTACCGGTCTAAGGAGAATTGGTTGGTAGACCGGATTATAGGATAAATGCCGTACTATTAAGGGGGATCACGACTAGTAGCTTGATAGCTTATTCTTGTGCCATATGGATCAACTTAGGATCATGCATGCATTTAAAATTGGACTTGAATTTAAGTTAGAATGAATTGATGCTTTAATTCGAATCGGATGAACCAAGGCTTAGCAATGGTTGTAAATTGAAGCGCGGTTGTTCGGCGGCATGTGAGCGGTTCAACCGTTAGCCTTTTAAATTAAAAATCGCCGATCGTCAGATCTCAATCTAACGGCTAGGATTAAGTGGGCCGTTCGGACCGTCCGAAGTGGCAACGCATGTGGATCGTTGGATTAAAATCAAACGGCTCAGATCTTGTGTGCTGACCGGACCACTAGACAGTAGTCCATCGTGGCCTTCCACGTGTCATGATCTCGTGGTGATCTGATTTCGTGGGCTGCGGTTGTACCGATGGCTTGAACGGTACGACCGCATCCCGGTTGTTCCGATGATATTACGGCGGTTGCAAAATAACAGTACGAGTGTAATCTCCTTTGAAAACCTCTTTTGAGAATCGGCTGTACCGCACGTATAATCGGATGAACCGCAATACGGATGTTCCGAAATGTATTTGGCGGTTGTAAAATTCCAGAACAGATGCAAAATCTCGGTTTAGAAACCACAAATCGGACGATCCGGTGTTTGCTCGCGGATGAACCGCAACTAAATCCAACGGCTATATCGGTGCATTTAATGCGTGTAACATAGCCGTATCATCGCATTGAGCATAGCGCGTTGTACCGATGCTAACACGCCGGTTGTTCCGATATGTCTTGAACTTTCGGAACTTCTTCCCAACGGCTAGAATTGTTTGGTGGAGGCTATAAATACCTCCCCAACCGCACAAGGAGATGTTACAATTGCATTGAAGATATCTCAACCCTTGTGAGCATTGTGCATTCAATTCTACTCCCAATTTACTCTTGCATTCATTGAGAGGGAGATCAAGTGCATTCATCTTTAGTTGATTCATTGGCACTTGAGTAAAGTCAAGCGAGGATCGTTGATCTATTCTCTTGGGGTGTTGCCGCACTCCTAGACGGCTTGGCGGTGAAGCACGGTGATCTTCTCAAGTGAAGCTTGTGAGAAGACCCGAGCAAGATTGTGAGTGGTTGGTGTTCACCATCTCCGGAGCGGAGGAAGAACAACCCAAGTGATCGAGGGAAGGCTTAATTCGTGGAGCCGGCTTGGGTGGTCAAGCTTCCTCAACGTGGACTAGTGAAGACCGGCAAGTCTTCGATACCACGGGAAAAACATCATTGTGTCTTGTGGTTATTTCTTGTCTTTACAATTCCGCACTTATATTTCTAGCTTGCTTATTGTGAGTAAATTGCCTAGCTAGGAGCATAACTTGTTTAGACTAAGTCATTAATTGAATTGGATAAATTGTTAATTTGTTAAAAACTTTAAAAACCTCCTATTCACCCCCCTCTAGTCGGTTATCCTTGATCCTACAGTCCTGCAAGACTTTTTCCCGTATTAATAATAGCAAGTTATGTTCTGTTTTTCGATTATTTTATTTATGTGTGTGGATTGTTTCTTACCCTATATTAATAAATACTTTATATATCAGAACGCACATGGCGCCCTATGGAGGAATGTGCTTAGCAGATAGTGGCACAACGAATATCATATTAAGAGAGATAAAAAAATTCCAGTCTATCAGCAAGAATGCTGGTAGTCTTACGACAATCGCAAGAAGCAATACTTCTATAATAGGCTTAGGGAGCTATAATTATACTCCTGATGGACACAACATTGGTCATTGAAGAAGCCTTATTGTACTTAGAATCGACTATGACTCTCTTAAGTTTTAAAGATATTCGCGCTAACGGTCTCCACGTAGAGACTGAAGAAGAGTATGGTAAGGAATACCTGCTCATTACAAAGTGCAAAGAAAATGAAAAAAAGTATTAGAACGACTTTCTTCATATGAATCTGGGTATACTACACTCATATTAAGGCACCTGCAACCTATACTATCCTGAAAACCACTTTTAGAAACTCTGAACTTTTCTGTTTCTAGCATGATAGATTAAGCCATCTCGGTCTTAGAATGATGAGAAATATAATTACTAATTCTCAGAGACATAATGTCAATGTAAAGAGACATAATGTCAATGTAAAGAATTTTCGAATCAGAAAATTTTGTGTGCCCCGCATATGCCACCGGAAAACTGATTACTAGACCTTCTACTCTGAAAGTAAAGGATGAAATCTTGCATTCCTGGACCGTATCCAGAGAGATATTTGCGGTCCTATATAGCCTCTATTAGGGCCATTTAGGTACTTTATGGTGCTCATCGATGCTTCCTCGAAATGATCCCATGTATGCTTATTGTCTACGAAAAATCATATTTTTGCAAAGCTGATCTCATAGATAATTAAAATTAAGAATTATTTCTCGGATCATCATGTGAAGTCCATCAGAATGGACAACGTTGAAGAATTTACTTCAAAGGCATTTGATGATTATTGTATGGCAATAGGAATTACCGTTTAGTATTTCGTACCACATGTCTACACCCAGAATGGACTAGCAGATGCATTAACTAAAATAATTAAATTTATTGCCCGACCTCTCTTGCAGAATTGTAATTTACCAACTACATGTTGGGGACACGCGGTCCTACATGTAGCAACTCCCATCAATTTTGGACTGTTAGCATATAACATTCATTCACATATGCAACTAGCGCAATGGTCAACACCGAAAATCTCTCATCTACGAAAGTTTGGTTGCAAGGTTTATGTACCTATACCACCACCGTAGTGAACTGCAATGGGCCCTCTCCGAAAGTCTAGGATATACGTTGGTTATGAGACAACATCCATAATCAGGTATCTAGACCCCATGACTGGAGATTTGCATACAACCGCTTCGCTGACAGCTTATTTGATGATGATAGTTTTCCATCATTATGGGGAGGAAATCAACCCCTTGATGAAAAATATCGAGAAATAACATGGCAAGCCACGGGAATCCATGCACATGAGCCACACTAGTGAAGTAAATAGAGAAGTCCATAAGATAATTGATTTGCAAGCATTAACGAATCAACTGCCTGACCACTTTAGTGATTTGAAGAACGCGACCAAGTCGCATGTGTTTGCACGCAATGCGCCTATAGGGTTGAAATACCAAAGAAAATTGAAGGTATCCCTAATCCCGTCTAGAGGCCCCAGAATAAAAGGACGAGAACTCCGACCCCTCGAATCCAAAGTAACCGGGGACGCCTGAAGAAAAAGGATAAGAAGGACTTGACACAGCCGATCACCGAAATTCCCCAGAACCAGACGGAGAGCCAGTTGAGACCTGGCACCAATATGAAACATTCAGTAAAAGACATACCAGATTTGAATATTTCCACGGAGGGAGACATTGGCATGGATGTGTGCGCACACATCGGAACTGAAAAACTAAAGGGACTTGCCCCGCAATTGAAAGCAGCGGTGAGCAAGTAACAACATTAGAAGTATCGCCCATGAAGAAATAGCTATAAATTATGTGACCACGGGAGAATCTATGAATAGAACAACAGCCAATGTCGATATTTATTTTGCAAAGAAAATTGTCATAATCATCGATCTTGATCAATAGCATGCATCGCTTGCTGAATGTAAGAAAATACCAAATTGGGAAGATTGGAAGAAGGCAATAGAAGTAAAATTATTATCTCTAAATAAAAGAGAGATATTTAGGCCTATAAACCGCACGCCTCCCTATGTGCACCCCGTAGGGCATAAGTGGGTATTTGTTCGAAAGAGAAATAAAAATAATGAAGTTGTAAGACATAAAGCAAGACTTGTTGCGTAAGGTTTCACTCAACGACTAGAGTCGATTATGAAGAAACTTATTCCCCGGTCATGGGCGGAACTACCTTTAGATATTTAATCTCAATGGTAATAAACTTGAATTTAGAAATGAAATTGATAGATGTGGTAATTGCATACCTTTATAGAAACTTGGATTCAGACATTTATATGAAGGTACCTAAAGGTATCCATGTCCTGAACCAAGACATAGCAAATAGAAATATGTACAGTGTGCAACTCAGAAAGTCACTGTATGGACTGAAGCAATCAGCAAAATGTGGTATAATCACTTAAGCGACTTTCTCTGCAAGAAAGGCTACACGAACAATGAGGATTGTCTGTGTGTTTTTATACATCAATCTCAGGATGGATACTGTATAATTTCAGTATATGTAGATGATCTGAATATCATCGGGACCCTAGAAGATATTAAGAAAGCAAGCTCTTATCTGGAGTCGGAGTTCGAAATGAAAGATTTGGATAAAACCAAATATTGCCTAGGCTTGCAGCTTGAGCATACCCATGAAGAGATTTTAGTACATCAGTCAACTTACACTCAGAAAGTGTTAGAACGGTTTGGTTTTGAAAAGACATATCCTTCGAAAGTGCCGATGGTCGGGAGATCCTTGCAACAGGACAAGGACTCATACAGACCTAAAGAAGAGGGGGAGGAAATCCTGGCACCGGAATTACTGTACTTAAGTGCAATAGGAGCACTCATGTATTTAGCAAACTGTATTAGACTGGACATAGCATTTGCAGTGAACCTGCTAGCAAGGTATAGTGCAAAACCTACCAAAAGACATTGGCATGGAATAAAGGATATCTTCCGATACCTCCAAGGAAGCAAAGATCTTGGTTTGTTCTATAGAAAGAATCAAGACCTAACTATGATTGGCTATGCAGATGCCGGGTACTTGTCAAGCCCGCATACAGCCAAGTCGCAAACAGACTATGTATTCCTATGTGGTGGAACTGCAGTTTCATGGAAATCATCTAAGCAAAGTCTTGTATCTACTTCGACGAACCACTCGGAAATCATAGCACTATACGAGGCCTTGCGAGAATGTTCTTGGTTTTGGCGGATGATTCACCACATCCAGCAGTCATGTGGATTGAATACCGCACAAACCCACACTATTATCTATGAAAATAATGCATCTTATGCTGCACAAAGTGCAGATGGGTTATGTGAAGAGTCCTCTCATAAAACATATCAAACTCTAAGTTCTTCTATGCTCATGAATTACAAAAGATGAACAAAATTAAAGTACTGCATACTAAGTCATATAAAAATCTTACAGATTTATTCACTAAGTCACTTCCAGCATCTAGCTTTGAAAGATGCATACGTGGAATTGGAATGATGAGACTTAGAGAAGTGCAGAATTCAGGAGGAGAATCTTCACGAACTCTTTATTAAAATTTGATCACGAGGATCGAGTACCCAAAGAATAAATTCTAGAGATTAAATAAAATTAGGTGGATTGTACTCTTTTTCCCTACGAGTTTTCCTGAAGTTTCTCGTCTAAAATTTTTAATGAGTCAATTCATGCAACACAGCAGAACGTGTGTCATGTACTCTTTCTCTAAAAAATTTTGCACTGGGATTTTATAGAGTTTTGATGAGATATGAATATGACGGATAAGTGCCTAAGGGAATGTATTAAGAAACCGGGCCCAGGCCAAGCAGTTCTGACCCATGATGAACTCTTTATTCTTCCAGTAGACTATATAAAAGAGGAACTTTCAACTATTGTAACATAGTTTTCAAAAGAGTAATAAAGAGATGCTAGAAATTCTCTCATATCTCTGTTTCGATCTATTATTTTATTCTTGTATTCTTATAACATACTTATAATTCTGAATTTATCTACAAAATAATCAATCGGACTAAACTCACAAACTACCGTTCCTCAACCCTCACCTCGCCTCTCCTCTTGCTGTTTTACTGGCTTTTGACGTGTCTCTCTCGACCAACGGTAGCCAGCGGGCAATGCCCAAAACGTGGGCGTCTTGTTATCCCGGACGCATTCTTACTGGACGACACCAGCAGCCTCGGCGCCGAAGGGGCTTGTCTCCGTGACGCCTGTTCTAGTTTATATTTACGATTACTGGTTTACAGCTCAGCACTTACATGAAATCAGCAAACGAGAATAAAATATTACGAACTACTCAGGCATATAAACGAGGCATACAACGTAAATTGGTGACCAAACACGATTTAAATGATCACGCAAAACTTCTTCTGTTCTCTCGACTAATCACAAACAGCACAAGCTATGGTCACACAATGGTAGTACTCTTTGAGACGCGGACAGTAGATGTACAGGGCTACTCACATACTGCTCGCCGTCTTTCGAATGCCAGAAACAACAAATAACTATACCAGTATGGAAAAATTACAGTGGGACGAATGCATCAGCATACAAAAAATTGGCACACCGCTAAAAGAACTGAATCCAAAATATTTTATACAGCAGAAACACTGGGTGGAGGTGGTGGCGATGCCTCTGTTGAAGGTGGCTTATCCGCCGACTCTGGTGCCTCGGTAGAAGGTGCAGCATTTGTGACTTCACCGGGAGTAACAGCAGGTGCATCAGTGGCACTGGAATCAGCTGCTGGAGCCGGGGTAGCAGTAGCAGCAGCAGCAGCATCAGCACTACTCGCTGGGTCTGTAACCGGAGCTGCTGGAGCTTCCGCATTACCAGGGACTGCTGTAGCTTCTGCATTGCTTGTAGCTGCTGTAGCTTCTGTATTGCTTGGAGCCGCTGTAGCCTCTGCATTGTCGGGAGCCGCTATAACCTCTGATGGCTTTTCCTTATCGGTGCTCTGTGCTGGAGCAGGAACCCCTTGAGCCATGGGAGCACCTATAGCTGCATTTGGGGTCTGTGCCGCATTAGGTAGGCCAGGTTTTGCAACAAGCTTTTTAATAACAATGGGAGGTGCGGATAGAGGCGGCATCCCAGGAGGAAGTATTTCCATTGGTGACCTTTTCTCAGTTTCTCCCAAACTGGTAAGCTTTGGATCCTCGAGAGAAGCCAAGAACGCTGCAGCAGCATCAGTTTTTACAGTTGGTGTGTGATCCAGCTCCTTTTGTAGCATCTTGTTCCATGTTATGACCAAGTTCCTTAATGATGGACGACCATGGGCCTGAAAAGTAGATCTTGTATGAATTCGACAATCATACTCATTCTAGATCATTCAGCCAAATAAAAAAAAACTGATGTCTTCTTTAGGAAAACAGCAATGGAGCAGAATGGATAGACAAGAAAACGCCTCAAGTTTCATTATACGAATCGTAATGGTTGGCTTATCTCATGAATTAGGATTGGACGATGCATGAAAGAATTGAATTCAATATATAACTTACTTGAGCATGTAAAACAGCCTCAGCCAACATTCCTGTGTCTTGCCATGCTTTTTCCATGAGTGCATTATCTCCCAGAACTGCGGCAGCAAATGCTGCTTCACGCCCATGGCCAGCTGCGATCAAATTGGTTACCAAACCCTGGGAAAGCGCACAGGTATTAGTGATTGTTCCTAAAAAAATACTGGAATTTCCATCAAAAAGAAATTTCTGGCAATTCACAAATCAACAATGCATTATATTTCTAACATGTGCACAATTCGGCTCACTAAAGCATTTCACAAACATGTAGGAGGCTAAGAGCCATACGACCTAAATAAGCCTAAGCTCATGCTCCTATATGCACATTTTGCTGATTGTACCACCATGCACTAGGTCCCTCTTTTCTAACAAGCCAGAAAACAGTATTAACTATTAACTATAACATATCAGAGTTTTGGATGTCTGAAACTGGCCCTAAACTGGACCCGGTTGATTACTTGTCTTTACTGGTCCAGTTTCTTGGTTTTTTTAGGTTTTCTAATCCTAATATTTAGATCATATCTAAGCAGCAGTACATAATTGCCACCTAAACCACCCTTTTTCCTAAAAAAGGACAGACAGGTTTGACCAAAACTGGCATAACCAAACCCTGCATCATTCTACCAGTCATGACAAGCTTACTAACAGCCTGCTTACAAAATACTTTATCAAAACACGAGCTTGGTATCAGCAAAGACATTAGCATAATTCATAGAACATAACTTAGGAGACGTATTAGGGCAGTATGTCAAACTGAATTGGCTGTTCGATAGAAGCTTTCACCATCATCAAAGGAATGGAACGGTGCAACATAGAAACAGATTTATTTCCATGAGGCAATATTTAGAGCAAAAGGAGTAAGATTAAGTCTCCCAGTTTTTACAATAAAATTAAAATGAATTATGCTTGTCACAGGCTAATCAACCAAAGAATGTAGACCAACAACAGAAAAGGAAACATAAGGTTTATCATGCATGCATGCATGAACAATGTGTCTTGCTATATTCCATAAAAATATGCTGGAAAAGGTTACCAATAATAGACCATGTGGTGTATGGTGTAACTCTATAATCATGAGTCATGACACTTTTGCAACCCATTTTGGATGATTTTGGGAATCCAAGTTTGTTATCAACAAGCACCATTATGGGTGAGACACAAGTTCTTCATGGTAAATTATTATCATAAATTTTGGTCAAAGGAACATACCGACAGTCTAGTAAGCTCCCCATGGTTTGCAAGACGGAGTGCCAAGCCTCGTAGCATTTGTCCATGCAGAGCTCCCTTTACAGAAGCTGCAGCGGCTAATCTCTTTAGAACTTCACGAGCAATGTCAGCCTGCCCGGTGGCATCGGCAGCATCAATAAGGTCGAAAAACTCCTTGACAAATTTCACTATTCCCTGAACAGCATCTGCAAGGCTTTCTTGCTTAGCCTGCTTAGCTACAGCTAAATTAAGAATCTGTGTAACATCGGTAGCAGTAGTTTCTTGTCCCACATCTCGGCTATTGCTCATTGTCAACAAACATGCAAGTGCTCTTTTCAAGTCATTGCTCTGCATTGCGAGATCAAACTCCAACCTGGGGAATATCAGCACAAATTTAAACTCATGAAAAAAATATGTATCAATCTATTTATCTATCAATATCAATCGGTATACTTACTTTGAGGATACAATTAAATAGAAACACATGAATGTGATGTAATACTATAATGATATCTACCGACAGAATAACTCAGACAGTAAAATTTCTCACCTCTTAGATATTCCAGGTAAATGAAGTGCTTCAGTAGCATAGCCCATTCCCAGCATAAACTGAGCCAGGTCATCATGGTGTTCTCGGCCAAGTCTAGTAGCCCTGCATGATTGGTTTTTAAGTCATTACTCTTCCTGCTTCTTAAAGTCAACAAGATGCAATGCTCTAAAGCATAAAGATATACCATTTCACGGCACTAACTGGATCTCCATATGCTGCAAGGCACCTACATCTTATACCAGGATGGCTGAGAGACAAGGCATGTGCACACATATACCTTCGAAAAATGCGGTAAGAGTGTCAGAATTACATCCAAATGAGCATTTCAAATATAACCACACAAAAAAGTAACAACATAATTTTATTTGAGTAAACTTTATCCCACCAGAACCTTTCTTGAGCATGATTGAACTTCTCTTGCTCTCTTAAGAAAGAGATGAGATATTTATAGGGATACTAGAAATTACCTGTCAACAAGCCAGAGAACTCCATCTCTGACACCAACCACGACAAGTGGTCCAATAGGCCGTTTCTGCTCAGGAGGGAAGCGGGTTACTGCAACAGATACCCCTCCCCCAGCAACAGCAACTTCAGCATATCTTCTATCATCCAATTCTTTCTGAAATACTGAATCCTCCCCATCTAATTTGGATTGCTTTGGCACTACAAACGGTGGTATAGATGGAGCATGCTGAAAGGAGGCTAAACGAACAACCTGGAAAGTGACAAAGTTACCTTATCTTGTCCTAAATGAGATAAATATCACACACAATATTCAATATATCACTGAACTGACAATTTCCATAAACAAGTGACTAAACATAAAAATAAAATTACCAGGCTGATTGGCATTGCAGCCCATTAATCATTAATGAAAATATTTTACCACATTAACTACATGTGTAGTGAAGTTACCACTCAGATGTGAAAAACCAGGTTACACCTGATCCTTTTTTGAAAAACAGGCTTGCATTCACAGAAGATTCAACAATAACTTGTGGCTGTGGAGAACTATGGTCCTTTTCTTTTGCAAGGTGACAATGAAAGTCCAGGGCTCCAGAATACATACTTGTGAGTTGTGACAATAAAAGGACAACCGTTTCAACTTTAATGCTAAGCAAACAGCCTCCTTAGGATGTCACAAATAATGAATAAATAATAATGGTGTTCATTAAACAAACCCAAATAGAATACCACAAAATATTAGCTATTATATAACATAAGTACAAAGAGGAAACCCATTCATCCATAAAGAGAAGTAGCAAACACAGGAAAGTACATCCCAATTATGTAGATTAAGAAATTTTATATTATTAAAACTGGCTTCCAATAACAGTTAATGAAACACAGAAGACAATAATATAATAAAGTAGAAAAGGAGTACTAAAATCGCACCTGCAACATTGGAGGTCTTAATAGTATTGTTTCACTTGCGGTAACCTGGGCACCTTCCACTGTGATAAGAGCCAAATCCCCATGCTCTGCAGCTGCCCGACTCTGTGCTTCTCTTGCTTTCATTTCTTCTTTCCTCTTTTTTGTCTCAATATCAATGGCCGCGACTCCAGCATCAACAAAAACACACCTGGAAAATATTGTTTGCGAGTTCAAGAGATAGAAGGATGTTCCAACTTCCAAGTGCTATCGAAACTTCAAAACATTAGCACAACTAAAATCCTATAAGAAAACCTGTTCAGGAAATAAATAATAACATTCCAATAAGAATTCATAAAAAAATTATCTGCCTGCTCAATATCCTTGCGCTATCACTTTCTGTACCATTGAATGCATTTTAAAAATTAACATATGAAAATGGTTTTTGGAAAAAGAAATATCCTTTCGTTATGAACTGTTTATTGGATAATGTAATTTTTACTCATAAGCTTCCTATGGAATCCTCCTATTTTTATTTACCATCTTATTATTAACAGCCTAAAGCTTCAAACAGACTCAACATAGGAACACAAGATAATGACAACATGGGGAGGGGGCACCCACAAAAAAAAAGTACTGAAATAAGTAACTGTACAAAAAAGAGGTATAGCTTACTCGATGGTTGTTGGTGTAGCCACAAACAACTGTCTACGATGCCAAACAGCACCAGTGGCAAAGGGAATTGATACATCTCCAAGATACCTAAATTGGGGTCGCAAGGAAGAAATTACAATATACTGCTGATAAGCAAATGCACAATACTCAACAGTTTGGTCCCACACGGTCCACTCAGGTTGTGCAAGTAGGCCGCTTACAGGCTGATAGGTCTCCCAGCTGCACCAATCAAATGTAGTTAAGTAAGCAGTTTTAAGAGTAACATAGACATCAGCTGCAAATATCAATGGGTATACGAAAGAAAAACTTTAGCTATGAACCACTTAAGGCTCTGTTTGGTACAGCTTCCACTCTCAGCTTCTCAATCGATTCTCGTGGAGCCGTACCGAACACCCTTATTCTCAAAACCACTAGATTCTGCTTCTCGCGAGGAGCTGTCTCGAAAATGAACTAGCAACGAGATTCGTGAGAATCCAACCTTCAGAAACGAAAATACCCTTTGAAGTTGAAGGTTTTTACCCGTAAATACCACTTAGTTACACAAATACAATTGAAGTATTACACCCAAGGGTGACATGGTCTATTTGCCTCTAATCCTCCCTCATATGGTTTTTAGAGCCAACCTACCAGCCAAACGATTTCAACAGACAACTCAGATTATCAGAGAAGTGGATTCTTCATAGAATCAGGAGCAGAATCTGAAAAATGAGAATCTGAGTGTACCAAACAGGGCCTAAGTAATAATGATAGTACGACAATCATGTTGTATCAGCCAACAAATAAATTCTCTGGATATTCGGAAAACATGAAATTCTCAAATGAAGTATCTCAAAAGTAACAAGTGCATCTATACCTGTATAACTGGAAATTTTGAGGAGGCCCTTCTTTGGAGGAAAATGGATCATCCGAAGCAAAAGATGATCCGCTTCCTCCAAAGCCTGATAGGGGCATTGATTGAACAGTTGATATAGCTGTTGCCGTCACAGGACTGATTCTACGAGATGTTCGGTATGTGACACCAAGCAAAGCGCCACCATGCAAGCCAATGACCTGCAAGATCACAACCATAATTTTCTAGAAAGCCCGAAACACTAGCATGCGAAGAACAGCACGCTAAACTAAAGAGATAACATCGCATTGTCGAATGGCCAGAAAATTAAGGTTATTTTTCACTTGTCAACAAAGGATATCTGCTCAAAGTTGAAAGCAAGAACACCTAAGTGGGTGAACACATAATTTGTAATTGCATACCACCTTATGTTTCAACAATAATGATATACAGCACAAGCATGAAAGCACAGCCAGTGCATTTTCCAAATGATGCCAACACAACAAACTGACAAAGTGAATTCATGTAAAAATAAAATAAAATTCCATACAGTATCAACAAATACTCAGTATGTTATCTTACAATTCGCCTAAATAAATTTCAGTACATTTAAGCAAGCATATTAAAAAATAAATGAACTGATAATCCTAATCAGAAATCAATCACACATTGTAATTTGGATGATAGAGATCATAAACATTAGCTGAACTATAAACTTTTACACTCAGAAAGACAGAAGAAAACAATTTTATATTAAATACTAACGAAATTAAAGCTCAGTTATGCCCAGAAACATGAGCAGCACCGTGTCCAAAAAATGTGGCCAGGTCTGTGTTTGAACAATGTCTGAAATGTAAATGAACTTCTTAAGCTGGAAATTTCCAACACAGCTCCAACATGTCTAAGAAGCCGTGCCAATGTCCAGCATGTATCAGGTACCGTATGATGATTTTCTAAAAGTGATGGTGCTTTATATTTCCACAAAGCAACCAGAAACAGAAATTTAATTACTGCCTTTCTACAGTCAAGACTCAGCTGAAGCAAAAAAAAAAACAAAACAGAAATGATGATTACCAACCGGCTCACTACGGCCATCAATGGATCTCTGCAAAACATGTGCTGTTCCATCATCTAATAAGATGCGCACTTGTACTGTGGCTGCAGAAGCAGCACTAGCTGCTGCAGCTGCTGCTTGAGCTGCAGCAGCTGCTGCTTCTTTTGCTTTTTTAGAACCACCTTTCACAATAAGTGGCATCCTTGGAGGCAATGAACTCTCCACCAAAGCATATCTGTCACGACAGGTGTCCCAGGCAAAGAGCTTCCCTGTACCTGAATCAACAACTGACCAATCACTTGCTTTGTACACAGCAAAAGAAGGAATGTCTGGCCATACAATTGCAACATACCTGCAAAGAAATCAAAACCTTTGTTTTTTAGAAAAATCATTTGAAATCATAATATATATCTAAGAAGCAAATAAATATAGCCTACATGTACAGAGCACTACAGTGGTACACGCAAAATAGATTAAACACCTGAAAGGCCGAAACATTGACTTGTAAACTGACAGATTGCAACGAAACAACTCACATTACTCACAACACAAAACAGCAAAACAACTACCATGTAATACTAAAAAACACACTCAATAATGCAACAATATCTAGAATGAAGACTAGAACCAATTCAGCTAGGGTCAATGTATAATGTAGCCACCATGAGATTCTTGAAATAAGACAAACCAAGTACAGGATTGTCTGTATCTTTTGCACGGTAGTCAAGTGCTAGACGATAAGATGGCATAAATAGTCACTTACTTTCCAGAGCTGCTAACTGAAAGGATCGAATAGGAATCGTGGGGAGCAGGTGTGCTAATATGTTTCTTGGTGTGCTTCACTATCAGCTGTTCTATAGATTCATTCCTTGATCTTCCTGTTTCAGATGTGACACCGGCATTTCCGAGGGATGGATTTGCAGTGTTTGATAATTGGAAATTCAGCAAGTTCAGTTCTCTTTCAACAATGTAAACAGCAGAATGTTCCTTGCTTTCTGTCGGCGTTGGTAGAGGAGCAACAGCTGGAAGTGCTCTTGGATCAAACTCGCTTAAAATAATACCAATATTAGTTCCAGTAGCAACAAGATGTGGTTGTAAGGGATGTGCCACCATGCAATAAACCTAGAATAGTCACAACATTCAGTCCATGGTTAGCATGCTTGACGAAAATGCATTACAGTGGCTTTATCTTTATATGAAAATCAGTATTTCCTCAGCAACAGTGAGTACTGGGAACTGAAAGGGAAAAAAGGACATTAAGAACATTCGATGATAAAATTTCCTTTCACAGATATGTGATAATTCTCTTTCCATTTTCAAGTGCAGAATGATGTGGTATACAGCCTTACAAACTGCATCAGCCAGCAAGCAATTCCAGAGACACATTTAAGCTTTGCAGTTACTAAGATCTTCTGCTCTTGCAATTGCTGAGATGAGTCAGATGGGAAAGTGAATTGATTTAACACTTATATATTAAAAGACAAACAACATTAACCAATGTGACCAGTGCTTGTTGAGTGCTTACACAGTGGTTGTATCTAAGCAATTGTAAATTAGTAATGCTGCAAGCCAACATCCAATAATCAACAGTCTATATCAAAGTTACTGGGTACAGTTTACAGAAGCAGCCCAATGATGAATTTCCAGATTTCTGTTAGGCACCAAATTTTGTGTTTTCCAAGTGGACAGTTCTTCTATTCAGTAAACAAACTTCAATTTGATGAATACAGAGATGTTAACGTGTATACTGACATGCTGGTTACGTCCAGCTGATACCAACACCTAAGAGAGTTAACCTGGTTTGGTATGGCTCGTTTCCCAAGGTTATATGCAATTCTAATGCAACTGAACTAGCCATGTGGGACAAAACCCACCACTATCAACTTAAACTTGGGCTAAATGGGCCAGAGTATTACATGTATATCCTAAAAGATCAAGTTAATTGTTTGCAAAATATTTAGGTGTCTTGGAACAAACACAACTTTGGAAATGGTATTTCAGATATATGCATGTTCCACACAATATCAGTAGTGAGATTTTTCTTCCAAAAGTGCAGCAATCAATCCCTTCAAGTATGGAAACATTGAAAAAATCATCATGCTGTGCACATGAACAAGCCCTAGAGCACCTCAGTTACTAAACCACAGAGAAAACCGAATAAGAATAATCCACATATACACAATATGGTAGAATCATCAGATAAGACACAATAGCTTAACAGCATATAACTCAAAATATCAATGTGGAAATGACAAAAAAAAAAAATCTATTAAAGGAATAAGACCAGAAGCATACCCTCAGTTTCTTATGCTGTGCAAGGACTTGTGGAGGAACAAGTGAGGACAATTCACAGAGCGGTCTTGTTAAAGCAGAATAAGTCGGATGTTCTATGGCCCTGTAATAGTACAGAATGCAAAATAGTGCAGATAAACCATTATTATCATCACTACAGAATATCTGTAATTTAATATTTCTTTCCAAACAAAGAAAAAATATACCAAATATGGGAATCCTTGACACAAGCCAGAATATCAAGGTTTGGTGCACGAGGATGGCACCACGATGCGACACTATGACAAGGAAGTTTAGGTACCGGTTTAATGCGTCTTATTTCCTGCACATCAAATATGCTACTGTATAAGCTCTTCCTAAAATAATCACAGATACAATTTCATGGAAATACTGAATATGCATACCTTGAATGTAACGGTATCCCATATGGCTAAAGTTTTATCAGCCCCTATTGTAATGAGTTGTGGAGCACTTCCCATTACCCTTGAAAGTTCAACCGCAACCACACCTCCATCATGAGCCTTGAGAAAGACACCCACCCAAAGAAAAGAAACCAGTATCAACTAACCCACGTGCTAAACTGCTAACTAATGTCCTTAAAAAAATTGCTAACTAATGTTATTTACATGCTTTATCTAAATATTCTGCCATTTTTGAAGAAGCAGAAACAAATGAATGTGTGAAACATGCTACCTTCAAACTAATCTTAGGTACAAGCTCACGAGAGTCATGGATATGATCAGCACTCCACAATATCAGTAGACCATCACTGCCACCAGAAACTAAATGTACCTGAAGCCACATGTACTTATTGATAAGGTAAGATATAACAGTAACATGCGGAAAATGAAAATGCAACTGAAACTACCAACAACAAAATATCATATAAGTACAACAGGTTCAGACATCACAAACACATCACATATGGGCACAAAAGGTGAAAAAATGTAGTTTGATCACCAAACACAAGCAACCAAAACCTACCAAAAAAACACAGTTAAGCGATCATTTACCTCGCCAGCTGCAGACATGAATGCCATTAAGCAAGATATAGCTCCTTTATGTCCACCTGTATACCTTCGCACAAGCTACAAACACCAAACTGCTAGCTTTAATAATTAATATGCAGTAATGAAGAAACAGGAGGGAGTAGAATATGTTTAACCTTCCATGTCATCATTGAAAGAACTCTTATCACGCCATCAGATGCTCCAAAAGCAACAAGAGGGGCATCACTAGAGGATGACCTAGAGAGGAATTCCATACTGCAAAAGCACAAGCATGATATAAGTCAACATCCAGCACTAATCTAAAGTTTCAAATTACTTGCTGTGTTACAGATGTATGTTGCATTGGCTACAAAATAAGCTAGTTACACCATACAAACAAAAAAGGGGCCAACTGGATCAACTCGTTTGTTGTTCTTAATCTTGTATTGGTGGTAATTGATTCATTTTCTCACATATTACTGTAAGGTCAAAATGTAGAAGGAAATGCAGCAGCAGCAGCAGCACCAATAACAAGTGCATAACCATAAGTTTCATCAACATGTTTGAAACAGAAATGGCATAGACAATAAAACAGCATAGATAAAATATCATGAAAGATCATGGAGAGCAACGGAGCCATTCATTCATGAATGCTACATTTCAGCCCAGTCCAAGTCCAGGTTGTAGTTGACAGAATAATGCTCTAATTTCTGAAACTACACCAAATGCAGATGTATATATGTTAATACCACCAAAAACACTTGCAAATAGGATTTAGGAGCAAGTATGCTGTGGCTATGTTAAACTAAGAACATGATGCCTGCCTAGAATGTTCACTATTCCCAAAAACCATTTAAGATCCAGGAATACTCAGCTGCCAGAAATGGTTCCCAGCCAGGAAAGGTTTTAACACTGATCCCCCAATCAACTCTTAACCATGGTTGTTAAAGCATCGCTTCTTAGGTGGTAAGGCGGTCAGGGAGGCATCGCCATAGACCCGCCTCGCCAATCCTGGCTATGGCGTCCGCCTCACGGCCGAGGTGTCCCCATGGCGTCGGGGACGGCTGAGGCGGGTGCCAGAAGAAGGCTTGAGCACAATAGAGAGGAACCAGCGGGAAAAAACACGAAGAGCACGTGGAGCCTGGACGCGTGAACCCTAGCGCGCAAGGTTCTAAAAATCGGTAACAAGTACTCGACAGGTCACCCCACCTAGTAGTGATTATAAGGCATAACCGGCCCGATTATGCGGTATAACCGGCTAACAGGTAGGCCACCCGTTACTTGCATATGGCCGAGTATACGGTCTAGTAGACCTATTTTTAGAACACTGCTAGCGCGTAGCACCGCCACCGTCCCCAACACACCGGCCATCTGTTGTTGCTGTTGTGACACCGTCCCCGTCGCAGCACCTCCATCCCCGTCGCGGCATCACCCTCCAAATCCAGGAACTCCTTCCCCTCTTCCCCCTCCCGGCCGCCACTATCCCCGCCGCCTCCCCTTCCCAACCTCCACTTCCCTGGCGCCTCCCCCTCCTCCTCTATTCCTCCCGGCCTCCCCCCGCCGGCCGCTCGACCACACCGCCACCATCGCCACTAGACCTTGGTCACCATAGCGGTTGCCATCTCCGTCATGGTCACTGTTGCTATGGGGGTCTTCGATGAGGAGCAAGGAGGCGGCGGTGGGAGATAGAGGCGGACACAGGCGGCGGGGTGGGAGAATTTGAAGCTGGGAGGAGGCGGCTGGGTGGGTGGGAGAGTTAGGGTAGAGAGTGAGCCACGTGAGGGATAAGAACGGGCTGGTTGGACTGGCCCATGGTCTGATCTGCCTTTTTTTTATTTGAGTTGGAATTTTATGTGGCTACATGTTCAGTGCTTGCAAGTCTGGATAAGCCTAAGAGGATGTTGCACTGTTAAATGCTAGATGCTACTGTTCTAGCTGCTGAATGGGCTGAAGAACCGGCAACATCAAGGTATGCATGTGCTACTAATTGTTGATTTAATTTGCGGCCATACTAGGTTGGAATATGTGTATGGCGTAGCCTCACCGCGCGCCTTAAGCGCTTTGGCCGTAAGAAGGTAGTGAGTCGCCTCGCCACGCCTTATCGCTTTAATAACCTTCTTCTTAACAAAAATGGAGGGTTTTTTTATGTATTTTAGCCAAAAAAAAATACAGAACCCCCAAAACCCACAACCCTCCAGGGAAAAAAAACCTTGAGAATTGGTTGCATTAAGAGAACAATGTTATGGTCTAACTAGAATCAGCGTGCCTTAGCATAACCCAGTGAAATCACCAGCTAGTTTACCTAATCCTGGTTCTCAATGGGAGAATACTGCTCACGATCATTCAGTGTCAATCCACTTAGGTGGATTCACAAGTAAATAAATGTTGTAATGTTGGACATAGCATAGCCTATAGGGCTATAGGCCTTAAACGATGTAGGAGAAGCATCGCACAAGTAGAATGGTTTTGCTTATTTTGCTCCCTACATCACCTACCCAAAATGTTTGTTAAAGAAATTTAAATCTGCCATGCAGAATTCATTTAGGCTCATCAAAGAAATGCATATAGCCATAAGCATGGGTAATCAGCAAAGTAACCATACCATAGAAGTGACTTGTTGTCAAGCTCTTGCTTAGGAACATCACGGCCTCGCATAGTCACCAAATCCAAAAATATCACTTTGTTCTCACAGCAAATGACAACAAAATGCCTTCCTCTTGTAGATGGTGCAGGTGCACTGAAAGCAGACGATTGTTGATTGACTGCGGTTGGAGCCTCAGCAGCAGCAGAGCAATTGCGCCAATGTTGCCAAAAGCGAACATCATCATCATAAAAGGAAACCTGCTTTACACTTGGAGAAGAACAGTTGGGCAATAGGGAGTCAGGTAAAGATATCAAGCAAAAGGTCATGGGAAAGGGACAAAACACTCAAATCCATACCTTCCCCCTCGGATGGCCTCAGTGGGCTTTCCTTTTGAATCTGCACAAAATTTTGCAAAGGTTAGAGTAAGCCAAAAGTATATATCTTATATAGTATATTACTTTTGCATGCCCATCTTGAAAAAGAGAATGCAAAAACGAAGCTAAAAACCAAACACCATAGATAGGAAAGTTGAGAGGAATGATATGAAAACAGAAAACAGACTATAGTTGATAGTTGTTAAAACAACATTACAGCTAACTTCACCGGGGATTTAAATGTGTGCTGCACACCTCGGAGTTAGTTTGCAAATTACTTTACCCCGGGCGTGCTTTGTAAAGATGAATGCATGAGAAGAAAACTGCTTATTTAATTTGTAGTTTGTACCCATGAGATAGACATGATGAATTCTGCCCAAATCCTGACAATTAGTGAAAAAAAACAGATATTTCAACAATCTAAGCATCCATACATCACGGATCAACAACACGAGCTAAGCTGCAAATCTAACATTACCACTGTAGTCCTACAAAAAAACCATATGGCATGCCCAACCAATCACAACCAGAATTACTGCACCACACACCAGTTTCTCCCTCGGCGAGCTTCTCAAGCTTCACGCCAACCAACCGCCGCTCGTCGACGCCACCCGCCTTCAGCTCATAGATCACCTAACAAGTTCCAAGGCACGTCGTGATCAAATGGGGGTCGAGAACTCGAGGCGAGCCCAATCCGAGCGGGATCTCTCGCAGCGAGTGAGTGGTACCTGGCGGTGCTCCCAATCCCAGACTGAGACGCGGTCGTTGGCGTCGGCGGTGACGAGCCAAGGGTGGGTGGGGTGGAGCTGGATCTTCACCACCTTGTCGCTCGTCGGCCGGAACGCCCTGAGGCGGAGCATCTCGCCACGGCCGCCGCGTGCGGCGGCGACGTCGTCGCGGGCGAGGGGTGGGCGCGGGCGCGAGGAGAGATCTGGAGATCTGGGTGGGCGGGGAGCAGGGGGCGCAGTGACGTGGGAGCTCGCGGGGGTCGGGTGGGAGGTCAGGGAGATCTGAGTCGGGAACTCGGAACGATGAGAGAAAGGACAGAAAGGTAGAAGCGTAAGGTGAGCTGTGCGAATGGGCTAGCATTGGGCCTTTTCGGCGGGCTTGTTATACTATTGGGCCTCGTGTGTAAGAGTTTACTCGAGCTATCAATGGGCTTTCGTTGGCCACTATGTTTCGGCCGAAACTAGGTTATACAAAAAAATGAAAATGGGTTTCGGCCCAAACTAGGCTTTCAGACCCAATGGGTTCCCTCAGTGTTGGGCCCAAATGCCAGCTTGTAAGTTTTGAATTAATCTTTCATTTTGCTCAGATCATCTTGGAAGATTACTGATCAGATATCGTAAGTTGGTTGAGGACCATGAGGTCATTCACTGCTGCTAATTTCGATATATTTGTCACCAACTTCGCCACACTGCTAGCTCCACTCAAACAACGAAAAGGTGAAGCCAGGCCAGCCACCACCAAAACAACCGATATTATACCAAATCGATTAGACTTGAACTATGTACAAGATGGGTAGCCCATCAACTCAACACATGACACATACTACTCCTACTTGAACTATGTACAAGATGGGTAGCCCATCAACTCAACACATGACACATACTACTCCTACGTGCTGTCAGTGATCGAAAATTGCCTTCCATCACCTGGTAATGTTGCGAGAAAGCGGTGTAGTTAGGAGACAATCGTTAATGGTAAAGAGTGACTTGTACCAGGTACCTTGTTGGATGCTGCCAAATGCCGTGCACCAGACGGCCCCTGTCCTTTCTGTTATTGACCTGAATAATTAGGCGTGAAGGATACGTTACACTAGACACAAATCGTCATCATTACTGGCTATTTAGTACCAGCACAAGATCATATCCACAGTATCGTGGAGCATTAACTATGCGATGGCGAGCGGTGACCTAAGGTGTCATCTGTTTGGAGCATCGATCATGCGCAAGCAGCTAGCTGCTACCTTACGATCTTTGTCTAATCTCCTCCGATAATCCCGCGCGATCGATCGAGCAGGCCCCTCTCCCTGCTCATTAACGAAGGCAAACAAATTAACGACGTGCGATACGTCGTCCCCCCATGTTTTTATTTTTGAGTAGATAAGGAGCATCTTTCACGATAACAAACACGGCCAACGCTAGATACGAATAGCGACTGGCGAGAGATCGAGTTGGTTGATAAGATCACCAAATCCCAAACGGAGCTATGCAACCCCTCAATCTATCAACTATAGGCCATTTAAAGTTACGGAAATTTGATTTGCTCCGCTAAAGTCAGAGAGAGCTGCCACGCATGTGTGTCGTGTGGACACCACATGAATTGTTCTTTCGATCGTTATATATTCACGAATGCACGAATGGCAATGCAAGAGAGTATATATATATGCATACTCGGTGCATATGCATGCTGACCAACGCCGAGCACCAACGCGATCTAGTTAAGTCATGGTTAGAACCACGTGCAGTGTCTTCTCTTGTTAACCACGTACGGCATCCAGTTAACCCATTCACCAATTAGGCAGCTTTATATATGGTCTCAATTTGCGACACCAGCGTACGTAGCGCTATAGTGCCATTTGGCAAGCGACGTCAAGTCATCAAGCAAATGAGAGAGAGAGAGAGAGACGGTCGTTAATATCTTCACCGGCAGCGCGCGGTGCCCTACCCGGCTACTTGCGCCCGATACGGCAGCAGTGGCAGTGGTGCCTGGTGGACTTTCATGCGGTGATTTTTTGCCATCCGAATCAGAGTCACATGCACTGTCGGGGGAGCGCACATCTAGTGGAGTCCCTGGGCGAATGCAGCGTCACGTGCCCCTCCTCAGTGCCCCTTCAGCTCAGTTCAGTACCACTCGCCTCACCTCACCTCACCGTCACATCAGCCGAGGACACCACACCAGCACGAGATATCTCATTATGCGGCCACCCACACACCCCTCTCTGTCTCTCTCTCTCTCTCTCCGTGTCGAGTCTGAGAGGGCCAAGCCGTGGCAACGGGGCCTGGCAGGGAGGGAGGATAGGACGACGTGACCATACGTACGCATGTGGAGGATAGCGGCGGCTAGGCGGTGTGTCCCGGTTAAGCGCGGCGTGCGCGCGTCAGCGAATCCGCCGCCGCCGCGTTGGCACGCCGGTCGGGGGCAGAAAGGGCAAGGTAACCGCCGGCCCGACGGCATCCAGCCATCCAGGGAAGGTAGTATCTTTTGGCTGGGGCCCTCGTCAGGTGGTGGTTGCGCGTCTGGGGGGCCGCGTTATCCTGATCCCTTGTCGATGCCGCGGTTTCGTGCTCCCCGCCTGCATGGCTGGCTGCTTGTCGAGCGCTGCGTGCGTGCGTGCGTGCGTGCGATACAAGAAGAAGAAGTTTCAGCGCTGTTGCTTGGGCAAATTCTTGGAAAAAAAGGGACCTCACAGTTCACAAGACACAAACACAAGCTCCACACACTAACAAAATAGGATGGTTTTCGTTTATTCTGCTTTGAGCTAATTAACCTTCGCTAACTACAAAAATAAACTATAGAAGACGCCTTATAGAACCGTATGTGAATGTTCAGAACCGTCTCCGTATAATAGATGGTTCGTAATAAGAACCGTCTGTGATATGTCGGCATTATAAATACCTGGTCTCGACAGACCCCCCTGTCCATTCCCATTTGAGCCGCCGCCCCTGCTGCCTCCTCCCCATTACGCCACCCCGGCTGCCTCCTCCCCCCACTGCGCCACCTTAGAGAGGAGAAGGAAGGGAAGGAAGGAGGCATGGAGGAAAAAGGAAAGGAGGAAGCTAAAGAGAGGAGGAAGAAAGTGTGGAGGATCTTGCGGGATATTAAATTGAGATATTCGTCGTGAGCTCTGAGGGTAACGATCTGTAACCCTTTATATTTGCTCTAAGTTAATCACTAATAAATTTTAGTATGTTTGGTTAATAGGAAGATTACTTGTTGTTTATTAATATAATTTAATACTAATTTGTTACGTATGTAGTGTAGATAGACCGAAACTAGAGGTACATTAAGAACCATGTGAGTGAAGTATTCATTAATAGCGTGTTTGCTTTTAGAAGAGCCGTCGAGCAGGATATGTTGAAGAAGGAGACAAAATTTATGTATTATCCATGCATTGATTGCGGTAATACAATCAGGCGTAGATCAAAACTCACTTGATTCGATGGGGTTTCAAAAAAAGGGTATACATGTTGGACCAGTCACGGTGAAGAGCAGATTATACAGGAGGTTAATAATGACGACATCGTCGAGGATGTCAACAACATGCCAAGGAAGTTAATAATGACGACATCCACCGAGAACTGTCTATGATACGTAGATATCACAGACTGTTCTATTTACAAACCGTCTGTGATAACGGCCCTTCACAAACGGTTTTTGGTTGAAACCGCTTGTGATAGTGGCTCTTCACAGACGGCTTCAACTAAAAACCGTATGTGTTGATCTTTATCACAAAACCGTCTGTGATAACCAACTGTTATCACAGATATAAAAATTCAGACAGTTCAAAAACCGTCTGTGATGACGACTCTGAACCGTCTGTGGCGTACTTTTGTGTAGTAGTGCTTGCATAAGCCTGTAGCACTCAAACCTCTCTCGATCGTATCTCATTAATCTGCACCGACCGGCGAGGGGAAAGAAGAATGCAAGTGGCTAGAGGATCGATCGATCTCGATGTACTGCAAAAAGCACATATATGGTCGGTGATCCGTAACGAGATCTCAGGCTGCTGCTTTTTTCCCTCGTGATATTGTAGTACTACGAGCTAGCCATAATAAATGGATGATAGACCGGCCACCCGCTGTGAATCCCTTACATGCACCATTGTGAGTACTGAGTACGTTGGCGCGGTGCAGGGACGACCAAGGGACCTCAAAACTTTGCCATTAATTGATTTCGTCTCCCGGCCGGCCGCCAGCGCTAATTTAATTCCATTCTCTGACAAGGCATGCACCGACCATGCACGCACGCGCCCATCTTGCAGGGTGGAAATGATCACTAGTTCCATGCGCTACGTGACGTACGTGGAAAGCATATGCATGCAACGAAGCATCGATCCCACTCCAAAATCTATACAAGGAGATGTACATACTCAACCATACTCAACACCTCACGCACACATACACACGTGCGTCCCAACACATGCTACAAAATTATCAGAAGCATACAAGACTTTACGGAGCGTAGACACGTGTTTTCTGACTGAGCACGCACGTGTGTACTCTAAAATCAGTCACTATTTGAAATCTACACTACATACGTAACAAATTAGTATTAAATTATATTAATAAACAGCAAGTAATCTTCCTATTAACCAAACATACTAAAATTTATTAGTGATTAACCTAGAGCAAATATAAAGGGTTACAGATCGTTACCCTCAGAGCTCACGACGAATATCTCAATTTAATATCCCGCAAGATCCTCCACACTTTCTTCCTCCTCTCCGCCCTTCCTCCTCTCTTTAGCTTCCTCCTTTCCTTTTTCCTCCATGCCTCCTTCCTTCCCTTCCTTCTCCTCTCTAAGGTGGCGCAGTGGGGGAGGAGGCAGCCGGGGTGGCGCAATGGGGAGGACGCAGCAGGGGCGGCGGCTCAAATGGGAATGGACAGGGGGGTCTGTCGGGACTAGGTATTTATAATGCTGACATATCACATGCTGACAAAACCTGACGGCCGCGAATTTTATTGACAGGCCTGCACCGACCGTCAAGGCATATTATTTCGGTCACAGGAATAGTATCCCCCTAGGAAAATTTGAATTTTGCTAACGATTATAATAGAACTGTCCACAAAATATATTAACCTGATGGTTATAACCGTCAGGTTAAACTGTCAACAAAATATATTAACCTGATGGTTAGAATCGCCAGTTTAATTATTTTTATCCCCACGGGAAAAACTGCCGCGCTTGACCCAAATCCCTCCCGCATTACCCCCGTCCCTCCCTCACTTCCGCCGCCTTCGCGCCCTATCTTCCGCCGCCGCCCGTCCCTCCCTCACTTCTGACGCCTCCACGCCCTATCTTCCGCCGCCTCCACGCCCTATCTCCCCCCGCGTCCCTCCCTCACTTCCGCCGCCCCCACGCCCTATCTTCCGCCGCCCCACGCCTATCTCCCCGCGTCCCTCCTCACTCCCCGCGCCTCCACGCCGCTATCCCCCAGCGCACCTCCACGCCGCGATTCCTCCACACCCCCGCGCGGCGCGCATCCACGCCGCTATTCCCCGCCCGCCTCCACGCGATCTCACGCCACTCCGCCGCCACGCCGCGCCGCCACGGCTCCGAGCGCGCCGCCGCCTCCACGTCGACTCCATCGCTTGCTCTTTAGCTAGATTTATTTTGAGAAGTCTATGACTAATATGGTCTACTTTCACCACTACTAGGGTTGCTTTAAATATAACTACAGTTCCCCGGCCTTTGTGCTTGCCTGCATGTCATCTATGCTTTGTGCAAAGCAAAACTATTTTGGATAAGGTGAGAAGTAGCATATATGAATGCTAAGAATTGGTCACTGCAGTAGTTACTAAAAGAATTGTTATTGTCCACTGTTTTCTAAATGCATCAACATCAAGTGCCCTGCCAGTATGTCCATATTTGCTAGGACTAATATTAGTCACGGTTGTCTGATTTTTTAAAACTCACCTCATGATTGTTACTTCTTTGTGTACCTTTGTTTCATTTCATAAAATTCCTACCTCAGTTGCTTTGTAACTAATTGCTAATAAAGTTATTTAGTTTTACAGTTCATAACTTTTGAACTTCTCAAGGCTTATGATTAAGCTATTCCTTCGATTAGCATTGGCAGCATGTAATTATAGGCAATTCAAGGTATGTTTCATGATAATGTGATGCTAATAACATCAAGTTTATGCTGTGAGCTTTGTCATAAAGTCTATCTATCATTTTTTCCCTAGGAAACATGCGTACCCATCATATGAAGTTTAATGGCGAAAATTTTGACTTTAAATAGGAATGTAGCAATTCGATCTTAACGTTTTGGCAAGTCAAATCATGGAATATGAGACCTACAGGTGAAAACTTTACCTGGCATGTCTTGATTTGTTTTTGTCAAAACATTCACAGGCTACTATGGATGCAATTTTTTGCCATAATATTCCTAAGATAGCTTGTCTGGTAGTTAAAATGCCTTATTATTAGAGCCAACATGAGTGGCATGTGGCAATTGTTACTTGCTCAACCCATTTTTATAGATTTTTGCTATACTATACTATTCTACAAGTATATTTTTCTGGTATTTATATGGTCTGACCCCAAGATTCTAAATGTGGGTGATGTGTTATTTCATACCTTAGGTTTTGGGGAAAGAGAAAAATCAATCAAGGAAGCGACCTTTGTCTTGTTCAAGTGGTGATGTCAACAATGTTGATCTTCCCTGTCCTCAATGTGGTAATTAAGTGTGGAAATTCCACTTTGAGCATTGTATTACAATCATCTAGTGGTCTTAATTCGTGTTGATCAACATGGATTACATGAATGAGCTAAACTATATAGCTGACGGGCACCAACCGTTAAATTTAATTTTGTTGACGGTTCTTACCTGTCAGCAAAATTCATTTTATGCACGGTCAAAAACCGTCAATTTTAATTTTGTTGACGATTCTTACCCGTCAGCACAATTCATTTTATGCATGGTTCAAACAACCATCATGTTAAGTTTTGTTGACGGTGAAAACCCGTCAACAAAATGCCTTATATGGACGGTTCGAAAAACCGTCAGCAAAATATGGAAAGCAAATATTTTCTTGATGATTAACCGTCAGACAAATTGGACATTCCCGACCACCTAGACTTGAGGGGATTTACCTGACGGTTAACCGTCTGGAAAATTAAACCTGACGATTTATCCTATTTTGCTGACGGCTGACGGTTTTCAACCGTAAAAATATCCGTTCTGTAGTATTGAGTGTATAGCAACACAAATCAAGGACTTGAATCTAGTGAGCTAGATAGACACTTGCACACCTAGCCATCTGCTAGCTTCCATCTATCATGAATTCTACTCGGTATAGTGTTAGTACGTACAGTTCAATCGACAGGCATCCTTTCGATTCAATTCAGTATAATGTATCTAGTGATAAACGTGCGTACTATGGGACTACTTAATTTTTACGGCAAGTCCATCCTGTTCCTGCATGCAGCACATGCACTAGCTCCAACTAAAGACGCCGGCTGGTACGTCCGGAGCCGAGCACTGGAGAGCAGCATATCACGGCCATATGCCTGTCCAATCTCCATTTTTTAAGTGATTGCTGATGTCTGGTCTGTGAAAGTTTGGTTTCGTGGTACTAAACAGAAAGTTAGGTCTCCTAACGAACACTTTTGAAAAATTAGACAGACTTTTGCGTTGAAACGCGGGGGCAAACAAGCTGTTTCTTGACCGTCCGAAAAATCGTTGCTCGCGCAGGACCAACAAAGGCGACGTGCTGATTGTATATTTGATGTTTAAGCTTTCTGACCACATTGATCGTCCACAAGGTTAAAAGTCCACGACGATTAGTCAAAACGATCGATGTTGGTGTATTAGTCTTGCTGTGTTCTGGTACCGCGGATTTTTTTGAAAAAAAAAATAACCTAGTTTTTATTCTAAAATATAGTAATAGATCTACTTTTTTATTTTACAAAAATAATCATCTATCGCTCAATCGTTAGACGACTAGTCCAAGTCGTTTAACCGTTGGGCGACTAGTATAGGTCGCTCAACGGTTGAGCGACCTGGACAGTTGTCGCCCAAGGGGTACAATGGATGCCCTGCTAGCTGAGCGACCTGTGCACTAAGACTAGGGATGGCAATTGTGCCTGATTACCCGCGTGCCCGCAGGCGAATACCATAATGGAGGCGGGTATGAGCGTCTTTCTTTGCCCATGAGCATGAAAACAGACATAATTCCCTGCCCATCGGGTAAACAGACATGGGCATGGGTAAGCTCCACCCGTACCCGCTTCGCCCAATTACCCGTAATCTACCCACATGTGTAAGAAACTATGTCAATTTGTATTTGTATTTTATTTGTTAAACTTGATTAGTTGTCTTGTCGAACATGATATGTGAATTGTGATGAACTTTATTAGTTGTTGAATGTGTGATGCACCATTGATGTGTAAATTATGATGAACTTGATATATGCATTGCTCGCGGGTAACGAGCATGTCCGCGGACGATGGGTACCCACAGGCGGCGATGCATTATTCGCGGGTAAACGGGCATGCCTACGGGCGACGGGTATGGGCGAGGTTTTTCGCCCGTCGTCCTTCACGGGTATGCCCGTGATTCCGACCTATTTTTGGGCTAAAGATTTTCTGTATCAATCTTTGAAAAGTTGCACCACCATTTTAGAGACCAAAAGATATCTTAACATAACAGTAAGTTTCATATGGAGTGATGAAGGAAGTTTTCTCTTCATCTTCTTCACTCCTGTTAATCTGGTGGTACCCTGAATACGCATATAAAAAACTTAATAATTCACACCCGGAGGTGGAATCTACAAGTTGATCAATGCAGGAAGAAAAAGTCATCCTTCAGACAAGCTTTATTCTGATCTGTGAAGTCTATACACATTCGCCACTTTTCATTATTCTCTCTAACCATTATAGGGTTGGCGAGCCATTGAGGGTGATGGACTTCACGAATAAATCCAGTCTTGAGGAGTTTTTCAACCTTCGACTGCATCGCTTCTTTCCGATCAGGCGCAAAGCGCCTTAATTTTTGTTTTGATTGGTTTTTTATCAGGCTGGAGAGCTAGGCTATGCTCGATCGACTCCCTGGGGACTCCGGGAATGTTGGACGCCCGTCAGGCGTATACGTCCTGGTTTGCTCGGAGGAAGGAGACGAGCAACTCTTCCTATTTTAGGTTGAGTCCTTCTCTGACCAGCACCTTTGGGATAGACCAGTCAGTGTCTCCTGACTTGACGTTTCCCGGTGGAACGCCTTTGTCGATAAATACATCTTTTGTTTGGTCAGACGGCTTGGGTGTCACCCTTGGTCTGGAGCGTTTGATCTGCATTGCAGTTGAGTCAGTGTTTCTGGTCGGAAGTTCATCAACCAGTTCTTAAGACCTCCGATGGCATGCATAAGCCATTTTCTGATCTCCTCGAACCATGATGACACTTTTGGTCCTGTCATCTTTAAACTTTGATAACCGTAACACGTGGCTATCATAAATTTTACTAGAGCGGGATGACCAAGGATGTCGTTATATGCGGTTTCAAAATCAACCACGTCAAACGAAACCTTTTATGTTCGAAAGTTATCAGGGCTTTCGAACGTAACCGGTAAGGACACCTGTTATTTCGGTTTGGCGGTAGAACCAGGGACTATGCCATGGAAGACATATTTTACCAGTTTCACCTTGGATCTAAGAACCTACATTTTTTCTAATGCTCCCGAAAATAAAATGTTTAAAGAACTACCACCATCTATCAAGACTCGATTGACCTTGCAATTATTAATAGTAGCTTCAACTATAATAGAAAACCTACCCGGTCGAGTCGACGGAACGGGGCAATCTTCTTTGGCGAAGGAGATTACCGTGTCTGATCACCTTGATGGCTTGGTGGTGATCGAAGACTCTGCAAGGTTGACCTCCTGCTCCATGGCCTTCAGATGACGCCGTGAGTCGCACGACGAAGATCCCCCAAAGATCATGTTGACCGTATATTGAGGTTTTTGGTACTCTATCTCTTCGTCGCCATCCTTGTCCTTGTTGGAGTTTGTTTCCCCTAATTCCTGTATTGAGGGAAGAGAGCCTTTACCTGCTTAGTAATCCTCTAATTTCTTTTGCCAAGCACGGCAGGTGCGTAAATCAGGCCCTGCCTGTTGATGAAGTGGGCATCACTTCTTATTCTTCTTAAACTCATCGGTCGGAATTTTTGCCTTGCCTCGACCGGAATAATCTCTCTTACCTTTGGTAATCTTATCTGGGACTGCTAGGACTTCATTATCGTCCGTCTTGCGGTGTTTCTTCTTCTTGAGAACCTTTTTATGCTTTTTTTCTGGCTTCTCTGAGCTAGGTCGAGGGGCTTTATCTTTTTGATATATGGCTTCACTCCATTCAACCGCTTCACTAGCGGCCGCGTACTTATCAGCAATGTTGAAAAGCTCGGCGGTTGTTCATGGTGGGTTCATAGCAATGTCCTCTGTAAATCGTCGATTCCTCAAACCTGCCTTGAAAGCTTTTATTACAGAAGACTCTGCAATCTCTGGTATTGAGTTACGAACCTAGCTAAACCTCTTGATATATTGACGAAGAGTCTCTTTCGGGTTTTGTCGGATCCGATGGAGGTTATCCTCTTTTCCAGGGTGGTCGTACGTACCCTGAAAATTTACAATCAAAAGATCGCAGAGTTGTTCCCAAGTGTAGATTGATCCGACCGGCTGGTTGAGCAACCAAGACTGGGCAGATCCCTCCAGTACCGTAGGTAAGTAGTTGGCCATCACATTTTCATCACTGCCAGCAGCTCTGATCGCGGTGGTATAAATCTGGATAAATTCCAACGGGTTCTGGGCCCATTGAACCTATCCATGTTGGCCGGTCGAGACCTATTAGGCCAACACACGGCCTGGATCCCTGTGGAGAAAGCTTCGCAGCCCATGACTGATTCATGGCACCTTCTTTGAAAAGCTGTCGGATTGTGATCGGTCGGAGACCGGTTTCTTAAATTAGAAAACCGGGGCTCCGGTGTTTCAATCTGATCATGGGCATTAAGATGATGCATTATATCACCTGCTCGTCCTAGACAATGTCGTAGATCATTGGGGCCAAGCGAATAACCCTCTCGACAAGGGGAAAGTGTGGTTGTTTGAAATAACCCCCTTCCTTCATGACTCGTTGGTCGGAATCGTCGAGGAGGTCTTGGTATCGATCGATTCCCAACATACCCATGCTGTCCTCTGCTGAGGGAGGAACGTTGGGACGAAGTCATAGTTTGACTTTGCGCTGTCATGTGTTCCGGTACGCTTCCGTACGTTGCACGATTTGTTGAAGGATTCCCGATACATGTCCCATCAATTGGACAAAACCTGGAGCTCCTCCAGAGCAGGGTCAGTGTTATTTAAAATATTCTGAATACACTGGAGGTTTCGTACCATCACTGAAGGTCTCTGAGGATTTATTGAGGGTGTTGGCGTTCGCAGATCTGAACATTCTCTTGACCTTGCGTCTGGTCCCCTTCGACCCATCATCATTGGTGGGGCAGAAACAGGTGTATTACCTGATGGACGTCCATCAGTTCTGTTGCCTCTGGTAATTGGTGCTTGACTGCCCGTGCCATTTCCAATCAGTACGTGGTGACGAGGCAGTGTGTGCAGGACCGTACATGGCATTACGATCAGTATTTCCGATCGCATTTACCTCGTATTTCCAGCAGCGATCCTTCGGAGAACTTCCACTGTAACCAGTGGAGAGCTTCTCAGTGCTTCTACCAAAGACTTCCACGATGGAGACCGATCGGAGATGAGCACCTCCTGAGGTATTCGTGGCGAACTCAGCCTGACCCCTGCGGATTGTCGATCGTATGCTGAGCCTTATTGTTCCCACTCGGCCTATAACCGGTGATAGTTTCATCGACACTGTTACCAGATGTCGGTTGGCTCCTGGAATTTCCAGAAGCCATTAGTGAGTACCTATCAGCCATGATTATGTCGAGAATGTATGGATTCTCGGATTGCAAGGCTGCGGATTCATCACCTTTTTCGCCGGTCAGAAGGATCGGGCTTGGAGAGATTTTCGGACGCTCCAAACTGGTCGGAGAGTCCTGTCCCTCGAGAAGTACAACTTGTCGCAGTGGTGCATCCTCATCCATTCACTCGACCTCGCTGTTATCAGCGACCCGCGAACCGACGGTTGAGGAAGATGATGACGCCCAGTTCTCTTGCATGGCCAGAATGCAGGCTTCCATGTCGAGATTGGAGTAGTCATCCAAATCGAACCAGTTTTTCTCGTCCCAAGTTCCTGCCATAGTCGCATAAACGATTATGAAGGGTGGGTGAGGATTTGACGAGCGAGGAACTTCTTCAGGAGAATTGCGCCTTCTTCCCCACGGACGGCGCCAGCTGTCGATGATCAAATCACCGAACTTGCAAATATATAAAAAACAGAGGAAAAATGGCAATATCTCCTGGAAAGGAATGATGCTGCTCTTTATTTCTATGAACTGGCTATTACAAGGAGTGTTTGTAATCTAAATCAAAGCTAATCCTAATAACACTATAGCGTAATACTTGCTATGACTTTGTAATCTAATCGATTGGTTATCTTTTGAGAGTGATTCCCAATCTATCCTATCTTCGTTCTCCCCTTTCCACCTTCCGGGATCTTCCGTAAGTAGTTGATGAAGCATTGGCAGTTATCCCTTGGAGAGACGCTTGTTAGGAAGTGACGCGTCTGGTCGGAGAGAAGCGTCAGTTGACAATGTATCAACTGTCGTCGGTTATATGCTACTGAGTCATTTAATCGTATTCCAGTGTCTTAGAATTATGTAACGTCGTGTGGTATGGAACATACAGTACGTGTTCCATTCATCACATGGTAAGGATATATCTGGAAACTAATCCAGATGACACCAGTTCATAGCCTTACGAGCATTCAACTGGTCGGGGACTAGGTACGGGACTTTGTCCGACTAGGGTATTTAATTATTGTGTAACCTCTGAAAATATTTACAACCAGTGAGGTCGTTAGCCTTAAAGGTTACGACCACGAAGACATATGGTCTTTTCTTATGTATTTAATAATACATAGAGATTTCAATCCTCGTCACTCCCACTATGCGAGATGACATTCAGAGTTTGATAATTCTACTAAGCTAAGTTGCACTTTGCAGACTTATAGTTGTACTTGTTTTACGCGGGAGGTCATGATAAGATTAAGTTTTTAATCCATCCGGGCGGTTTATACCACATACCAACCATTCTTGTGTTGACGGCACCCACCACTCTTTCCATCCGCCCAGATGTGGTAATAGCAAGTTTAGGGTTTTGAGAAGTGTAAAATAAATTATCTCAATCATTTCAATCATTTACTAACAACGATTGTCCAAAACAACTTTCATGATTAAAATATGATGATTAGGACATTAATGTCCCGGTACTTAAGCAAGACTAGTATGGCGTTTAAGTACAACTATAGCTAGTAGGTTACCAAATAATTACTAGGGTGACAAGGATTAAGGAATTCAATTATAAAGGGATTGGTATAATAATTATTTATCATCAAAATGACATTTAACTACCTTATGACCATTTGACATACATTTGCATACAAAAATAAAGTATGCAATTTGATATTTTAAAAGAATATAATTTACACAAAATATAGGCTCAACATGGTCAAAGTATTGACTCGCCTGGGTTAAGGGTTAGAGGATCTTGGAAGTCTTGAGCTTTGTTGAAGTGGAAGTCTGCTGCGTCTTCGAACCGTAATCGGACGTAAGTACCAGAAAAGACACAATAGAAAAATAGCAAATAAATACAAACCCCATAATAAATGAATTCCAAATATAAACAAGACCAGTGTCATTAGCAAGATATTGAATTTAGAAAATTTTAGGAATAAGTTTCATAATTTTTGGAGTTAAAACGAAGAAGATATGAATTTTGAAGCTTTATAAAGAAATTTTAATTGAAAAGAAAATTAGAAAACTAAAATTCTTCCGTGCTAAGACGTGGCACGCATAGGGCTCCATCCACAGCACGGTGCGTGGACCGGGTCCATACGCATGGGCGTGTGGGTCCACGGCACAGTGCAGTGGGCCCACTTGTCAGCCTCAGACGACACTGTGCTGGGGAGGGAGAGGAAGAGGCGGGGAGAGGCGCACGGCGACGGCGGCGGTGGAAGCGGGGAGGAGGGAGAGGGAGGGAGTGGCAGCGCCGAGCGGGGCCGAAGGCGAGGACGAAGCCGGTGGAGGCGGCGGTGTCCGAAGCTCGGGAGGAGGTGGCGAAAGCGAAGCGTTAGCGACGGTGGCGTCGGCGACGAAGACGAAGGTGGCGCGTCGGTGGAGAAGGAGGGAGAGAGAGGTGTGGAGGGGGAGAAGGGGAAGAGGCGAGCGGGCGACTTTATAGCTAAGGGGGAGGTGAGGGAGGGGGGAGCGAGGAGGGGGTAGCCTCGGGAAGGCATGAGGAGGTCCAGGCGGCGCGGATGGCAGGCGGGCGAGCGGTGCTGCAGCGGAGAAGTGGAGAAGAGGGGACGGGACAGTGGAGGGGCACTGGCAGGCGGGCGTAGACAGCACGGAGGGGGAACCGGGCGGAGATGCGACGAGGGTGCATGCGCTAAGCATGGGCAGCGCAGCGCCAGATCCGGGGGCGGAGAATCCGAAGCAAGGCGGCGCGGGGACTGGTCGGGCCGAGGGAAGAACGGGCCCAAAGCCCAGGTAAGGTTTGAAGTTCAATTTTTGAAATTTGATTTTGAAATTTTGAAACCAAAATCCAAATATTAACACTTGATAATGTTACAGATTTGGATTAGAATTGCACCGATCAACTATGTGCGTTCTGGTTCCTTAATGCTTGTCTCGATCTCCTTCCAAGAACACACACAGCCGATGGAACATGCATGCCTCCATGAACTGCTGTGTGCATGTGCCCATGGCCAAATGCTTTATAATCTCGAACGGCTGTAGGAGCGGTGTGGCCCGCATCAGTTTTGATGAGGACATGACCCCTTTGGATACAACCACATTTGCTATGCTTGCTATTCCTAATACAAGAGCTCGTACACGTCAACTTATTTATCAGGTAAATTCGTTTCTCTAACTGAGTGTATTATTTGAGAACTCTATGATGCTGCCTAACGGAGATGATTTACTTGTACTTAGGGATCAAGGTCTACGACCACTTCAAGAAGGCCTACGACCAGTTTCACTAGTACTCAGCGAGCCCAGGACTTGTTGGGAGCAATATACGACCAGAGAAGCGAGCACAGTACCCGTTGGACACAATCTATGATCAGAGATAGCATGGACTCCTCAAGACCACCCTAGGACCAGTCCTACGACCAGGTCTTCGATCAGAGAGACGTGGCATGAATAGTGAATAAGGTGTTATATCACCGTTTTAGACCTAATAGGGCCTTGTAAGCGTGTCGAGGTCGGAGCCCATGTTGTGTACGCCTCTTTCCACGGCCGCACAACCCTAGGTCGACCTCCTCACATTCCTCTATATATATACAGTAGCCATCATAGTTTAGGGTGGGTTTTTCTTTGAGATTATTCTGCTTAGCAGTCTCGTCACACGTTCGGTTGAGGAACCCCACATTGTGAGCTTCATCTATATTCGCAATACAATATCAGATTGCATCTTCTACTTTCTTGCTTGTGTTCTCGATTCGCATGCAGGAGATAGCCTTCTTGGCGAGGTCAACCACGTTCGGCACGGTTGATAACCATCGGAGTAGTGGTGTAGTGATTGCGAGGGGTTCGATCTGTTTGGTCGGAGCCTTTGGATCATCAACGTCGAGATCTCCACAATCGACTTATCAATACCTTTCGGAAGATCGGGCAATAGACTTATCAGTTGGTATTAGAGCAAAAGTTACCCGTTAGGTAATCACAATTTTTTTTTCCTTTTAGATTAGTTGTTTTCCATCGTCCTATAGCTCTAGAAAATTGCCCTACAAAATATTTTTTGTTCGTCGTGTTCTTCCGCTGTCCCATCACCCATTGCGCCTTTGTAATTTTCGTTCTTTATTTCACGTTGTTGAATTGGTGTCCTTTGTCTAAGTCATGTTGCTGGTTTAGAGTCGTATTCTTAGTTTCTAGTCAACACCGATGCCCGTCGTGCCACCATCCATCCTGGCCGCGCCACCACCTATTCGAACAACCCCCCTTTCGACCACCTCCTCGTGTTCGACCACCTAGTCGGATTTGACCGCCTACTCAGGTTCGACCATCTATTTGTTTCGTCCCGACAACTCTATTTGTTTCTTGTTGCTCTCGGACACCCCATGCACTCATCATATCGTGCCTGCCACACAAAGTCCGAGAAGAATTTCCATAGCCGAACGAAGCTAGCCAAAATTCAAAGAGAGAGACAATATCTTTTAATTACCTGTATACCCCTACTTTCTACAAAACGTTTATGACCCATATATATCCATAGACCCAGAAGAGGGTTTTTGAAGAGTTTTGAGTCAAGGTCACATTCGCAAAAAAAGGAACCCTAGGTTGGGTTTCAGCAGTCAAAAAAAGAGAGAAGAAGAAGAAGCAAATCGACCACCCCCAGTGAAGAAGAATCAAATCGACCATCCCCAGTTGGTCTACGACCACTCCCAGCCTTGCATCCTTTGAATCCTTTGTATCTAGTCCTTCTTATCGATCAGTGTTGTGCTAGGGCCAGGGACACTTTTTTAGACCAGTAACCGTGACAGGTACTTTGGACCCTTATTCAACTTTGCTAATCAGGATATGGTTTTTGCTAATCCTTACTACATATTGTGCCTTCCGAGCTCCACCTACTCTTGATCAGAACAGGTCCCCTCTTGCAATCATATCCACTCTCGATACGGTATCACGAACCAGCCACCGGTTGGTAAGAACACTTGTAAGAGTGTGGTAAGACGCTTGAGCGTGTGTGTTTCCACCTTCCATCACCTAGTAGTTGATAGGGATAATACCTTTGTGTTGTCTTTTGTTTTCTTCTAACCATGACAGGTGAGATGTCTGATGAGAAAGAGTTTGTTGTAAAGGGAGAGCTCATGTCGCTCTTGGATGAACAACACACTACCACTAATGAGAACATCGACAGGAAGCTTCAGCTACCACGATCACATTGCAGCACTCAATCAACGATAGTATTGCAACGCTCACTACACACCTTGAAAGAATGGTGAACCGGTCACCAAACATTGGACGTGAGTATGATCACGATGCAGCCCAAGATCTTGAGAAGAGATAAGATAATGAGAGGAGAAACTGTGATACTGGCGCTGTGTTTGCTGTCCAAGATGCACGTCAACGACACCGCCTACATCACAACTGTCATGGTATGGGATGTAATGATTTTCAGCACCACAAAGTATCACAGTTTCTATAACATTAATTGTGCAACAACGAAGAATAGTTAAAATAGATGACATATACATATACCATGCATACACCTTGGCTTCTTTGTTACCCTATTTTTAGCTTATCAAAAGCCGAGGACGGCTTTGTTTTCAAGAAGGGGAGGATGATGAGGACATGACCCCTATGGATTCAACCATATTTGCTATGCTTGCTATTCCAATTACAAGAGCTCGTACGCGTCAACTTATTTATCAGGTAAATTCGTTTCTAGGGCTGAGTGTGTTATTTGAGAACTCTATATATGATACTACCTAATGAAGATGATTTACTTGTACTTAGAGATCAGAGTCTACGACCACTTCAAGAAGGCCTACGACCAGTTTCACCAGGACTCGTTGGGAGCAATCTACGACCAGAGAAGCGAGCACAGTACTCGTTGGACACAATCTATGACCAGAGATAGCATGGACTACTTAAGACCACCCCAGGATCAGTCCTATGACCAGGTCTTCGAGCAGAGAGACGTGGCATGAATAGTAAATAAGGTGTTATATCACCGTTTTAGACCTAATAGGGCCTTGTAAGCGTGTCGAGGTCGGAGCCCATGTTGTGTACGCCTCTTTCCACAGTCGCACAACCCTAGGTCGACCTCCTCACGTCCCCCTATATATATAGAATAGCCGTCATAGTTTTTGGTGGGCTTTTCTTTGAGATTATTCTACTTAGCAGTCTCGCCGCACGTTCGGTTGAGGAATCCCACATTGTGAGCTTCATCTATATTCGCAATACAATATCAGATTGCATCTTCTACTTTCTTGCTTGCGTTCTCGATTCGCATGCAGGAGATAGTCTTCTTGGCGAGGTCAACCGCATTCGGCACGGTTGATAACTATCGGAGTAGTGGTGTAGTGATTGCGAGGGGTTCGATCTGTTTGGTCGGAGCCTTTGGACCATCAACGTCGAGATCTCCACAATCGACTTATCAATACCTTTCAGAAGATCGGGCCATAGACTTATCAAGTTTCCCCTAACCCTAGTGCGCGTGCGTGCACGCATGTACGCTGAGGCATGTGGCGGAGGCCTCGTTGTGCATGGTGACGGCGATGCAAGCAGCGGCAGCAGCATGTGTGAGTGGTGAGGCGACGATGGCAAGGCCCGACAGCAGCGGCGGAGGTCGGCGGTTGTCCACGCACCTGATCAATCCCTGGTCGATGCGGTAGAGGCGTACACCCAGTGCCCTACATCGTCCTCGCCATGGACGATGGTGGCGGTGGCGGCGATGTCTACTTCATCCTCGTCGGGTAAGAAGTTGGAGCCCCTAGCCTTGTCCGCACGCACACACAGAGGCGGTACGGCACGAAGACTACCTCGGCTCAGTGTTGTCGAAGAGGCAACATTACAGGTGCGGAGGCGTCGTGGTCGTTCCGTCTCTCTTCTTCTCTGGTTGGGCGGTGCAAAGTTGTCGATTTGGCCGGCAACATGCGACGCGGAGGCGGCGCAAGGCACACCTCGCCCAACGATGTGGTCCTTGCCCCATGGAGAACGACGGCGCACGCAGAGGCAAGCGACGGAGAGCCCAATCCCAGTAGGTGGTGCGGCGCGAAGGCGATGGCGTGCCGAGGAGGAGGCGCCCCGTGTTCGACGCCCGGTCAGACGGCCCGTCGACGGTGATTGGCGAAGATATGCGGAGGTGTACCCGAACCAATATCGGTGGAGTCTAGCGGCGTGTGCGCGAAGGCGCACAACCGGTCTGCTTGATTGGCAGTGGTGGAGGCGTACGGTCGATGCAGCCAGGGGAAGGCGCGGTCGGCGCGTACGCAGAGGCGTGCGCCCTGCTGGCCGACTGGATCAATGAAAACGAACAACAGAATAAAAATTAATCTACTAAAAAGAACTTTACCTCTATAATTGAAAACTTGTATCAAAACAACGTACGCGGAGTGTTTTCGTGATGATAACATGTTGCATAATCGAGGTTGTGTTGTCGACGAACGAAGTTCTCAACTCACAAATAATAAATAATAGAAAAAAGACAGCAATGTAGTCTCAACCTTATCTCTTTATTGATCTATTTGACTGTAGACTTATGTGTACAAATTTAAGCCCCATGCCCCCCTTTATATATGAGCGGGAGATCTCCTTCATGCACGAATAAATAATATGAGACTAAACTAACTAACGAATCTTGTGAGCCAATAGGCTTTTAATGGGCATTTGTTTAGTTAAAGTATTCACACATAACCGGATTTCGAAAATTGAGGTTGGTTGTTTTTTCTCCTCTTTGATATATATATATATATATATATATATATATATATATATATATATTTCCATATTTCGATGGATGACATAATAACCCTCTTACCAATCCGGGTGTGGACACTTCTAGACAACAACTATGTACATACCGTGCAGGCCAGCAGCTACCTAGGCTATCACGTCCACCGGTCAATCCGGGCGTCAGATCTTTTACACAACATCCAAAAACGTGTGCTATGGCCATTGGAACTGCCCGACTAATTCCGTGGATTGGTATGAGGCCGGCCCCCTAGCAAGCTTCCGATTAGTTAAATTAATAATAATCAGCTCGTTATCCGATCTGCGCTAGATCGCCTGTGACCTGCTGGACCAACCCAAGTCTCCCGCGCGTTGCGCCGGAAAGCCACGCCTTATCCGATCCCCAAACATTGTTCCGATTAAATTTGCTAGTCCGTTCCAAATGGTCTCCGTTTGTTTATGTTTTGTTTCCTTGTGAACTCTGATCCCACCCCGGTTTGGCCAAACCAGCTAGCGACCCGGCCGGGTACGAACTCTCGCTTTCCCCAACGACCCAACGGCCGATTCATCGCCAACGCATGCACCGGGCTGGACCCTCCCGAAAACGCTATAACATTTTTAATCTCATTCAATAGGATAATAATCAGTTCTTACTTTGGGCTATATGATATATCAGAGCCGTACAATCCTACGTTTACTTTACGCACATTCAACCCAAGTTTCTTTTCTTGCATGCATATGCATCTCGCTTCCCCCCTTTTTCTCTCTCTCTCTCTCTCTTCCTCTCGATACGTTAGTAGCGGTACTAGTGTGCAAGAGCTGTGAGCAGGCGTCACAGCAACGGTCGGTGTGCGGTGATGGCGAGTGGATGTCGTGTGCGGGATCGGTGACGAGTAGGCATGAGAAGACATGAGTGGCAACGGCCGATGTGCGGTGGTGAGCAGTGCCCTGTAGTGGATGCGGCTGCGACGCATACAGGCCTATGGACAACGACTGAAGAGTGGATGCGGAGGCAGCGGAGGCCGAGGAACGAATAGATTGGTGGTGGCTACGATAGGTGTGTACGTGGGTGACAGTCGGGACTATGACGTAGGCCTGAGATGGAGGTTAAGGAGGGCATGACGGAGGCGGCATACGGTGGCTCAATTTGCGCTATAGTTTGCAAAATTTCAGGTTTATGTTTGAAACTCCCTGAAACCTAGTTTGCTTAAACATCCATAAAATTTGAAATCTACTTCTTGAAACCTACCTCTAAAACTTTAAGTTTCTGATCAACATGGTTGAAATTTTGAAGTTTCTGTTTTGAAAATTGAGGTTTCATCAAAGTTTTAGTTTGAATCTAAAGTTTCATCGAAGTTTAAGTTTGTGAAACTTGATGTTTCATTATAGTTTTATCGAAGTTTAATGGAGTTTCAACTAAAACCTCGTAAAACTTAAGAAAACTCCCATACGATTGAAATGCATTCCAACTTATAACGTGAGCTAGTAATTCTCTGTTAGTTAAACCTGAAACCTCATAGAACCTAGAACCCGATGAAACCCAATCCTCTTTGGGTGCCGATCGAGTGCCGACCTAGGATGTTCTTCGAGGTGTGCCAACTGCCATTCTGCCAAGTAGAGAAAAATCCAACCACGTCCCCCAACAACAACAAAAAAAAATGCACTTTACTTTCCACACGTAACAAATAGATACAGCTTATTTTACATAATATTTTCTCAAATGTGTATGGAGTAAATTAGAAGTACAGATACGAAAAGGTAGTTAATGTACGTAGATTGATAATGGATGGCAACCATGCATATAATGAGTTCAAAATATATCCCACAATCAACACATCTAGTAACATATAGCGCATGATATCTAAATAATGGTTTTTGGCCAGGCCCGTACGTGGAGGGCGTCCAGGATGATCCGTGCCCCCACTAATCATAAGGGGTCTATTTTCTGTCTAACATTTGATTATTAATTGGTTAATCTTGGTATTAGTAAAAGTCATTCCCTCAAGTATCTATTTCTCCCTTCATTTTCTTTTGTTATTGCACAAACACGGCTACTACTATCTCCTAGTTACCGTAAGCAAAATTAATTCTCCCTATTGAATTCTCATTCTGGTGATGGTGTCACTTATTGTGAGTTTCTTTGTTAGTTCAAGACCTCAGGCACACAATTTTTCCTCTTAAGCTTCTATTTTTGTCTTGTACTTTTGATCTTTGTACATCATTGTCATTGGGCCCTGGTGTTGCATCACTTAGTCACTGCAATAGACCATTTGTGTTGTGTCGGGGCGATGGGAACCATACGTGTAGAGTTGCGATTGCACCTAGCCGTTGTTCTTTTTTAAAAATAAATAAAAATACTCTACTTATTATTGCAATTATTTATTGTATTTGTGCATATAGGTGGCTTTCTATTTTTCAATAATATTTTCTAGAAATTAACTTTGATAATAATATTGGTGAGGTCACGTCGACAGTTTTAGCGGTGAACAACGTTACGTTAGTAGCAACATCGGTTTTTAGTATAGGACCCATAAAAATATCAAGTACAACCCTGTTTTTGGTCAAACAAATGATATTTTATCGTTGACAAGAAAAAACAAAATAAAATTACTTATGCCCGCGGCGTGGAAAATGGCGGGGGCTGGGCGGAAAATTGAAGAAAAGAGAGATGCATGGTTGGTTGTTGATCGATCCCCTAAAAACACAATCTACGTTACGGTACATGAGCACATGCAGCCTTTTATTGAGAGCATGTACTGTTGGGGCACATCTAAGCCAGTTGCTTAAGCAAAATATTCTCCTTGACGAAACAGCGTGTACCTGTAGTTTAGGGGTTAGCGTTTGTTGGTTTAATCGTATCACTCGGCCGATCGAGTGAGGTCGTCTCGTGCTCTGGATCCCCGAGCCCAGTAACTACCGACGGCTGTGCCTGGCCCGGCGCGCCATCAGCGGGCCACGTGCTCCCGGGCCTATCGGCAGGACAGGCAACGTGGTGAGAGGGTCACCCACCGACCGCGCACCCCCTACTGCCCGGTGGGGCCCGGAATCGATCCACCGCACCGTTACGTGGCGGCCTGTACGGCACACCTCCTGGAAAGCGACGTCCTTTTGGCCGTCTCGTAGGATCTCCCCCTTGGCCCCGCGGACCCAAAATCCCAGATTAGCCTCCACGCGCCCCTTCCTTCCCGTGGATCATCGCATTCACGCAGGATTGCAAATAGGCCATATTACCACCTCAACGTTCAAATCCACCCAAATACTGCTACCACACTACCCCTGCATTTGGTTGGGTTATCGTGAATGCATTGTTAATGCTGTGTAGCATTTTGTTCTGCATACACGTATAATTTTTTATGCATCTAAACTAAATATTTTAAAAGACACCGATAGCCAAAGTTTTCAAAATTTGACTGCACATATTATAAAATAACTTGTTTTTTATGAACCGAAGAGAGTATTAAATAACGAACCGTCAAAATTTAAGTGTGAAGTGTCAAGAGTATAATAAGTACAACACAGAGTAACAAGCGTATGACTCGGTAAAAGTCGTCAAAATTTATCACTCGCTGAATGATACTGCTGGGTTGTTGGGAGACAAAATAGAAACAGTGCCATTATCTTATCACTCGCTGCAACGTGGGGACAATGGTCGCACACCAGATCCTGCATGCAATCCAGCGCCGCGAGTATAATGACGTGCTGTGTGGCCACGCATGTGGCACGCACATTGCCTCTGTTTGCGCAGCGCCATTCGGAGCTAGCCTTTTGCGATCCCCAACTGTGAGTTTGGCCCCCTGTTTGCAAGAATCCAAATAGTTGTACTCGTTAATTGAAGCATGTGCACAACTAGGGGTGGATTTACTGTTCCTTTGGTCAGTTACTTAGGTTTACCGGCGACACGCTGTAATAGCTTCGGTGAAGTTCCACAGCGATCATAATCGAAAAATAGCATCCTACCCAAACAAAACAATGTGACCAACGTCTCTTCCACCACTGTGCATGTCATGTTGTCCTCTTCCATGTTTCTTGTTCTTTCTCTAGCACCATGGCCAGGCTCACTCCCCGTGGCTACAATGAATCATGACTACTCATGCACGCGTGTAGTTTTATCGTTTATTGCGCGCATCACACTGTTTTCAGATTATTTTCCTTTCAAATTAAGGACGGCAGCTTGGCCTGGTTTTGAGAGGGAGGGTGTTCATTTTCACCGACTTGGGGTTTGATTCTTAGGATCGATCGTTTGGCCGCATTCTATAAGTTTTTGTACCTCCACAATATTTGGTATGTGTAACCGGACACAGTACACATGTGCATGTGGTGCGAGTGGACGTGCGTCATGAAAGTTAGGTTCAACACATTTTGTCCAATTAATCATAGAGCCTAAATTTCCACAGCTTGTCAAACTTGATCTTATGAGGTTAAATTTCTTGCTCCGAGTCAAGCCCTGGTCCCATGCAACGACGCCAGTGAAGTCAAACGTACCACAGCGTCGTGTCAATGACAAATTGCTAAACCATGTTCCAAGAATTCAGCTAATTAACCTTTTATATCGTGATTTGGTCGACTAACTTCTTTTCGATGTTTCCCTGCACGCCTACTAGCATAGCTACTGCCATTCATTAATTACGCTATCATTGACTAATTAAAATGGACGTTGAATATAATAGTGTAGAAATGTACTCCGATCAAATTGACGAAACCTCTGTAAAAGTAGACTACAAGAATTCACGTGTCACATTTAAGTCGTCCGATCATGTGATTGTGAGAGAAACTTTTCTTCGGTTTGACACTAGTGGCCCAGTCAATGACAACACCCGCAGAAAAGCTTATAGCAATAGCTAGCTTCGTAGGATCACTGCTTCTACGTTAGACCAGAAGGATGGGATTGATTCCTGCACAGACCAGTCATCTATATATTATTATATGGTCGAAAGTTAAAGTTATTTTATTTTAAACCGAGTTGATTATTTTCGCTTGATACGTAAAGAAGCCTTAAACACTGCTAAACTAGCTACCGCCAATTATCCAAAGCTTGGTAAATATTTAACGTTGCAACGACCAATATAATGCTTCGGTTTCGATCGGGTGTGGCGGCGGCAAAATTAAGAGCTCGACGTAGCGACGGCCGAGCGTGCGGCCGGCATATACTAACAAGACCAGTTTTGGACGTACGCACGTGCGCTTCCGATCTCTCAAGGTAGCGCGGCGCGCGCGACGTCGCGTCTGAATGCGCGATGCTTCGGTGGTAAGAGACTTGCAGCGAGCGCAAACGAATCTCTCGGTGTGGCAAAAGGAAAAGACGCGCCTAGTCTTAGACAGCGAAACCATCTAGCTAGGGGGCATGCATGCAACCAGATGTCGGAACGTCATATGTCACGACGAATTCAACTACGAAGTGCGTCGATCAAATTATTCCATATACTCTGCTGACATATCGGATAATCCGATACATATGTAGAGGTGCAAGTCGGGCCACGCGGCACGGTATGGGCACGACGGGCCGCGGGCCATGGTAGCACGATACGGTGAGTTTCCCGGGTGGTGCTGTGTCGGAATGGATAGTGGCAGGCAAGATCCAGCACGACATGATGTCCCGTCGTACCGTCTTGGGGTCATGCCGCCCGACATATGCATGCCATGTGACTACATGGACCACGCCGCCGTCTGTGGTTTGCTCGCCTGTAACACCCGACCCAAAATCGCTCAATTGGCCACACATAGCACCTCACTTACACTTTCGCCTCGCCGTAAAGGGTGCCACCTACGTTTGGATCAACGGCATTATATACCACTACAACTCGACAAGCAATGGGACTAATCCCACCACACAACTCCTCATGGGCCGCCTCCTCACCATGACCCCTCCCGGCCATCGACCACGACATGTGCTTGGCCCCTTCGACCCGCCTTAGCCGTGCCACGCGTTTGCCGGCCCCCGCCTGCCTCGGCCGCCTCTGCCGAGGGAGAGGGAGGAAGTGAGGGCTAGCGGCGGCGTGACGTGAGGGAGAGGGAGCGAGGTCCGCCGAGGGAGCTAGGCAGTGGGATGGAGGAACCAAGGGAGGGAAAGGGAGGAAGTGAGGGCCGCATGACGACATCAGCGTGAGGAGGGAGAGGGACTGAGGGAGAGGGAGACATGAGGAAGAGGAAGTGAAGGAGAAGGAAAGGGGAAAAAAGTGGAGGAAAAAGCGAATCGGAAGGAAAGGGAAAAAGAAAAAAATGAAGGGGAATGAAAAAAAGATGAGAAAAGGGAAAATGGAGGAAAATGCTGAGATTCGAGCAATTATGTAAAATTATGGACACTTAAAAATTCAGGGGGGGGTGAAATTTTATTAATATTTTACACACACATTGCTACTGCATCGTTAAAAACCTTACACCCCAGTGTGAGGTTCCCCTCGTAAGGAAAAGAGTATAGTAACTACATTCATGCATACATATCACTACTCGATATTGAGATTGGCTAACACCTATACGATCTCGGGATCCTCTAGTTCATGCTGATGTCGCTCTTTAGCCAATTCCCAGTCATTGAGGCAAATGATTGTCTCCACCATCTTAGGTGTGAGGGATGACCTCATTTCTTCAATTATTCTTCCTACCATGTTGAACGTCGCTTCTGAAAAGAAGGAGGACACCAGAACCAATAAAACATCTCGTGCGAAATAACACAACATAGGGAATATCCGCTTGTTGTTCTTCCACCACTCGAGCAAGTCTAACTTACCTTCGCCAGAAAGATCAGGATCGATGTTTGCAAAATCATACTCCAGGTAGTGGTTAAGCTCTGTGGCAGAATTTCATTTGGGGGTGCCTGAGGCTGAGATGATGAAGAACTAGGCTTGCCCTTCACCTATTCCCTCCATAGCAATCTGCAAACCTGCTAACTTTTTTTGTATAATCCAAAATGATAGCAAAGCAATATAGATGGATCCAAACTATTTAACAAAAATTTCATCTATTGCTGCGACAACATGATCTAAAAGGGGATGCTCCCTAGATTTAGCAACTTGTCTGCAATTAGCCAAATAAAATCTATAACTAAGTAAGATGTAGGGTAGTAAATACCAGATAGAGCGTTAGTTATTTTGTAGAAAGGTCTTAGAAACTCTAAAAAATGACTAACAATTTCCCAATCTAAGTTAGTAACTATCAACTTATTAGTCTGAGTATTGACAAAGACAGATATAATATGTTTATACCCTTGTACCTTCTTCAGCATGATGTATGTCGAGTTCTACCTCACATTCGTGCCAAGACCGAATTTTCTTGGGGTCTTATCGTTGGCTACGCAGTACTCCGTGAACCTGGCTGCCACTTGTGTTGAACTTGAGAAGTAACGAAGGGCATCGTGTGCTGATATTGTTCAAATAAATGTCAATTTCCTTTCTACCATCTTGCACAACGAGGTTTGGGATATGACATACACATCTCTGGTGGAAAACATATCCACCGATATATGTCTACAACCTTGGAGTGAGGATGTTCATAGTCGTTGTATGAGCAGATGCATTATCAAGAGTTATAGAAATAATATTATTTTCTATCTGAAAATCCTTAATTACCCCTAGTATGAGCTTGTGTGTGATTCAGTAATTAATTTAAACTATATGACTCTCTTGTTTAGCTTGTACTCATCATTTAGATAATAGGCTACAACACAAAGGTAGATAGTTCTCTGGTGCAATGAACTTTTAGGAATATTTCCTTTAGTGATACTAGCTCTCTACTATACATCCTTAAAATATCAGACGAGGTCGTTCTCCTACTAACATGTTGGTATTGTGGACAAAAGTCGAGTTGGATCATTCTTTCGAACAAACAACTTTCACCATTCTAATCGGTTGATGTTAGAAAATAATGTATCTAACAATTTCCTCACGAGCATAATGAGGGTTATATGACCAAGTACTTACAAAGCCATCAGCCTCGAAGTTGAGCTACGCCTGGACTCCTCACTACTACAAAAAGGTCAATACTAGACGCTTTATCACAGACGGTTGACCAAAACCGTCTATATTAAATACAATCACAGACGGTTTTGGTTTAGCGGCCGTCTGTGTTACTTTATGTGGTAAAAACCGTCTGTGAAGAAGTAATATCATAGATGGTTCTTGTTCAGAACCGTCTGTGATTTCTATCCTCATCACAGACGGTTTTTATACAAACCGTTTGTGATAATCTCATTTATTGCACACTCGACCCTCACAGATTGATCTGTCTTAAATTATGTTCTCACTGCTGCTGCTAGAGGTGGGGTTTTGAGACAATTTGGTGAAAGGAGACCGCGGATTTGGTAATTTATTCTTAACTATCGATGGTTAGTACGTAATTTATTCCTTGCATTGTATTCTAGATCTAGCTTGGTAAAGAGAGAGAATTGAAGATGGTTTAGATCAGTAAAGAAAGAATTGAAGATGACTTAGATATATCTTTTTGTGTTGTTTTGTAAGTGTTGGCTTCTTGTCATCTGAAGTCGGACATGGGCTATCTATAATGTGTTTGTGTTGAACAATATGACCCTAGGGTGCATTGCTGTTTTTTCAGTTTATTAGAAATACATATTTCAAAAGACATATAAATGTTGCATCTTTAGTATGGTAATTAATTAATTCAATATTTAACACCAAAATTTTATATGTGTCACATAGATGGACCGAAGCTGGATATACGCTAGCAACCGTGTGAGTGAAGAGTACATTAATGGTGTGTCTGTGTTTACAAGAGCTGCTGAGGAGGATATGTTGAATAAGGGAGTGGAATATATGTATTGTCCTTGCATTGATTGCGAGAATCTAAAGATGTTTAAGAAGCGAGCGCAGATCAAAGCACACTTGATTCGAAGGAGTTTCAAAAAGGGTTATACATGTTGGACCAGTCACGGTGAAGAGCATATTATACAAAGGTAGTAATAATAGCATCGCCGATGAAGTCAACGATATGTCGCCGGATGATGTCGATTGTGGTTCTAATTCGGATAGGCTGCACGATGACAATCTGGATCAGATGCTTCGCGATGGAGAAGGGAACTATGATGAGAGGGAGTATGTTAAATTCCGGGGCTTGATGGAGGACTCGGAGAAATCTTTGTTCCCGGGCTGCAAGCCGGAATACACAAGGTTGTCATCCGTGCTTGAACTGCTGAAATTGAAGGTAAGCAACGCTTGGTCCGACAAGAATTTCACGACACTGTTAGGTCTCTTAGCGGACATGCTTCCGAAGGGAAACGAGTTTCTCAAAACCATTTACAAAGCCAAGAAGGCTATTTGTCCATTGGGAATAAAAGTAGAAAGAATATATGCATGTCCGAACGACTGTATCCTCTACCGTAATGAGTATGCAAACATGCATGTATGCCCGGTGTGCAATGCATCCCGATACAAGCGTAAAAATCAATCAGATGACGGCGAGGGAATCGAGGTGAAGAAAGGACCTCCTGCTGAGGTAGCGTGGTATCTTCCTGTAATTCCCATTTGCAGCGGGTTTTTTTTACGAACCCAAAGGATGCAAAATTGTTGTATTGGCACTCGGAGGAGCGTAAGAATGACGAAAAGCTAAAACACCTTGTTGATTCGCCCAGTGGAGAAACATCGATAGGAGGTTTGCAGATTTCGGTGCGGAACCGAGAAATATAAGGTTTGGGTTGAGTACAGATGGAATGAATCCTTTTAGTAACATGAGCAACCGAAATAGCACTTGGCCATTGACTCTTTGTATCTACAATCTTCCTCCTTAGTTGTGTATGAAGCAGAAGTATATTTTGCTATCGATACTTATTCAAGGGCCGAAGCAACCTGGGAATGATATTAATTTGTACCTAGCATCATTTATGGAATATCTAAAAATACTATGAATTGAAGGGGTACATGTTATGCGTACAAACGAGAGGACTTCACTTTATGCTCCTTGTTCTGCACTATAAATGATTATCCTACCCTTACTTACCTATCGGGTCAGAGTACAAAGGGGCCAAAGCTTATACTTACTGCTTAAATGATACCGAGAGTGTGTGGCTAAAGCACTCACGTAAAACTGTATGCATGCGTCACCGTTGGTTTCTTCGGAGGGCTCACCCATACCGTAGGATGAAAAAACAATTCGACGGAGAGAAAGAGCACTTCAGCTCCAAGGCATTTAAGCGGAAAAGAGGTCTATGATATGCTTAAGGATTTAGATGTTATGCTCGGAAAGGGACGTAAATCGAGAACTCATGAGAAGAACAACTAGAAGAAGAGATCAATATTTTAGAACTTACCTTATTGGGAGCACCTAGAAGTTTGCCAATGCATCGACGTCATGCACATAGAGAAGAATGTATATGACAGCTTGATTGGTCTCTTACTGAACATTAATGACAAAACAAAGGATGATGTCAACGCACGGCTTGACTTGGTTGATATGGACATCAGACCTGAGTTAGCACCGACAAAGACTGATAAAGGATGAACGTACCTTCCCTCTGCTTATTACACTCTATCCAAGGCCGAGAGAACTGAACTATGTGAGTGCTTGCATGGTGTGAAAGTTCCGTTCGGTTGCTCCGCCAACATAAAGAAACTTGTTTCGATGGAAGATTTGAAATTAATTGGCATGAAGTCTCATGATTGTCATGTGCTGATGACATAGATGCTCCCTGTTGTAATTAGGAGTATTTTGCAGATCAAGGTCCGAGAGACAATCATGAGGTTGTGTTATTTCTTTGACACAACTGCTCAGAAGGTCATCGATCTCTAAGGACTAGATGATGTACAGGACGAGGTGGTGACGATTGTATGTGATCTTGAGATGTGTTTCTCTCTGTCATTTTTGATATCATGGTCCATCTCATTGTTGACATTGTGAGGGAGATAAAAATGTGCGGGCCCATGTTTCTACGTAGCATGTACCCGTTCAAGAGGTTCATGAGAATTCTCAAGCTCTATGTATGGAATCAATCTCGGCCGGAGGGCAACATCATCGAAGGTTATGCAACCGAAGAGGTCATTGAATTCAGCGTCGATTACATGGCTCAGTTCGAAACGATAGGTATGCCTCGATCTCGCCATGAGGGGAGGCTCGAGGGTATCGGGACCATCAAAAGTAAGTAATCACTCTAGATATGGATGCATATACTCAAACCCATTCCACGGTCTTGCAACACATGACTGAAGTGTTCTCGTATATCGACCAGCACAAGGATGTGCTTCAGCAACAGAATCCGGAGCGATCGAATGTTTGGATCACGAGATAGCACAACAGTCGGTTTAACCAATGGTTGAAGGGGTGACTCGCTAGGAGCTCGTCAAGTGATATGCTGACATGGTTGAAAAAAGGGTCAACATTTACAGTTGTGACATGGCAAGGATAGAACATAATTGGGTACACATTCTATACACAGGCTCATGATATAATTAGCACTAACCAAAACAGCGGTGTCCACATAGATACGTCCAGTATCGATGGGCTGAGGAGTTCCTACTATAGACTCATAGAGGAGATTTGGGAGCTTGACTACGTGCTTCTCGAGATCCCCTATTTTCGGTGTTGTTGGGTCCATCTCCCACAGGTGAAGGTTGACAAGTATGACGTCACTACCATGGACCTCGAAGGTGTTGGATACAAAGACAAACCATTTGTACTCGCTAACTAAGTTGTTCAAGTCTTCTATGTAACCGACCAGGCAAATAAGAAGCGACACGTAGTTCTTTATGGAAAAAAAGATTAATAGAGTTGAGAACGTAGTGGACGAGGAAGAATACAATCAATTTGATGAGTTACCTCCTTTCGTAAACAACATAAGGGTCGAGGAAGAACAACGTGATGAAACTAGATACATACGCGTCGATCATCATGAAGGGCTAATTTTTATAGACTGAACAATATGTGTATATATTCTAAATGGTTAATTTTAGTTCATTTGAGTTAATTGATTTGTACTATGAAATGGATGTGCTTGTTTCTGAAATGGATGTGAATTGGATGTATACATGTACTTGTTGTGTTTCTGCTTGTTTCAGAGGGCATGGCTAATATTTTTCTGAGGCTAGGCAATAAACAGAACTAGATTTATCAATACAAAAGAATACCATAGATAGTTTTATCTACAAATTGTATGTGATAATCTATTACAGACGATTTCATCTAAAAATAGTATGTGATACATAATCTATCACAAAAGGTTCCTTAGGATAAGCCGTCTGTGATACATAACATATCACAGAGGTTTAATCTACAAACCATCTGTGATATGCAATCTATCGCAGACGGTTATTTATTAGAACCGTTTGTGATAAACATCAGATATCACATACGGTTTAATCTACAGACCATTTGTGATATGCTATCTATCGCAGACGGTTATTTATTAGAACCGTCTGTGATATTATTTATTACAGACGGTTATATGTTAGAACCATCTGTGATGTTCAACCCTATTTATTTTCTGACTCTAGGGTTTGCCTCCCACTCAAACGATTAAGTTTCTCAACTCACGCTCCTCCCTCGAGCCCGTCACCACCGTCCTCGACGCTGCCTCCTCCTCGATCCCGGCGTGACTCCTCCCCCGAGCCTGTCGCCACCATCCTCAACGCCTCCTCCTCCTCAAGCCCAGCGCGCCTCCTCCCATGAGCCCGCCTCCTCCTCCCCGAGCACGAGGCACCTCCTCCTCCCCCGAGCACGCCGTCTCCTCCCCGAGCACGAGCACACATCGCATCCCCCTCCCTCGAGCCCGCCACCTCCTCCCCTCCCCACAAGCACGGCACGCCTCCCCTTCAACACTACCCTACTGCTCTGGTATTGCTCCCAGCTCGTCCTTCGCCTCGACGCCCAAAGGTAACCGATGTCGAGTTGCCAACCCCAACGCCCCTTTCCCTCACTCTTTCTATCAATAATCTGTTATACTGTCATGGTCCTCATGGAATCATGTATCTGGTTCAAACACTGAGTAGTATGAGGTATTATACTTGTTTTAGGAATTTATATTTGCTCTAGTCAATGATTCATATGATATTTGTTTTCATACTACTATTGGAATATATTGCAATGTGGTGTGGTGGGATTGAGATGAATACTCTGTGATGATAATATTCTTGTACTGAAATTATTTTGACAATCGTGTTTGAACTTGAGCTCTAATTGGAATGCTTACTCTACATCTGAGAGCAACATCAAAATCTTAAATCTTAGCTTTATGTTGAATTCATTTGTTCACATGATGTTTGTATTGAGCATATTATTCTTTTTAAATGACTTGGAGGATTTACATATTTATATACCAATTATGTCATTATATTGGTACATATTTCTTCCCTACATATCCCAATTATTTATTAATTGGTGTGTATACCCATACACATAGAGATCGAATCTTATGATGATATGTTTATGCATGTCAGAACTTCTATTTCTTGTGAAGATGTCTTCCGCTCATTCTTCGTCATCGTCGCCTCATGCGTCTGATGCGCCATCCTCTGGAATATCCAAGCACGGTAGAAGAAGAGAAATATCGAAAAGGCCCGGGGTCCGATTTACTATCACGAAGGTCGATGAGTGTGGGACCCCTATCAATCCTCCCCGAGCAGCGTCCGCATTCCGGAGAACGGTTAGAATAGTTGCATGGGAATGTGTCAACATTACCTACATTCATGGAAGGAGTTGACCAAATCTCAGAAAGGTGAGTTGTCGACGAATATTTTTTGATCGCTTGAGATCCCAGAACAATAGCAGGACTCCGTGCGACGACACGCGTTGCTACAAGTGTGCAAGAACTTCAAGAGCATGCTTGTCAAGAACTACGGAGAGAAGGATCTGACGCCCTTCAACAAGTATCCATTTTTGGAATAGTACTAGGAAGAGTTTGTGGTGAAGAAGACGACATATAATTTTAGGAGTGAAAGTGCGGTGCACAGGGCCCTCCAGGCGAAAAACACGCACTCCCACAGACTCAACACTGCTGGGTATGCGGGTAAAATCCCGCAATAGAGGGATCAGGACCGGTAGGCAAACCTTTCGAATGTCTCTCTACCATTTGCCAAGATCCCTGATGAGCTTGCCCGAAATTGGCTAAGAGCAAGGTTATCTACCCTATCTTCGGGGGTCATCTCCTTTCCATACCCCGTAGATGAGGAAGTGTCCCAGCGCCTGATAAGATATCGAACTACCTAATTACTCCATAAGTTCATAAGAAGTGAAATGACATGTCGGGCTATTGCAGGAAACACTGAGTGAACAATCTTCCCAAGGCTCATTCCAGACAGTCAGGGAGACATATATAATCTCCACAGCCCTAGGAAATAATGAGCACTCGGGTCGCACGAGAGGCCTTGGTCTTTATGTTCTATGGAAACATGGATTCCCAGCGAACTCCGAAGTGTACCAGAGTAGGAAGAGAGCCAAAGCCAAGTGCGATGCACGGCTACAAAAGGAGATTCATCAATCTCCTGAGAGATGAGATCACTGAATCCATGAAAGATGAGATCAATGATCGTGCCATAGATGAGATGCGATGGCGGATGGATAGCCTTGAGGAAAGACTTAGGGAAAATCAGTTGCAAGCCCCTACCCTTATTGTGCTAGCCAACTGCCCAAACTTCCGAGTAGCTACGCGTCCAACCCTAACCCTACCCCAAAAGGTGACAACAGATTTCCTATCGATGACATCTTGGTAATAATTATTATCTCTGGAATGTTCGATCCATTGATAGACCTGTTGGAGTAGCTAATTTTGTATTGATATGTGGGTGGCTAGGAATTGTAAGCTCCAAGTGAGATAAGTCTCCGTTGCCCTAGATGCTGCTTGGGGCCAGGTGTATCCATCCGGTGTCGGGGCTTTTGGCGCATGGTGTAAATCCAGCGTCATGTTTCACAAAAGTGAATGTGGACGGTATTTATGCCAATTTTGTCGTTGTCCCGCTGCAGATTCCCCCAAACGACGAGGTCACGAGTCTAGGGCAAGCTATTGAAACATTCATATAGTGGCACAAGAGTGACATCTCTCTAGAGCTACCTGCTCCGGTATCAACTTTATGGGAATGTCCTGCAACAGTGCTAAGTCTACGAGAGCTACCTGCACCGAAGCGGCAAGGGCTCGGTGCATCAGATACATGTACATCTCGTGCTTGGTCGACTCTTATGAAGTCGACCTCTAAAAAGCGAGGCAACATGGGAAAATCGAAGATAGTCGACTCTTGTTCTGATATCCCTTTCTTTCCGTTGGCCCAGAAATTCATGCAAGATGAGCCGTTGGTCGAGACGGTAGAACACGACCGTACCCTAGAATTCGCTTGCACGAGATTGCTTGTATGGTACATGGAACATGCCAATAAGATGGATGGACAACAATGCTCGGGTGTTAACGCCAAGTTTAAGAAGGATCATCTTAACCACGTGGTTCAAGACTGTATCTTTATGGTGACCTTTGAGGACTTGTTTTTTCTCTTCAACCTCGACGCCCTCGACGTCTCACTCATGCGATGTTGGACATTGTAAGTGTGTACAATCACGGTCAACATTCGTGTAATACCGATAAATGTTATATTTAACTCATTGCTTGTGTGTGTGTGTATAGATACATGATTTCTGAAGCTGAATTAAGGAATTCACCGGTATGTTTCCTCAACCCACACTTGGTCTCCTTGCAAACCATCAAGGAGAATGAAAAATTCGTCGAGGATTACATGACAGAGTCATTGTTGACTCACCGCGATAAGGAATTCATATTTTTGCCCTACAACCAGGAGTAAATGTTGCACTAGTGGCTATACTTGTTGATTTGTACTTTATAACCAACACGAACTTAGATTTAATGACCATGACGACATACCTGTATAGATTCCACTGGATTCTAATTGTAATTATACAAAATGGAATATAGTAATATACCTAGATTCCCTAAAGACGACCGCAGATGACTTCACAATTGTTCGACAATTAATCGATGCGTAAACACATTTCCTCCATAGATAACTCTATTGTAGTCTTTCCTTCCTTTGCAATGGCTATGGCTAACTTCTGGGAATCACGTAGGTCGTTCACCGTGTACTTTGTTAAAGGAGGAAAATGCAAGAGAAGGATTCTGCGAAACGATTTAAATTTTCTGGTATTCGCTAGTACACATTAATACTATATAACACTTCGTAGTAATGCCCTTGAACTAACCAATTCTATTTTTGCAGTGCCACCAGCAGCCGTCAGCCTGCAATATCTGTGGATACTATATTTGCCACAACATGGAACTACTCGTCGGTTTGCGATGATCAATGATCCTCAGGTTTGTCAATCTTACAATAATTATTTCATACTTATCAATTTATATATGCATGAATTTAATCTTCCTAGTGACAGGTTGCGAGCATCGATACAACTACGTTGGAACAGGGCCAGCCCATAAACATTCGAGGACATTTTGCGTCATTCTTGAACCGTGAGGTCATAAATCCAAATGGGAAGTTCCACAATGTAGATTGAACTTAATGGTACATGTGTGTAAATGTACATGAATGGCTAATTTTAGTTAATTGATTTGTGAATTGGATGTGCTTGTTTCTGAAATGAATGTGAATTGGATGTATACATATGTTTGTTGTGTTTCAGCTTATTTCAGAGAGTACGACTAGAATTTCCTGAGGCTAGCCAATAAACATAAATATATTTAGCAATACAAAAGAATATCATGGACGGTTCCTTAGGACATACCGTCTGTGATACATCAGCTCTCACAGACGATTTCATCTACAAACCGTTTATGATACATCAGCTCTCATAGACGATTTCATCTACAAACCTTCTGTGATACATCAGCTATCACAGACGGTTTAGCTACGAACCGTCTGTGATGCGGACTATCACAGACGATTCAAAAATTATCTGTGATGATCTCATATCATTACTGATCCATAAACTTAGATGGCTTATGAAACCGTTTGTAATGACGTTTTTGAACCGTCTGTCAAGGCTTTTTTTTGTAGTAGTGCCTCGACCCCGCGTGTGCGTCCCCTACCTTTTTCAAGCATCCTTTGTAGTGCTAGTTCAAGTGCCCTGTTCCTCCACCTGTACGGCAGTTAATTGGGCTTTGCAGTAATTACAAGTTGCGATCTCTACTGTTTGGCTATTTCAACTTTCCTTGCTCTAGGTCATGTGCTTCCAGCACTCCGTTCTTCGCCCGGCGCTACTGATGCCTAGCGCGGACCTACCAATATTTTCATTTGTGGTCAGGGTAGCAAAGTCTGGCATCCCCATTGGGTCCGAACTGCGTTGGTACTTCTCGTAGCCCTCCGTACTATCCATATGATGGTCCTTCATATCATAGTCTCTCATGCTTGGGGAGAGCCAACGAGCATTGATGGGCGAGGTAGCAGGAGGAGGACTAGGGGAGCGATGGTGGGAGCATCTGCGGCTGCACCCCATCGTTACTTTCATGATATGACTCCTCAATAGCATAGCGCTACCGAGCTTCGTCACTCCCTTCGCTGGCCTCATGCTTCAACTCGTTAGTAGCATGCTTGAGACTACCAAATAGAGCACTAGAGCAAAGATAGAGTGAGAGAAGATAAATTGCGCTTCGGTGGTGAAGATATGTGCAAAGAGAGAATCAGATAAAAGAAGAAGTGCTTCGATGGTGAAGAAATGAGCAAATGTGTTTTTATAGGCTTGGAGAGGTATAATCTCGCATATGTCCATTGCCTTGCTCATTGCTTCTTTCTCTACTCCGTCTTGTTATCGGAATGGGGCAGGTGACCGTTGCCTCTCTCCCTCACTGCTCGTTGCCTCTCTCCATCCCTGCTTGTTGGTTCTCTCCCAATGCAAGCTATCTTGTTTGATCACCAGTCACGTCTGCCTCCCCACACCCATTCCCTATGGCCGCCTCCCCATCCCCTAATCCCCTCTGCTAACTCCCAACCTCGGGTCCCCATCCCCTTCCACCGCAGCACCTCCCCCATCCAGCCATCCCCATGCTCTTCCTCTTCCCTCCCCCCTCCGGCCCTCCCACCGGCAAGGCGCCCCTCCTGCCAGCTCCCTTCCTCCCCAATCCCCATCGTCTTCCCCTTCGGCCCTCCCACCTGCTCTACACCCCTCCCGCTAGCTCCACCTCCTGATCCCCATCCCTCCTACCACCGGCTTCAGCCCCCTCGGGCGCGGCCGCAACGCCGCGCTGTCACCTCGTCACCTTCGCGTTGCGCCGCCTCACCAGCGCCACTCCCACCATCTCCGCCTCCTTGCTCCCCTATTCCCACTGCCGGCTTCGACCCCTTCAAGCGTGGCCGCAACGGCGCGCTGCCACCTTGCCACCTTCACGTCGCACCCCCAGCCCGCGCGCCGTCACCTCCGCATCGCGCCACCTCGAGCAAGCCTGAGCGCCACCTCACCTCCACCTGCTCCTGCCTCAGGTCCCCTCCCCACCTCTAACGGCTCTGGACCCCGCCCGAGGCACCCTTGTCTACGCTGCCACCTCTACGTTGTCTCGACGGCTCCGGGCCACCCTTGCAACTAGGCCCCTCGGCTACAGCCACCTCACTGCCGGCTTCAGTCCCCTGAGGCGTGGCTGCAACGGCACGTTGTCACCTCGCCACCTCCGCGTTGCGTCCCTTTGCCATCTCCCTCCCCCTTGCCGCCGTTGTGCCAACGTGCCGCCCAAAGCACAGTCTAACTGACTGTGCCATGCCATGCTATGCCGCCTGGCATGTTCAGTACGGCCCGGCTGTTTGTGCCGTGCTTGAGACATACCACGCTAGCCGGGCCTCGTGCTGACCCAAAAAAGCACGGCCTAACTGTCCGGTCTAATCATATGGATGCAAGCCTTTTCTTTCATCATACATTGATTACACACTGGAGACCGACTAGAGGATATATAACTACACTTATTTCTATGGGATCCAAGACCAAAACGGTAAGCAGTTCACACCGATGACGAGTCAATCCCTCTAGACTCGGCGAAAAAGTACTCGAGTCAAGCCTTTTCTTTCTCATACTAGGCTTTTCTTTCATTGGACGAATTAAAGAATCGCCGACTAATCGCCTTTCATCCCCAATTGCTGCGATCGAGCACGCTAGCTTTACCTCTCCTGATGAAAAGCTTTCCCCCCCGTTGATATACATTCGAATCGTTTGAATTCAACGAAGCAATTTTCGTCCGTCCATTCATGTAAAGGTCGTTGCATAGTAAGTAAAATAAAGCATGAAGCTTTAGGAACGGTCCGATCAATGCTTCCACTGTCATGTGCGTACGGCCGGCCATTAAGAAAATATCCTCTGGTATGTATATTACTGGATAACCACCGTACGTGTCCAATGAGCACACACGAATCTAATTCCTTGCGAGTCAGGATCGGAAGATGGCAATCGATCCGATGGCGCGCGTACGTGGATCCGTATTGGCGCGGACTGAGTGTACGAGCAGGAGGACACTGGTAGCTAGCAGCATGTCTTCCAACCGACTGGCTGGCCGACTGGCTGGTGAAATATTCGCCATTAGAGCATTCATAGTGTATAGATCTTTTTAAAGGTCTTGAGATGAGATATATGAGTAAATTTTACTGTGTAAAAATACTACAATGTGCAGTAACTTTTTCTTCTAATTGGTGGGACCCACACCCAAATAAAATCTCTCTCTCAATCCCCTTCTCTCTCCTCCCGTATAACCGGTCACTAGCTAAGCTATATTATTATTCTCTCCACTAAGACTCCCTTATCACAATATGTAGTACCTCTTTCTCTTATTCTCTCTCCTCTGAGACCCCTTCTAAAATCACACTACCGATGCTCTTCACTTCTCCATTCAATTAAGTCGGTGTGCAGGAGCCTACAAGGCAGGTTGAGAATTGATTGGGGAAGGGAGGAGTCTCCGAGATGACTCAGAGCCTGGTCAGGGTTTGGTCCAGAGTCCGCAGCATGGGCGGCTGCACCTGCATGCGGCGTTGGGTATGTAAATTCTTGCATTGTAGATTGTAGTAGTGCATATAGTAAAATTACTAGCTAGGACATTATTGTACAGATGTAGGAGTAAATAATGATGTTTCTTTAACATAAGATTGATTATTTATTTAACATTAACTTGAAAACACAAAAGGTAGTTTTTGGATGGCATGAGAATATGTAAAACGTGTTGTAGTTTTGTTTGTTTCATATATATATATATATATATATATATATATATATATATACCCCAAAGTGAGGAAAATGATATAGTACTTTCTTGGTATATAGCAAAAATAAAGGACCCAATGAAAATTTTCAATCAAGTCGCATTGGAGTATCTCCCTTCTCATATACTACTTAAATCGTATGATGATACCTCTTTATCTATTTGAGCATACTCCAATAATGATTATAAGATACCCCAAAGTGAGTTCTATGAAAAAAAAATCATTAAAGTCCACCTTTTATAGCTAAACTTGTGTATATACCTCTTTTATATATGAAAAAGGGTATATAGCAAAAATAAAGGACTCCAATGAAAATTTTTCAATCAAGTCGCATTGGAGTATCTTATAATTGGTATTTAAGTATACTAAAAATGATAAAGAAGTATAATATATTTATTTAAGTGGTATATTCGAAGCAGGAGTATGTACTCCCGGGAGTACGAAATGGGCGTCCTATATCTTAACTACTATAATTCTAAGTTTACCCCTCCCACCCCACGGCAAACCGCCGCACGTATAGAAAAAGAATCGTCGCCTCGCTTGTCTTCCCCTCCCCTCCCCTCCCACACCAAACTATCACCGTATGGAAAAAGAATTGTCGCCTCGCTTCTCTTCCCCTCCCCTCCCACCCCACGCCAAACCGCCACCCTCTCATTGCCCCACGCCTCCCTCGTGCTCGCCGTGAATCCTCGCATCGCTCCTGCCCCACCCGCGTCGCCCAACTCCTCCCCACCGTCGACTCGCTCCACTCCCTTGACCCTCGCCCACCTCCCTAGCCAGCTCCGCCACCAGCCATGGCACCCTCTCTCCCTCTTCCATGCGGCCGACGCCGCCATCCTCCCTCTTCCCTATGCCTGACGCCGCCGGTGGTGGTGGAGTTTGAGAGCTAGGAGGTCACGGCAATGTAGGGGACGCCATGAGAGAAGCACCGCGGCCTCGGTGCGCACATCAGCTTCGTCCGCTCTGTCACCCTAGACTCGTGCATCAAGGTGCAGCTCCGCAAGATGGAGGCCAGGGGCAACGACCGCCTCAACGCCTTCCTCACCGCGCGGGGTGTGCCCAAGGAGACGCCCCACATCGCCAAGTACAACTCCAACACCGCCGCCGCATACCATGACCGCATCGCCGCGCTCGTCGAAGGCAGGTCATGGACTGACTCGCCCGTCGTTAAGGAGAACCCCGGATCTGGTGCGCCTACGCCCGCCAGGAAGCCACCCCTTCCGGCCTCTGGTATGGGCAGCGGTGGCGGCGACGGAGGATGGGATGACTGGGACGACGACTTCCGGCCAGACATGAGGAGGAACCCGTCGGTGGGGTCGTTCGGCGCCACGGGAGCTGAGTCAGGGAGTCAGCTGCCGATGCAACTCCTGGTCGCATCAATGGCCGGCGACGCGGACGACCGGCGGTGCGGGTTGAGGCGACGGCTCTCGGTGGCGGCAATGGCTAATACTACTACACATGGCGATGGCACGTAGGATTCGCTCATCAGAGCATCTTGCCAGATCCCCCACTCATGTGACATGTCCACGCTGAAAGGTATATCTCCTCTAATCGTTCTTTCTCTTTCTCTCGTGTTAAGGTAGCAAGCCATACTTACAACTTCTTTTTCTCTCCTTTTGACCTCGGTTGTAGTTGAAAGTTTTGTAAATCCCCACTTGAAAGCTCCCCAAATTGCAAGTTTTCATCCCCAATTTCAATGCTTGTTAATCCAATTTATGCTGATTTTTTGGGCTCGAGTTGAAAGCTTCAGAGTCTGAATTGAATGTATACAAGAATGGTTGGAAAGCTTTTTAATTTGGTTTGAAAGCTTTGAATTCGACCTGTTGTTGTCAAAATAAAAGTTGAAATTAGGCGAATTTTCTGAGTTGAAAGTTTCTTCGTTAATGGAAAGTTGAATTTGTGGAGTACAAAGTTGAATGGAATCACTGGTTATTCACGTTTTAGCATTCTTTGTCATAACAGTAGGAGGCTTGGGTGTCATCAACATTTTAGCTCAGGATTAAGCCCTACTGCTCAAACAATGATTGGAAAGCCTTAATACTCAGTCATTTATTTCAGTTCAGTACCATCTCCTCGATCTAACTCAACTGAAGAAAATTGGTATATAGATTTTCATTTCATTTGTAGAATTGGCACATAGTATGGCTCTATTATGCACTGAGATGTATGTAGAGTTGGATTCTATATGTTTTACTAGCTATTCTTGATTTGCAAAGTATGATGATCTTTCTAGGTTTATGGTGCATAGCATGTTGGCGCCATTCATAGCTGGCTGGCAGAGAAATGATTTGCATCCACTGGTTATTGAGAGATCTGAGGTTGTGACTCTCAATTCTGGCATTATATCGTTTTACTTCTCATGAAATGTAGCATTAGATTTTATTTATTAGATAGATCTAGCACTCTGTAGTTCAAAAGCCTCTTCCTTGGTGTGCTTGTGATCTAAAATTGCTAATGGATTGGTAGTTTGTTGGGACTTAATTCATTTTTCGCATGTTGAAATTATATTTCTTTGTTTTCTTTTGGTGGATAATTGTCCTAGGAGTCTAGGACTAAAGCTGAGATTGAAACATGTAACATGAGATCAAGTAGCTCGAATGTTGTGCGCTTGAAGCTAGATACCATGTTAAGAGTTTTGCTTAAGTAGCTTTGTTTAGAAACACATGATCTATTTTGTTGAGTGACCTGGTTTATACACATACATATTATGTCTCTGAGAGTGGTAAAGGAATCATTGCTCTAATTTTTTAATAGGGAAACTGTTGGCCCTTAATGTGAAGTAAATGGTTAAATGTGATTTTCTTCCTTTTATTGTTACAGAAGTAAATTCGTGAATAATCATTATCTATCATGAGCTGAAAGTTACCCATAATAGACGGGAATGCTTATCTGGATTTCAAATTTGAACCTTTTACACTATTTTGAAGAAATATCCTCAGTGATACAGAGTTTGGTCTAGGATAATGTCATCTTATGTTGTATCTTGCTAAATTAGGTCATGCCACTTAATTGATAGAATTCTCATTTTATTAGTGTGACCCGTTGTATGAGCTAATTTTTCACTACTAATTGCATCCATGGTTCCACTAAAAAATTGCATCCATGGTCTCAAATTAGTTTATATGTTAGATCCTAAATGGATTGGTTTGTCGACATGGGAAAGAGTTAGTCTAACCTTGTTAGGCTCAGTTAGCTGTCTATTATTATTTCAAAATGCTTGCTTTGCTAACCAAGATAATCACCATGATGTACATAATTCATGCATTGTGTAGAGAGCTCCCTCACATGAACTCGGTCACTGGAAGCCTAGAACGGTCATAATTTGAGGGATTATGGCCACCTCTTTCTCATCTCTGTGCGGTTCCTCACGATACGGATGATTGAACCCTCCTAGATCCCCCATCACTCTTCACCTTCACGGCTTCATCCATATCTTTTATTTACCTAATCTTTGTGTTTCATTTGAAAGCGTTAGTTTGTTTTGCAAAATCGTAAGTACTAGATAACTTTTTTTTCCTTGTAAGAGGTTTGTTCATTGAAGAAAATTTTATTGCTTGAGTAAATTTTTTGATGATCATGTTGATGCCTAAGCTCAGGTCAGAGAGGGGAGAATATGGGCTGTTTTGAAACTTTTAGTGTCCCGTATAAAATGTGAAGTTTAATTTTTTATAGCCAAGGTGTGTAACACATACCAGAGCTTCATCGTCTTGGTGCTTATTGTCAGTTTATATGCAAAGTGATTGTTTGTTCATTTTGGGTAGCAGTAGTAGCCGGTGTTGTAATAGTTAGAGTTAATATTTCTATTTATTCATGTGTGAAAGAAAATTGATATTTATTATTCGGTTTAGGACCCTGTATGTTTATATGTATCACTGTCTTTTGGTGTTCTGTTGCAACGCAAGGACATCCTACTAGTGTGTGTGTGTATATATATATATGAAACAAAATCAGCTCTAAATTCCTTGCCATATATATATATATATATATATATGAAACAGAATCAGCCCTAAATTCCTTGCCAGAAAAAAAGAAAAAAAAAGCACCAAAGTACCATGTCAAAGTGTGGGTACGCTAGCTCCTCGCACACCCTTCTCAACGGGCTGCCCGCAAGAACGATGTGATACGGACCCTGTCACATAGCTTTCTTTTTTCTTCTTCTTAATTATGGATCAAAGGACGAATTGCATTCCTCTTTTAAGTTTTCTTTTTCTTGAACTGAAATAGGAGGAGAAAAGAAGAAGATTGCTACATTAGTTAATATAATACTCTGGTTTGTAGTATCATTTTAGAATATATGAAGTCAAAATATAAAAACCTTGACCACTGTTACGCCTAAAGGTATTATATTTGTCACATGAAAATGATATTAGCATATTTGTTATCAAAAATACTTCATATAGTTGGGAACCACCTCTTAGTAGGTGGTGGAGTTGTGGGTGCATGATTCATTCACTAGGGTTCACCCACCATTATGCACATACGAGTGCGTTTTGTAGGAATTTTGTACGGTCGTATGCGTGGTGGTGTATCTTCCTTGTAATTGTAAAAAAATCATATAATTTTAATAATTTTTACTAACATATAATTTTAATAATTTTTACTAACATATAATTTAAAAATAATTGTCAAATGTGTGCAAGCCAATTGGAAATTATCAAGATCTCAATCAAATACACTGATTTTAGGTTAATAAATGCTCCAAATTGAAATGTTAACGTGCAGTTTGGGTTTGACTTGGATACGTGGTTATTACTGCCTCCGGGGTCATAGAAGGAGGTCATTTTTGGGTTACCTGTAGATAAATATTATAAAGTTTAACTACACATTAAAATAATACACATAGATTTGTCTAGGAAAGAACTTCATAATATTATAATTTTATTATAATAGAAATGAGTGGTCAAAGTTGTATTTTTTTTACCATATCAATATTAAACAACTTCATGTGACTAGAGGGAGTTGCAGTACTGATGAGCCTTTGGCGCCAAGTTTAAAAAACATTGGCTTTTCCCCTCATTGAACCATAACCACCGATCCCACTTTACTTAGAATCAAATAATCAACTTTAGTAATATCAGTTGAGATGCAGATGCTCAAAAGAAAAGAAAAACTAAAAGAGAGTTTTCTTACCGTGTTTTGCTGCTAAGTTTACTTCATTACCACCACTTTGTAATTAACATAAAAGGAACAAACCTAGCCAGATACTGATGATTATTATAGTCAGTGTGGCACCTAACTTGTCTAGCTGAAGGTTAGGACTTGAGTCTTACAGATTAAAATTGAATAGGTCATTTATGGGCGTATTTTGGGATTTTTTTAGGGAGTACAAGGCAGACACAAACTCACACCACCCCTACACACGTATCTGTATGTGCCCCTACACACACCGGAATTTATCAGAGGCATATCCAAGGCCTCACAGAATATGAACACACTGTTTTCCACTGAAAGAGTGGAACACACACTCTTTATACACTCCAAGCGATCACTTGGAATTCATTCATAGGAAAATTTAGTCTCACTACATTCTATTTTACTGTTGTTTCACAATGTGTGTAGTTATTTGGCCACATATATACATAAAAGTATGTAGATTTGTCACATGAAAATCATTGTGGAGATCATGGGTAGATGATCCTAATCTTTGTGACTGAACAATTGACAATGGTATCGAAGTATTTGGGAAACCCTCATTTTAGCAAAGTTTAGCTGAGTGTCAGGCATCTGGCAGTTTGACCCGCCCTATGGGCGGTCAGACTGGTCAAAAGTGGCGGTCTGATCGGTCATTTTGAAAAGTGGATTTTTTTTGAATTCACAAAAAATCACTTGTGTAGAAAGGTGAGGTGGTGCATTTGCACTTGGTCTCATTGAAAATGGAGTTTCAAGGAAAAATAGATAAAATTTAAAATTACCAAAGAGATTGTAGTCTGAGACTTGGGAAAAATTCCCAAGCGGTCTGACCAGCTTTTTGCCAGCGGTCAGACAGAGTGGAGGCATTCCATTCGCTGGGAAGGTGGTGAATTTTGTGGATTTGGCGAAGTTATGGGGATTTGGTGCATAGGTGTTGCATAATGCATGTTTTGGCTAACGTGGGTCAAGTCGCAAAGAATTTGTGTTCGGAATCGATTTCTTTGCCTATTGTTGTGCAGGTGGCTTGGAGTCAACGACGGTCAACGGTGAGGATAATCAGGACTAGACTAGGAGAGCTGAGATCCATAACAATCGAGCATGCGGGGTAAAGTGGTTGGACTTAAGCATGGAGCAAGATGGACAAGAACGACTGAACGAAAGGTTCAGTGCAACGGGTTGTATCAAGTGGCTTGGGGTCAATGCAAGTGACATGGTAGTTCTAGTGGGAGCCATATGGGAGAGACTTGCTAACATGAAGAGAGTCATTGATGAACCTATATGTGGTGAAGTCTGAGATTACTTCACGATGATTGGACTCAGCATTTGGAGAATGATCGAGAAGGGGTATTATGGTATCTTGACTATAATATCGGGTTGGTGACCTTGTAGTAACTACGACGCTGTAGGATCAAGGATAACCGACTAGAGTGTGGTAAATAGACAAGTTTTTAAAACTTTAGGCTAAAAACAGATTTTTAGCAAGAAAGTAATAAAAATCAATTTCACAGTTCAAGGTCTAAATAATCTAAGTCTTTCTATATGCACTACTCACTCTAGATGAAGCTAAACAATCTAACTAAGATACAAAATAGCTAAGTAATTAAATGCACTAAGAGTACGGGTGAAAACGGATTGGATACGGATGGATAATGGCTCTGCCATATTTGTTTTCATATTTTTTCCGGATCCGGATACGAATACGAATACTACGGATACGAATACGGATACAAATAATATCGAATACGAATATGGAGCGAATACGAATTGAAATGAATACGGTCGCAGATATTTTTGAAACATGAAAACCCTTAAATTGTATGCCAAAAATTAACGAAAACATATAATTAGTTTATTTAATGCAAACATTCATGAATTGTTCATATTTTTAGCAACCACACATAAAATTGGCACTAGCAAACTGCATTAATTAGTTCATCACAAACATAACACTTAGTTTACCATATTTAGCTCATAAGTCATAACTCACAAAATCACAAGTCATCACACATTCACACTTAGTTCATCACATACATAAAACTTAGTTCATACTAACATTGATCAGGTCGGACGATTAATCTATACACAAATGACTATAATATCCCAAAGTATGTTACCAAAAATAAAATTAATAAAGTTATTATTTTATTGGATTTCTTAGATTTAAAAGAGTTTTCTTGGTTAAAAAGAAAAAATAATAAAATAAAATCATTTATTTAATTTCCTAGTTTTCAATGTCAAAAATAAAATTCATTGAGATTTCTGGGATTTTATTAAATTTAAAGTGAAAATAAAAAAATAATTGATTTCTTGAATTTTCTGGATTTTAAAAAGGTTTTTCCTATTTTTAAAAAATTAAAAATAATTTATGTCCATAAATGAAAACCAACTTTAACTTGTAATTAATTTTATTAAGTTCAAAATAATTCAAGGAATTTTTGAGATTTTTTCTAGAATTGTTTAACTCTATTTGCTATTTTCTAAAAGGCTATTTGATTTGTTGCATTTTCTGAAATTCTGAAATGAATTAAAATCTCATTTTCTCTTTTGGGCTGAAATCCTCTTCTTTTGGGCTGAAATTCGGATATCCAGACTTGGTCTTATCCGGATAATCCGTATCCGCCGAATAGCATGCCTATCGTATTCGTATGTGTTTTCGATAAAAAAACCCAAATTCGTTTCCGATCCGAAAATTATCGAGAAAAATCCGAACCGAGACGATCCAAATCCGTTTCCATCCGGATCAATCGGAAACTATCCGATCCGTTTTCATCCCTAACTAAGAGAAGAGTAAAAGAGATAAACCACAATATGGAGACAAGCTATGTTTTTCCGTGGTCTTGGAGACTTGCCGAACTCCACTAATCCACATCAAGGAAGCTTGAGTAAATCAAACCGGCTCCACACGAGCACACCCCTCGATTACTAGAGGTTGCTCTTCTCCACTCCGAAAAGGTAAGCTCCAACCTTCACAATCACCCGGATCTTCTCACAAACTTCTTGAGAAGATCACCAAATCACCTTCTTCAAGCCATCTAGAAGGCGGCAACCTCCAAGAGTAATAAACCAACAACGCTTCACTTGAAGATGCTCAAGAGCCATAAGAATCAAACTCAACTCAAAGCACTTGGAGAAGCCTCTACAACCTTTGCAAGATGAAACTTTACCTCTCAAAGAGTAGAAGAAGAAGCAAAGGGCTCAAGAGTGTTCAATTGAGGTTCTAAAGAGTCCCTTCCTGTAGGGGGGTGAGGTATTTATAGCCTCCACCCACTCTACTAGCCGTTGGCACTCATGACTATGCAAAAATAGCAGTTGAACCGCAGGCACAGGGATGGTCAGACCGGACTACAGTATAACGGTAAACTCTGCAGTAATCATTACGGTAGAATATAACTGTTATGCCACGTCCGGTCAGTTCGCCCACATATGGTCCGGTAAGACCAGGTTCAAAAGATTCCCAAAACGAAGAAGACTTGCTACTGGAAAAAGCTGACTGCGTCGATCAATCCGGGGTTCTGGTCTGACCGATGAAAGCATTGCGGTTAGTCCAGTGAAGAAAATTAGGTAGCAAGACATAAGAACACCCTTCTCTGGAAAAAGCTGACCACACAAATGACCTGGAGGTCCGGTCAGTCTTGCCCTCCAACTGCAGTTAGTCCAGATAACAAAATAGAGAAGGGTTGAAGCAAAAAAAGGGAGTATCTGCAAAAAGTTGACCATACTACTCAGACCGAGGGCCCGATTAGTCCGGGCTAATACTTGCGGTCAGTTTGGCCGGCAACATTGTGAAAACCGAGCTCTTTGGAAAAAGTTGACCGCACCAATAGACCGGAGGTCTAGTCAGTCTGACCCTCCAACTGCAGTTAGTCCGGCCAAGAGATAAAGAACATATAAATTGTGGCCAAATGATCACTAAGAATCTGAAGATTCAACGAAGTGAGTTTGAGCATTGTGGCACACTTTGCTATCAAACTACTAGCAATTGATCCATCTTCAAAGTATGGCTACCTACACTAGCAATATGGTCTTTTATCCTTCACACACCTAGACCGGTAAAACTATGAAAAGATTCTATACGACTAGATACCTTTGCCTTGAGCTAGACGATGTTGATATCCAATACTTGAGTACCTTTAGTGCTCTTTATCTTTATCCGATACTAACCCTTTCAGTCACTTGACAAAACAAGTTAGTTCATAACATGCGATTGTCGTTAATTACCAAAACACTAAAAGGGGGCCTTGATTCTTCAAGCGCAAGACGACGTAAGGAGAGACGGTTTAGGTCAAGAAAAGGAATTCGATTCGGGATAACTGGTTCGTCATTCGCTTTGAGAAGTGTGCGTGAGTGTAAATATATTTATGTGTGGGCTTAACAGGTGTCCGATAAGATTTTCTCTCTAGGCTCAGCCTCCACTATAAAAGAAATAAGTGCAGGATTTGCACTCAACCAACTCAAGCATATGAAACCCTAATTTATGATTTGGGGAAAGTGAATATAGAGGAGGCTAGCGTTTGAGATAGATGGGTTGATTGAATGCTTAAGTGAGCTTTTCTCCTCCACGATGGAGTGGTTGTAAACCAAAATCCAAGCAAGGTTTATATCAAGATGAGTTCTACTTTGTTTTTGTTATCTCTTTGATGCTTTTGGGATTTTTGTGTTCCTAGGATTTTGATTAGGTCTTTTGCTGTGATCTAGCTTATTAGGACTTGTGAGTATTGATCTAGGGTCATCTTGACCATCTTCCACCCACGAGCAAGCTTTTGGGTCAAAAGTTTGATTTTTTTTCGGGTTTTGTGCCTTCTTGGCCTCTTACAAAAAATTCGTGGAACCTTGGCTTCTTAAAATCTTAGGTTCCTGATATTCTTGGTGAGCTATGTTTGAAATCTTAGGGAAACTGGATCTCAGAATCAAAAGTTAGGTCAATTTGAGATCATCTTAGGATGCTGACCCTACAACCGGCGGTCAGACTGTGCCTCAAGTGGTCATACCAGCCATTAGATGGTTAGACCAGCCCACCAGTGGTCAAACAGGCTAGTTCATGGTAGTCAGACTAACTAGGAGGGTTTGACCTTGGGTTTTCCGGTTTCAACGCCAGACTTCCGTTGTGTTCTTGTATCTCTGATATTTATAGTTTTCATATCTATTGGAGTGAAGAATAAGTTGAATACCGATATGGTGAAAAAGAGTAGATGCTCCTATCCCCCCACCCCACACACACCCACTCATGTTTTCGGTCCAACAATTGTACTATCAAAAGTACATGTATATCATTGTACTTTTAATAATGCTTGCTAACATATAATTAGAAAATGTTTCTTTCAAAGATGTGTAGAGTTACGTCGATGTCTAAAACAAGTAAAAAAAAAGAACAGATGCAATAAATAAAATTGTACAAATAATCACAAAGGACTTAGCTCGGGAAATTCATGTATTCCAAACTAACCCTTAAAAAAAAGGGAGTAAATCTACGTCATCAGAAATATCTTCTGTAACCCACTGTAACCTGTCATTACTCTGCTGGTCACGTTCACTTACATTAACATCACAAACAAAAACTCGACAGGTTAGTCTGATTACTCGTTGGATGACGAGGCTCCATTGTTAACGTCCTTTCTTGAAGACCAATGTGAAACTGAAAAAGATGTTTGCACAGGAAAAGTAGCATTGAAGCAAAAATTCGAGCTGTAAAAGTGCTGGCAGAAAGGGATCCAAGTACAAAAGATTTGAGCAGCGAATTAGAACAAACACAAGTGTGGCAAAGCCCCACAGATTATGACTTGTTTTGACAGCAACGGCCATGAGCCCAAGACTTAGTCGGCATGTTTCAGGCTAGGAAGTATCGGGGTATCGGAAAATGCGGTTAATGATGCTTGCAATGCTCTCTCTGTACTAGAATTAGATTCTATTTGTCGAGAAATCGTCGTTGGTGAGTTCAGTTCGAGCGATTATCTTGTAGACAAATTCAGAATTGTAAGAACAATACAAAACGTAAGAACGGAATAGTAGATTGAAACAGAGAGATGTGAGAACTTCAGACTTCTCTTTATTACTCTTTTGTAATCGTGTACAATATTGAGGGTCCCTCCTCCTTTATATAGGCATCAGGATGGATGAGGTGTCCACCTAAGCTAGGACTCTCCGGTCCTAGGTCCGGTTTCTTAACACTTCCTATTGAGCACTTATCCAATATGTTCATGTCTCGTCAAAACTTCATAAAATCTCAGTGGGAAAAATTTAGAGAAAGAGTACATGATATACGCTTCGCTGTGTTGCACGAATTGCCTTGTTAAAAACGTTAACCGAGAAACTTCAAGAAAACTCGTCAAAGGAAAAAGAGTACAATCCACCTAATTTTATTTAATCTCTAGGATTTATTCTTTTGTGATTCGATCTTCGTGATCATGTTTTAATAATGAGTTCATAAAGATTCTCGCCTTGAATTCTACACTTCTTTAAGTCTTATCATTCCAATTCCAAATATGCATCTTTCAAAACTAGACACTGGAAGAGACTTAGTGAATAAATCTGTAAGATTTTCACATGACTTAGTATGCAGTACATTAATTTTGTCCATCTTTTACAATTCATGAGCATAGAAGAACTTGGGGTTGATATGCTTTGTGAGAGGACCCTTCACATAATCAATTTGCACTTGTGCAACACAAGTTAAATTATCTTCATAGATAATAGTGGAGGTTTGCACGGTATTCAATCCACATGACTGCTGGATGTGGTGAATCATCCGCCAAAGACAAGAACATTCCCGTGAGGCCTTGTACAGTGCTATGATTTCCGAGTGGTTCATCGAAGTAGAAACAAGACTTTGCTTAGACGATTTTCATGAAATTACAATTCCACCACATAGGAATATATAGTATGTTTGCGATTTAGCTGTATGTGGGTCTGACCGGTACCCAGCATCTGCAAAGTCAGTCATAGTTAGGTCTTGGTTCTTTCTGTAAAATAGACCAAGATCTTTATTTCCTTAAAGGTATCGAAAGATATCCTTTATACCATACCAATGCCTTTTGGTAGGTACTGCACTATACCTTACTAGTAGGTTCACTGCGAATGCAATGTTCGGTCTAGTACAGTTTGCTAAATACATGAGTACTCCTATCGCACTCAAGTAGGGGAATTCCGGTCCTAGGACTTTCTCCCCCTCTTCTTTAGATCTGTAAGGGCCATTGTCCTGCTTGCAAGGATCCCCCGACCATCGGTACTTTTGAAGGATGTACCTTTTCAAAGCCGAACCGTTCTAACACTTTCTTATTATAGGTTGATTGATGTACTAAAATCCCTTCAGGGGTATGCTCAAGCTACAAGTCTAGGTAATATTTGGTTTTACCCAAGTCCTTCATTTCGAACTCCGACTCCAGGTAAGAACTTGTTTTCTTAATATCTTCCAGGGTCCCGATGATATTCATATCATCTACATATACTAAGATTATACAGAATCCATCCTAGGTTCGTCATATAAAAACACGGAGACAATCCTCATTGTTCGTGTAGCCTTTCTTGCAGAGAAAGTCGCTAAGATATTATACCACATTCCACCTGATTGCTTTAGTCCATACAATGACTTTCTGAGTTGCACACTGACGAGGAATAAAACCTCTATTTATTATTTAATAGATAAATGACCATATGTCTTCGTGGTCGTAACCCTTAAAGCTAACGACCTCACTGGTCGTGAGGATTCCAGAGGTTACACAATATCTAACCTGGTCGGAGAAGGTTCCTAACCATTGCTCCGATCAGTCAAAAGCTCACAAAGCCTTTGAACTGGTATCTGAATCTACCGTCAGATATATCCTCTACCGTGTGAAGAATGGAACATGTGTTGTATATTCCATACCACGTGACGATACGTAACTCTAAGACACAGGAATACGGTCAAATGGCTCACTGACGTATAACCATACAACAGTTGACACATTGTAAACTGACGCCTCTCTTCGACCAGACGTGATGCTTCTCAAACAGGCGTCTCTCCCAGAGACAACTATCAACGCTTCATCAACTACATAAGAAGGACTGCGAACTGAAGTGGAGAAGGCCGGAACAGTGAAGATAGATTGGGAAACACTCTCAGAAGAGCATTGTATTCCCTAATTAGTCTTCAGTCTAAGTTACATACACCCATTGTAATAGCCAGTTCATAGCAATAAAGAGCAGTCTCGTTACTTTCCAGGAGATACGTGCCATTTTCCTATTTCTCTTCATATATTCATAAGATCGGCGATTTGATCGTCGACAGCTGGTGCCGTCCGCGGAGACATTATTTTCAGGCGCACACCCCTAGGTCATGTCCTTGGAAACAGGGAATCCTTAGGACAAATAGCAAATTGGCAGTTGAACTAGGGACGTTCGATCTCCATTTCATCTCACGAACAGCTATAAAGTCTCAGGCAATAGCAGAATTCATTACCGAATGGATAAACCCAAAACCTAAGTATGAACTCGAGTACAAGCACCACGATGAGAGGACAATGTACTTTGATAGTTCATTAATACTTAAAGGATCGGGGGCTAGAGTCGTCTTGACATCCCCTACTGGCGAACACATTAAGTACGCCATCCAGTTTAACTTTCCCGCTACTAACAATGTAGCGGAATATGAAGGTTTGCTGGTAGGACTTCGAGCAGCTCATTCGCTCGGGATTCGCAAATTGCTAGTGAAAGGCGATTCTCAACTAGTAGCGAATCAAGTAGGGAAAGAGTATTAGTGCTCAAGTACCAAGATATCATCTTATCTGGCGGAAGTACGAAAACTCGAAAAGCTCTTCTTCGGTTTTCAGATCCAACATATTGCTAGAAAGGAAAACTTTCTAGCAGATCAGTTGGCACGGATGGCCTCCACTAGGTCAACCGTCCCGCCGGGAGTTTTTCTTGAGCAACTCGATTCACCCTCTCTAATCGAGCCTTCCGAGAACATCAATGGTTCACATCAGGTCAATCCAATTTATTCTGGTCACATAGATGCTCCACAGATCGGTGGTGATCATGGTAGAGATTGGATGACAACGATCTATAATTATCTTCAGCATGATCTAATTCCAGAAGATGATGTAGAGGCTGATAGTATAGCACGAAAAGCCAAATCATACACTCTAATCGAACGTACCTTGTATCAACGAGGATCTCATGGAGTGTTGATGAGATGCATATCTCACTCGGATGGCATTAAGTTGCTAACCAAAATTCATGGAGGAGTCTGTGGAGCACATTATTCCTACAGAACACTGGTCGGTAAAGCCTTCAGCCAAGGATACTATTGGCCAACTGCCCTTCATGATGCAAAAGTGCTAGTGACGAAGTGCGTTCAATGTCAGTTTCATAGTCGACAAGTACATCAGCCGGCACAAGCTCTGCAAATAATTCTTCTTTCTTGGCATTTTGCAACAAGGGGACTAGACACTCTGGGACCTTTCCTAAGAGCACCCGGGGGCTTCGAATTCCTTTTCGTTATGATTGATACGTTTACAAAGTGGATCGAAGCCGAGCTAGTTGTTAAAACTACAACTGAGGTTCCGAAGAGGTTCCTCACAAAAAATGTGATTACACGATTTGGTGTACCTAGTCGTATAATCAAGGACAATGGTACCCAGTTCTCCAGCGGCAATTTCCAAGAATTCTGCGATGACCTTGGTAGCAAAGTCCATTTCGCTTTAGTTGCTTATCCGCGGAGTAACGGAGTAGTTGAGCGTGCTAATGGTATCATAATGCAGTGGGTCAAACGCTGAGTATTCGACCAGTTAATAAAATGATCAGGAGCATGGGTTCAAGAACTTCCTTCCGTTTTTTGGACTGTTCGTACGACGACCTGTCGTGCGAACGGTGAAACACCATTCTTTTTAGTCTATGGGGCAGAAGCCATGCGTCCTCCAGAACTAAAAATTGGTTCTGCTCGCACTGATTGTTTTGATGAAAACGATCAGGAAGAAAGACGACTCGAAGACGTTAATTTCCTTGAGGAACGACGAAACCAAGCCTTACTGCGTTCAGCAATCTATCAACAAGCCATGCGAAGATACGACAGTTGTAAGGTGCAACCTCGCAGCCTAGCTGTACGTGATCTGGTTCTCAGAAAAATTCGGAGCCAAGCTAATCGCAATAAACTTTCTCCCAAGTGGGAAGGTCCTTACACTGTGGTCGAAGTCACCCGACCAGGTTCGATATGATTAGCCATGTCAGACGGCAGGGTTTTGTCTAATTCTTAGAATATTGACCAACTGCGTAAGTTTGTCGTTTAATTTTTATTTTATTTCCATTCAGTTTAATAAATTATAAATCAATTCAAAAAGCAAGTGATATTATTTATATGACAGAGCCTAGCTCTGGTCGAGTGCGGTTCATATGCTTAAGACTATGGAGATTATATTTTTATTTTTAAAATTATGTTCTACTCTTGTTTGGTTACTGGTCGGGACATGGAAAACCTCCTAGTCGAAGTCTCTCCTTTTTCGCATGTGGTTCCGCCCACTAGAAGGAGCTTCCTAGCGACGGTCCTTTTCTTACGATCCTCGCTGCCAGTCGGACTAGAGCATGAACACGTATTGCGAAATACAATCTATATCTTCATTTCTTAGCAAGTTCATTCCGACCAGTGTTGAGCACTGCATAGAAATAAAACCACTTCCCGTTTATTATATATGCATTTGCATATAATTTCCTCTTGTCAAGAAAAATTATTTTTTCTTTCGACCATATATTGTCTTAGTAAGTACTTTGATTACAAAAAAGAGATTTACAACTAGTCGAAACCTAACACTGGTTCCGACCAAAAAGGTTTCCTAGTATTATCACGATCAGTTTTTTCAACAATCAGTACATACTTTTAAACAATGGTTGAGACTTAAGTTCATATTCTTGGTCTACTGGAATAACCTGATCAGGAACGACTGGAACTCCAACAAGTCTGCGCAAAGGAAAGGAAGTTCAGAGTTCAAGTTTGCCAAGAATCTAAAAGGTATGTGTTAATATGATAATTTCATTTACAACATACCCGGTTATCTTTTTTATCTTGACTCTGAAGTGCGCTGGCTTAAAGTCTGTAGCGCTGGCTTTTCTTTTCTTTTCAACCAATTTTTCCAGACTTGAACTGGTAGGGTTGGTTGTACCCTCTACATGCTTCAATGAATGATCCGATATAATACTTTCAACCAACTGGTCAATAGTAGAATCCCTGATCGTTGGATCGGAAGGTGTAGGTTCATTGATCACCAAAGCAGTTGTTTCAACGGCCCTTGGCAAATCTTGGGCAACTGTATGGGACTCAATGACTACCGCATGATTAAACAAACAAAGTTAGTCGGGTGATGAACATATCTTTTTATCTAAGCAAAAAGTATTTCCTTCGGTTACCAACCTCTACACGATCACTAGTGATCGTAAGGTTGGTCGGTTCGTCAATTGGCTCACAGGTCTCCGTGGCCTCATCAATTATTAGACCAACCGACTACATATCAAAGTGGATTTTTAGGTAAACACCGATCGGAAAAGATTGTAAAGGTGAAAATTAATTATCATACTTACCCGAAGTCTCTCAGCCCTCTCTTCAGCAGTAGTAACTGCTAAGATCAAAGGGAAACCAACCTTCTCATTAGGCTCTCCAGCACAGATCATTCTGATCTGGCTTCTGATCTCATCAGAAGACAAGACTGTAATAAAAAGAGAGGTGTTAGGATTATAAAAGTATTTAACCAGAAAGGTATGCTGGTCGGATTCTTACTGGAACTTACCTCCCCTAGAGTCCTTGGTCGCATCATCACGACCAATATACCAGAGCATCGAATGGGCTCTGGCCTTCAAATGACTGTTTCTCCGCATGGAGAAGCCCCTCACCACGTGCCAGGAGGTTAAACCCCTGGCACTCAGGAGATGAATGGCTTCAACCCATCTCTCAATTTTTCCCTCTTTCTTCGAGAAGGAACGCAATTGCGGGTTCCCGATAGCCTTTTTACCGTTGTAATAAAGGCCATCACCATGTGTAATCTTCATCTAAAACCAACTCTTCTTTCATGCCGACCACGAAGATTTGGAGTACATTGGAATGTACTCATCAGCCTTCCCATCATGGAGACGCAATGTACACTCTCCAGGTGTACCGGTCGTCTTCTTCGCATTCACTAATCTGTAGTAGTACCTGAAGAGATCCAGAGTTGCTGGAATTCCCAGGTACGCTTCGCGGAGGTAGACGAAGATGCTGAGGTTGGCTATGGCGTTGGGGGCCAGATTGATCAGTTCTACTCCATAATATTCCAAAACTTGGGAAAGAAAGTAGTGAACTGGAAGTCTGAAGCCGCATTCAATATATGCGGGAAATACTGGAATTTCTCCATCCTCACCGCTTGGAGAATGTTCCCCAAATGCTGATCTCCATAAGATCAGATTTCTGTCGAGTAGTAAACCAACATTTTCCAAACCTTCAAGTTTCTTCTCACTCAGATTGGAGATCGGCTAGTTGTTGATAAGATCCGACATGGTGATTTCTTTCGGGTGAAGAATTCAAAGGTGATCGGAGATGGTTTCTTGGAAGATGAAGAAGAAAGTAAAAGGCGTAGAAACCCTAACACCCAGTGCTAAGGGGCCTTTTTATAGCCACAACACTGTAACCGCTCCGGGAAAAGTCTAATGTACAAAAATTCCCTTTAACCAACGGACAAAGAGTTCTTTCAACTTCTAAAGGCAATTTCTCAACATTAAAAATGAATACGGACCACCTCGAATACCACAACATTTAATGAGGGGTCTGCCCGATACGATTACATCGGGAGAAAGCGTCTATACGACCAATTAATTTAAAGTTCGGGGGCTAGCTGACGAGGAATAAAACCTCTATTTATTATTTAATAGATAAAAGATCATATGTCTTCGTGGTCGTAACCCTTAAAGCTAACGACCTCACTGATCGTGAGGATTCCAGAGGTTACACAATATCTAACCTGGCGGAGAAGGTTCCTAACCTTGTTTCCGATCGGTCAAAAGCTCACAAAGCCTTTGAACTGGTATGTGAATCTACCGTCAGATATATTCTCTACCGTGTGAAGAATGGAACATGTGCTGTATATTCCATACCACGCGACGATACGTAACTCTAATACACAGGAATACGGTCAAATGGCTCACTGACATATAACCGTACAGCAGTAGACAGATTGTCAACTGACGCCTCTCTCCGACCAGACGCGCTACTTCTCAAACAGGAGTCTCTCCCAGAGACAACTGCCAACGCTTCATCAACTACATAAGGAGAACTGCGAACTGAAGTGGAGAAGGCCGGAACAGTGAAGATAGATTGGGAAACACTCTCAGAAGAGCATTGTATTCCCGAATTAGTCTTCAGTCTAAGTTACATACACCCATTGTAATAGCCAGTTCATAGCAATAAAGAGCTGTCTCATTACTTTCCAGGAGATACGTGTCATTTCCCTCTTTCTCTTCATATATTCATAAGATCGGCGATTTGATCGTCGACACACACTATATAGATTTCTATTTGCTCTGTCTTGATTTGGGACAAGGATACCTTCAGGTACCTTCATATAAATGTCCAAATCCAAGTTCCTATAAAGGTATGCAGTTACCATATCCATCAATTTTATTTCTAAATTCAAGTTGATTCCCACAGAGATTAAATATCTAAAGGTAGTTCTGCCTATGACCGGGGAATAAGTTTCTTTATAATCGACTCCTGGTCGTTGAGTGAAATCTTGTGCAACGAGACTTTCTTTATGTCTTACAACTTCATTGTTTTCATTTCTTTTTCGAACAAATACCCACTTATGTGCTACGGGGTGCACATGGGGAGGCGTGCGGCTTACAGGCCTAAATACATCTCTTTTATTCAAAGATAATAATTCTATTTCTTTTGCATTCTTTCAATCTTTCCAATCCGATCTTTTCTTACATTCAGCGAGCGATGCAGACTCTGTATCAAGATTGATGATTGTGATAATTTTATTTGCAAAATAGATATCAACAATGGCTGTTGTTATATTCATAGATTCTCCCGTGGTCACATAATTTATAACTATTTCTTCATGGGGCGATTCTGCTAATGCTTCTACTTGCCCACCGCTGCTTCCAATTACGGGGGTAAGTCCTTTTAGTTTTTCAGCTCTGACATGTGTGCACACATCCATGCTGATGTCTCCCTCTGTGGGAATATTCAAATCCGGTATGCCTTTGATTGAAGGTTCCATACTAGTACCACGTTTCAATTGGCTCCTCTTCTGGTTGTGGGGAACTTCAATGATCGGCTGTGTCAAGTTCTTCTTATCCTTTTTCGCTAGGTGTCCCCGGTTACTTCGGATTCGAGTGGTCGGAGTTCTCGTCCTTTTATTCTAAGACCTCTGGATCATATTAGGGATACCTTCAATTTTCTTTGGTATTTCAACCATCTCTGGAGCATTGCGTGCGGGCACAAGCGACTTGGTCACGCTCTTCAAATCACAGAAGTGGTCAAGCAGTTGATTTGCTAATGCTTGCAAATCAATTATCTTCTAGACTTCTCTATTTGTTTTACTAGTGCGTGGGTCATGTGCATGGATTCCCGTAGCTTGCCATGTTATTTCCTGATATTTTTCATCAAGGGGTTGATTTCCTCCCCCTAATGACGGGAAACTATCCTCGTCAAATATGCTGTCAACGAAGCGGGCTGTATGCAAGCTCCAGTCATGGTCCAGATACCTGATTTTGGATTTTGTCTTATAACCAACGTATATTCCAGACTTTCGGAGGGGGCCCATTGCAGTTCGCTACGGTGGTGGTATAGGTATACGAACCTTGCAACCAAACCTTCGTAGATGGGAGCTTTCGGTGCTGACCCTTTCGCTGGTTGAATAGGTGAATGGATGTTACATGCTGACGGTCTAAAATCGATGAGAGTTGCTGCGTGTAGGACTACGTGTCCCCAACATGTAGTTGGTAAATTACAATTCTGCAAGAGCAGTCGCGCAATAAATTTAATTATTTTAATTAATGCCCCTGCTAGTCTATTTTGGGTGTGAACTTGTGGTATGGAATACTCAACGGTAATTACCATTGCCATACAATAATCATCAAATGCCTTTGAAGTAAATTCTCCAGCATTGTCCATCCTGATGGACTTCACATGATGATGAGGGAAATCATTCTTAATTTTAATTATCTGCGAGATCAGCTTTGCAAAAGCGTGGTTTCTCATAGATAATAAGCATACATGCAACCATTTCGAGGATGCATCGATGAGCACCATAAAGTACCTAAATGGCCCTGACAGGGACTGTATAGGACCGCAAATGTCTCCCTGGATACGGTCTAGGAATGCAGGGATTTCATCATTTACTTTCAAAGTAGAGGGTCTAGCAATCAGTTTCACAGTGGCACATGCGGGGCACACAAAATCTTCCTGATTCAGAAAATTCTTTACATTGACATTGTGTCCCTGAGAATTAGTAATTATATTTCTCATTATTCTAAGACCGGGGTGGCCTAATCTATCATGCCATAGACAGAAATGTTCAAATATTCTAAAAGTGATTTTCAGGACAGTATAGGCTGCAGGTGTCTTAATGTGAGTGTAGTATAGTCCAGATTCATATGAAGGAAGTTGTTCTAATATCCTTTTTCTATTTTCTTCACGCTTTGTAATGAGCAAGTATTCCTTACCGTACTCTTTTTCAGTCTCTACGTGGAGACCGTTAGCGCGAATATCTTTAAAGCTTAAGAGAGTCCTAGTCGATTCTGGGTACAACAAGGCTTATTCGATGACCAATGTTGTACCCATCGAGAGTATAATTGTGGCTCTTTCTGAGCCTATTATACAAGTACCACTGCCTGCGATTGTCATAAGACTACCAGCATTCTTGCTGATCGACTGGAAAAATGTTCTCTCTCTCAATATGGTATTTGTTGTGCCGCTATCTGCTAAGCACACTTCCTCCATAGGGCGCCACACACGTTCTGATATATAAAGTATTTATTAATATAGGGTAGGAAGCAATCCACACACATAAGTAAAATACTTCAAAACAGAACATAATTTGCTATTACTAATACGGGAAAAAAAAACTTGCAGGAGAGAATTTATTGCTTTGCTCTCCTAGATATTACAACCATTATTCAAAATTTAACGTTCTATCACAACCATAAACTACAAATGTCCTAAGTGCAATGCATGCACTAGATTGAATGAGCGAAGTATGAAAAGACTTTTGCCTGAATCTGCTCTATGTCCAAATTCTCTTCTTCGGCTGCCGCTATGATGTCCAAAGAAGGTGTGATGGGGGATGCTACTCAGATATCCATATCCATAGGTGCATCCCATGATTGTGGATCCTCTGTGCCTACAATGGCAAGGTGTGCCTCATGTTGTTTTTTGCCCTTCTTCTCAGCCTTGAAAGCATCAATCATGTGCTGCGGCTTACGGCAAATACGTGACCAATGTCCCCAAGTGCCACATTTATAACAACTTCGGTCCTGCTGGCCATAGGGCTTCTCATCGCGCTTCTTTTGTTCATCCCTCTTGACTTGAGCGTTCTACTTGGTTTTGTGACCCATAACCTTACCCTTCTTGCATCTTTCCTTTGAATGAGGCTTCCTCACCTTGTAACTACTTGTATTGACTTCATGGCCAACTTTGCTACTAGGTGGCTGTGAGATGTAGTTCTTTCTGAGAATGTCATCTTGAGCTTCCGCATCTTGCATGATGTCAATCAGTTCGGCACACTCCTTGTAGCCGTCTTGACGATAGTTGTGTGCGGATTGCACCACGTTTGGGTGAAAGGTAAAAAGAGTTTTCTCGATCTTCTACTCATATGTGGTTACCTTACCACAGAGTTGAAGACTTGTATAAATTTTGTGTAATGCAGAATTGTACTCCCCCACGGTTTTGTAGTCAACAAAATGTAGTCGGTTCCATTCTTACTCTGCCCGAGGAAGAATGGTGTACTTCAGCTTTTTGAACGGCTTCTTCAGTGCGTTCCATAAAGCTAGTGTGTTCTTTTCTGCTATATACTCATTCTTGAGCGTTAGGCAGAGATGGTATCTGAGGAAATGAAGTGCTTGATTATTCTCCTCGGCGGTTGGAGTGTCGTCCTTCGATGTGCCAAGTCAAATAGCAGCATAGAGCTTCTTGGCCCCAATTACAATTTCGACATCTGATGCCTAAGTCAGGTAATTGTGGCCATGCTAGGCCAGCTCTTCGAACGCCCGGTTCGTAATGCCAGTCATCTGCATATTCATGCAAAAAGTGCATAAGATTACTACTGATAACTTGTATAAAATGGTAGTAAAAATTGTCATAATGTTCCCGTATTTTTCTATACATTTGTCATGATTTACTACTATTTTCAGTGATTAAAAGTAATATAAATAATCACAAATAATCAAAACAGTACAAACAGTACAAAAATTGTATAGAAATATTAATAACAAAGTTAAACATGCTTTAAATGCAAAAACTGATTCAAAATTTGAACTCCCAAGACTCTTTTCTGCTGGAAAAATGATTTTTTCAGCGTATTCTGCAATTTCGAGGGATTAAAACATGAAATCTTAGTTCTAAGAAAATTTTGCGTGTAATTTTCAGATTTCCCGAGGGGTTTTTCACAAAATTTTCTTATTCGTGAAAGAATCTCATCATTTGTAGAATTTCAAGGGTTCTTTTTGCAAATTTTTGGTTTTTTTTCATTTTCTTCTTCTTTGGAATTTAAGTGGGCTGGTTTTTCAGCCCATGCAGCCCATTCGCAGAGCTGGCCTGCCTGTGCGCTTCAAAAGGGGAAGTGGAGCTAGGGTTCCCAAGCTCCCTTCTTCGGTGGCTGCAGTGCCTTTGTGTGCGGGAGGAAGGCCGGCGGGCGGTGCACTGCACGACTGCGACCGGGCGGTGGCGGGCGTCGTGTCTTGACGGCGGCTCCGTTGGTGGCACTTCAAGTCTTTGCTCCGATGGCGGCGCTTCAAGCCGTTGTGGCGGGCGTGGCGCTGGCGCTTCAAGCGTGGCTCTGGCGGCGTGTCCGTGGCGGCTCGACGGCGAGTAGCGGCGGAGGCGATCTGGTATCGGCCATGCGGCGGCGGCTCTTCAAGGGCAATGGCGACTCAGAGCGGGGAGGGCGGTGTCGGCTTCAAGTCGGCGGTGTGGCGGCTGCCTACCGATCTCTCCCCTTTTTGATGTTTTGCCCATGCGGCGGGCGGCCGGCGGTTGCGGCGACGTTGGCCGGTGGGTGGGGGGTGGCGTCGGCCGGTGGAGGTCGGCGGCGGCTCACGGCTCCAGTCCTTGCTTCGGCCGTTTTTTAAATTAAATATTGTTCACACGCGATTACTGTGCAATTACTGTTCATTCGCAATCTACCGATTGGCTAGACCGACGACTTCAAGTCGGCTCGCGGTAGATTAGAACGAATTTACAAATTTCAATCTACGGTATAATCGACATCCATTTTTCCATGCAATCTACCGATTGACTTGGCCAGCGACTTCAAGTCGGCTCGCGGTAGATTAGAGCGGATTTGCACCGTAGGTTACAATCTAGAATGCCAAATTTGCAAAATTGAAAGGAATGTAGAAAAACGATTCGATCTACGAGTGTCGTTCATCGACAGTTACTTTTCGATCCGAGGAGAGTCGATCATGCTGATAACGTGTTGTGGAACCGTCGCTGATGAGTCCAGTCCGAGCGATTACCTCGTAGACAAACTCAGAATCGTAAGAACAATACAAGAACGTAAGAATAGAATAGTAGATTGAAACGGAGATATGAGGGAACTTTAGGCTTCTCTTTATTGTTCTTCTATAATCGTGTACAATGTTGAGGACCTCCTCCTTTATATAGGCATCAGAATGGATGAGAAGCTCACCTGGACCAGAACTCTCCGATTCTGAACCCGACTTCTTAACACTATTTGGGAAAACCCCATTTTTTTCCATCTAGAAATGGTACACTTCGAGGACTTGCGCAAAGCCAGACATGCCATGCAGGGGATTTTAGTTTTTTTTCTATGTACTTAGTATGATGGTAAGAATGTTATTCCCTAGCGAAAAATAATGTTTGATGAGAACACAAATATATCGTAGATGACATCATACAACTAAATAAATTAATGTGATTTACATTAGGCCAATCGAACAGGTTTAGAATAGTCAGCTCGATCTCCCAACATAAATATTTAATATATATAAATCGATACATATATAGTACCAATAATAAATAGAGTTGTGCTTTTTATATGCGCTCTTCAGAAAACTCAATTGAATACATTTTAAAACATCATTATTTGTTGCGGAGAAGTGGGATTGCAAATCAGACCTTCAGCGTGTTTTTCACTTTCGAGGAGAGCATTACATCACCCTCCGACAAATAGCAATATCTACATAAAGACCACGACGAACCATTGGTTCATATGAGATTATGGCATGACACTCTTCGTGGTATAGAAAATATTAACTATTCCCTCTTGTAAGAGAATTCTTGATGTTGAATTTTGTTATTTTAGGGTCATCTGTGAAAGGGTTTATTCAGACCTCGTTTCGGAACAAATAAATTTCACAAAAAAAAAATTATAGAAATTCCATGGAAAACAGTTCCATTTGATCTGCAGGAACAGGAAAAAAAAATTCCGTGCTCCAAACGGGCCCTCAACGTTTACAGCAAGTTGTGCGATCACCCTGACTTTGTTTCTCGGAGTTCTTCAAGGGATTGATTATTGGAACCAGCCGCCGGAGCTGTAGAAGATGAATAGTGTGTGTGTTTCAGTAATTCAGTGTGAGTGTGACCTTAAGTGTCAAAACAAGGGGTGTATAATGCACCTGGGCCAATTTGTGGGCTACTGAACTATTGACTTTGATCATTGTGTATTACTTACAGTGCATGTTGCACTGCCTTAGATTACGCATGTCTACTATTGCAACCGCGGTTATATATTCTTGGGTTAATTCTTTATTTGCTACTAGAAGTTGACTAAGTTCTTAAAATAGCATCGTGAAATTGATAGTTCCTTCATTGCCATTGAATCTCAACTTTCATCCCTTTTGCCACTTCCATTAGTTTCATTAGATCTAGTTGTTGTTAACCACTGGAAACTTGTCAAAATGCCGATCCTACCCTTCTTCCTCCCTCCTGTTAGAGCACACGACAGAGGAAGAGAGAGAGAGACCAAAGAAGAGGTAGAGATAGAAGAGAAAGAGTAGCGTTGATACACCGTCGAATCGAATCGAGACGGACCCATCCTCTCCGCCCCGCTTTTTATCCCCAAGCATTTACTCCTCTTCCATCTCTTCTGTCTGTCTCTTTGATCTCTCTTCTGTCTTCTCTAGTCTTGTGGCTAGACCTATTCACGGGCGACCCGGCCCGTCGACCCAACCCGAGCCCGACCCTGTCCGGGCCGGGCATGGGACTGAAATTCCAGCCTGAAAGCCCGGTTTGAAATATATAATTAAAAAATGCAAAACTATTTTTTTAATTCTAGAAATGATTTAAATATAACTTTTTTATTCAAAAAATGATTAAAATAATATATTTAAATCGAGAAAATCAAATTTCGGGTTGGGCCAGGCTTGGCTGGGCTCGGGCCTGCTTGTTTGAGATCAGGCTTTTTAAGCCCGGCCTGGCCTGGCGTTTGAACAGCTCTACTCGCGGCTCACTTTTGAACCATCTCTTACAGCATTTACTCATCTCACGCTTCCTGCTTCTCCTCCTCTTACCCGCTTCTTATCCCCCAACCAAGCGCATGGTGTGATGCACATAATCTCTTCCTCTTTTGTCCTCTTCTGCTGAGTTGTGAGCACCAACCAAAGCTTCTCTTCAACAGTACAATCAAATGGGTCAAGATGACCAACAGAAGTAGCAACAGGTGCTGGTAGGTGTAGGGTAGGATCAAGAATCGGAGACGGAGGCAGAGTGCAAGAAGGACGTGTCCAGCGAGAGTGACACGCCTGCGACTACTGTGGCGGTGCGCTGGCGCTCGTCTATTGCCGGATGACACAGCGTACTGGTGAGAACGCGGTGGCAGCATACTGGTATGACGCGTGCAAGGACAGCACGTCGCTGCTATGTGGCATCGACTTTGCCGTGTCTGCCGACTTTGACCCGAGCCTACTTCCCACATGGACTACGACGTGGATGATAGGTTCATCGCCGAGATCGACCGAATACTCGAGAGCATTAACGCCGAGAGCGCCCCAGCGTTGCTGCCTGCAGGGGACACAGCGGAGTCCCTGGTGGTAGGGGACACGGCGGGCGTGGCAACCCTGACGAGGTTCCAAGCGCTAAGCTCCCTGTTGTGGCAGTGTATCACCCGTGTTCGACGCTTGGCGCTGGAGTGAGAGACGGTGTGTTGCGTGGCCATCAACAACCGTGGGTGGCTCCGGCCGGCGCTGCCGGTGGAGTACTTTGGCAACACCATCTACGCCATCAACACGGAAGTGGTGCGCATGTTGGAGCTACAAGCACACAGGCATGGATGGGTTGCAGCGGTTGTGAGGTGCGCGGTGATGACGCACAAGTATGCATACATCTGGGCACGTGTGGCAGCATGGATGGCGAAGCTAGTGCTGACGCCAGAGCGGGGGGGCAGCAGGGACGCGGAGCTGGTGCTGATGTTGTGCTGGAGCAGGGCGAAGAATTCTGGGCCGCCATGCTGCCGGCGGTGTGCTTCGATCTGGGGGCATCTTGTCGGGAGAGGAGAGATAGGAGAGAGACGGGGAGAGGGGGAGAGGAGGGAAGAATAAGATGATGAAGTTAAATAAGTCCTTACGCACACAATTTGACAGTCAACTCATGATTGACTGAGATAATGGCAAAAGGGATGAAAGTTGAGATTCAATGGCAATAATGGGGTGAACAATTTTGCGATGACATTTTAGGGACCTAGCCAACTTCCAGTGGCAAATAAGGAATTAACCCTATATTCTTACAATACATCTATGAAACTTATAAGATTTAGTATTATGAAAGTACAATTTTGTAATGAACTAGCAAGGTGGCCCACGCATTTGTGTGACTAGATTTGTTTCAAAGTTTGTATAAATACTTGAGAATATATTTATGTATCTTTTAGGCTATTTAGACTTGAAGATATCCTAAACATTTGTTGGACCGAAAAGGCGACTAGAGGGGGGTGAATAGGAGCACACTCACTTTTCACAAATAATAGATTCAACATAAATTTCACTTCAGTAGCTATGGAAGCTATGAAGATCAATATATTAGTACAGCGAAAGACTAATATTGAATCCAATTTAACCCCTAAGCAATACGACAAAATCAACAAAGACTAAAGCAATTCAATGCACTGGCGGTCGGACCGCTGGGTCAATGGTGGTCTGAACGATGACTGGCGGTGGCCCGGTGGCCTTGGGGTCCGACCGCTTACCAAGAACGAGCGTAAAGCCGATGACGAAGTTGCAAATAGATGAAACTTTTGATCTACAACTCCAAACTTGATGAAACTTAGAACACACCTTCTCTATGATGTCAGAAAGCTATTCCAATCGAAGATTGTGATAATTCTTAGAAGAATAAAAATATTTTTCTGTTTGATTGAAAAAGGGTTCAAAACCGGATTAAAACGAAAACTAGATCCAAAATCTTGCTCGTCGGTGATTGATGATCAAGATGATCCTAAATATGTTCCCACATGTCACAGCAAGCTAAATCACGTGAAGAATTCAATCAAAAACTCGCGGATCAAAGAAAGACTCAAAATCATCAAATATAGAGAAAGAACGCAAAGAGACAAGATATGATCAAACTTTCTCTAGATTGATTTGATATGATATAGGCTTATAGCCACACCATCAATGGAGGACAATGCTCAATCCAAGAGCACAAAAATCACATCAAGCTCTCTAAAACTCTAGCCCCCACAAAAGCTCTCCCTAAGCAAATTAGGGTTTCAAAAGCAAAAGAGACGAAGAGGAGGTGCAGCCACCTACCTCTCCTATTTATAGTGGAGGCTTAGACCTTCTACAAGTTTGACTCAATTGGTCTCCCGTTAAGGCCCAAAACAAATGGGTCACACACGCACGTATTTTAACGCGCCGTCTTTATCGCCTCTTGACCTAATTAGCTACACCATGCATCATCTTGCACCGCGGATTAGTCAATAGGTCACCCTTGTCCATTATGCATCATGCTTGAGTTCATTGATCTCACCCGGCATCGTCGATCGTTCTAGACCTCAGCTCTCCAAGCCTAATCCTAATCATCCTCGCCGTTGACCGTCGTTGACCACCAAGCAACCTGCACAACAATAGACAAGCAAACCGAATTTGGGAACAATTCTTCACAACTTGACTCATGTTAGTCAAAACATGCATCATGCAACATATATGCCCTGAAACTCATAACTTTGACCTAACAACCGAACATCACCGCCTCGAAGGCCGACGATCCAGTGGCCGGTCGGTCGACCACCCCTTGGGCCGCTCGACCGCCCACCTGGCGGTCTAATCGCCACCATTAGGTGGCGGTCGCCGCTTGATTATGACTTGGCCAATTTCAGCCTCTGAAATTCCGAAACCTACTGGAATTTTCAAACCAATAGAACTTTTGACTAGAGACTCCAAAAATTATGGGACCAAGTGCAACATAATCCCCTCTCTTGCATACACCCTCTAATTTTGGCTCAGCCCAATACACCACATTCTGAAGTTGCTTGGCCGAGACCGCGCATGGACCTGGCCTCGACCATCATGGCTGTCGGACCGGTTATGGCTCGACAAAGACTGTGAACTTTGCCGAAAACACAAACCGTTAACGCCATTGCCAATTGTCACATCATCCTAAGATCTGGAGCATATCCCCACGATATCCACAATCTCCCCCTTGATGAACACATTGGCAATAATCCAGCAAATGTAATTTGGAGATTTGAAAAGTTAAATACTTTCGTTTTCGCACAAAGGCACAACTTGGTTCATAAGCAAGAGAAAGTAATAGAAATGACCAAGCTGTCATCAGAATAGCATAGGCATGTGAGATAAGGCAAAAGAAAGTATAAAAACTTCAAATTCCAGAAAAGAGTCAAAAATCTCACTTAAGGTCCATATGAAAGAACGATTGTTCTATTGACCTTTGATCATTGTGAGGAGTAAGAAATGCAATTCAAGTTCAGAAAAGCAATAAGACGATAAGAATGCAATTCAAAAGCTCGCCTCGCTATGATCCTCATATTTGAGAAAATTTTAAATTCTCCAACTTTCTTCCTTTGTACAATAATGATATATCTTTTCCCCAACATTGAAGTATCTTCTCCCCCTTTGACAATGGAGTCATCAAGGAATCACGCCTTCCTCTCGTCCAGAGATAACAAATGCAAAATGAAGAAAGAAGCATAAGAAGGAGTATGCATGAAGTGCAATGGAGTGGCTTCATTTTTGTATTTTTCAATTTTTGATTACAAGAAGCTTTGGAGATTACCCAAAAGAACAAGCTAGCATTTCTAATATTGCACAAACAACATATCAAGCCTAACAACGCTAGCAAGATCATGATAAGACATATATATCAAAGCTAAGCACGAAGACTCAATATAAAGCAACAAATTTTATCAATTTAAGCAAAGCTTCAAATTCAGCAAGTTCATCAACAGGGATCCTAAAGTGAAACTGGCCATGTCAAAATATCAAAGTGGGATCAAAAAGCTAATAAAGACCACATTAAGAGACAATCAGGTCCTCTTTTGAATCGTTTTGCTCAAATTTCTCAAACGCCTATTTTTCAACAATTTTTCATTTGCACTGAATATTGAAGTTGACTAATGATCTAACTTAGTGACAAGATCCTGGACTAGGAAACATCCACAAACTCATCCTAAGTTTCGACCAGAAGTTGATTAAAGGTATATCTTAGTAAAGAAGATCTTGGACTAGGAGCCATCCACAAACTCTTTCTAAGCTTCTACTAGGGCGACAAATCTTGAGATTCATGTCATTTCTGACAAGCAGTCCCCATGAGATCGTCTGGATCATCAAACTATCTCCAAGTTCATGTCTTTGACATGCAATCTCGTAAGAGTAGTTTGGCACAATTTAAGCATAAGAACATCTATATTTTTCATGTTTCACAAGAGCAGTTTTAGATTCTCAAGAACACAAGAAGCTCAAGTAATGGTCAATTTTAGATTCAAGAGCTAACAAAGCAATTCTGACAGGGCCAATGTCACAAAAGGAGCACTAATTGCGTAACTAGCTAAAACATCCACAAATTATATTTTTAGTTCGAGTTGTTTTAGAGTTCTAGCTCATACAGCAAAGACTTATCTGTATATGTGAAAACATGATAATTCTAGTAAGTCAAAGAACTAGACATAGCATTGAGCAAGAATTGAAATATTCAAGCTCCAAAGGGTAATAGGCAAGCTTCATCGATTTTAAAAGATAAGCAAAAAAACTTAAATTACAATGCATCTTTTTGGATTTTTCATATGAATGCAATATGATACAATGACATGCAATAAGAAGCCTAAAAACTTAAAAATTTCAAAAAGATCAATAAGTTCAGAAAAAGAACAAGGAAAGATCAAAAGAACAAGGTAAGATCAGAAAAGATCGAACTCCCCCTCAAACCAACCCATAGGAATAAATTACCCCTAACTCACTCCTCAAGTTGGCAAACCTAGTTGGGTCTAAAGGCTTGGTGAGGATATCACCATTGAGCCTCGGACTCTCTGAAGTGCAAAGACAATATCACCTTTTTCGACATGGTCTCTAAGGAAGTGATAGCGAATGTCTATGTGCTTGGTCCTATAGTGTTGCACAGGGTTCTTAGCAATATTAATGACATAAGTGTTATCACAGAAAAGAGGAACACTAGTAAAATTTAACCCATAATCCTTAAGAGTGGTTACCATCCACAAAATCGACTACAAAGAACTAGCAAAGACTACATATTCACTTCATGAGTGGGCGATTACAATGTGAAGACTACTTCCTAGAAGACCAAGAAACAAGAGAAGTGCCTAGGAAGTGACAAGTGCCTGAGGTACTCTTCCTATCTAGCCGACAGCCTACAAAATCAGAATCAGAAAACTCCCGAATGGACAAAGATGACGAACAGGAATACCAAATGCCATACAAGATGGTAGAGTGTAAATAGCTGAATATGCGCTTAACGGCTTGGCGATGGGAAGTTCTTGAGACACTGAAACCTCGCACAGAGGCAGACCGTGAAGTGGATGTCCGGTCTTGAGGCCGTCAGGTACAGGAGAGAGTCGATCATGCTGCGGTACTCACGTTGATCCACGGCTTCTCCTTCCTCATCTAGATCCAAAACAGTCGAAGTCGCCATGGGAGTGGAGATCGGCTTGCAGTCACCCATGTCGAAGCGTTTGAGTAAGTCCTTAGTGTACTTCGTCTGATAGATGAAGATCAATTCCTTGCATTGCTTGATTTGAAGCCCCAAAAAGTAATTGAGCTCTCCCATCATACTCATCTCAAATTCCCTGGACATAGTATCAGAAAAGCTAGAAACAAGAGCATTAGAAGAACCACCAAAGATAATATCATCAACGTACATTTGAGCAAGCAGGAAGTCATTACCACGCCTAAGAATGAACAACGCCTTGTCTACCTTACCCATCTCAAAATCATTATTAAGCAAAAAAAAGGTCTTAAGTCTATCATACCAGGCTTTAGGGGCTTGTTTAAGATCATATAAGGATTTTGATAGCTTGAACACATGATGTGGGTACTTAAGATTCTCAAAGTCCGGGGTTGCCTAACATAATCTTCATCCTCTATGAAACCATTTAAAAAGCATTTTTAACATCTATCTGATATAATCTAAAGCTCTTAGATGCAGCAAATGCAAGCAGAATGTGAATGGCTTCTAGTCTAGCAACAGGAGTAAAGGTCTCATCAAAATCTAACCCCTCAACTTGACTAAAACCCTGAGCTACCAACCTAGCCTTGTTTCTAATCACAGAACTATCCTCGTTTTGTTTATTTTTTAAGACCCAGCGGGTTCCTATAACATTATGGCCACTAGGAGGTTCTACTAGATTCCAAACCTTATTCCTCTCAAAATTCTCTAACTCCTCATGCATGGCATTGACCCAGCTAGAATCCGATAAAGCATGTGATATATCACGGGATTCAAAAGAAGCAACAAAAGCAGAATAAGAGTAGAGGTTTGGATCATTATACCTGGAGCGAGTGACTCGCTCATGGAGATTACCTATTATCTGATCCGGAGGGTGCTGCCTTTGAATGTGAAGTGGTGCACCCGGAGAGGAAAGCATATCTTCAACCTCCGCAGATACTGCTGATGATGAAGATGCATCAGGAGCCTCATCTGAAGGCGAAGTAGTCACAGCAGGTTCTTGTGTTGGAATAGGAGCATCAACAGCAACAGGTGGAAGAACATCAAATCCTTCATCATCTTCCTCTATGAATATACTCTCTATCACCTATGTATCACCTGAAATATCTGATCTAGCACCAGGGCTAGTCTCATCAAAAGTGACATTGCATGTCTCCTGAACAAGGTTAGTTTCAGAATTAAAAACTCGAAAAGCCCTCGAATGTGCAGGATAACCAAGAAATAAACCATCAAAAGTTCTTGACTCAAATTTATCTAGATTTCCTGTCTTGAGAATAAAACACTTGGATTCAAAGACTCGAAAGTGCGAGACAGAGGGTTTTCTACAAAATCGAAGCTCATAAGCATTCTTGCCCAAAGAAGGTCCAAAAAAAGACACGATTTGCAATATGGCGAGCAATAGCAACAGTTTCGACCCAAAACATCCTTGGCGTGCTATACTCATCTAGCATCGTCCTAGTCATCTAGACCAAGGTCCTGTTCTTCCTTTCCACAACGCCATTTTGTTGAGGGACGTGTGGAGAAGAGAACTGATGCTCAATTCCACGCTCAGCACAAAAAAAGCAAATGAGGCATTCTTGAACTACGTGCCATTATCACTGCAGGTCGCTCTCAAGGCATCCGGAAGTTCAGAAGCCAAATGAAGAACAAGATCATGATAATGATCAAAAGCTTCATCCTTAGAAGCAAGAAAGAAGACCCGAGTGTATCTAGAAAAATCATCGACTATGACAAGAATGTACCATTTTCCACCAACTGACCGAACCCTAGCAGGACCAACAATATCCATATGAAGCAACTGTCCCGGTCCGTCAGTCATGACCATAGTCACTGAAGGGTGTGAGGCGGTAACTTGCTTGGTGGAGAATTTATCCATCGCCAAGTTCAGTAACCGGTTAAGATCAAGATTGAACTAACCGGGCTCTAATACCACTTGTTGGACCGAAAAGGCGACTAGAGGGGGTGAATAGGAGCACGCTCACTTTTTCACAAATAATTGATTCAATAAGACTTTACTCCAGTAGCTATGTAAGCTATGAAGATCAATATACCAGTACAGCGGAAGACTAGTATTGAATCCAATTTAACCCCTTAAGCAATACGATAAAAATCAACACAAGCTAAAACAATTTAGTGCTGGGCGGTCGGACCGCTAGGTCAATGGAGGTCTGACTGCTGACCCCTGGCGGTTTGACCCGTGGACCTGGTGGTCTGACCGTTGGCCTGAAGAACAGATCAAATAGCCCCGATGACGAAGTTGCAAATAGATGAAACTTTTGATCTACAACTCCAAACTCGATGAAACTTGGAACACACCTTTTCTATGATGTGAGGAACCTATTCCAATCGAAGATTGTGATAATTCTTGGAAGAATTATGATCCTTTTCCGTTTGATTGAAGAAGGGTTCAAAACCGAGTCAAAACGAAAACTAGATCCAAAATCTTACTCGTGTGTGATTGATGATCAAGATGATCCTAGATATGTTCCCACATGTCACAGCAAGTTAGATCACGTGGAGAATTCAAGCAAAAACTCGCGGATCAAAGAAAGACTCAAAATCATCAAATAAAGAGAAAGAAAGCAAAGAGACAAGATATTGATCAAACTTTTCTTTGATTGATTTGATATGATTTGGGCTTACAACCACTCCATCAATGGAGGACAATGCTCAATCCAAGAGCACAAAAATCACATCAAACTCTCAAGAACCTTAGCCTCCACAAAAGCTCTCCATAAGCAAATTAGGGTTTCTAATAATGAAAGAAGTGAAGAGGAGGTGCAGCCACCTCTCTCTCCTATTTATAGTGGAGGCTTAGACCTTCTAGAAGTTTGACTCAATTGGGATCCCGTTAAGGTCCAAAACAAACGGGTCACACACGAACACATTTTAACGCGCTGTCTTTATCGCCTCTTGACCTAATTAGCTTCTCCTTGCTCCATCTTACGTCGCGGATTGGTCAATAGGTCACCCTTGTCCATCTTGCACCACGCTTGAGTTCATTGACCTCACCCAGCATCGTCGATCGTTCTGGACCTTAGCTCTTCAAGCCTAGTCCCGATCATCCTCGTCGTTGACCGTCATTGACCACCAAGCAACCTGCACAACAATAGACAAGTAAACCGAATTTGAAAACAAGTTCTTCACAACTTGACCCATGTTAGTCAAAACATGCATCATGCAACATATATGCCCTGAAACTCATGACTATGACCAAACAACCGAACATCGCCACCACGAAGACCGACGATCCAAGTGAAAATTGGTCAGACCGCCCCCATGGCCGGTCTGACCGCCCACCATGGCCGGTCTGACCGCCACCTATTGGCCTGCAGACCGCCAGTTGGAACTTAGCCGATTTCAACCCCTCAAATTCCGAAACCTACTAGAATTGTCAAACAAATAGAACTTTTGACTGGAGACTCCAAAAATTATGAGACCAAGTGCAATAGAATCCCCTCTGTTGCCTGCTACCTCTATTTTTGGCCCAACTCAAAACCTCACTTTCTGAAGTTGGCCGGTCCGACCGCCGCTATGGCCGGTCCGATCGCCCTTAGGCCGGTCTAACCGCCAATGGCCCGACAGCATAGCAACTTTGCCGAAAATACGTGAAACGACAAACCGTTAACGCCATTGCCAATTGTCACATCATCCTAAGATCAGGAGCATATCCCCATGATATCCATAGATTCCCTCACTGTCGAGGACGCCCCGCTGCCATCGTCTACACTATTGGCATCGCTGTCTCGTGTTCTATCGTGGGCGCACCTCAACGTCGCCAGAGGAACGCCAGAGCCTCATCGCCGTCAACAACCAAAGCTCTTCGCCACCATTTTCCTCACCGGCGACCAACCCATCGTGTCCCTTCTGCCGCGACGGTGCACATTAGGTTTGCCATGACACTCTCTTCAATTTGGTACCCTTGCCGTTGACCGCCTCGTCACCGTTCACCAGAACCCTAGGTTCTCGTGCGCCGCCATCGTCGGGTGTGACGTGGCCGCCCACGTGGTGCCAATTGGCAGCCATGCAAGCGCCACGTCACCTTTTCTGCCCATGTCAGCACCCACATGGCTGCTTGCGCCAGGCGTAAACCCCGCACACTTTTTCATAAGCCTAGTCCATGGTAGACCTTTGACTTTGTGTGGACCTGGTCCGTGGACCATGGGCCCAGTCGTCAGCGATAGAAATTGGATTTACTGTAGAAAATTAATTCATCTGAAAAAAGCAAATTCAGTGGTGACATCATTGTTGGGTCATAAATAGATTTTCCTTTAGTAAAATAATTCATAACTCCAGAAAACTTAATTTAGTTTAATTATTTAGGGTTTGATCTTTTTAGGACTCGTTCTCCTTCATACGAGCTCCGATTTTAGCGATTCAAATTTATAAATTCATCTAAAATCAAGATCTAGCTATCTATACTAAAAAGTATTTAATTTGTAGTTAATTTTAATTTCATTTGAATTTATTTGAATTTGGCTTATGTTCGCGTATATATTTCGACGACTCTCGGAAAACTGAGTTATTTGGCGAGTTAGATCCACAAGCTTTTGATCTAGGAAAGTTACATTATTTGATCATATTTGAGCCCAATATTTAAAATTATTAAAATTCTATTTTAAATTATTGAATGCTTATTTATATTCTATTTATTTTATATTCCTATTTTTAATTCCTAGTTAATCATTTTCCTTTGTATGACCAATTTTGATGTCTAATTAGCCATTTCCTTGTCACCTTAGTTAAAATAAAATAAATTAGAAAAATTTATGCTTAGTCAATGCTTAGACTAAAAATCTTGAATTCAGTTAATTTAGCCAAAATGTTCAATTCTGATTTTAAGATGAGATTATGGTATTGTTTCTACCATAGAAATTTTAGAAAATAATTTGACATGTAAAATAAAATAAAACTGGTTTAGACTTGGGCGAATTGGATAGTTAGTGAGTGCAGGTTTATGCACGAGCTCAATTCGGTGAATGATTGAGGCTCAGGGGTTGTTTTGGAAGTCACCCAGTAGATTGAGGACCGGTCTGCGAGCTGTGGATTGTTAAGCCATAATCATATCACCATAAGTTTGGTATGGGACGGACTTGACTAATTAAATTGTAGTATTTCACCATAGTTGTGTCATTCAGAAGTGTGGGTGTCGTGAAGACCTACTTACATGGCGCAAGAGGGGGGTTATCATTTGGCGTGAAGACTAGTGAATTAATCTATTCTTTGTGAATAGCCGAGCTTGTCTTGGCCGACATGTTAAGATATGGACATGACTCGCAAAGTATTAATCTATTCAAAGCCTGCGGATATGGACATTCATAGATTAGACTTGATTTTTGTTTTAAAATAATTTTAAAAACAGATATTTTTGAATAGTTTATCCAATTGAGAAATTTGGGCACAAAGCTAGGTGTAAGGGGGTTAGTCCTTCACTATTTGTGTAACAGCCCAAAATTTCAAGTTTGGTTAAAGTTTAAAATTTATTTGGAGTTATGAAATTTCTGAAATTTTTCTTTAAACCGTTTTAAGTTAAAATAAATTTATTATCAAATATATGAACAACTTTAAGTTGGAACTATTTTATTTAAGTCCAGAATAATTCTAGAGACTTCTGTCAATTTTTCTAGAATTTTTGGGATTTATTTGCTATTTTCTAAGCCCTTTTTAAATTAACCGGATTAAACAAATTAAGAAATCAATTTGAAATCCCTAAAATAGTGTCGGGCCGAATCCACAACTGTGCGGCCCAACACTATTTGTTTTCCAGCCCATTTGGCCCGCCCCCGCACAGTCCATCTATTCCGACCGTCGGATTAAAATCCGACGGCCAGCAGCTGCCCCGCTCTCTCTCTCCCTCTCTCTTCGCGCGACCCGCGCCATCCTGCTTCTCGCTTCACGTGGCTCGCGCTGCGTCTTCCCGCCGCGCCGTCTCCGCTGGCCGCCCACGACCGCCATTAGCGAAGCGCGGCCGAGCTCGCCAACCGCCGCCCAACCGCCTCCGCTCTCCCGCTGTCGCGCACAATCCGCGCTTCGCCCGCACGACCCCACCTCTTGCCCCTTCTCCGCGCGGCGGCGCCACGATCCCGCAACCGCCGCCGCCACGACCCCACGTCGCTACGCCACCTCGGACCCCTCGCCCCTATAAAGCAAGCCCGGCGCCCCTTCACACTCATTCCGCCGCCACCGCCTTCTCCCCTCTCGCTGTGGTGCTCGCGCGCGATGTGATTTTTCGCCAACGATCACGGAGCTTGGAGCTTTGATTGTGCCGCCGTGGACGCCGCGCCTCACCGCCGCCACCAACCGCATCGCCGTGACACCGCTGGCCTGCGGCGCGCCTCGCCGCGGAGAACCCTCGGAGCCGCGCCTCGTCGCCGCCTCGGCTCGCCGCCGCTATCTCTCACCGTCGGCCGCCTCCGTCCTCGCCTCGCCGAGTGGGTGAGAGCATCGAGTCCGCCGCCCTCCTCCTTTGCACACACACCGGCGCGCCGCCGCTTCAGAAGGCCGGCGACCTTCGGTCCCGCGCGGCCGGCTGGCTCGCCACCGTGGTTCGCCACGCGCGCCTCGTGGGCGCCACTCGGCCGTCGGTCCGACGTGGATCCGACGCGGCGCCAAGTCGGCGCCACCTCCTCACCAAGCCGCGTGAATCGGGTCCATGTAAACCGAGTCTATGACACGTGGGGCCCACCGGTCGGAATTAATTTTAATTTCGGAAAATCGGAAGACTGACGTCGGCATTGCGCAATAAATGATTTTCTTTAGAATTTAAATCAGAAAATTTCAGAATTAGGATTAAAATTGTAAAATTCATATCTTTTGCATCTTAACTCCAAATTGAGTGATTCAAATTGCTAAAATTTTAGAAAATTATTATCTAGCTAAATAAAATAAAATAATTTCATTTTGATTTGGTTTTATTTATCTTTTTGAATATAGTTGAATTTCTTTTGATTTATTGTATTTTCACGTTTAGACTTCGACGATTCCGGGGATTTGGACCCTACTGAAGATTTAGAATTTCAAGACTTCAACGAAGGCAAGTTACACTTTGACCATGTTGACCCTAATATTTTAAAGTTATTTATTTCAGTTTCTAAATAATTATTGCATGCATAGTTTTAATCAATTATTTTGCTTCTCGTTTTAAATGCTTAGTTATACCAATTCTTTTCGTATGGCCAATTTGAATGTTGGATGTCACTCCCTTGTCACCCTTAGATAAAATTTATACAAAGTATATACGCTTAGCAAATGCTTAGGTCATGATTTGAGTTTTGGGGGAATCTAGCCAAATCGGTTCAATTTGATTTAAAAGTTTAATCCATGGTATTGTCTTACCATGGAGGTTTATTAAAGATGGTTTTAATCAAAAATGAAAATGATTTGGACTTGGGCGAAACGGAGGAATGGTGGGTGCAGGTTTATGCACGGGTTTAATCTGGTTAGGATTAAAGCCCATGGTTTGATTTGAAAGTCGCCCAAGTCAATTGAGGACCGGCCTTTGAGCGCATTTTGCTACGCCTATTCGTACTACCACTTGGTCTGTGTGGGCAGAACCTGGCTTAATAATTTGGGATATTCCATAGATATTCGTGCCATGTGTATGAGTGGGTGTCGATTAGACAGCAGTCCCACCTGGCGCAAGAGGGGGCTCCCGGAGGATGGTTAGTCCAAAGGAGGCGAAACCTTAGCGGGCATGAGTACTTTGGGGTAGAACATTGTAACAGCCTTGTGATAGTTGCTTAGTCGCACGCCTTCGGAAGCGTGTAATGGCCGACATGTTAAGCAAACTGTCTCTGGTGGGTAAAGTTGTACCAACTCTGCAGAGTAAAAATCTATTCGAATAGCCGCGTCCGCGGTTATGGACATGCTAGCAAAGCCACTCCGAGTTAGACTTATTTTTGGTTTTAAAAATGGTTTAAACAGTTGTTTCAGGAAGATTTATCCTTGTGGAAAAATTGGGCGGTTAGCCATAGGAGGGTATCCTTCACCAGTCAAATATGGAGGTTATCCACTTTGAAACTTTGACATTTCTAAATTTGATTTTAGGTAAGATATACAAATGGCCTTGGAAATTAATATGGTTATTTAAAATCAAAATGCCATTTTAAGCAAATAACCCTGCCATTATCCCTTGACTACTTTATGCATGCATTACCATTCAATATTGGGTGTGACTTGCGAGCGCTGTTGTAGTGCTCATGCTTGCTGAATATCTTTATTCAGGAGAAGACTTCTACCAGGACGGTGAGGACACCGACGTTTAGGTGCGCCCTGCACGATTACTGTGGCGAATCGTTCTGGCCTACTACTACTGCTTTACTTCCGCTGTGCTATTTACTTATTTATTATTTGGCCTTTGGGCTCGTTTGTATCCAACTTTGAATTACTCTATTAATGAAATGCGTGATATGTTTGTGATACCATTTTGTAACTGTGTACGCTGGAAATCCTGGACTAGTGTATGAACACAGAGGAATCGGGATCCTTCGTTCCTGGGTCCGACAATTTGTATATGGAGGTTTATCATACACTCAAGAATTGATGATTAAAAAATTAATTTTGATTTTAGTTATAGACTAAATTGCTTTGGAACTTAGTAAATGTATTTTAAATTGAAAATGTAGCTTTGTGCAAAACTCGGCCATATAAGTCATCCTTTGACATTACCTGCGTGCATTATATCTATTATTGGGTGTAACTTGTGGAGTGTAATTATTTGTACTCACTCTTGCTTAATAAATTGTTATTTAGAGGAGTTCTACATCGACAATGATGACTTGGAGGACTAGACCGCGCCCCAGACGATTGGCCATGGTGTATCGTATGGCCTATCTTATTTATTTATATTTTTCTTTTGGCCTTATGCCTTTTTTAATAAACTCTCATTATTATTCAATAAATTGCACATTATGGATTTATTATCAATATTTTATTTGATTGTACACTAGTTATTTCTAGGCTAATATATAAGACACAAAAGAAAAATCCAAAATCCTTGCTTCCGAGTTAAAAACCCCTATTTAACCCCTCCTCTCTCTTCTCTCCTCTCCTGCCATTCCAGCCTAAACCTCTCGGGTCTTGTCCTTCCACTCCACCTCTCACCTCTCGGCACTACACTAGGCCCAAGAACAGAGCCAAGAACTCCAGCTCTTGCCCGCTTGCTCCTCTCCTCACTGTTCTTGCGACGGAACAGAGCCAACAGTTGAGCTAGCGGTACGTAGGAGGCGACCATGAAGTACGTGCTGGTGACTGGAGGGGTGGTGAGCGGCCTCGGCAAGGGCGTGACGGCCAGCAGCATCGGCGTCGTGCTCAAGGCCTGCGGCCTCCGCGTCACCACCATCAAGCTCGGTAGCCATTCCTTCCCCCCCACCTCGTGCCGGTTTCTTTTGGGCTCTAATTTCGGCCTTTCCGCACAAAAAATAACCGCCGCGAACGTAGAAACTGAAAAAAGGCGGGTTTTCCGTGGAAAGATGCGATTTTCAACCAGGCTTTGCTTGATCTTGCCTTGCCGTTTGCTCGGTTGGTCTCAATTGCAACCCAGAGTCCAGAAACGAATAACTTGCTTTCGTCGTTACAGCTGTGGAACAAGTGTTGTTTTGGGCAAAGGAAGCAGCATTCCCTAACGGCCGGGGGCTGTTTGGGGAGCACGAGGCATGTTCGTGACGTTAGCTGTTTACGAGCTTTGCTAGGTAGGATTTTGGGAGAGAGAGGAGGAAAGAGAGTTTAGATGTCTCTTCGTAGAGATGACTCAATAAAAAACACAACAATGAGTTGTTGATAACAAACACTTTTTTTATTTAATAATTAAAAGATGGTGGATTGGTAGGGTCTCATATAAACAAACTTAAAGAGACAAATCATGTAGAAGTTCTTTAATCATGTATGTAGATAACATTGAGGGAGTATATAGGCAGCGGTTATCTCTACTACTGTGCATGCTGTTATGGCCGCATGACAACTACTTGTGCGAACGCACTGGCCTGTTACTAGTAGATGGTGAGTTGGTAATCTTAATTAAGCTGAAAAGAAACGGGCTTTTAATTCGTTTGAATGTCAAAAGAACGGTTTTGTGCAATGTTTGAAGCTTTTGGCCTCAAAACACATGCATTTTGATGCACATGCACTCGCTTGTTTACCAATCTGTTACATTTTTTTTTTCATTATCTTTTGCTTCTCTGTCCGTTGTGATGGGTTTGGAGCTGTCTGTTTCTTGCTATTTGCTTTTCTTGAGCGCCTTCAAGTTTATCAGTTTATTTGAACTTATCACATGAGACATACAACCTATGATCAAGTTAATTAGTTCACAGCCTGTGCTCAATGCTCTTGTTTTGGGCCTGATTCTGTACATGTGAGTTGAGACTTGAGATTCTTGAGGTGACGGTACGTAAAAAAAAAAAGATTCCTTAATGAACAGTGTTTCTGCTCCTCTGCTTCAGTAGCTTACATCTCGCATTGTTCTGCATTATATAGTGCTTTTGGTTATTCTTGCCTATGCTTTTCGTTGTTTTCCTCCAGTTTTCTTCTGGTAAAAGTAAAACGTTTTACCTTTCGTTTTTGGTTACTCGTCGTTGTCTTTGACGAAGCGGATATCTGATCTTAAGTTGGTGTCACAATCTTAGTTTCTTCAAAGACTAACTCCTCAGTTGTTTAGGCCAAGTTTTTCATGTCATGCATTAAATTTTTCTGACTCAATTTTCTGTGCCCTTTTTCCTCAAGGAAAGCATTCGTTTTGTTTCATTCGACGGGTATGCAAGTGCGGGTATTCCTTCAAAAAACAAAAGGAATTAGAGGAAAAAATTGACTGTTACTTTGAACCTTCATTTTCTCCCATCTACTTGAGCGCTTGTCAGTTCAGTTCAAGATTTTAGTTGCAACGTTTCTATTCTACAAGTTGGTGAACGGATTAAAGAAGCCATTTAGTTTTGTTAGGTGAGCATTACTTACTGTTCTTAATTTCTTATCGTTGTTCATTTGTGACTACTCATCTGCAGACCCATACCTCAACACTGATGCTGGCACCATGTCTCCGCTCGAGCATGGTGAGGTCTTTGTTTTGGACGATGGTGGAGAGGTAACTACAGGCAGCTCCAACATCCCCTTTTCTGTGTCTCTCTTACCAGAAAACTCCATGCTGTTTGTATCGTCATGGATGACCATTGATAGTTTTCACTAGGTCACCTGTAATGGATTTTTTTTTCTTCATGGATTTATCTTGTTACATAGTTTGTTTTTAAAAAGGTAGTTTCTAGGGAAGTTTTTCAAAAGCGAGTTATGTGGATATAATCTCTTTGGCTAATTGGACTTTCTTCCCTTTTCTTTTCTTGAAGGTGGACTTGGACCTTGGAAATTATGAACGTTTTCTAGATATCAAATTGACCCGTGACAACAATATAACCACAGGAAAGATATATCAGGTAATTGGACCTATTAGTCCTAATCCATGTGTAGTTAGAACTTCTGTTCCGTGGAAGATTGTGCTATCAAGTCAAAAGTTTGGTTTCTACTTTTCTTTCTTTCTTTTTTTTTAAAAAAATAAAGGAGGTTATTTTTACTTTGACGTTAACAAACCGGTAACATTCAGGGATATCTGCGTGGTAGGAGTGAGGTGGCAGCGCGACAGTAAACCTGCCGCGGTTTGGAAGTGCGGTAGGAGCTGCAGCCCACTGGGACCGCGACAGGTTTGCTCACACCATAGTAAGTTCACATTGACACGTACCTGTAGTCATTTGAGAGCACGATAGGTACCTGCAGCGCTCCTAAGCGCGATAGGTACTTGCAGCGGTCTGGAAGCGCGACATCAATCTGCCACGGTATCAGTGCGCTGCAGATGACATGCAGCGCTTGTCTAACCTGCCGCGATACCATATTTACAATTTCGACCGACCAGAGGCTAGTTTTGCTAAAAACGAATCAAAATCATGCCAAATGAGCCCAGCATACATGGAACCCACAAATCTTTGTTGAGTCACTTTGTTTCATCGTAAGATCCACTGCAGTAATATTATGCATGTGCAGAATCATCTGGGCCTCTAGTCTGCCACTGTTGTCAGAAGTTACTCATGAGATTCAACCTGTCACATGGTGGCTTAATTGTAGAGTCGATACTCTGTTGCCTGCTTCTATCAAATTAGTGAACAAAGAATCTTTCTTCCATTGACCACCTGAATTTTGTACAAGATGCAAAGTAGATTAGGTATAAGTATGTTAGAGATAGGAATCTGTGTTTTGTATTTCCAAATCTGTATAGGGTATATCCCTTTGTACCCTATATATATTACTCATTGGGCCTCTTCAATACACACATAATATTCATAACATGGCATCAGAGTAAATGTTAGGGCTAGGGTCACTGTAGCCACCGCCGCCTCCTAGCCTCTCGTCGCCTCCGTTGCCGCTGCCCCCAGGAGGACCGATATTTGCTCCCGAGGGCCGCCTCTCGTCACTAGCGATCCAATTGCAAGCGGCGGCATGATCTTCGGCGTCGTCTTCTTCGGCACCCGAGCCTAGAGACATCTTCCTCTGCTTCGCCTGGAGAGATCCATCTGCGCCATCGCACCTGGAGGTCGATGCGCCTGGAGTCGTCTCCCTCCTGCGGCTACTGCGGGCTCTGCAAGGAAGGAGTAGCTTGCACCCGCCGCATCTGCTTCTTCGTCCCGTCCAGCTTCGTCGCCCCATTTGGGAGCTCACTTCCAGATCCGCGCCACCGCTCCAGATCGGGCCGCCTCTGCACCGCCCGCCCCGATCCAGCACCGCCGTCTCCCTCGGCCTACTCGCTCCCTACTGCGCCCAACGTCGCCTGGTGCTCAACCACGCTGCTGCTGACTCGTGCTCGTCCCCGCCAAGTCACCTCTGAAGTCATTGGGTGGCGGACCAACCCGAGCTGCTCTACCGCCGTCCCCAAGCTCCTCTGCTTCTTGGACTACCGCCGCCTCCCTCCTTTACTGCTGAGAGGAGGCTTTTGCTTTTGCTTTGGGTTGTTGTCGCAGAGTGAGAGAGAAAGGGACAGGGGAATCCTAAAAGGATTTTCTCTTGGTTCTGTGGAAGGACTAGTTGCTGTGGAGCTCTTCGATTAATCTGAGTCTACTCTCTGTAAGAAATATGCTTTCAAGTGCCATCGATTAACTGAGGATGGAAAGGACATTATCTATCATGTCAATGCAATTTCATTCTACCCAATATATGGCATATCCTTCTTTGGCCTTTTGTTCCTGCTGGTAGTTATACTTGAGTTTTTTCTTTATTTGTGTCGTTTCTTCCGTTGCGTCCATCAAAGTCCGTACTATTCTATCTTTGAGTTCGTCTAAGCCATGTGAGTCCATAAATTTATTGTCAGTCATAGAAGCATAGGAATTTCTTTGCATGGTAGCAACCGCTGCTCTTTTCTTCGACCTGCTGCAGATCCGCCACCTCAAGCTTTTAAGGCCGCCGCGCTTCTTCTGACGCGTCTCCATTGTGCTTCTTGTATATTGCGTCGCGCTTCTTCCGCACTTCGTCTCTGTTGCGCTTCTTGTGCATTGTGTCGCGCTTCTTCCGCACTGTGTCTTCGTTGCACTTCTTGTGCACTGCGCCCCGCCGTCTTGGTCTACGATCTGCGTCACCATGCTTTTATATAATCCTCTTCGGCTTGATTTGAAAGTTTTCTATATTTATCGGTTTATCATGTTCTTCATCGTGTTGCCGTGGTCGATTTTGCTTTGCACCTTTTGCTTTATGGGCTGTCGCACAACACCGAATGGGTGATCTTTTGTCGATATATTTTCCAAGAGCTGCATGCTACGACGACATTATCAAGACTCGGACTTTTGGATTTTCCCTAGTTTAGCGTCAACCCTTTCCAAATGCAATACTATTGCATACGCCTTGCATTTGAGGGGAAGTGTTAGAGATATGTTAGAGATAGGAATCTATCTTTTGTATTTTCTTATATGTATAAGGTATATCCCTTTGTACCCTATATATATTGTTTATTGGGCCTCTTCAATATACACACAATATTCATAACACAGTAAACTACAGTTGAAACTCACACCGATGACCAGTATCAGTTAGATGTTTTGTTACCATTGTAAGTTAGGATGAAAAGTGACCACCCTTATTACAACTTTCATGTGATCTGTTGATTGTGCGCAGTCAAACTCATCTAGGATTATTTTAACAACTGTAGCTGCCGGCTTCATCTTCTTGAAACTAATAGCGTTTTTCTTTCTAATGCTCAAATTAGGCTGTCATTAACAAAGAAAGGAGAGGGGACTACTTGGGGAAAACCGTCCAGGTTTATTATCATTATGTAGTGTGGAGCTTTCACGTGATTACTGTTGACAAAGATCATTGAATCTGGATTTATTTTCCTTTTCAGGTCGTGCCACATATTACAGATGAAATAGAAGATTGGATTGAACGTGTGGCGATGTATCCAGTCGATGGTAAAGAAGGGCCTCCTGATGTTTGTGTCATAGAACTTGGTGGCACTGTAGGTAAACAAAACAACAAAACAATTTCATCTATAGCATATATTGCTAAAGCACATACTTCAAAAATCGTAGTGTAGTTTATTTTTGCTCAATTGTTCCCATAGCTGTGTAAGTATGCCGGTGCAGGGGACAAAATCTTTTCGCCGCATAACGACAATGGAATTATTGATGCAGGGGATATTGAATCAATGCCTTTTATTGAAGCATTAGGTCAATTTTCATACCGTCTAGGTCAGTAAATAGCATCTCTCCCCTGAATGTTTATTTTTATTTTGGCCTGGTTCTCTTTTACAATATCCATTTAGTTTCAATTGACATGTTCTTTACTCATTCTGTGTTGTAGGAGCTGGAAACTTCTGTCTGGTCCATGTCAGTCTTGTTCCAGTTCTAAATGTAGTTGGTGAACAGGTATGTTTTACTCATTTGAATAAGATAAAACTGTGAGAGGTTGTAATAATGCTTGTAGTTTTATTGGGGTTCATGCCATGTACTATATGACAAAATAAAATAGTACTTCCATTTTTTTGCCTGAAATGGTATGATTTATGGAATAATACCTATAGTAATTCACGCTGAGTTGCAATTTGGCTTAAAGAGAAGTGGCATTTTTTTAAATTGTACTAAAAAGGGGAAACCCCAAGAATAACCTAAATAATATTTAAGTGTTTCTGTACCTCTTGAAAACAGTATAATTCTTCAGTTATTTGAACTTGTACATTCTGTTATTTCTTGCAAATGATGATTTTTTTTTTCATTTATGTAGAAAACTAAGCCTACCCAACATAGTGTTCGTGTGCTAAGAGGACATGGATTGGCACCTGATATTTTAGCATGTCGCAGTACTGAGGTACACCATCTAACCATCGTTCTTTCATTCCTTCATAGCACTCCATGGTTCATTTCCTTTGGTGCTGAAAATTGCTTTATTCGTGGTCATCTCTATACTTTTGACAGACACTGGAAGAACATGTGAAAGCCAAGCTCTCACAATTTTGCCACGTTCCAGTAATGAGAATTCTTGCAAATTCAAGGCTATTTGTGGGTTTTGTCTCTTGCTGTTGTGCTGACAATGTAACTTATGTTGCAGATCTCAAGTATTGTGAATCTCCATGACGTTACAAACATTTGGCACATCCCTTTGTTGCTAAGGGTATGATACGTTTCTTTGTTGCAATGCATATTCCAAATTTGCATCTTGCTTATTTAACCATATACACTGGATTCTTTCTATAGGACCAGAAGGCCCATGAAGCTATTCTGAAAGTTTTAGACCTTCAGTTGTATGTATTTTTTCCATGACTACAACAAATTTATTCATCGCCTTATAGTTTGAACGAACAATACCGACGCCTTCAATGTGTTTCTCCACTCATGTATGCAGTGTAGGCAAAGTACCTCGAGAACCTAAGTTGGCTGAATGGACTGAAAGAGCCAGCAAGTTTGACAGATTGAAGACTCAGGTAGGATTCTTTATCCTTTCAGACTCTCACCTTCCTATTGTTGTTGGGGCTGAGGGGTAGACTATTGCCCATTTATTTGTTATCAAAAGGTTTTTTTTCACAACTGATCATTATTCTACAATTAAATTTTCAGGTTAAGATTGCCATCGTTGGAAAATATACTGGCCTGTCGGATTCCTACCTGTCTGTTCTAAAGGTGAATTTATTACTAAGTACACTCGTATTTACACTCAAGATCAACAGGATTACTTGTACTTGAATTTGCTAGTTCATGACTTGATAGACACGACTACACACACTTTTTTTTTGCGAGTTCTCCACACTTGGTTTTGAACAAGTAAGCTAAAAAGATGATAAGTGTTTGCAGAACTTCTTATGGTAGTTAGAAGAGCTGCGGCTTTCTGGCATGACATTGCTTGATTTACAGCTGTGCTTCTTAGTTCGTTTTTTTTTGGAGGAATCGCTTCTTAGTTCATTGGCTTTGTGCTTGTGAAAATTCTCCTTTTCTGTAAAAACAAAGCTGCACTTCTCAATGAAATTTGTAGATGACAGTATTTACTCTTCATGTTGACTGATTTATCTGATTTGACCCTTGTTTCAGGCTCTTTTACATGCATCAGTTGCTATGGAAAGAAAGCTTGTCGTGGAGTGGGTTCCTTCATGTGATCTTGAAGATTCTACAGCCGAAGAGGTTAGTGTTGAGTGTTGACTATGGACTTCACATCGATTTTATTTTCCTCAATGGACCTTCCACTGATGATTGGGAGATGCTTGTGTTTTCTAGACCCCTGAAGCCCATCAAAAAGCATGGAAACTACTTAAGGTTAGCTCATTTTACATTCTCGACTGGTGCCATTGTGCAATTCTTGATAATTCTGTTCAGTCATTTGAAGAAATTTCCACCTCAGGGTGCAGATGGTATACTCGTTCCTGGAGGCTTTGGAGATAGAGGAGTTCAGGGCAAAATTCTTGCTGCAAAATATGCACGAGAAAACAATGTTCCTTATCTTGGCATTTGCTTGGGTATGCAAATTGCAGTGATTGAGTTTGCCCGTTCTGTCATGAAATTATGTGGCGCAAATAGCACAGAGTTTGACCCAGCTACAACATCACCCTGTGTCATTTTTATGCCAGAGGTATATCACGTTAACAGTCATATTGCTTTGATAATTGTTCTCTGATAAGAGTCAACTTCAACTTTGATCCATACACTCTGGACAATACTTCCACAGGGCTCCAAAACACATATGGGGGCGACAATGCGGCTTGGATCAAGGAGAACATATTTCCAAGTCAATAACTGCAAATCTGCAAAGCTGTAAGAAAACATTGTCCCTCATCTTCCCCTAAATCTTATGTATAATTGTGCATTTGATGTGCATTACCATTTATGTGTGGAATATAATTGTGATGAATTATCTTAGGTATCGCAGTGTTAGCTCTGTAGACGAAAGACATCGCCACAGATATGAGGTTAGCTATACGAAATTATTATCTGATGGTACATATATTTCTATGCTGCCATTCTCCCATTGTATAATGTTGAAGATTTTATTGTTTTTTCAGGTGAACCCTGAAATGGTCCCGGAATTTGAGATGGCTGGGCTTTCATTTGTTGGAAAGGATGAAAGTGGAAGGCGCATGGAGGTAGACTTTGAAAATAGTTGCTTCAATCTTCACTAAGAACTTGTAATAAAGAATTCTCCGTTGCCTAACGGATGATGGTCTACTGGATGCAGATTATTGAACTACCCAATCATAAGTTTTTCATTGGCGCACAATTCCATCCTGAATTCAAGTCAAGACCAGGAAAGCCATCTCCACTTTTCTTAGGTAATGCAATTATACTTGACAAAAGTATGCCGACGCATATGCTCGTATCATTTTCATTCTAATATCCTGATCAATTGCAAATATGTTAGTTGTTAATTAACCTCTACTTATCAAGGTTACCATTGGTTGTTACTTGTTAGCGATGTACCAAAGATTGTGAAGGCATTTTGTGTCATTTTCACCTTTTCATTCATTGACATTACAGTTCTTCGTTTAGATCGATCGTGACTAGACCATCTGCATTTCCTGAACACTAATGGCTTAGCCAAGCGCTTCATCTGAATTAACAATGCATCTTTGCTGACAGGATTAATAGCAGCAGCATCTGGACAACTAGATCTTTTGCTCCAGCGCAGTTTTGCCGATTTGAATTCGACACCTAGAATTAACGGTACTGTAGTTCTGAAACTGTACCCAAACGGACATGCGAAGAAGCCATTCAGCCTGGTAAATGGATACTACGCAAATGGCAACGGCATCCACACCTAGATGCGCGGTGCTGAGCGAGGCCTTGCTTGATATCTGTTTCTACGGTTTTGCTTGTACCCTTTTTCATCTCTGCTTTCTTTCCCCTATTTTTGGTTTGGATTTGTCTCTGCCCAACTGAGAAGGCTAAGAATCGCAAGCTCCAGCGACACACGGTTCCGATATTTTAACGAGGAACGTCCTCCGGTCATGTTGAAGCAAGTTAGCTATAGGGTGTAGTGTGTTGTTTCTTTTTGTTTGAGGCCGCGAATCAAGGCTGGAAATGTCTCGGTAGCTTTAGTGGAGTCTGGCATCTCTCAACTCTTTGTACATTGTGAAAGACTTATCTGAGGACTGTAACATCCCGTTTTTGCATTTGAGATTTCAAAATCAAGAATTTTGCAAAAATTTCAAAATCTGGCAGAGAAGCAATCTCTGAGGATTTGCTTACCTTCTCGCGACGGAAACGGCGCACTGCCGCTTTTTATCGTCGTCGCCGGCTGACAGGTGGGCCCGCCTTGCTAGTGCCACTGACAAGTGGGCCCCCGGCGCTGTTCCGTGGACCCGTGGACCGGCATGCATGGACTCAGTCCACGCTACAGTGCCATGGACCCGTGCACAGTGTGTGCCACGTGTCAGTGCGAGAGTTTTCCGGTTTTTCTGATTTTGTTTTCAATTAAAAATTTCATTGAAAAGCTTCAAAAATGTATATCTTTTTCTGTATAACTCCAAAAATTATGAAACCAGTTTCTAAAATTTTCTAAAATCAAGATCTTGCTAATGGCACTAGTCTTGTTCGTTTTGGAGTTTATTTATTATGAGTTTGGTATTTATTTGCTCTCTTTGCTGTTGTGTCTTTTCCGGTACTTTCGTCCGATTAGGGTTCGAAGACGCCGGAGACCTCCACTTCGACCAAGCTCAGGAATACCAGGACCCATCTACCTTTAGCCAAGGCGAGTCAATACTTTGATCATTCCGAACCTACATTTTATGCAAACTATGTTTATTTAAAATAGCAAAGTTGCATGTTTTAATTTTGTAAACAATGATATGTTAAAGCTTAAGGTAGTTAAATACCCATTTGTTGATTAATTACTTATTAAACCATCCTTTGATAATTGAATCCAGTATTCCTTGTCACCCTAGTAATTATATGGTAATACTAGTATAGGTTGTACTAAAGCGACATGCTAGTCTTGCTTAAGTACCGGGACAATAAATGTCCCGATCATCATCCTTCAAACATGAAAAATGGTTTTGGGCAGTCATTGGATGTAGATGACTGGTGTGTTGCGTTAATTGGTTTTCCTCCCCAAAACCCTAAACAACTTGCTAGTACCCCAGCCGGACGGATGGAAAGAATGGTGGAGTGACGTAGCACGAGAATGGTTGGTATGTGGTATGAACCGTCCAGATGAATTAAGAACTTAATCTTGTCATGACCTCCTATGTAAAACAAGTACAACCGCAAGTCTGCAAAGTGCAACTTGGCCTAGTAAAACTATTGAACCCTGAATGTCATCCCACAACCGGTGTTTAGAAGTGTGCAAGCGGCAGGACGTATCTTTGGCTTGAATGGGACACCAAAAGGTGAAGTTGCCCACGCGCTATTCTTCGGGTCGGGCCCGCTTTGCTAGTCGTTGGGGTAAACATCCCGCACAACTTATGGAATTGGCCATAGGGGTGAGATGACTAAGGGGCAAGGTAGTTTGAAACGTTATCGTGACGATCGCTCAACTACATGACTAAGGAATCATGTGGAGTAACGAGTATGATTATCTCTTGTGGGTACAAAGTACAACCTCTCGCAGAGTCTAAACTGTTTAAAGTACCGCGCTTTCGGTCAAAAGCGCATATGGGAACTTAACTCGAGTTAGTTCTATTTCAAAATCTTTGTGGGTGGATTGAAATGTGTTGGGCTCATCCAAATTTCTTGTTTTGGATTTTCCGGTAGCTCGATCCAATACGATAATCGGTGGACGTAACCGTTATCAAAATTAAGCATAAGGTGGAGGTAACCTTCGCTATTATTTAATATTGCACTTAATCTCTTTAAATGAAAATGCAATCTGTTAAAAATGCTATGTCATAGGACTTTGTAATTATGATAATTTAAAATGATGCTTTAGCAAATAAAAGAACCTGAGCCATCCTTGTTAAGCCTTGCATGTATACTATTGCATACTGTGTGTTGGCTCGCGAGCACGGTAGTTGTGCTCATTCTCGCTCTTTCCCCCAAACCCTCAGAAGCAGGAAATATTGGAGATTACGACTACTACGAGGAACCAGATGCCTGAAGACCCTGGAGTTCTTGAAGCGTAGCTTAGTTATTAGTTGTTCTAGTCTCGCCCTAGTCTAGCTGACTCCGCTGGTACCTAGGTGCGTCCTATATTATCTGAGTTTTCGGGTAATATCGATGTACATGTGTTTCCCAACCACTTGCTCGTGGAGAGATGTGCTCTCACCCTTTTTGCTTCCGCTGTCGCCTCGCTACTTTTGTGATGTAATCATTTGGCTTGTTCGCCCTTATTGTAAAACTTGACCCGACGCGTCTATGTAAACTCGATGTGTTAAATTAATGAATGGTATGGTTTTACGCCATTGTATGAAATGATTGATGATGTATCCGTGAGTGCTATCTATCGATCCGTGGAATAGCACGCTTATTCGCAGAGGATTCGGATTAGAAAATCCGTCCGACAGAGTGTATCGAGCAATTGACTGTAGGATCTTTAGTTAGACTGGTCGAGCCTAAGGACTTGAGTCCTATTTTCAAAATTTATGAAAAGCTTTGGCAAAATATAATGTATTTATTGCTCTTACTCATCTATCTTAGTTCTTCACTTCCCCTGACTTCACTTGAGTTTGTACTCAGTCTGATTCCCTCGTTTGTTTCAAAAATTTGTAGATGGCAACCCCGTCGTCCGATGCCCCATGGGACTTTTGCTCTCATGGAGAAGGTGGAGTTGAATTCGTGGATATTCTCCACCAATTCATGCATCACCTGGATTACCTCCGCAAGCCTATCTTCAGAGACCGAAAGACTCAAACTCTGGACCAAGAGTCATGGACCATGGAGGTTTTCCTCTATGCCAGAGAGGGTGAGTTCATCGCTCACACCTTCAGACCCGAGACCTCCAAGAGCAGTTGTTCTGAAGCAGTCCAAGACGCAGCACGCTTCGCCTTCAACCGCCTGAGCCAGATGCACCTAGATCTTCTGCGAGAAGCGCCCTTCTACTACTACCTGCCTCTCCAGGAAGGAGAGACCGATCCCGAAGTCTTCGTCGTCATGTGGGAGTAGTTAGCTTAGTTTAGCTAGCAAGTTGCTTGTCAGAGCGATCTTTTGGTTGCAAGCACTCTTTGTTTCCTTCTTTTTGTAGACGATGTGTGTGTATCTTGTGTCGTGACTTAGCATAGACTATATGCTATGTTTCAGAAGTCATGTAACACCTAACCCCTTAATATAATGCAGTCATTCTATGCTTCGTATTGTATTTGATCGTTTTCCTCGTTTGATTTTGAGTTTCTTTTGTGTGTGCCTTAGAGGGCTAGAAAACCCTCATATACCCCCTTGTTCTTAGCTTCAGCTGTTCTTCAGATGCCTCCCAGAAGAGCCACCGCCCCAGTCCGTGGAGCCTTCAACCTGGCCGAGGAAGAGGCCGTGGAAATGGCCGTGGTCGTGGCCAAGGCCAAGATCTGCCGCCACCACCGCCAGTAAACCCCTCTATGGCTCAAGTGATGTTCCAGCAGACGCAGATTCTCCCGGTTCTCGCCGCTACCGCCAGATGGGACAAAGAGCCGCACTTCCAAGCCGGGCGATTTCTTCGACGAGGCCTCTCACGCTTGTTTCGCAAATGAGCCCTCGAAGCGTAAGATTGGCTCAGATACCGAGAAAAGCTTCGCCTCGCCTGCTGCTCGAGGAAGACAAGGTGGACTTTGCCACCCACCAACTGCATGGAGCCGCCGCTTCTTGGTGGAAAAATTACCTCGCTGCCCGAGGTTGTGAAAGTCCAGAAGAAGAAGCAGAAGAACGTGGTTGTAGCATCTACTACCGAGCTCCGCAAGATCCCGCCATCAAGAAAATGTCAAGTACAATCTGGAAGAGATCAATCTGCTTGGCGCCCAATTAGTGTAATGAGTTCAAAAATTTTCAGAACCAACTTTGTGCCAGCCGGCACAATGAGGTTGAAGAAGAACGAATTCAGAGCTCTCAAGCAGGGCCAGTTATCTGTGAATGAGTACCTGACCAAGTTCAACCAGCTTGCCCGCTATGCCCCCAATGACATAGCAGATGAGGAAGACAAGATTGATCGCCTGCTGAAGGAATGCGTGAAGATATGAGAGGTCACCATCCTTCATGATTTTCGACTTCCATCACTTGGTCAACAAGGCCATAGTGCTGGAAAATGAGAAAAAGACTGCGGAAGTCAGCCACAAAAGGAAGATGGTATTTCAAGGGCCACCAAGCAACTTTCCGCAAAGATCAGTTTTTCAGGGCAGCTCATCTTTTAGGCAGTTGGCCGCCCCATCATCAAGAGTTCCATTTCAAACTTCGGCGCCAGTCGCAACCCCGCGTCCCAGTGAGAGTGTTTCCCGCGCTTCTTACTCCGTTGGACAGCCTGCAGCAGCCAATCCGATAGCTCATCTTCGCTATTTCAACTGTGGAGAAAAAGGACATTTTGCCAATAGATGCCCTCAGCCAGTCACCCCGGTGAGGTTCAACTTCAAAGCCACACCAACTCAAGGCCAGACTTCAGTAGCAAGTAAGAGTCGTCAAACCTCGCAAGCATCAAGAGATGTTTCCACGCCAAGCCAAAACCAGGGTCATGTCAACCATGTCACCGTCGAAGAAGTCCCAGCAATTTCAGAAGTAATGAGAGGTACGCCCCCTATCTCGTCTGGGTAGCCGAATCTCGGGGTCGAGATTCCGTTTAAGGAGGGTAGGTTTGTAACATCCCGTTTTTGCATTTGAGATTTCAAAATCAAGAATTTTGCAAAAATTTCAAAATCTGGCAGAGAAGCAATCTCTGAGGATTTGCTTACCTCGTTTTGTGCGCCGTTCTTGCCGTCCGTCCCGCTTGGCTCTCGCGCTCGCCCACCTCTCCGCTCACAGACGCCACCGCCTCTCCCCTATCGGCGCGCTTTGCTTTCTCGCCGCTGAAAGTTTCGCCTCCCGGTCCTGCCCCTCACCGCCTCTTTCGCTAATCGCCCGAGCGCCTCCGCCGGCTTTTTCTCCTCTCTCCCCGGCCATAAAGGCCGAGCTCGCCTTCCTCCTCTCCCCTCACAGGCAGCTGCAAGGCCGCCTAACCCCACCAAGGACGCCGCTTTCTTCTCTCTCTCTCGGTTGCCGCTCCTCCTCGTCTCGGCTCGGCGCCGCCGCCGCCGCTTACGGCCGCCTGCTGCTGACGCTCCCGCTCCTCGCTGAAGCCGCTTCCGCGCTTCGTCGCCCGGCCGCGCGCCGTCTCCGCTCGGCTCGCCCGGTTTCGCCTGCCTCTGGCCCTTCGCCGCGCCGCCGCGCTTCGCTTAAGTCCTCTCCTCCTCCGCCGCGCCTCTCTCTCCCTCGCTTTCTCGACGACAGAAACGAAGCGCGCCGCCGCTTTTTATCGCTGCCGCCGGCCGACAGTGGGCCCGCCTTGCTAGTGCCATTGACAAGTGGGCCCCTGCCTGCCTGTGGACCGTGGACGGCATGCGTGGACTCACCCACGCCATATGCCATGGACCCGTGCACAGTGTGTGCCACGTGTCAGTGCGAGAGTTTTCCGGTTTTTCTGATTTTGTTTTCAATTAAAAATTTCATTGAAAAGCTTCAAAAATGTATATCTTTTTCTGTATAACTCCAAAAATTATGAAACCAGTTTCTAAAATTTTCTAAAATCAAGATCTTGCTAATGGCACTGGTCTTGTTCATTTTGGAGTTTATTTATTATGAGTTTGGTATTTATTTGCTCTCTTTGCTGTTGTGTCTTTTCCGGTACTTTCGTCTGATTAGGGTTCGAAGACGCCGGAGACCTCCACTTCGACCAAGCTCAGGAATACCAGGACCCATCTACCTTTAGCCAAGGCGAGTCAATACTTTGATCATTCCGAACCTACATTTTATGCAAACTATGTTTATTTAAAATAGCAAAATTGCATGCTTTAATTTTGTAAACAATGATATGTTAAAGCTTAAGGTAGTTAAATACCCATTTGTTGATTAATTACTTATTAAGCCATTCTTTGATAATTGAATCCAGTATTCCTTGTCACCCTAGTAATTATATGGTAATACTAGTATAGGTTGTACTTAAGCGACATGCTAGTCTTGCTTAAGTACCGGGACAATAAATGTCCCGATCATCATCCTTCAAACATGAAAAATGGTTTTTGGCAGTCATTGGATGTAGATGACTGGTGTGTTGCGTTAATTGGTTTTCCTCCGCAAAACCCTAAACAACTTGCTAGTACCCCAGCTGGACGGATGGAAAGAATGGTGGGTGCGGACGTAGCACGAGAATGGTTGGTATGTGGTATGAACCGTCCAGATGAATTAAGGACTTAATCTTGTCATGACCTCCTGTGTAAAACAAGTACAACCGCAAGTCTGCAAAGTGCAACTTGGCCTAGTAAAACTATTGAACCCTGAATGTCATCCCACAACCGGTGTTTAGAAGTGTGCAAGCGGCAGGACGAGTTGGCTTGAATGGGACATCAAAAAGGTGAAGTTGCCCATCGCGCTATTCTCTCGGGCCGGGCCCGCTTGCTAGTCGTTGGGGTAAACATCCCGCACAACTTATGGAATTGGCCATAGGGGTGAGATGACGGAAGGGCAAGGTAGTTTGAAACGTTATCGATGACGATCGCTCAACTACATGACTAAGGAATCATGTGGAGTAACGAGTATGATTATCTCTTGTGGGTACAATGTACAACCTCTGCAGAGTCTAAATCTGTTTAAAGCACCGCGCTTTGGTCAAAGGCGGACATGGGAACTTAACTCGAGTTAGTTCTATTTCAAAAATCTTTGTGGGTGGATTGAAATGTGTTGGGCTCATCCAAATTTTTGTTTTGGATTTTCCTAGGTAGCTCGATCCAATAACGATAATCGGTGGACGAACTGCTATCAAAATTAAGCATAAGGTGGAGGTAACCTTCGCTATTATTTAATATTGCACTTAATCTCTTTAAATGAAAATGCAATCTATTAAAAATGCTATGTCATAGGACTTTGTAATTATGATAATTTAAAATGATGCTTTAGCAAATAAAAGAACTCGAGCCATCCTTGTTAAGCCTTGCATGTATACTATTGCATATCGTGTGTTGGCTCATGAACAGTAGTTGTGCTCATTCTCGCTCTTTCCCCAAACCTCGTAAGGTGAAATATTGAGATTACGACTACTACGAGGAACCAGATGCCTCAAGACCCTGGAGTTCTTGAAGCGTAGCTTAGTTATTAGTTGTTCTAGTCTCGCCCCAGTCTAGCTGACTCCGCTGGTACCTAGGTGCGTCCTATATTATCTGAGTTTTGCAATATCGGATGTACACAGTTTCTCGACCACTTGCTCGTGGAGAGATGTGCTCTCACCTTTTTTGCTTCCGTTGTCGCTTCCGCTATTTTTGTGATGTAATCATTTGGCTTGTTCGGCCCTTATTGTAAAACTTGACCCGATGCGGTCTATGTAAACTCTGATGTGTTAAATTAATGAATGGTATGGTTTTACGCCATTGTATGAAATGATTCAGTGATGTATCTGTGAGTGCTATCTACTGATCCAGGGAATAGCACAGTTATTCGCAGAGAATTCGGAATTAGAAAATCCGGGTCTGACAAGGACCGAATACACAAATGCTTGGCCAAGATTGCTTTGTTCAGAAAATGAAATGATGCCTACTTCTTCGAACAGTTGGCTATCTGATCCAAGAATATGCTGGTAATATTGTTAATAAAGTCCCACTAGTGTGCCTGTGTTGCCCCCTGCTTTATGGTGACCCAGAGTGAACCAACTTGTTCAGTGATCCTGCGTGTTCTCAAATCGACGGTTGCATGAGTGGTTCGTGGCACAATCTAGAGCTGCAACCTTGTTGATGTACTGCTACTTGTCTCGTTGAGTTGCAGGCGAAAAAATGTGCCAAAAGCGGCTGTTTTCCTTTAATTGAAAACCATTTGCGAGGTTGGGAATTTTGGCAGGTGCTGACCATATTTTTCTGAAAGAATCACCGCACATCCAGATTCAGATTTTATCCTATACAGTGTAAAATTGATTAATATTTTTTACGAGAACGCACAAAAGACTTGGGCGTCATTCTATTAAGTAGAGAGGAAAAAAACGATCATCCATACAACAAACCGGCACATGCCGAAATGGAAGGCGAAACTAAAATACGAAGAACAGAAGGCTATGCTAGAAAAAACATGAACACAAAAACGAAAAAAAAAACCTAACGAACGAAAGAAAGTAATAAAATTTATTAATATTTCATTACTGAGATTTAAATAGAGCTCCACCAAAACACACGGAGATTGTTGAAATTCGAGAACCTTGTTATATTTTACAATGGTGAGTTGCAAACCCACTATATATCTCGACTCCAAATATTCTACAAGCCATGGAATTATCCAAAATTTTAAACATGGACTTTACGGAAGTACATCTACTTATAAGGGGCAATATTACATCCGTTTCGTAACAATGTCATCAGCCATTGTTTCACAAGGAGGGCATCCTGAAGACTGATTGTTTTACTGAAGTACTACTTGTAAGGGGCAATATTACATCATTTTGTGACAATGTCAGACTGCCATTGTTTCATAAGGAGGGCATCCTGCAGACTGATTGTGTATGATCTCATACAGCTGACAGGTACTATGATAAGGAAAATACGAGTCATACATAGCCATAATATAGTGTCATGGAATATAGGATCCTTGAGAACATAATGATGGATAGGACCGTCCACAAAAAGCGGCAAACCTTAAGAATTTCGCTGCTGCCTTTGGGTAAAACAAGCAATGTAGCATAAGGCAGTCTCCAAAATTGCGTCCCCGTCCAGGAAATATACCTGTTCATCGTTACATGGTTAGGTGCCGGAAAAGTATTCTGAACTCTTGAGACCATGGATCAAAATCCCGGCCGGTAACCGGCGGTTACCGGCCGGTTACCGGTTTACCGGTCGGGTCCGGTAACGGAAAACCCGGCCGGTTTTTCCCGGTTTAGCAAATTCAAATTCTAGTTTTCAAATTTTGACTGGTTTTTAAACAAATTCAAACGAATTTCATCCGGTTTTTTTTCCGGTAAATCCGATAACCGGCCGGTTACCGTTACGCACGAAAAGTATTCTGAATCCTTGCTTGAGACACAGTAGGCTAACATCTTAAGTGTAAATTCAAGTCAGGTAACTACAAAACAAGTATAAGAAAAGAAGAGCGTCCAAAAACAAAAGCGTTCAGTGCTCATGCACAAAATAGAATTCTCAAACACAGACGTACGTGTTTGTATGTGTTGGTATTTAAGCAAATAGCAACATCAGTAATCCAAAAAAAAAGAGGAAAATGAAAAATAACAAAATTACAGCCAAATCTCAACACTTTAGAAGTTTCAACTATCATACTTGCAGATTTTCCTAAAGCTTTTTGCCATGTTTCTTTGCTGTAAAGAGTGAGGTCAGTTTTTTTTTTCTAATGCGATCCTACCTGTAGCCTTGTAGGGCAATACCAAAGAAACCTTCAGTAAAGGAAGGACTTACCGGTAAGCAATTGACTACAGCCAACGCTGCAGAAACATGAAGCAAATAACTTAAACCATTTTCCAAGATATAAGGAACATCTGCAATGAAAAGAAAGAGTGCCCATCGAGGCCTGTAGGAGGATAACTTAACAGAACGTGCTGCTGATAACGGATCACCCACATAAACAAAAGTTCCCTCGCAAGGACTCAGTCCAAAGTTATTATTTCTTGAATGTGATGATGATAAATTTCCTTCTTTTTGTAAACACTCCAAATAATATGGCCTGGCATAGGAGATCTCTATCCATGAAAAGCCTGGGGTCAGAACAGGTACCAAGCAGTACTCATCCTGTCAGCATTGATTAAATACACTTTGTATCAAGCAGAGTAGGTAGATCATAAAAAAGGATAAATGTTATTACCAGAAGGAAGCAATTCCTCAGGATTATTTTTAAAGACTTCTAATTCATTGTCACATTGTAATAATAAGTCAACAAAAAATAGGGTTCTTACCTCCAAACAGGCACAGCTACTTCCATCATCTTCAGTACCCCACCATCCGTTTCCACATTTTCTAAGCTTAACAACATCTTTTGCAATCAAGCAATATTTGTTCTCAGCTTCCTTCTGGTCACTACCTCTGCCAGTCTCATCAGAAAAAGTGGCAGAACCATTACATGTAATTTTTTCAAAGGCAATCAGTTCATCTGGGCAAGATAGCTTGTCATTTATCTGCCAGAGATTCTTGCTCGCATCCATCCATGAGTTTGGGACACAATAACCCTTACCAGAACTAGTGGCACCATAGATCTGGGAGCCTTCTAGGAACTCAGGACTACTGGTTTTTTCTGCATTGCCTTGAGCCAGCATTTTCATCCATTCGTCAGTTCTTGTTATGTTTAGACCATCCACAGAGAGAATAACATCATGAACAGACAAGTATCCTGACAGAGGAGATGTTTGTGGGACTCTCATGACCTGTTCTGACAGTTTCTTAGAATGGAATGATTGCTGAGATCAAAATGTTGAAAAGTGCAAAGAAACAGACTTACGATAAGGCCATCACCACTCGCGTAGAGAGGACACAGCACCATAGGAAGTAAGAATGCCATCAGCACACATACTGCACAAAGCTATTAAACATGAAATCATAACAGAGACATCATCATGAACTAGCAGGGTGCCCCGCGTATTTGCGCGGCTAGATTTATTTCGAAGTTTGTATAAATATTTGATAATATATTTGCGTATCTTGTAAGCTATTTAGACTTTTAAAATATCATAAACATTGAAAATGACAATAGAAGCTTAAAAGAAATTACAACCTGATGAACATAATTGAAGTATGTGCTTTAATGGGAAAAAAATCATTGAGCATAATAAGTTGTTGGGGTTCTTAGAAACTAACCACTCTTCATCATGCATAGATCATGTAGTTGCATGACCATATTCTTACTCTATTAGTTATTTTTTTCCCAAATTGTATGCATGAACATGTATCTCTATTTAATCTCAAGCTATACATTGATTATGTGTGTAACAAATTATCTTATTAGTTTACATGGTATAATGTATTAAAGTACCTTACTCACGCATACACCGATGCACCATAGGCGATCTATCTTGAATTTATCTTCTCTCACACGCCGGTTACCCTCACCAAACAGTGTGGCTTCTATCTCTTCTCGCCATCACAGTTTTTTTTTTGCTTCAACCTCCAATAGTAAGCACAAATCTTATCGATCCCTCTCAGCTGCTACCCCTTCTAATGCGATATTTTACCACATAGTTATCTTCTACTTCTCACTAATTATTTCTTAATGCTAACCATTGCGACATCAACGCACATACACATGCAACTGTCGCCAATCTCATCCGGGGACACGTGTCATACTCTCTCCAGTGACCCCAGGCATATTCCTTACGGCTGCGTCATCTCTACTCAAAGCTTTTTGCTCCTCTGCCTTTGTATGATAGCGCTTCTATTCGTACGGATACGTGCATGTACATACGCATGCATGATGTTATATATGCTCGATGTCCTCATCTTTCGTGTCAATCACTCCTCTTCTTCGATGTTAGCCAATTCAACGTTATGGCATCCTCACCAACTGTGGCGACCTCCCTCATTAATATCGGCATGTCTTTTTAGTCGTTGTCTAACGATATGGAGAGTCTTTTCGCCATCGCTCCTAACTACCCAATGGCCCCATATCATCCATAGCTCGTCTTCAATGCAAAGTTTCATCTCCTCACTGCCAGGGTTTTCCCATCATCGAGCTTCTTTAGCCACTAACTTCTTCAACAACACCGACGCTTACCACTTGTCATCGCGGCCCTTGGCTCCTACGCTGAACTTTCTCTTCAATGGCTCTGCCGAGCGGCACGATATTGTCCTCATCTTCGTCATCGTCGCCTCGGCTCTTCACTTCCCCGTGGATCAATATCTTCTTGTAGGGCAGACCGATGTCATTGCACTCTTTTGTGGTCTCCTCTGGCACCATTCGTGCTATCCTCACTACAACTTGTATTTTTAATCAAAATTTCAATATTTTTTTTATTTTTATTCCATAGGAAGCAACAATAGAAACACGTGACCTTGAAAGCGAATATGATGACTTCTTTGTGTCTCCCCCGACACCATTCGTGATCATTCTCGTTATAACTTTTATTTTTATTCAACATTTCAATTATTTTTATCAGAGTTCGTATACAAATCAAATTGCTAAATTTATTTAATTTATTTTGAATTTTAGTTATTGTGGGATTTCATTTTGGAATAAGTATGGAAATCAAATTGCAAATTTTGTTTTATTTTTTACCACGAAATTTGGTTCTTTTTTCTTGGAATTCGTATCCAAATCCAATTGATAATTTTTCTTTAATTTTTATTTCGAATTACAGTTATTTAGGGATTTACTTTGGAATTCGTATTGAAAAGAAATTGCTTATTTTATTTTATTTTTGTTCAGAATTTCAATTATTTTTTGTTGTATTTCGTGTACAAATCTAATTGCCAACTATTGTTTAATTTTTTGTTTCAAATTATAATTATTGGAATTCGTATTGAAATCAAATTGCTAATTTTATTTTATTTTTATTCTGAATTTAAGTTATTTTTTGCTTGGATTTCGTATACAAATCTAATTTTGTTTTTTTTTATTCTAAATTATAATTATTTAGGGATTTTAATTAGAAATCTGTATAGAAATCAAATTGCTTATTTTATTTATTTTTATTCTATATTTCAGTTTTATTGTACTTGACATGGACTCTTTTACTTAGCATTAGTATGGAAATCATTAATTTTATTTTATTTTATATTCCGAATTTCAGTTTTATTTTACTTAACATGATTTTTTTTAAAAAAATATAAACCGTTATAATCTAAACCCACCATGATCGACAGTGTAGATCTTTATCTTTTTCCATCGATTAATGTGGGGATTTATAGCCCTTGAGAGCAAACACGGTGGCTTCTTATCTGAATCGAATTACTAATTTCTCTTTAATTTTTATTTCAGATTACAATTATTTAGGGTTTTACTTTGGAACTCATATTGAAATCAAATTGATTATTTTATTTTATTTTTATTCGAAATTTCAATTGCTTTTTTGGTGTATTTCATATACAAATCTAATTGGAAATTATGGTTTAATTTTATTTCAAATTATAATTATTGGAATTCGTGTCGAAATCAAATTGATAATTTTATTTTACTTTTTATTCGAATTTCAGTTATTTTTTGGTGTGTGTGTGTGTGTGTATTATTCCGAATTATAATTATTTAGGGATTTTACTTAGAAATTTTTATAGAAATCAATTTGCTATTTTTATTTTATTTTTATTCCGAATTTCAGTTTTATTGTACACAACATGGGCTCTTTCTTTTAATCTAGACCGTTATAATCTAGACCCACCTCGATCGATGGTGTAGATCTTCATCTTTTTCCACCGATTAATGTGGGAATTTCTAGCTCTTGAGAGAGAACGTGGTGCCTTCTTTTGACTCTGTTTTAATAAGATAATAGATTGAGTGACAGGCTTATGAAAATGGGGTATTAAGAATTCCAATTAATATTGCAGAACTGGTACTTCTCAAATATGACAAAGTATACAAGTATGTATCATTAAATTCCTCTGTGGGGCTACACCTAAGACTGAAAGTGTTGTTACAAAGCTTACAAACCCCCAACAATATTCTGTGGTCTGATCCCCCTTGCCCTGTATCTCCATGTAAATAAATGTTCCTATGAAAAGTCTCTAGCTATTGTCATTCTTCTCTGACTAGAGGTCAACACTCAATTTTTAAACCAGCAATTGTTTTTATTTGTTTGATATACCTCTAAGGCTCTGATTTAGGATAAAGTCAACCAAGAAAAATATCGTTAAAATCACCTCCCACAGATCGATATCAGCTATTTGATGTCTCAGCCACATGGGAAATTCCCTACAGTGTACTTTAGACATATTTGCTGATGTATTCCTTCTGGTGTCCGATTGAAATGCAGTAAAAGAATTTGCAGGCAAAAACCTAATTATTACCTACATGAGAAGATTGGCACATGCTTGTTCAGTGCAGGATACTAACTTTCCAAGATATCTTGGCCCACACTGTTTGAAATGAAGCATCCAATGGTATCTTGTGCCGAACTACATAAAGCTAATTGTTCTTATTTGTTGTTTGGTGTCCTCATTACTGCAAGCATACAAATTATAGATGTTTCTTTTGATTTGAGCACCACGGATCGGTGATCACTATAGGTTAACATGACATACCACAAATACTGACAATAGATGGAAATGCATTGTGGAACAAAAAATATGTTTTGCTCCAACATTTTGAAATTAATTCATGAACATCAGCATAACTTACCATAACATTATGCCAAATTCCTGCACAATAAATCCGAAGCATGGAAAAGGAGGCAAATTCTGCAGCAGGTCATAGTTCAGAGCAACTAATGCCCCAGGAAAAAGTACAGCTATGAATATCGCAACATACTCGATCTGTACACCCTCACTGTTGCATATTTAGCAATGAATATGTAAAAAGCATGAGGAAAAAAAGAATTATATAAGTGGGTGGAAGTAATATTGTAAGACAACCCCCAAAATGTTTTAGTATCAAATAAAGAATGCATTTTGTTGATGCATACAAACACATGCAGCACATCTCACATAAAAGGTGCATGAGCAGATACGAGATAAGAGACCTTGCAGCAGCAATAGCATGTCCAAATTCATGAAAAGCAATAGATAAAATTGTTGATACAATGATGATAGCGGTGTCCATTATTGATATGCTGAAGCTGAAAACCTGCAATAAGTAAAAGGCATGATGAGTGGTTCATGTGAAAGGTTGAAAAAAGAAGCGCCAATGTCTGCTCACCAGTAGATTTTGTAACCAGGCAGTAAAAGATCCACCGCTAAAATAAAATGCACCAATTGAATCCCACAATATCATCTGAAAATTGCAACAGAACAATATGACTGTCCAAAATTGTAAAGAAAAGACATGTGGACTACCTGCTATACCCAGCATCCAATACACTATTTATAAAACAACAGTGAGAATTGATACAGTGAGAACCCAGGAACCAATGAAGTTGAAGATAAAGATTAACAACAGTCAATGAATTTATTTAAAGCAAATCAGTTGGTGGCCTGGCCTTTGTTGAATATAGTCAGTACTTCCAATATTCATATCATACTACTAGAGTCCTAATGAAATCTTTGTGAGAAAAAGCAAGCCGCAAAGGTGGAAAACAACTCTGTTTTGGCAAGTAACGAAAAAACAAATCAATTCTCTATGCTTCCCTGAATAAGAACTGAATTATTGAAAGCACCAATTTCAACTCTATAGACACAGTTATGTGAACTTTAATAACATTAAGAAATGGCCATCATATGTCAAGGTCACTAATAGAGGAATATAGAATTATTCTGGATTCTGTGACATAATCAGTTAATATCGTAATTTGTCAAGTTAAATTTGCACTACTGTTCTAATAATTTAAGCAGACACATCATGAGATTCATGACATGGATGAACACTGTTAAACTTTTTGAATTAATATACAGACTATAGAATATTGGGACAATTATTTGCCATAATGCCATTTAACTTACCACGGATATACCAACTAAAGCAATGAGAGAGAAATAAACTCCTACAGAAAACCATGATCTCATGTATCTGCAAAAAGAATTAACTTAGTAGACTTCAAGGGCGATCAATGGCTCGCCCCTGCATAGTAAGTATAAAAAGGAAACCACATAATGTTTATAATAAGATGGCTATCCCTATCAAACAATAGTCTTCAGGAATCAGGAGTATATGCTTAAAGTTTCAGAAAAGAAGATGACATAAAATGCTCAGAGTGCTCTCTCTCTCTCTCTCTCTCTCAGAAAAGAAAAAGAAACAAAACGAAACTCTTGCAGTTCATAGGTACACAAATGAATTCAGGTGCTAAACTGGCTATCGGCCTTCTTAGAATGCCAGATCTGCCAGAATATGTTTAACTTCAGTCTTTTGTATGGACAGCATTGCTTCAGAAATGACTTGATTTAAACTAAGAAAATTTATAAACACGCCACATGTGCGGACAGTTTCGATGCCTTGTAAGATAGATCTATAGCCAAGCAAAAGTGAAAAGAGATGAGAGTGAATTAAAAAAGTAGATCAATGAGATAAAAGCTGTGTAGTAAACAGATAAAACTGAGTGACTTGGTTTATGTAAAAGTTTATTTCTGATCATCTTTGCATATATGCTATACTCTTCTCACAGAGAAAATGGTGCTACCTGAAATCTGCAGTTCTGCACGCATGAGAAAATTGTAGAATTACAAAACAAACTTCAAAAAGCTAAGATAAAGCATACCTAGCATGCCTCCATCCCAAATTGAATATGATATCATTGAAGGCATATATTTTGCAGTCGCAATACCTAATGTTTGCATAAGCACAATAAGTGAATATTATAGTACAAAATGGCGAGTGAAATATACAATAGACATAAGTAAATTGAAAAGCTAAATTGTATGCCAAACAACATCTTATGCATTACCCTTTAGAGTTGAATATATTTTTTCCATGATAAGCTGCAAAACAGGTATTACGGAAAACAGAGAAACTTTCCAACCTGGAGGTTTGTCAGGACAAAGAAGCTTTATATCTCAGGAGAAACAAAAAAAAGGGGACCAATTCGTTTATACTCTATGGTTTAAAATCTTTCTGCTGATTGATAGGCAGAGGGAAGTACTTCAATTTTCAGGAGCAGGCCTGAGCAATGAGCACAAGCGGCAGGCCTGAAAGTCTAATAGGACATAACTAATTCACTTATGACTACAATACACCAATAGAATCTTTTTTAGCATAGAAAATTTCACCAATTCTCTGCAATGCACCACTACAATATCATTTATTTGTGCAATCGAAACCACAAGTCTGCCCATAGTAAATTTCCAAAAGAAGCTTACGAATTCACCTATGGTTGCCCGAATTCTACAAAAGATTCTATGGATCAGTGAAGCAAGGGATCAATTTATGGGGTGTTTGGTTTGAGGAATGGAATAAGATGGTCCATCACCGCCTCATCGCTCGAAAACATAGGCATGATGCCTTCCCACCAAATTTCATGGGATGATTCCATGATGGACCAACCCATCTATGATGAGGTGATCCCTCAAACCAAACACCCCGTCAAATCTTGAGCGTAACATTCTAAATCAAGTCTTCTTATGAGAAGACAATCTATAGTGTTGCACACTGGCATAGTGGGAAAGATGAGACACACAAACAAGCATAGGCTCGATCTAGCACAGTATTAGTGGCGAGAGAGGAAGCTAAGTAAAACTTGATTTAGATCGAGCGGTTTGAGTCTGTTTAGTAGGGGAGCGAGCGCGAGAGGAGAGACCGTGCGTGTGCTTCACTGACCAGCAGGAGACGGAGTGCTCCGTGCGGCGCGCGGCGGCGTTCGAGGGCAGGGCTGACTGCGCGCGCCCGCGCCGCCTGCTGCGGCCGACGCCGCCGATCATTGGAGAGGGGGGAGCCGGAGAAGCGCACCGATTCGGCTTGGCCGCTGCAATTTCCGTGTTATTAACGGAGATATCAAACGTCAGATACAGATTGCAGGGTTAGATTCTGGAGGTACATCACTAACTGCCTACTGGCTGGCTCCGACAGTTTGCAAAGAAGCCCTTTCATTTATCACCTTCACATCTTAGACCTGGCCAAATGGGCTGGGTCTACCGGCCGGCACGAGACACGACACTGTAGGCCCAGCCCAAACATGGTCTGACCCGTACTGTTTATGGGCCATGCCGTCCGACACGAGAGCTCGGGTCGTGTCTGGCCACCACCTCGGCGCGGAGGGCCGGCCCGGCACGGCATGAACAGTGTTGGGCTGTGCCAAGCACGGCGCGGCCCGAGCGGCCTAGAGAACCAGCGGCGCTGCGCGCCCACACCAACGTGGAGGAAGAAGGGCGGGCCGCAGGGCGGCGCGACGAGAGGGAAGCGGCGGTGCGGCGGCGGAGAGGCCAAAGCGGAACACGAGACCGGGCGCGGACAAGGAGACGAGGAGCCGACGGCCGACACTAACCTTGGTCGGCGATGCCTCTGAGGCGACGAGGAGACGAGGAGGCCGGCAGGAGGCGAGGAGCAAGGCGAGGAGGCGAGCGAGGAGGGCGGAGCTGGACTGGCGGCGCGAACAAGGAGGCGAGAGCTGACGGCCGACGCTAACGCTGATCGGCGACCCTCGAGGTGGGGGGGGCAGGAGGCGGCTCGGCGGCGAGGAGGCGAGGAGCCGAGGGGCGAGGAGGCGGCGGGCGGCAAGGCGAGGAGGTGGCGGGCGCAGGACGGCGAAGCGGCAGACGACGACGACAGCGCGGCAACGGCCGCGAGGCGGCAAGCAGGGAGAAGAAGGCGCGGCGGTAGGGTAGGGGAGGCGGCCAGTGCAGCGTGCGGGCCCGTGGGCCGTGCCTAGGCAGGCACGGCCCCAAAAAATTAGGCCGTTGGGGATTTTTAGCCTTTTTTACCTTTTTGACCGTTATGGTCTTAAAAATAACAAAAAAATTCAAAAAATCCTGAATTGTTTTTCTATAAATAGCCACCATACCCTCCTCGTTTAGCACCCCTTCATTCTCCATTTTCTCGTTGAAATTATGTTGTGCAAATTCAAATCTGTGTTGAACTAATTTGGGAAAAGTCAAAAAAATTATGCCAAAATTTGGAAATTTTAATTTTTGACAGCAAGTCAGCAAAAGAGGTACAATACTATATTTTAATACTTTTATTATTAGTTCTTGTTATGCTAAGATGAAAGTAGTAATAGTGTTTGACGAGGATCTAATAATCCTCATTTTATCTTTTATCTATAATTCTTATTATGGGTAAATATGATGTCACGTAGTCCCCAGAAGTACCCCTTATATTCATAAGGGAGAGGCCTACCAAGTGATTGTAAGTTCTCCTACAATCACCCCCATAGTCGTAAGTCTTACTATGACTATGTCATGGTCGTAAGTCCTTCTACGACCACTACCTGGTCGTAAGCCCTTCTACGACCATTACCCAGTCGTAAGTCCTTCTACGACCATTGCCCAGTCGTAAGTCCTTCTACGACCTGTACCTAATCGTAAGTCCTTCTACGACTTGTACCCAGTCGTAAGTCCTACGACTAAGTCAACCACGACCACCTTATAATCAATAGCACCTACAAGCGAGTGGGTCCAATTGATTAAGGAATCCAGACGGTCCTCGTGCACTATAATTCCGCGTAGTAATAGTGCTTAAATACCCCATTACCTCTGAAGGATAACTGTCCAGCGGCGTGAAGGAGCCACTACGCCGGTAATTACTGCCATCATGCGCCCATTACTGACTTGATTAGACGCCTCTTCAGCAGGGGAAAACGGCTACTCCTTCACGACTATATAAAGACATCAATCAGAGGGCCAAAGGAGAGGAAAAACAGAGTCAAGGAGAAATACAAGGACTGTTCTTTGTAATAGTCTTAGTTTCTAACTTGATTATTGAGAATCTGATCAATACCACACACACGGGAGTAGGGTTGTTATTCTCCCTGAGAAGGCTCGAACTCGTATAAACATCCCGTGTCAATCGCTCTGCGTGATTTCATCTCTAGGAGACCCCCCGAATCAAACAATCTTTACGTAAGATCGGTTCTAATACACCGACAGTTGGCGCCGTCCGTGGGGATCTTCCGATTACGCAGACGTCGACATGGATGCCGGTTTCAACTACGAGCCGAGTGATGCATCCTGTGATGGTGTTGTTGCCTCCGGAGATCATTCTCCAGGAAACCATCCCATCGATGGAGTTGAGGAGGGATCCTTATCCCCCACAACAATACGTCCAACAGAGGAGCCAATTCCCTCACAGGACAAGGGTCAATCCGACTAGAACCGCACCCAGGAGGACTTACAACACGACGAGAGTTTTTCCTCCAAGTGTCCAAGTCCCCCTAAGACGGTCCGACCTGGTGAGACAAGTTCTGAGAGCCACCATTCCAGGACTCCACCAACATCTGGTGATCCTCTCTCTCAGGGTAACTCCAGAGAGGGTGGGATCAAGCATGCTTTTCCTGCAAATTCGACCGTCTCTCCGCAGATCTCATTTGCGGACGGAGAGCGCTTATAACCGAGTTCCCTACGGAGGGATTGCTCCAAGTCGCCAGATGGTGTCTCTCGAGTACTCCTCAAGCGGGGAGGCCTCGAGCGCAAGTGAGAATCATCAACGGGAGGTCTTCGTCCTTCCCTCAGATCAGGGTCAACCTTATGGAGGCCGAGGTAAGAACACTCCCCGAAGATCACGCACTGCGCCCCCTTGTGATAATGGCAAGGGCATCACCGATGGCGGACAGGACCAATACTCTGATGAACGCGAGGGAAATCCTCGACATTCTCGCACTTCATTGAGAAGGCCTCAAGGATCTGATGAGGAGAATTTGGAGGCCATCCGACGGAAGAAGATTGCAGCCCAGAAGAAACTGTCTGGGCACATCCAACATCAGTCGAAGGAGGTACAAGAACTCCAGGACATCAACGACTTGCTCGAAAATCCCACTCAAGAGCTTGCTCGAACGCCGGGATACGATCTCTTCGCTGAAGAAATTGCACAAAGGTTTCGAACCGTGATGACAAGACTGAAAGTACCTCGTCGACATCATTCAGGTAGTCGTAGCAATGCGACTTCCTCAGCTACCAGTCAATCAAACATTTCACCACGTAGAAATCGACACGGCCATAAGTCGTATCGATCCCCTACTCGGAGAAATATGTTTCGATTGGCTGATGATCAAGAAGCCCCTCGGAGAGGTGATCGTTCACCACTTCGACAAGGAAATCCGCAACGGATGGAGTACAAGGAGTATTCCCCTCGTAGAACTGAGACCTACTACAGGACAGATCAGCCTGTTGCTGGATATCGTCGTATACGATCACCTGGTGACATTAACCCTTCTTTCCTGCAAAGAAGGCGTCAAGAAGTTATTACCGGATGCCGGGCATTTTCGCCTGACCTTCGAGCTGTTCGCTAGCCACCTCATTTTCGACCAGTGAACATGGAGAAGTTTGATGGATCTCAAAATCCCATCGAATTTCTTCAAATCTATACAACAGTTGTCCGAGCAGCAGGAGGAGGAGAGCATGTAATGGCAAATTACCTTCCAACTGTGCTTGAAGGATCCGCTCGATCGTGGTTATTAAACCAACCACTCGAGTCGATCTACTCTTGGCAACACCTCTGCGACCTTCTACTGGTGAATTTCCAAGGCACATACAACCGCCCTGGAAAGGAAGACGACTTGTACCGGATAAAACAGAACAACGACGAGACTTTGCGTTAATTCATCAAACGCTTTAGTCAGGTTCGTAATTCAATTCCGGAAATTTCTGACTCATCTGTGATCAGGGCTTTTAAGCAAGGAGTCCGTAGTAGAAGGATAACAAAGGATATTGCTTTGAATCCTCCCAACACTGTTGCCGAGCTCTTCGAGATGGCCGATCGATATGCGATCGCTTCGAGGCGGTCGAGTGGAACAACACTATTGATCGAGAAACGTACACTCCTCGAGAGCCAGGTGAAGTTGGTAAGGACAAGAAAGCAAAGAAGTCCAAGAAGAAAATAAAGAGTCAAAAACCACAAACCAGTGGTTTCAATGAGGTCTTAGCAGTGAAAGATAAAGAGCCACGAACCACCAAGTCGTACCCTGATCAAGACAAAAGTAAGCGCCTTGATCGTAAGAACGACAAACCAAGGTGGTGTCCTTTTCATAAAAAGGAAGGACACGACCTCCGCAACTGCCGAGTTTTCCAAAGAAAGCTCGAGGACTAACACAACGGCAAAGAACCACTCCCCACTCTCGAGCAGGTAGGGAATACGAGTGGCCAAAAGTCGTCAGATGATGAAGAGATGCCATTCCAAGATCCACAATATACCGTTAAGCACATCTACGGAGGATCATCGACATATGAGTCGAAACGACAACTCAAAGCTGCCGGACGAGAGGTAACTCTATAGATGCTCCTCTTGTCAATAATTTACCGAAGTGGTCGGAAGTTACCATTTCTTTTGAGAAAGGTGACTGCCCGATCACTTCGAATCGATCAGTCGATATCCGATTGTGGTCGAACCCACCATCAACAATCGTCGGGTCAATCGAGTTTTGCTGATGGTGGCGCTCCTGAACATATTGTTTACTAATGCCCCGGACGAGATGCAAGTACCGGGACAAAGGTAAGACCGCACGATACTCTTTTCATGGAATCGCACGGGTCTTCGCCAAACCCATTGGCCAAGTTTCTCTTCCTTTAACATTTGGTTCACCAAGTAATTTCGGAGACGTAGAAAGTCTCCTTTGATGTGGTCGATTTCGATCGGATATAACGCCATACTCGGACGACCAACTTTGGCAAAATTCTTAATGGCTACTCATTATGGGTATCAATGTCTTAAGATGCCGTGTCCCAAAGGAGTGATCACAATTCATTGTGACAAGAAGATGGCGATAATAAGCTGCGACCGTCGATCCTCGAGATGGTTGGTCAAATAGCAACTCGAGAAGAAAGTCACCGACTAGCAAGTCGGCCTCAAAGTCGCACCAAAGCCGAACGACCAAGTCAAAGAGATTCCTCCGACGAGAGAAACCCTCAAGACTATTCGTACGGGGAGACTTCCGACCCCAAATAGGAAGACACTCATCACCTTCCTCCGAGCTAACGCAGATGTCTTGGCGTGGCAAGCATCCGACATGCCCGAGTGCCCAGGAGGTGATCGAGCACAAAGCTAGCTTTACTACCGATAAAGTACAGTAAAACAAAAATTACGTAGATTTACCCCTGATCGACGAGATGCTATTAAATCAGAATTGGATAAGCTACTTAAAGCAGGCTTTATAAGAGAAGTTAACCACCCAGAGTGGTTGGCTAACCCTGTAATGGTCAAGAAGTCAAACGGCAAATGGCGTATGTGCGTAGACTTCACTGATCTTAATAAAGCTTGTCCAAAAGATGATTTTCCTTTACCCGTGTCGATCGGCTTGGTTGATTCTATCGCAGTTGTGAAATATTAAGTTTTTAGATGCATATTCGGATACCACCGATCAATATGTGTCTAAACGATGAAGAAAAGACCGCGTTCATTACACCATTTGGTACCTTTTGCTATGTCAAAATGCCATTTGGTCTAAAGAATGCCGGTACTTCTTTTCAACGCTTGATGCAATCGACTTTTTCATCTCAATTAGGCCGGAATCTGGAAGCCTATGTTGATGATCTAGTCGTAAAAAGCATTAAGAAATTTAATCATATCACTAACCTACAAGAAACATTCGATAACCTCAGAAAGCACTGCTTAAAACTTAATCCCGAGAAGTGTGTGTTTGGAATTTCTTCAGGAAAATTGCTTGGATTCCTAGTATCTGAACGAGGAATCGAAGCAAATCCTGAGAAAATAAAGGCCATCCTCCAAATGCGCCCTCCGACCACAAAAAAGGAAGTCCAGAAACTCACTGGGTGCATGGCGGCTTTAAGTCGTTTCATCGCACGACTAGGAGAAAAAGGACTACCTTTCTTTAAACTTCTCAGGAGACACGAAGGTTTTGAGTGGTCGAACGAGGCAAACGCTGTCTTCGAGGATGTCAAGAGGTACCTTTCGAGTGCCCCTGTTCTGGTTTCTCCAAAGCCAGAAGAGACGCTCTTAATTTACCTAGCTGCCACGCCACAGGCAGCAAGCGCAGTACTGGTCGTAGAACGTGAAAACGTACAACGACCAGTTTACTACATCAAGTTTTACACGGCCTAAGGAGCGTTACCCGCAGGTCCAAAACTTCTATATGCCCTCCTCATGTCTTCGAGGAAATGCGGCATTATTTTCAGCGCACAAAATAGTCAGGTCTTGCCTCGAGTTTCCTTTGGGAGCGATCCTCCATAATAAGGAAACAATGGACGCATGGCAAAATGGTCGGTCGAACTTGGGAGTTCGACCTCCATTTCGTGTCTCGAACGCCATAAAATCCCAGATCTTGGCGCACTTTGTCGCTGAATGGACAAATCTCGAACTGCTCAGATCCCCAAGACGATTCCCACGACCAGTGGAAGATGTACTTTGATGGGTCACTTACTTTAAGTGGCTCGGGGGCTTGGGTGGTCCTGGTATCTCCTACCGGAGAAACCTTAAAGTATGCCATACAATTAAACTTTCGTGCCACTAACAACGTGGCGAGTACGAAGGTTTGCTAGTCGGTATACGAGTGCGAAAGCACTCTCGATTCGTCGACTACTCGTGAGAGGAGACTCTCAACTAGTCGTGAATCAAGTCCGAAAGAGTACCGTGCTCTAACTTGACAATGTCTCGGTACTTATCGGAAGTACGTAAGTTAGAAAAGCATTTTTAGGTTTCGAGGTACAATTCATCCCTCGAAGGATAATTTCTCATGAGACCAACTTGCTCGGATGGCTTCTTCCGATCCGCAGTACTAAAACGAGTTTTCTTGGAGCAACTCAAAAGCCGTCTCGGTCGAAGAACCGAGACACCTCCTATTGAGATGGCCTCACTAGATTACGAGGATACCGGATGACTCCCATCTACGAGTATCTTCACAAGGGTTCCGTGCAGAGGATGATCTTGAGGCGCATCGTTTATCCCGAAAAGCCAAAATGTATACTTTGGTCGAAGGAGTCCTCTACAAACGAGGAACCCAAGGGATACTCATGCGATGCATTCGCAAAACGAAGGAATAACACTCCTTCATGATATACACAGTGGCATCGTGGGACGATACTTCCTCGTAACAGCTGGTCGGTAAGGCCTTTCGACAAGGTTTCTCACCGCCTACTGACAGCACGATGCTAAAGAGGTGGTTAAAAGTATGTCCAATGCCGCTTTATAGTAGACAGATACACCAACCAGCTCAAGCATTACAGACAATACCTCTTTCTTGGCCTTTTGCGACCTGGGGTCTCGATATCCTAGGACCGTTTCTCAAAGCTCCAGGAGGTTTTGAATTTTTTTTTGTGGCCATTGACACGTTTACAAAATGGATCGAAGCCGAACCTGTAACTGGGATAACAACGGAAGCAACAAAAAGGTTCATGATGAGATGCGTAATTAGCCGAGTTGGAGTTCCGAGTCGGATAATTACAGACAATTGTAAACAATTCGCAAGTGTAAAATTTCAGGAATTTTGCGACGAGTTGGGTACCAAGTTATGCTATGCTTCTGTTGCACATCCCCAAAGTAACGGGGCAGTCGAACGTGCAAACAGCCAAATAATGCGAGGAATTAAAACCCGAGTCTTCGACCAGCTCGTTAAGCGCTCGGAGGCTTGGGTACAAGAATTACCTTCTGTATTATGGGCAGTTCGTACGACCACTCGTCGGGCGACAGGAGAAACACTATTTTTTCTAGTGTTCGGAGCCGAGGCCATGCTTCCTCCGGAGCTAAAGTTGCGGTCGACACGAGTTGAAACCTTCAACAACTCCGACCAAGAACAACTTCGAGCAGATGACATTAACCTACTCGAAGAAAGGAGAAACATGGCCCTAATCCGTTCAGCAGTCTACCAACAAGCCCTACGCAGATACTACGATCGTAAGGTCCGGCCTCGCAGCCTTGCTGTAGGTGACTTGGTATTGAGGCTCTGCCAATCCAAGTCTAATCGGAATAAACTTTCTCCCAAGTGGGAAGGTCCATACACAGTGGTCGAAGTCACTCGGCCAGGGTCGGTACGACTAGCAATGGAAGACGGACAGGTTCTCTCAAATTCTTGGAACATCGACCAGTTACGCAAATTCTATGTGTGACCAACCTCTCAGGCAATAAAGATCTAGGTTCCTTCTACCTCTTTTGTCTTAGTTTTGAGTAGTGCTTTTATAATCTTTCGACTATGATCCAAAAACACCCAGTTTTCTTTACACTAGTCGAAAGGCAAGTAACATCATCTAGTCGAAGTCTCTCCTCTTTGTATGTGGTCCTGCCCACTAGAAGGAACTTCCTAGCATCGACTCGTTACTCACTTTTGTTGCCAATACAAAGAGCTCGGGTTCTATCTAGTCGAAATGTTCTCAAAGCCAACTCTTTCCATCTTAGTTTATTTTTTCAGTAATTTCGAAAAATATTCTAAGTAGAGTGCACTTTCTTATATTTATTCGACCACCTTTGGTGTACTCGTTTCGTTTTAACTGGTCGAAGGAAGAGATACACCTAGTCGAAGTCTTTCCTCTCTGCACGTGGTCCTGCCCACTAGAAGGAACTTCCTAGCGTTGCTCAGTCTCCCACTTTTGCTACTAGAAAAAACTTATCGAGTCCACCAAAAAAGGGCGAATGAATTATTAAAGTCCTCTAAGACGTTTGCTTAACTCAAGTTGCTGTTCTTGGTTCGATTAAACTAGCCGGAGATGGTAACATCACCTAGTCGAAGCTTTTCCTCTCTGCACGTGGTCCTGCCCACTAGAAGGAACTTCCTAGTGTCAAGCCGTTTCTACTCTTTCGACCAGTGCTTCACAACCATAACAAAAACTATAAGTTAAACAAACCTCTCTCTGTTTTCAGAAACCCCATTTCACACACTATTTACTTAGATTGTCTAAACAAACTAAGCAAATAGTCGGGGGCTAGGATAAAGTTATTAATTTGACTTCAATTCTTAGTCTTTCATTCGTCTATTATCTTTTGAGTTACTAACTACTCGACAAGATGATTTGCAGAAAACAAGATGGCCTAGGATAAAGTTATTAATTTAACTTCAGTCCTTGGTTTTTCATTCGTTAGTTATCTTTCGGGTTGCTAACCACTCGATAAGATGATTTGCAGGAAATAAATCGGATCATATATTTCTCGTCAACAGAAACTGTCTGCCTTACAAAGTCGTTACAAGATTACTCTGAAGGGGGAGTGCCTAGTTGCATTTCCTTCGCCACCTTTTTGCCAACTGATTGCATTTCCTCAATCAGACGACTTGCCTCTGATTCAGGGCAGTCGAAGTCAGCTTCGATTGGTTGCACATTAAGGCGGGGGTCTTGAGCTTTAAGTTTCGCCAAAGCGTAACTATCGCACTTCGATCGCCTCCCTTATTGATTCGCTTGATTAGCCTTGAGTGGTCACCATTTCTTGCAAAGTTCGACTTGTTCCCCAATGGTACTTATGTGAGCGACTCCATGATCTTCTCGAGGAGTTTTTCCCTCAGAATGTAGCTCACCAAGTACATTGTTCAGGAGTGTGATGTTGCCTTGAAGACTAGTCTTCATTGATTCCATCTCCTGTTGGGTACGAGTCGAAGCCTCGCGAAGTTTCTTATTTTCGACCACTTATTCTGAAAAGAATAAAACCGGTCAAACAAAAATAAAACTTCTAGAGGAAGATAACACAAAGATAATTGTAGGTAAAAGCATTTCTTACCTACTAGTTGAGAATCCAATTTCTTGATCTCTTCTTGATTGGAAGCAATGGTTTCAGCGTGCTTTTTCTCCCATGATCTAATGTCATCTGCATTCATCTTAGCAATGCGGACGGACTCGTTATAGATTAGAGTCTTTTCACTGATTTCAGCCTCGAGGTTTCTCAATTCGGCAGCAATTTCTGAAAAAGAAATTAGCATTAGAAAAGGGAAGATATTCGAAAAGAGCGACAGGTAAAGAATTGCTTACCTGTTACTCGAGTTTTCAGTCCCTCGAGTTCCTGATCCTTATTCTTGGTAATGCGAGAAAACTCCTGAATGACCAAAGCTTTTTCTCCAACTTCGGTCCGGAGCTTCTTCATCTCATCTTCTTTTTCTGGAAAAGAAATGAGAGTCGAGTAAAGGTCAAAGTCTAAAGCAGTCTTAAGTTCAGCACTTACTGTTTATTTGTTCCTGCAATCTTCTAGTTGCAGAGATGGTTTCTCGAAGTTTCTTCGAGAGGTCTACTACTTCCACCCTTAGCTTTTTCGACTCCTCTTTTTCATAATCGAGTGAGTCAGCTAAGGTCTTTGCGTCACTTTTTAACCTACAAAGGATAAAAGTGGATATGAACATCAGCCAATCGGTTGTAAGTCCTTCTACAACCACTGTCATAGTCGTAAGTTTTTCTACGACAAAGTCTCTAGTCGTAAGCTCTTTACGACCAGTACCTTGTCATGAGTTTTTCCATAACAACTCTCGTAAACACTATACGAGTAGTCAAGTCGAAAACGACTATGAATAACGGTGGCTTATCATCTCTCTGCCTGTATGCAGAGTTCTTCTTTCTCTTGTCGTAGCTCTAAAAGTTGTCGATGATACTCACCAACAACGGCAATTTGCTCTAGAGCTTTCTGCAAAAAGAAGACAGTGAGAAGAAAGGGAAAGCCACATGTATAAGTATCCTAGCAAAGGTCGAGTACACCATCTCCGGGTTCTGCAGCTTGTCTACCCTCGCGACTTGATCCCACCAAACCTTTTCAAGACGCTCATTGTCGAATGTATTTCCTCTATTTGGAATATCCTTGGGATGGGGGACTCGGTCGCGAGATCTGAAAGCAGCAGACCCTATGATGGAAGCAGGTCCAAAGAAATCAGCACAGAAGTTGAAATGTTCTTCATCTTCTGATTCTGTAGCTGCATTGTCTCTTTGGACACCGGAAGGAATGTCTGCCATGACTTCCTTTCTGGCACGGTGTACAGAGTCATCATCGCTCGACTGAGAGGCTTTGCGGTGCCTGCGTGATCTCTACAACCATTTCAGAGGTCGTGGCTACCCTTTCAGTGGTCGTAGATACGACCTCAGTAGTCGCAGCTGCCCTCTCAGTGGTCGTAGCTATGACTTTAGTAGTCGTAGCTACAACCTCAGCAGTTGGAAAAACCACTTCGGGAGCCACCTGGGTCAAGGAAGCTCCTTCAACCACTTCCATTGTTACCTCTCCAACAGCTGAAGAAGTGACAATGTGCTTCTCAACGGAAGCATCCCCGGGGGCTGAAGGAGTCGGACTAAAATAAAGAAAAGCAAATCAGGTTGTGAAAAAGGAAAAAGGTAAATGTTGTTCTTACACTTTAGTACATTTCACATACCTCTGCACCCTGGTCTTAACCAGGAACTTAGGAGTAATCCTCCCAACGGAGGACTTCTTCTTCTCCACGACCACGTCTGGTCGAGGTTCAACAATGGGCCCAGCTACGACCACGTCTGGTCGTAGAGTTTGAATATGAACCATAGCTCTGGTCTCCTGATTCTCTGGATGGCCGAGATCAGTCTCGACCATTCCAAAAGCAGCACTACCCTCGATCGCAGTTGTCTGCCGAGCAAAGATCGTCCTTCACAAAAGATATAAAATCTTTCCAGATCTCCTTTTCCAGTTGCTTAACAAAACTAGGAGTGGCAGCAACTGCGAAAGATTCCTTGTCATAATAGAAGGGTACATTAGCCTTGCGAGGTTTGCGCTTAAAAGATTCAGCCGCTTCAATCTCCTCGGCTTCAATAGTTGCAGCCTCGGCTTCAGTTATGGCTATGTCTGCCGCAGGCCTTGTAGAGGGTCTGGTCGAAAGACCAGAGCTCGAGCTTGCTCCTCCCTTGTCGGCGGATCTTGCAAGTCGACGTCTCTTAGATGGAGGAGCCAAGCCCTTGTCTTTCGACAACCCTGCGCCAATGGTCATCAGTGCGACTTCCTCGTCGTCCTGACGATTTTCCATGCCTACTTTCTGTAAAGCAAAACAGAAAAAGAAGAATTACTTGATCGATCAGAAGTTTTCTCGACCGACTGCCAAGTCGTAAGTTTTTCTATGACACTTTTTTGATCGTAAGATATTCTACGATCACCACTAGTTGTAAGTTCTTCTACGACTATAAAGTCCTAAAGAGGTAATCAACTTTTTTATTACCTTTAGGCGCTCTATCTTTTCATCTGCGGGCAAAGCCGCAATGATTCGAGGAACCGCCACTCGGAGTGGCGGAGATTTCTCACAGATGAGTCTGACTCTAGCGTCAATCTCTGCCTGTGAAAGATCAGTGTAAACAGATAAGAATATTAGACAATGTTGAGAAAGACCAAACCAAGAGCTATGTCGGAAGTTCACTTACCCTCATCATAGCCCCTGGTTGGGTCTCCTCTCCCCGAGTATCTCCACATAGGAGATGCTCGTTTCTTCAAGGGACTAATTCGGCGTGTGATGAAATTGGCTTGCAGTCACCCATGTTGAAGCGTTTGAGTAGATCTTTAGTGTACTTCGTCTGATGGATGAAAGTTCCTTCCTTGCATTGCTTGATTTGAAGTCCCAAAAAGTAATTAAGCTCTCCCATCATACTCATCTCAAATTCCTGGACATAGTGTCGTAAAAGTCGAAACAAGAGCATTAGAGGAACCACCAAAGATAATATCATCCACATAAATTTGAGCAAGCAGAAGTCATTGTCACGCCTAAGAATAAATAGAGTTTTATCCACTTTACCCATCTCAAAATTATTTTTAAGCAAGAAAGTCTTAAGTCTATCATACTGTGCTCTAGGGGCTTGTTTAAGACCATACAATGCTTTAGATAGCTTGAAAACACGATTTGGATATTTAGGATCCTCAAAACCGTGGGGTTGCTTAACATACACTTTCTCATCTATGAAACCATTTAAAAGGCACTTTTAACATCCATCCGATATAATTTAAAACCTTTTGATGCAAAGAAATGCAAGCGTAATGCGAATGGCTTCTAGTCTAGCAACAGAGCAAAAGTCTCATCAAAATCTAACCCCTCAACTTGGTCAAACCCCGAGCTACCAATCTGCCTTATTTCTAACCACGTAACCATCCTCACCTTGTTTATTCTTAAACACCCAACGGGTTCCTATAACATTATGACCACTAGGAGGTTCTACTAGGTTCCAAACTTTGTTTCTTTCAAAATTCTCTAACTCCTCATGCATGGCATTTACCCGGCTAGAATCGATAAAGCATGTGATATATCGCATGGGTTCAAAAGAAATAACAAAAGTCGAATGAGAGTAGAGATTTGGATCATTATACCAGAGCGAGTGACTCGCTCATGTTGATTACCTATTATCTGCTCCGGAGGATCTTTGTCTTTGAATGCGGAAGGAGCGCCGGGTGAGATACTGCTTTCTTCGACCTCCGCAGTATCTTGATGATGAAGATGCGAGAGCCTCAATCAAGGTGAAGTAGACGAGTGTGTTCTTGTATCAAGATGGGCGCTTGAAAGAGTGCAGATGAAGGAATGATATTAGCTTCGTCCTCATCTTCCTCCACAAAATGCTCTCTCACACAGTAAATCATCTCAGAGTAATAGATCTAGCCTGTGGCTAGTCTCATCAAAAGTGACATTACAAGTCTCTGAATAATGTTAGTCTCAGATTAAAACCGAAAACCCTCGAATGAGCAGATAACCTGTAAATATCCCATCAAAAGTTCTTGATTCAAATTTATCTAAATTGCCTGCCTTAAGAATAAAACATTTTGATCCAAAAACTCAAAATGCGAAGCAGAGGGTTTTCTATCAAAACGAAGCTCATAAGGAGTCTTGCCTAAAGAAGGTCTCAAAAGACACGATTTGCAATATGGCAAGCAAGAGCAATAGCTTCGCCCAAAATCTCCTCGGTGTGTTATACTCGTCTAGCATCGTCCTAGCCATTTCGACTAAGGTCCTATTCTTCCTTTCCACCACGCCATTTTGTTGAGGGACGTGGAGAGGAGAACCGATGCTCAATACCACGCCAAAGACAAAAAGAAGCAAAGAAGCATTTTTGAACTCCGTGCCATTATCACTGCGAATCGCTCTCAAAGCACCAGAAGCTCGAAGCCAAACGAAGAACAAGGTCATGAAAATAACCAAAAGCTTCATCTTTTGAAGTAAGAAAGAACACCCAAGTATATCTAGAAAGATCATCGACTATGACAAGAATATACCATTTTCCACCGATCGACGGACTCTAGCAGACCAACAAGATCCATATGAAGCAACCGTCCCGGTCCGTCACCATAACCATAGTCACGTAAGGGTGTGAGGCGGCAACTTGTTTGCCATGCCTACTGAGGCGCACATACAAAGATCCTTGATGACTTTGAGTTTGGGCAAACCTCTCATGAGATCAAGGTTGCTAACTCGTGTCGATGATCAAAACCAATGTGCCCCAAACGTCGATGCCAAAGCCGAAATCAAGAAGATGTAAGCAAACATTTAAGAGATCCAAAGAAGAGATTCGAAAAATCAGCTCAAAAATTCTACCAACTCTAGAGATTCCAAACACAAGCTCACCAAGAGAATCAAGCACACGACAAGCATTTTTCTTAAAAGCAGTCTCATAGCCATCATCAAGAAGTCGAGATACGGAAAGGAGATTATACCTAAGCTTGTCCACAAGAGCGACATCCTTTAGAATGAATTTATTGTTTACCCTAATTGATCATGTTCCTTCAATTCGCCTTGTGTATCATCTCCAAAGGTGATGAAGTCACCACTGTTGCCGCGTGAAAGAGGTGAACCATTTTGAGTTTCCGGTCATGTGGCGTGAACATCCGAGTCAACGAACCACGTGTTCTTCCCTTTCCGCGTAATCCCGAAAATCAAGGAACAAAGAACGATGTGTCTCAACATCAAGTTAGATAAACAAGATTTAGGAATCCGAGATCGAGACACACGTCGCAAGGAGTATACAAACCGAAGTACTATCCTTGATTTCATCTAACATTCGGTTATGAGCAATGTTTAAATTAACATGAGACTTAAATCGTCCATGGGCGGTCGGCCGGCGTTGTCAAGTGATCGATCCGGCGACCAAAACGGTCGACCGGTGACCACGCGGTCGACCGCCGATCGATAAACATTAGAATTAGGATATCTAGAAACATAATGATTTGCATGAGAGAAAAATCCTAATCCAGGTTTATTCTTTTCAGTGTTACCATGTCTCGTAGAATCTCTAGGTTGCATGAATGAAATTCTATCAAAAATTTTTCTATCATTTTTCAACCTACGCCAACAGAATTCAATCAAGTGCCCACCTTTCTTGCAATAAGTGCAATGGTATTTGGTACCACTAGAAGAAGCACCATTTGAATTAATACAAGGTTGAGCAAAGCCTGCAGATTTAAAAGATGTTTTTGCAGGTTGGGTTTTGAATTCAATTAAAACTTTTTCCAAGACTTGAATGACTTTTGGGTTTGAATTGTCTTGAAAAGAATTGAATCCTAAACCTTGCTTCTTATAAGGAGTTTTAGACTTGTCAAGAATCATGTTTAATTGTTTCTTACCTTTAGAAAATTTCTCTAATGTATCATGAAGGTAAGCATTTTTTTTTCTCAAGTTAACACAAGCATCACAAGTTTTATTCATAGATTTCTCCTTATACGAAGCAATTTCAAGCTTAAGAGCGGAACATGAAGCACAAGTAGTATTTTCAATATTGTCCTTAAGCTTAGCATATTTGACTCTAGCAGCTTCTAAGATATCTTTGATTTCACGTTCCTTTTCTAAACATGAAGTGCAAGGGCTAGAATCAAACACATCAAAAGCAATCAATTTCTTGGATTCTAAGCATTTTCACAAGGAGCACTTTTAATTTCATTTAGTTCAGATCTAGCATTCTCAAGTTGTTGTACGTAAATATTATGAGCGGTTTGTAACTTAGTAATTTCGAGTGCATAGCATGACAAGATAAACATTCATCGAGTTCAAGAGTCTTAGCATTTTTAAGATCTACTTTTAGTTTGTTAATCTTTGACTCTAATTTCTTATTCTTTGTCATGACAAATTCTAGCGCTTCATCTTGACTAAGCAATTGCTCAACTATAGAATCATATTTAGCAGAAAGCTCATCATAAGAAAAAGATACCTCATTATCATCAATGTCATCCGTGTCACCATGAAGCACATGCCGGTGAAGTCTTTGGCCTTCCTTTCTTTTTGCCTTGAGGATCTCCTCCTCCTTGTCCTCCTCACTCCCGGTATCCACATCGCTCAAGGATTGATCCTCAAAAGCGGCAAGGACCCGGTGAGCGACCTTCACAAGCTTATTAGCCTCATACCTTGATTTGTTGAAAGGAGGCTTCTTCCAAGTCGGCTTTCCTTCCTTATGATTGCTCTTACCTTTCAAACTTGGGGCAATTTGCTTGATGTGATTGAGCTCACCACATTCATAGCATGTCACCGGACCACCTCTCTTTTTGTTTCTCACATTATTGTAGGCCCGTGTGAATTTTTTAGCTAGAAGAGCTAACTCTGTTTGTGAATACTTTCAAGCTCCTCTTCATGAATAGCAGATAAACAAGCAAATGAAAATCCGTAAGAAGATTCAAAAGAGTCATCAAAAGCCTTTTGAGAGGATCGCTACCAAAGCTAAATTATCTTTCTTGGGATGATCAACTCTTTTAATTTCATGAGTCTTGAGTTTACTATAAAGCAATTCTAAAGTAAGACTTGAAAGATCAATATTTTCCTCTATAGCAAGAGCCTTCATCTCCCACTCCTTGGTGTTGATTGCGGCCAAGAGATGGGTGGCATTTTCAGATTGAGAATATTCAATATCAACAAATTTTCATTTGATTAATTACTTTATTAAAGCGATCGAAAATGTCATCGATGCTCTCTCGGGACGCATCTCGAATTTATTGTATTCACGCTTGTAAACTGTTTGGCGCACCTTTTTGATTTGGGACGAACCTCATGATATGTTTCGAGAGTGTTCCAAATTTCATGCGCATTGAAAGATTACAAATTCTATCATATTCTTGTCTACCAAGTGCACCATATAAAAGATTCTTTGCCTTATTGTTGTTAGCCAAAAGAATTGCGTAGCGGTGTAGCAATTTCAGAATAACCAATGGGCTCTAACAACATCCCAAATAGCTTGTCCTCGCTCTCAAGAAAGACTCAGATACGATTCTTCCAATAGGCATAGTCGTGCCCATTGAAGATATGCGGTTTAGTAGAAAACTTATCCATCGCCAAAGTTGGTGGACCGGTTAAGATCAAGATTGAACTAACAGGGCTCGATACCACTTGTTGGACCGTAAAGGCGACTAGAGGGGGTGAATAGGAGCACGCTCACTTTTTCACAAATTATGAACTCAATACAATTTCACTCCAAGAGCTATTAGAAAGCTATGAAGATCAATATACCGACAAATGGAAGACTAGTATTGAATCCAATTAAACCCTAAGCAATGCTACAAAATCAACTAAGATTGCAAAGACTCACAAAGACGGGCGGTCGATCATTGACCCAATCGGTCGGACCGATTGTCAAGCGTCCGACCGGCGTTATCTTGGCGGTCGAACCGCTCCAAAATCGGTCGACCGGTGATGACGGGCGGTCCGACCGCCGACTCGTAACCGATCCGCAATTGATAAAATCACCGATGACGAAGTTGCAATTAGGTGAAACTTTTGATTCTCAACTCTAATCATTATGAAACTTTGCACACACCTTCTATATGCTATTGAGGACCTATTCCAATCGAATATTATGATAATTCTTGGAACGATCTTGAGCAATTGCCAATTGATTAACAGAGGGTCTAAAACCGGGCAAGAACGAAAACTTGATCCTAAAACTTGTTCGTGAGGGATTGATGATCAAAAAGATGCTAGATAGATTCACACATATCACAGCAAGCTAATTCACGTGAAAGAATCAATCACAAACTCGCGGATCAAAGAAAGCCCTAAAAACACGAAATTGAAAGCAAGAACGAAAAGGGACTTATCTCAAGCAAACCTTGCATAGATTGATTTCGTGATTGTTGCTGGATTACATCCACACCATCATGGATCAGTGGACAATCAAAGATCACGAAATTCACCACAAGCCATCAAGAGCCCTTGCCTCCACCTCAACTCCCCTAAAGACAATTAGGGTTTTGAAACATAAAAGGCGAGAGGAGAGGGTGCAGCCACCACCTCCTCCTATTTATAGTGGAGGCCTAAAACTCTTAGGGTTTGACTCTCTTGGGCTCCCGTTAAGGCCCACTAACAAACGGGTCACACACGCACGCTTCGCGAAGCGCCGTCTTTAATCTTTTGACCTAAACCGCTTCACCATGCGCCATGGATTCACCAATAGGTCACCCTTGTCCATCTTGTGTCACGCTTGAGTCGTTGACCTCACCCGCATCGTCGATCGCTCGACCTCAACTCTTCAAGTCTAGTCCCGATTCTCCTCGCCGCTGACCGTCGTTGACCACCAAGCTACCGCACAACCACGCACAAGCAAACACGATTCGGAACAAGTTCTTCACAACTTGACCCATGTTAGTCAAAACATGCATCATGCAAATCATATGCCATGAAACCAATGACTTTGACCTAACAAAACAACATCGCCACGGTTGGCCGACGTTCAAGTAGAAACCGGTCCGACCGCTCGGGTGAGCGGTCGGATCGCCCTTGGCGGTCGGACCGCTCTCGTGAGCGGTCGGACCGCCTTGGGACTTTGCCAAATTCATACTTCCAAATACCAAACCTTACGAAATTAAAACGAATAGAACTTCTTCTTCGAGACTCCAAAAATTATGAGACCAAGTGCATTGGGATCCCTCACTTGCCTACAACACCTATTTTGGCCCACTGCTTTGAACTCTTTTAGGTCACCGCGGTCCGATCCGCCCCATGGCCGGTTCGACCGATTTGGGACCGATCGGACCGCCGATGCAAGGACCGGTCGGACCGCCCCTGTCCAGAATACTTGTAGCTTTGTCGAAAACACGTGAAACTACAAACCGTAAACGCCATTGCCAATTGTCACATCATCCTAAGATCGAACATATTCCCATGAATTCCACAATCTCCCCTTGATGAACACATTGGCAATTATCCGAAAAATGTAAGTAAGAGGTTTGAAAACGAGTTTACTCGCAGTTTGCGCAAAAAGGCACAACTTGGTCCATAAGCAAGAAAAAGTAATGAAAATGACCAAGCGGCATCGTAATAGTATAGGCATGTGAGACAAGGCAAAAGAAAGCACAAAAACTTTGATTTTAAAAGGGTCAAAATTCTCACATGAGGTCCATATGAAAGAACAATTGTTCAATTGACCTATGATCATTGTGAGTATAAAAGAATGCAATTCAAGTTCGTAATATTCAATAAGACAATAAGAATGCAACTCAAGAACTCCCCTCACTATGATCCTCAATTTTCAAATTTTCGCCCCTTTGTATAAACTTCTCCCCAATAAAGAAATATCTTCTTATTAACACAATCTTCTCTTCTCATTTAACACATCTTCTCCCCCTTTGACAATGGATTCATCAAGGAATCACGCCTTCCTCTCATCCAGAGATAACAAATATAGAATAAAGGAAGAAGTAGAAACAAAATAAGCATAAAGAGGAATATGCATGAAGTGCAATGGAGTGGCTTCAATTTTTGTATTTTTCAATTTTTGATTACAAGAAGCTTTGGAGATTACCCAAAAGAACAAGCTAGTATCTCTAATATTGCACAAACAAAGATATCAAGCCCGATAGCTAGCAAGATCATGGTAAGACATATATATCAAAGCTAAGCACAAAGGCTCAAAAGTAAAGCAAGAGATTTGATCAATTTAAGCAACGCTCAAATTCAAAGAAGTTCATCAACATGGATCCTAAAGTGAAATTGGCCATGTCAAAATGTCAAAGTGAGATCAAAAATCTAACAAAGACCACATTAAGAGTCAATCAAGTCCCGTATTGATTCATTTTGCTCAATATTTTGTAAACGCCCATTTGTCAACTTTTTTTTATTTGCATTGAATATTGAAGTTGACTAATGATCTAACTTAGTGACAAGATCCTGGACTAGGAGCCATCCACAAACTCATCCTAAGCTTCGACCAAAAGTTGATTAAAGGTATATCTTAGTAAAGAAGATCCTGGACTAGGAGTCATCCACAAACTCTTTCTAAGCTTCTACCGGGGCGACAAATCTTGAGGTTCATGTCATTTCTGACAAGCAGTCCCCATGAGATCGTCTGGTTCATCAAACTATCTCCAAGTTCATGTCATTTGACAAGCAGTCTCGTAAGAATAGTTTGGCACAATTTAAGCATAAGACAATCTTGATTTTCATTTTTCACATAAGCAGTTTTAGAATCTCAAGATACAAAAGCTCAAGTAATGGTCAATTTTAGATCAAAGAGCTAACAAAGCAATTCTGACAGGGCCAATGTCACAAGAGGAGCACTAATTGCGCAACTCGCTAAAACATCCACAAATTGCAATTTCTTAATTTGAGTTGTTCAAAAGGTTCTAGCTCATATAGCAAAGACTTAGCTACACATGCAAAAGCATGATAATTCTAGCAAGTCAAAGAACTAGACATGACATTGAGCAAGAATTGAAATACAAAAAGCTCTAAAGGGTAATAGGCAAAGCTTCATCAAATTTTTAAAGATAAGCAGAAAAACTTATATTACAATGCATCTTTTTGGATTTTTCATACCATTTGTTGTAACCACTTGTTGGAGTTTTCATATGAATGCACTATGACACAATGAGATGCAATTAAAAAGCCTAAAAACCTAAAAAGTTCGAAAAGATCACTAAGTTCAGAAAAAGAACAATAAAAGATCAAAAGAACAAGGAAAGATAAGAAAAAAATCAAACTCCCCCTCAAACCAACCCATAAGGATAAATTACCCCTAACTCGCTTCTTAAGGAGGAAAATCTGGTTTGATCTAAAGGCTTGGTAAGAATATCTGCCAATTGAGCTTCGGACTCTACAAAGTGCATCACAATATCTCCTTTTTCAACATGATCTTTAAGGAAGTGAAAGCGAATGTCTATGTGCTTAGTCCTAGAATGTTGCACTGAGTTTTTAGCAATATTAATAGCAGAAGTGTTATCACAGAAAAGAGGAACACTAGCAAAGTTTAACCCATAATCTTTCAAAGTGGACGTCATCCACAAAATCAGCTCAAAGAACTAGCAAAGACTACATACTCCGCTTCAAAGAAGTGGATTGTGCAATGTAAGACCGCTTCCTAGAAGACCAAGATACAAGAGAAGTGCCTAGGAAGTGGCAGGTGCCTGAGGTACTCTTCCTATCTAACCGACAGCCCGCAAAATCAGAATCTGAAAAACCTCTAATGGACAAAGTCAAGAGCAGAATACCAAATGCCATATAAGAGGGTAGAGTGTAAATACCGAATGCGCTTAACGGCTTGGTGATGGGAAGTTCTCGAGACGCTCAAATCTTGCACAAAGACATACCGTGAAGTGAATGTCCGGTCTCGAGGCCGTCAAATCTGAAGGGAGCCGATCATGTTTGCGGTACTCGCGTTGATCCACGACTTCTCCTTCCTCATCCGGATCCAAAAATATCGAAGTTGCCATGGGAGTGGAAATTGGCTTGCAATCACCCATGTTGAAGCGTTTGAGTAGATCTTTAGTGTACTTCGTTCGATGGATGAAAGTTCCTTCCTTGCATTGCTTGATTTGAAGTCCCAAAAAGTAATTAAGCTCTCCCATCATACTCATCTCAAATTCCCTGGACATAGTGTCAGAAAAGCTGGAAACAAGAGCATTAGAGGAACCACCAAAGATAATATCATCCACATAAATTTGAGCAAGCAGGAAGCCATTGTCACGCCTAAGAATAAATAGAGTTTTATCCACTTTACCCATCTCAAAATTATTTTTAAGCAAGAAAGTCTTAAGTCTATCATACTAGGCTCTAGGGGCTTGTTTAAGACCATACAATGCTTTAGATAGCTTGAAAACACGATTTGGATATTTAGGATCCTCAAAACCAGGGGGTTGCTTAACATACACTTCCTCATCTATGAAACCATTTAAAAAGGCACTTTTAACATCCATCTGATATAATTTAAAACCTTTTGATGCAGCAAATGCAAGCAGAATGCGAATGGCTTCTAGTCTAGCAACAGGAGCAAAAGTCTCATCAAAATCTAACCCCTCAACTTGGCTGAAACCCTGAGCTACCAATCTGGCCTTATTTCTAACCACAGAACCATCCTCACCTTGTTTATTCTTAAACACCCAACGGGTTCCTATAACATTATGACCACTAGGAGGTTCTACTAGGTTCCAAACTTTGTTTCTTTCAAAATTCTCTAACTCCTCATGCATGGCATTTACCCAGCTAGAATCAGATAAAGCATGTGATATATCGCGGGGTTCAAAAGAAGCAACAAAAGCCGAATGAGAGTAGAGATTTGGATCATTATACCGAGCGAGTGACTCGCTCATGTTGATTACCTATTATCTGCTCCGAGGATGTCTTTGAATGCGAAGCGGAGCGCGGGTGAGATACTGGTTTCTTCGACCTCCGCAGTATCTGCGATGATGAAGATGCAAAGAGAGCCTCAATCAAGGTGAAGTAGACGTAGGTGTTCTTGTATCAATATGGGCGCCAAGAAAGCAGATGAAGGAATGATATTAGCCGTCCTCATCTTCCTCCACAAAAATGCTCTCACACTGTAAATCATCTCAGAGCAATAGATCTAGCTCGAGGCTAGTCTCATCAAAAGTGACATTACAAGTCTCTGAATAATGTTAGTCTCAGATTAAAAACCCAAAACCCTCGAATGAGCAGGATAACCCGTAAATATCCCATCAAAAGTTCTTGATTCAAATTTATCTAAATTGCTGTCTTAAGAATAAAATATTTTGATCCAAAAACTCGAAAATGCTAAGCAGAGGGTTTTCTATCAAAACGAAGCTCATAAGGAGTCTTGCCTAAAGAAGGTCTCAAAAGACACGATTTGCAATATGGCAAGCAAGAGCAATAGCTTCGCCCAAAATCTCCTGTGTTATACTCATCTAGCATCGTCCTAGCCATTTCGACCAAGGTCCTATTCTTCCTTTCCACCACGCCATTTTGTTGAGGGACGTGTGGAGAGGAGAAGCGATGCTCAATACCACGCCAAAGACAAAAGAAGCAAAAGAAGCATTTTTGAACTCCGTGCCATTATCACGCGAATCGCTCTCAAAGCACCGTGAAGCTCAAGCCAAACGAAGAACAAGGTCATGAAAATAACCAAAAGCTTCATCTTTTGAAGTAAGAAAGAACACCCAAGTATATCTAGAAAGATCATCGACTATGACAAGAATATACCATTTTCCACCGATCGCCGGACTCTAGCAGACCAACAAGATCCATATGAAGCAACCGTCCCGTCCGCTACCATAACCATAGTCACTGTAAGGGTGTGAGGCGGTAACTTGTTTGCCATGCCTACTGTGGCGCACATACAAAGATCCTTGATGACTTTGAGTTTGGGCAAACCTCTCATGAGATCAAGGTTGCTAACTCGTGTCGATGATCAAAACCAATGTGCCCCAAACGTCGATGCCAAAGCCGTAAATCGAGAAGAAGATGTAAGCAAACATTTAAGAGATCCAAAGAAGAGATTCGAAAAATCACCCAAAAATTCTACCAACTCTAGAGATTCCAAACACAAGCTCACCAAGAGAATCAAGCACACGACAAGCATTTTTCTTAAAAAGCAGTCTCATAGCCATCATCAAGAAGTCGAGATACGGAAAGGAGATTATACCTAAGCTTGTCCACAAGAGCGACATCCTTTAGAATGAATTTATTGTTTACCCTAATTGATCATGTTCCTTCAATTCGCCCTTGTGTATCATCTCCAAAGGTGATGAAGTCACCACTGTTGCCGCGTGAAAGAGGTGAACCATTTTGAGTTTCCGGTCATGTGGCGTGAACATCCGGAGTCAACGAACCACGTGTTCTTCCCCTTTCCGCGGTAATCCTGAAAATCAAGGAACAAAAGAACGATGTGTCTCAATACTGGGGTTAGATAAACAAGATTTAGGAATCCGAAGATGAGACACACGTCGCAAGGAGTATACAAACCGTAAGTACTATCCTTGATTTCATCTAACATTCGGTTATGAGCAATGTTTAAATTAACATGAGACTTAAATCGTCCATGGCGATCGGCCGGCGTTGTCTTTGGTCGATCGAACGACCAAAACGGTCGACCGGTGACCACTCAGTGGTCGACCGCCCGATCGATAAACATTAGAATTAGGATATCTAGAAACATAATGATTTGCATGAGAGAAAAATCCTAATCCGTGTTTATTCTTTTGGTGTTACCATGTCTCATAGAATCTCTAGGTTGCATGAATGAAATTCTATCAAAATTTTTCTATCATTTTTCAACCTACGCCAATGAATTCAATCAAGTGCCCACCTTTCTTGCAATAAGTGCAATGGTATTTGGTACCACTAGAAGAAGCACCATTTGAATTAATACAAGGTTGAGCAAAGCCTGCAGATTTAAAAGATGTTTTTGCAGGTTGGGTTTTGAATTCAATTAAAACTTTTTCCAAGACTTGAATGACTTTTGGGTTTGAATTGTCTTGAAAAGAATTGAATCCTAAACCTTGCTTCTTATAAGGAGTTTTAGACTTGTCAAGAATCATGTTTAATTGTTTCTTACCTTTAGAAAATTTCTCTAATGTATCATGAAGGTAAGCATTTTCTTTTCTCAAGTTAACACAAGCATCACAAGTTTTATTCATAGATTTCTCCTTATACGAAGCAATTTCAAGCTTAAGAGCGGAACATGAAGCACAAGTAGTATTTTCAATATTGTCCTTAAGCTTAGCATATTTGACTCTAGCAGCTTCTAAGATATCTTTGATTTCACGTTCCTTTTCTAAACATGAAGTGCAAGGGCTAGAATCAAACACATCAAAAGCAATCAATTTACTGGATTCTAAGCATTTTTCACAAGGAGCACTTTTAATTTCATTTAGTTCAGATCTAGCATTCTCAAGTTGTTGTACAGAAATATTATGAGCAGTTTGTAACTTAGTAATTTCTGAGTGCATAGCATGACAAGATAAACATTCATCAGGTTCAAGAGTCTTAGCATTTTTAAGATCTACTTTTAGTTTGTTAATCTTTGACTCTAATTTCTTATTCTTTGTCATGACAAATTCTAGCGCTTCATCTTGACTAAGCAATTGCTCAACTATAGAATCATATTTAGCAGAAAGCTCATCATAAGAAAAAGATACCTCATTATCATCAATGTCATCCGTGTCAGCCATGAAGCACATGCCAGTGAAGTCTTTGGCCTTCCCTTTCTTTTTGCCTTGAGGGATCTCCTCCTCCTTGTCCTCCTCACTCCCGGTATCCACATCGCTCAAGGATTGATCCTCAAAAGCGGCAAGGACCCGGTGAGCAGCCTTCACAAGCTTATTAGCCTCATACCTTGATTTGTTGAAAGGAGGCTTCTTCCAAGTCGGCTTTCCTTCCTTATGATTGCTCTTACCTTTCACTTGGGGCAATTTGTCGGATGTGATTGAGCTCACCACATTCATAGCATGTCACCGGACCACCTCTCTTTTGTTTCTCACATTATTGTAGGCCGTGTGAATTTTTAGCTAGAAGAGCTAACTCATTTCAGAATACTTTCAAGCTCCTCTTCATGAATAGCAGATAAACAAGCAAATGAAAATCCGTAAGAAGATTCAAAAGAGTCATCAAAAGCCTTTTGAGAGGATCGCTACCAAAGCTAAATTATCTTTCTTGGGATGATCAACTCTTTTAATTTCATGAGTCTTGAGTTTACTATAAAGCAATTCTAAAGTAAGACTTGAAAGATCAACATTTTCCTCTATAGCAAGAGCCTTCATCTCCCACTCCTTGGTGTTGATTGCGGCCAAGAGATGGGTGGCATTTTCAGATTGAGAATATTCAATATCAACGACTTTCATTTGATTAATTACTTTATTAAAGCGATGAAAATATCATCGATGCTCTCTCCAGACGCATCTCGAATTTATTGTATTCACGCTTGTAAACCTGTTTGGCGCACCTTTTTGATTTGGGACGAACCTCATGATATGTTTCGAGAGTGTTCCAAATTTCATGCAGATTGAAAGATTACAAATTCTATCATATTCTTGTCTACCAAGTGCACCATATAAAAGATTCTTTGCCTTATTGTTGTTAGCCAAAAGAATTGCGTATGTGTAGCAATTTCAGGAATAACCAGTGGGGCTCTAACAACATCCCAAATAGCTTGTCCCTCGCTCTCAAGAAAGACTCGCATACGATTCTTCCAATAGGCATAGTCGTGCCCATCGAAGATATGCGGTTTAGTAGAAAACTTATCCATCGCCAAAGTTCAGTGACCGGTTAAGATTAAGATTGAACTAACCGGGCTCTGATACCACTTGTTGGACCATAAAGGCGACTAGAGGGGGGGTGAATAGGAGCACGCTCACTTTTTCACAAATTATGAACTCAATACAATTTCACTCCAGTAGCTATTAGAAAGCTATGAAGATCAATATACCAGTACAGCGGAAGACTAGTATTGAATCCAATTAAACCCCTAAGCAATGCTACAAAAATCAACTAAGATTGCAAAGACTCACAGCACGGGCGGTCTGACCGCTGGACCCAATCGGTCGGACCGATTGCTGGGCGGTCTGACCGGCGTTATGCTGGCGGTCGAACCGCTCCAAAATCGGTCTTCCGCTGTCGTAAGTCCTTCTACGACCACTACCTGGTCGTAAGCCCTTCTACGACCATTACCCAGTCGTAAGTCCTTCTACGACCATTGTCCAGTCGTAAGTCCTTCTACGACCTGTACCTAGTCGTAAGTCCTTCTACGACTTGTACCCAGTCGTAAGTCCTACTACGACTAAGTCAACCACGACCACCTTATAATCAATAGCACCTACAAGCGAGTGGGTCCAATTGATTAAGGAATCCAGACGGTCCTCGTGCACTATAATTCCGCGTAGTAATAGTGCTTAAATACCCCATTACCTCTGAAGGATAACTGTCCAGCGGCGTGAAGGAGCCACTACGCCGGTAATTACTGCCATCATGCGCCCATTACTGACTTGATTAGGCGCCTCTTCAGCAGGGGAAAACGGCTACTGCTTCACGACTATATAAAGACATCAATCAGAGGGCCAAAGGAGAGGAAAAACAGAGTCAAGGAGAAATACAAGGACTGTTCTTTGTAATAGTCTTAGTTTCTAACTTGATTATTGAGAATACAGTCAATACCACACACACAGGAGTAGGGTTGTTATTCTCCCCGAAGAAGGCCTGAACCTGTATAAACATCCCGTGTCAATCGCTCTGCGTGATTTCATCTCTAGGAGACCCCCCGAATCAAACAATCTTTACGTAAGATCGGTTCTAATACACCGACAGTGTTAGTTTCAATTTTACAGTTCTCGTTATGGACAGTCCTTACGACGGCTTTGCTCTTGGTGATTACAGACTTTCACCAGAGAAAATTGCATCCATGGAGGCGGCTGCGGCTGCCTCAAACCAACCAGAGATTTCACCGGAGGAGCAAGGCTCCACGGCAGCATCAGACTCCACCGCAACCGGAGCAAAGAGGTCGAGATCGTCTACATTGGGAGTGTGGGAGAATTTCGACAGGACAACCAAGCAAGTGAAAGATCTGGACCCGCCATTATGATTAATGACAAATCTAATTGTGAGACTAATATTTCTATTTCTATATCTAGTGTGTAGTCTTATTTGGATATAAAGGTGAAATTCAACGAGGTATGCATTAAACTTACACTCTTATATAATGTTGCATTACTTGGATCCAAAATATAGGTTGAACTCCACCATAAGTATATCTTGAATATGTGCATATGTCTCTATTTACACATATGTGTATGCACACATTTAAGGGGAGCTCATTCTATATTTTGTTGTTCCACTAGTATTGATCCATATTCCCTTTACCACACATATTTGGGATCTTTACTTTGAAACATATCTGTTTGAGTATATAGAACTTGTGTAGTTTTTGTATACTCATGTTTTGAGTAAATAGAACTTGTGTAGTTCTTACATAATCATGTCGTGGGTATATGTAACTTGTGTAGTTCATATATAGTCACGTTGTGTTACCTTTTGAAGGACCGAAATGGCAACAGAGGGGGGGTGAATGGTGCCTTAAAAATTAATACTCCCCTTCACTGTATTTAAAACTAGCCTACAAAGATCTCTGAAGATCTAAAGAAGGTAAATGAAGCAAGATCAAACAATCAAAAACAAGTTTCAGGCTGTTCTTCTGGAAATCGGAAGTTCCGGGCAGTAGAGTGCGGAAGTTCCGCTTGCGGTAGTTCCGCAGTGTATAGCGCGGAAGTTCCGCTTGCGGTACTTCCGCTGCACAAAATCGGAAGCTCCGATTATCCTGACCGAAGAACAGAGCTCTCGGGTTTTTGCCCAAAAATCCAAACTACTTAATCTTGAATGCTCTTCTCAGGTCAAGTTTTACAGACATCATCCTAAACACCATCTTGACCTTATGGAGAAGAATCGCAACCAAAGATTCAATAATCGAACCAAAAACGGATTTCTTGAAGAAGGGGCAAGAAAGACCAAAACCAATGATAAGCGAGATTCTCAGATTCTTAGAGCATGAAACTTTGAGGAAGTAATAGCAATACCAAAACGATTCTAGATATGAAGTTTCATGCTATCTTATAAAACAAATCAAAAGATATGTCAAAACCCTAGATATTCAACATGAACAGAGAGAGAGAGAGTTGCAAAATCAAGTAATCGAAACCTCAGATTTCATTGAATTGAAACATGGATTACAGAGGTAACACAAAGAGGAATGATTACAATAGGTTTCAGTTCATCAACTCCACAAATCAAAAAGCAAAACACACCCTTTTGGTGGAGCTAACCCTAATTTTCTCTCTAGGTCTAACCCTAACCCTGTGGTTCTCCCTATTTATAGCCTCGCTAATGGGCCTCCAACCCATTAAGCCCGCTACACCGAACGGAACCGCCTCCACTTTTGCCGCTGCGAAAAGACCCTTCGCGCCTTGCGCACCTTTCCGAAGCCTCCGTACACCTTGTTGTGCACGACTACGCAACCGCTTCAAGATTCACGCCGTCTTCGACACATCCCGACCGTTCGACCTCAACGCCTCCGCGCCTAGTCCGTACACGTGTCTCGCCACGACTCCATCTTGATGCCTGCAATCAATACTGCATAAAACACATCACATAGCATTGCACAATATCATAGCATCAATATTTGTATAAGACTCAAACTCATACAAAATCAAAATCACAATTTAACCTTCTCTCGCACGATTCGACACAATCGGAAGTTCAAGATTTACCACAATGAAGTTCCGATTTCGAACATCCAAGATTTTGTCAGAATATCGGAAGTTCCGCGCTCAACACTGCGGTACTTCCGATATCCGGAACAACTGACTTTCCAGATATTTAATTCCGATTTGATATCTCAGAGAACACTTAATGTCAGAAATATCGGACACTCCGCTACATACACAGCGGTAGTTCCGATTTCCCTGACACAGCCCAGAAATAGTCCAAACCAAAAACCTCAACTCTCAATCTAATCAACACACTTGTCAAATACTCATCACTCAGAGTGGAGGACCTCTCACATGGTCTCTCAATCTCCCCCTTGATGAGTATATTGACAATTACCGAAAAAGCATAAGATGAGTTTGAGATTCCAGTCAACCAAGGTCTAAACAAGTGCAATTAAGCTCAAGACCCAAGTTGACAATAAGAGAAAGACTTGAGATGAGATGAAAGAGCAATTTTCGCACAAAACTCAAGGCTTTTCTTCAGAAGGCTTTTTCTCACAATCATTCTCCCCCTTTGGCAATAAAATCATCAATATGTAGAAAAGGGAGGAAAAGACTATATGATGTTCATTTTAAGCATTAGGAGCCATGTAGATTATCCAAAATGACTATTAGAGTATTACACCAAGCCATAACACAGAAGAATGCTATCAAGATCATGACAATCGATGTATAGAAGAGCTAAGACAGAAAGTCCATAATCTGATTAATGATCCAATTCTTTAGCAGGTCAAATAAGTCAAGATTAAAGTCTAGCTAAAGATATCCAAAGATGATACAAGCCATGTCAAATAATCTAAGTTGAACCAAGAAGACTCATACTGAACAGTTTAGAGTGCTACCAGTTGAAGAGGGACTCATTTTATCCAGAACTTGGTCTCTTTGAAGATAAGCAATTTTAGCACATTTTTCTTTTTCTGAAGACCTTTTTATGGTTCTATCTCAGTAAAGCAAGCTCTGGACTAGGTGCCATCCACAACTGCCTCCTGAGCTTCAACCATTTTTTTTAGCCATGTGCTAGATCCCAAGCCTTATGCGACCACTCCAAGCAACAGACTTAAGGAGGTGATCTTAGGTCATCCAAGGCTCCCCCTGAGTTCATGCCTAGTGCAATGGCAAGCCGTCTCATGAGAAAGATTTGGTGAGATCAGTTTTTTCGCACAAAAGAGATCATTTTTGCTTTTGAAGTTTTTAGACCAGTGATTAGAGATAAGTCATGTTTCTTAACGAACTGACATAGCTTACTCAAAAGTTCAAAAGAGATTCAGGACTCAACTCAGCCTACTTGACATGGCGAAAATCATAAAAGGATAGTTTCAACCAGACTAGTCTCAAGAGCTATCATGACAAGATTTTAATTCAAGTTTAGCATTTTTTAATCACCTTAGCATGGCAAAGACTAAACTACACATAAAAAGTCATGATAGATCTAGCAGTTTAGCATAAATCATGGCAAGATGTAAAAAAGTGAAAACATATCATAAGGGATAATAAACAAGGCTCCATTTGATTATAATGCAATGCGGAATGAAATGCACAAAAATCAGATTCCCTTGAGAATGAGATGCATCTTTTAATTCAAAGTTGAATTATGACAAAATTAAGAGTATGGAATAACCAAGAATAACTCCCCAACCAAAGGAACAAAAGCGAGAATCGATAAGTAAAATGTAAAAGCGGATCCTTTAGAGCATAGAAAAGATATAGAGAAAACTATCGCTCAGACATGTGTTCTTATCTACCCCATATGATTCTAGGACTATCACCGATCTACACATACACTAAGGAGCAAACATCGCCCCTGTCTACCCAAGGGTGGCCCGACCCTGCTAGAACCTATAAGAAGTGAGTAAGCTCTACTTAGAGAAGGAAGAACCGACTAATAAGCAAAGATCCTAGAAGCACAAGACAAGAAGTAGTAGTCAAAGCAATTTGGCAAGAGAGCACTCTAACCTATGCTGGAAGGACTTCGACCCAAAATATTAAAAGAAATGAAACCAGAAAGGAGTAAGCGTATAATATAATATAATATAATATAATACAGTAGTAGCACAACGCTCCCCCTCACAAAGTGATCCGTAAGGACAAACCACCCCAAGCTCTCCCGCAGAGTGGAAACCGAGAGCGCCCAGAGGCTTAGTGAAGATATCACCAACCGGTGCTCACTCCACAACCGGAGCACAATGTCACCCTTCTCTACATGGTCTCTAAGAAAGTGATATCTGATATCAATATGCTTGGTCCGAGAATGTTGCACTGGGTTCTTGGCAATGCAAATCGCAGACGTGTTATCACAAAAGAGTGGAACGCAATGATAGATAGCCCGAAATCCTGCAGGGTCGAGACCATCCAAAGCACTTGGCTACAGCAACTGGCTGCAGCAACGTACTCGGCCTCTGCAGTGGACTGCGCAACACCGGATTGCTTCCTCGACGACCAGGAGACAAGAGAAGTGCCAATGAATTGACAAGTGCCAGAAGTGCTCTTCCTATCTATCCTACAGCCAGCGAAATCTGCATCGGAGAAGGCTCTAAGAGATAGACAAGAAGAGGAGGAGTACCAGATACCATAGTCAATGGTAGCTCGAAGGTACCGAAAAATGCGCTTCACCGCCTGACGGTGAGATACGCGAGGAGAAGCCTGAAACCGAGCACAAAGACACACAGAAAAGTGTATGTCTGGTCTCGAGGCTGTGAGGTACAAGAGAGAGCCAATCATGCTCCTAAAATCCTTTTGGTCAACAGGTTCGCCGTCTTCATCTGGATCCAGAGCAGCTGTAGATGCCATTGGAGTTGATACTGGCTTTCCATCATTCATGTCGAAACGCTTCAGGAGGTCTCGAGTGTATTTGCCTTGATGAAGAAAGGTACCTTCCCGAGTCTGTTTGATTTGGAAGCCAAGGAAGAAGCTCAACTCGCCCATCATGCTCATTTCAAACTCCGAGCTCATGACATCGGAAAACTGGGAAACGAGAGCATGCGAGGAGCCGCCAAAGATAATGTCATCCACATAGATCCGACGAGCGTAAGATCAGTGCCAAGACGGCGAATGAACAAGGTCTTGTCAATTTTACCCATCTCAAAACCATGGTTCAGCAGATAGGACTTAAGCCTTTCATACCAAGCTCTGGGAGCCTGCTTGAGTCCATACAAAGCTTTGGAAAGCTTTGTAGACATGGTTAGGGTATTTGGGGTTCTCGAAACCGGAGGTCAGTTCGACATAGACTTCTTCCTCAATAAGGCCATTGAGGAAGGCACTCTTGACATCCATCGGTAAAGCTTGAAACCCTTAGAAGTCGCAAAGGCAAGCGGATTCTAATGGCTTCAAGTCTAGCTACAGGGCAAAGGTCTCTTCAAATCTAGACCCTCAACTTGAGAGTAACCCCGAGCTACCACCTAGCCTTGTTTCAATGACTAACCCATCTTCACTTTGCTTGTTCTTGAACACCCATTTGGTCCCAATGATATTGTGACCTTGAGGGGCTCAACAAGAGACCGGACCTTGTTTCTTTCAAAGTTTTCCAACTCCTCATGCATAGCGTTTGTCCAAGACTCGTCGGATAGAGCATGACAAACGCCTTTGGGCTCAAATGAGGCGACGAAGGCGTAATGGAGACAGAAGAGAGACAAACCGACCTTAGAACGTGTGACACGCTCAAAGAGGTCTCCAATGATCCGCTCAAGGATGGTCCTTTTGAATGTGTCTTGGAGGTCCAGGTGAGATGAAGAAGTGGCTTCTACCTCATTAGCGCATGAGATAGGGACAGAGCCACTAGCTTGAAGAAGCGAAGGTAAGGCCGATCTCCTCGAGGTGTAGTGGAAGAAGGCACCTCAAGAGGAGGAGGAAGAAGCTGGTCGTAGACAACCTTCATCTCCGTCTTCCTCATCGCCCACAAAGATGGACTCGATCGCTCTAAAGAACTCGAGATATCGTGCCTAGTCCCCGGTGGCCTCATCAAGGTCACCTCACGAGTCTCTAACAACTTACTAGACTCGCAGCCTGCACTCTATAGGCACGAGAAGAAGTCGAGTAACCTGAAAGATCCCATCACAAGATCGTGACTCGAACTTATCTAGGTTCCTGCACTTGAGAATAAAACACTTGCAACCAAACACACGAAAATGCGAGACGCTGGTTTTCGCCATATCTCAACTCATAAGAAGTGCGATGCAAGAGTGCCCAAGAAAAACTCATAGAAACATGACAAGCAAGAGCAATTGCCTCACCAAAACTTCCTAGGTGTAGAGTACTCATCAAGCATCGCTCGCCATCTCGACTAAGGTACGGTTCTTCCTCTCCACAACGCCATTTTGTTGAGGGACGATGGAGACGAGAACCGGTGCTCTACACTGCCTCACCACAAAACTCTCAAAGTAGGAATTCTTGAACTCGGTGCCATTATCGGTCGAATTGCTCGTAATGCACCGGGAGCTCAACAAAGCCTACTAAAAGACCACGAAAAGAGTAAACGTCTCATCCTTCGAGGCTAAGAAAACACCCAAGAATACCTCGAGAAGTCATCGACCACGACAAGTACGCACCACTTCCTCCCATCGATCGCACTCTAGCCGGTCCCATCGTGTCCATATGGAGCGATTGACACAGTGCATCCGTCATAGTCATCAGAATCGGAGGATGTGAAGCGAAGAACCATTTTGCCGTGCGGCAAGGAGCACAAACAAGATCCTTGACCATTTTGAGTTTCGCAAACCACGAATGAGATCGTGGCCGCTAACTCGGTCGATGATCAAATCCTATATGACCAAGTCTCCTATGCCAGAAAGTCAAATCACGGATTGAAGCAATTAAACATCGGAGAGGATCACCAGAAGATCCAGAAAAATCAGCACGAAAGATCCTCCCATAACGAGAAATCCCGCAAACTAGACTACCCGAAGAATCAAGAATTTTGCAATTGTTTTTCTTAAAGCTCACCTCGAAACCGTCATCGTAAGTCGAGAGACCAAAGCGATTATCTCGCAGCTTACTTACTAAGGCAACATCTTTTAAAATAAAAGAATCATTAATGCTCACAGTACCTTTAGCGATGACGCGCCCAAATGAAGCATCTCCGAAGGTGATCGTCTCATCACCTGGAGCGCGGGCTAGGGAAGAAAACCAACGAGACTCACCAGTCATATGACGTGAACAACCGGAGTCTACAATCCAGACCTTTCCCTTCCCAGCCCGGCGACCCTGAGTCAAACAGAGAGTAAAGTCTCAGTACTGGGGTGAATCAACAGTGATTTTGGCACCCAATACCGAGTAACACGGCGAATGATGAAGTAGTCAAGCAAGACCGACCTCTATCTACCCTACGCCTCTGTCACTCAACAAGTCAAAGATCTCACCTGTTGGTTGGATCCGATCGCTATGGAAGAGCGAGTCGAAGTGCCGAGAACATGTCGATCTCGCCATGGTTGCTATCTCGAAGGAAAACGAGATCTACCCTCGTGACGGCGGAGTTACGACCAAAGGGAGCACGAGGACGAAACTCGAGAACTCGGAAAACCAAGTCCTCGATGCTGCCCAAAATCATCAGATGGAACAAATCTAAACCTCGTGTTGGTCTTAGGTGCACTCAAGATCTGGGGCTGACCCTGAATGTGCCTAAGAGACTCAACACGGTCTCTACGCGCGATCTTGGCGCGCTCAAGCAATGATCAACTAAATGTCCATCTTTACGGCGAAGGTGCAATGATACTTCGCCTTTTGAGAGGTCAAGCCGCAGTGGAATCACCTTGTCGTCGAAATCCTTTGAACAAAACCCACGACTTAAAATTGACTTTCTCACCCGGGCTTAGTTTTGATCACACCAGTGCTATGGTTTTGAGCACGACGGTGGATGCTTCCTCATATCCTCCCGGATATCATATCCTAGACCCCGATTAAATCTGCAAATTTTAGATTTGTCTAGAATGAGATTGAGCTTCTTCTTGCCTCCTACAAACCTCTCGAGAGTGTTCATAAGATACCGACACTCCGAAAGAAAGAGGTGCAAGAAGAGCAGGGGAAGAAGGGACAAGCAGAAGGTAAGGGAGCGTAAGAAGAACCAACAACAGAGGAAAGATTGGCTTGTGCACGCACAACCGATTTTGGGGAACGATCCTCATCGCTAATGATTGGTTCACGTTGCTAGGCGCCTCTACCAAACCCTTAGACTTCTTCCCAAAGACACACAATACAAGCATATGATTGTGTCTCTAGAAGGTCCTTAGTTAGCTTCACACATTTTTCATCCAAAGCAATCAAATCACATTTTAGTTTATTACATTGCTTGCATGGTGAGCTAACAAGATCCTTAGAAGCATCTTGAGCCAATTTGTTATTGTGATCAATCATTTCTTGAAACCGCTTAGATCTGATTCTAGTTCAAATGATTAACTTAGGACAGCTTTAAACAAGAAACAATAGGCTCTAGTAGCGCGACTTGAATTCAACAATTTTGTGATCTCGCCTGCTTTAGGTTCATCTTGAGATTATTACAATTTTCACAAGTTTCAGCAGATCTAGCAACATGGTATAAAGACCTCTAAACGAATTGTCCTTAACCTCACATGAGGTGCAAGCGGTAGCCTCAATAGTAGTGGATGCAGGAGGTGCTACCCTACTCATCTCTAATTCAAGAAGAAGGCTAATGTTCTCTACCTTAATCATGTCAAGTTCGGAGGACACACTATCATGCAAGGTCCTTAGTTTTTCCATGTCATCAAGCAAAGCACAACAAGTGTCACAATCATCACGGAGGGAGCGGATGTAAGTAAAGTAAGCTCCCGTGATAGTCTAGCTACTTCCTTCTCCAACACGTAACACTTAGCCCTAGACTTAGCATGAAATCTACCTAGCTTAAGAAAAGCATCATTGTTGGTCGTAAGTGGGACTAACCTCGTCGAGTCGGAGTACACTGTCTGTCGCTCGATTCGCCCCGAGGGCCATGAAGCACATGCCGAGAAGTTGCGTCGCCCTGGGATCATGATCGTCCTTCCCATCATCGTCACTCCACCCTTCCACCTCGTTGGTGTCCGGTTAAATCGAGGCGGTGAGGACGCGATGGAACGCCTTCTTTGCCTTCCCAAAGTTGCGGAACTTCTTCTTGCCTTGATCAGTCCGAGGGCTTCGTGTTGCGGTTCTTGTCGATGTAGTCGTTCTTGCTTGGACCGCCATAGTCACCTTTGCCCTTCCCAAGCTTGGGACGGTTTGCTCGGATGTGGTTGGGGCCACCACACTCAAACAAATCACAGACCTCCTCTTTTACCATCCCTCCTCCTCTTGTAAGCATGAGAAAACTTCCGAGCTAGGAGGGCTAGCTGTTCATCCTCAAGTCGCTCTAAGCGATCATCGCTATGTCACAGAGAGACTAGGAGAACCCACGTGTCGACTCGTAAGAAGATCCGAGTAGGATCGGTGACTAAAGCCATCGATCGTGACTTCGACCTTCGAGAGACAATGTCAATCTCGTGAGTCTTGAGATGCGAGTACAACGCATCAAGAGTCAGGGTCGAGAGGTCCGTGCTATCTTTGATGGTAGTCACTTTCATCTCCCAAACACGAAGATCAAGTGCAGAAAGCATCTGTCGAGCGTTATCCGAGTCGGGGTATGTAAGACCGACCGCTCGGAGGTTGCTCAAAATCTTGTGAAAACGCGAAAAGCACTCGTCAAGAGATTCACCACAAGCATCTCAAATTTCATCAGTATTCACGCTTGAACTGGTCTTGTCGAACCGTCTTAATCTGGGTAGTGCCCTCATGGTATGCATCGAGGGTCACCCAGATGTCGTAAGCAGAAATCAAATGAGAAATGCGATCAAACTAACTTCTGCTCAAACCCTGAATGATTATGTTCCTTGCCTTAGCATTTGCCTCAACATCGGCCATGTTTCCAGCATTGATGTTCTCATCGGCAGAACAAAGAATCGACCTTCACCTTTCTCCGGATGGCATACCCCGAGCACGGATGTAAGTTTCCATTCGGCTCTTCCGAAGGGTAATCGCACCATCAAAAGCGGAGGCTTGGTGGAATACTTGTCCGTTGCCATGGCTCAACCGACCGGTTAAGATCTATCAAGAAGAGCTAACCGGCTCTGATACCAATTGAAGGACCGAAATGGCAACAGAGGGGGGGTGAATGGTGCCTTAAAAATTAATACTCCCCTTCACTGTATTTAAAACTAGCCTACAAAGATCTCTGAAGATCTAAAGAAGGTAAATGAAGCAAGATCAAACAATCAAAAACAAGTTTCAGGCTGTTCTTCTGGAAATCGGAAGTTCCGGGCAGTAGAGTGCGGAAGTTCCGCTTGCGGTAGTTCCGCAGTGTATAGCGCGGAAGTTCCGCTATGTACTTCCACGCACAAAATCTAAGCTCGATTATCGATCAAGAACGAGCTCTCGGGTTTTTGCCCAAAAATCCAAACTACTTAATCTTGAATGCTCTTCTCAGGTCAAGTTTTACAGGACATCATCCTAAACACCATCTTGACCTTATGGAGAAGAATCGCAACCAAAGATTCAATAATCGAACCAAAACGGATTTCTTGAAGAAGGGCAAGAAAGACCAAAACCAATGATAAGCGAGATTCTCAGATTCTTAGAGCATGAAACTTTGAGGAAGTAATAGCAATACCAAAACGATTCTAGATATGAAGTTTCATGCTATCTTATAAAACAAATCAAAAGATATGTCAAAACCCTAGATATTCAACATGAACAGAGAGAGAGAGTTGCAAAATCAAGTAATCGAAACCTCGATTTCATTGAATTGAAACATGGATTACAGAGGTAACACAAAGAGGAATGATTACAATAGATTTCAGTTCATCAACTCCACAAATCAAAAGCAAAACACACCCTTTTGGTGGAGCTAACCCTAATTTTCTCTCTCTAGGTCTAACCCTAACCCTGTGGTTCTCCCTATTTATAGCCTCTCGCTAATGGGCCTCCAACCCATTAAGCCCGCTACACCGAACGGAACCGCCTCCACTTTTGCCGCTTTGCGAAAAGACCTTTCGCCCTTGCGCACTTTCCGAAGCCTCCGTACACCTTGTTGTGCACGACTGCAACCGCTTCAAGATTCACGCCGTCTTCGACACATCCCGACCGTTCGACCTCAACGCCTCCGCGCCTAGTCCGACACGTGTCTCGCCACGACTCCATCTTGATGCCCTGCGATCAACACTGAGACAAAAACACATCACATAGCATTGCACAATATCATAGCATCAATATTTGTATAAGACTCAAACTCATACAAAATCAAAATCACAATTTAACCTTCTCTCGACAGATTCGACACAATCGGAAGTTCAAGCTTACCACAATGAAGTTCCGATTTCGATTATCCGCGATTTGTCAGAATATCGGAAGTTCCGCTCAACATCTGCGGTACTTCCGATATCCGGAACAACCGACTTTCCAGATATTTAATTCCGATTTGATATCTCAGAGAACACTTAATGTCAGAAATATCGGACACTCCGCTACCCCTTGTGCGGAAGTTCCGATTTCCTTCAGCCGAGAGCAAAACCCAGATAAATCGGAAGTTCCTATTTCCAACACCGGTAGTTCCGATTAATCGGAACTTCCGCTCCATACACAAATGTAGTTCCGATTTCCGACACAAACCGTAAATAGTCCAAACCAAAAACCTCAACTCTCAATCTAATCAACACACTTGTCAAATACTCATCACTCAGAGTGGAGGACCTCTCACATGGTCTCTCACCTTTATCTAAATCCAATTTATGTGTAATTGAAGTGGTTATCATTAATTACCAATAAGAGAAAGATTGATGTATCTTGTCCCGCCATTATGTGATAATGGTTTGTTGTGGTAACAAATGGTAATCACATTGTGGAACTAATATTTTTCATAAGTTGGATGAATAGGTTATGTTCCAGGATGATGAAGACTTGGGATGATCATGAGTTGATCATCAAATCAAGAGCTTGGTGTAAAGGATGCATCATGAGTTGATACTTATCAAGAAGAGATGATCATGAGTTGATCGTCAACACAAGAGAAGGCCCGTCATGTGTTGATGGAGGTCAAGCAAAGGATCATCATGTGTTGATGATTATCAAGTTAATGACCCGGACTTGAAGTGATGATGTGTGTCATCAAGCTTCAAGAAGATGCAAGGTAAAGGTATGACTAGCTAGGGCTAAGGATGTGTTCCTAGTCTTTTACCGGTCTTGATGTTTGGTTGGAACACCGGATTGCTAGTATAGGTTGTTGTACTATTCAGAGGGGTCTTAACTAGTAGTTTGAGTTAGTTATGTGTTGATAGCTCAATATGGTTGCTCTAGCTCATCTAGGCATGATGCTATTTATTTGCGAATGTGTTTTACAAATAGTCGAGGCTCATGCGTAATTCTTGTAGCATGTGACTTAAGTTTGCAAATGTGTTTTGCAAATGGTGTAAGTCCATGTACCTTATTTCTTGTGATGAGTATTCTAAAATGTTGGCAAATGTGTTTTGCAACTAGCGAGAATATCATCTTTTAACCTTGTTGGAATTGTACTCAAATGGGTGAATGTGTTTTGCCATTTGAAGTGAAGCAAATGTGTTTTGCTTACGTATGCAGCTGATCGATCACCTTTGTGTGGACGATCTCGACGGTGGCCAATTGGTCGAACCGCCATGTGTTGGGCGGTCAGACCGATTTCCCTCTGTGTTGATTCTTTGTCCGGATGTTCCGCCGTTGTGAAAACGGAACTTCCGATGTGAGGAAGTTCAGGGGTTCATGCGGAACGTTTATTCCAGAGAGCTCCATTTGTGGGACTTAGCCAAATTTTCATCGGGCTGTCGGACCGGCCAGCATTGGCGGTCTGACCGATTTGGAAACGGTCAGACCGGCCATTACATGGCGGTCCGACCGGCCGAAGGCCCAACGGCTAGATTTATAGCCGTTGGAGGCCATTAGTTGGCGGTCCGACCACCTCGGTCGATTTGAGGAATCTTCTCCCAACGGCTAGTTTTTGTGTGTGGGCTATATATATCCACCTTGGCCGGTTGGGAAAGATTGCTGGTGCTATTATGAACCTCTATTGAGCCTCTTAAGCTAAGAGCAAGCCTCTCATTCTATTTTGTGCATGTGTTGCACTTAGTGAGATTTGAGAGCAAACCCTAAGTGCATGTGTTGCCTTAGGTAGTGGATTGTGTATCCACTTGAGCTTTGACACTTGATTAGTTCAAGTGATCGTTGAGTCTTGTTACTCTTGGTGTTTGCCGACACCTAGACGGAGTGGAGGCGTCGTGCCCGGTGATATTCTCAAAGAAGCTTGTGAGAAGGCCTAGTGTGTTTGTGAGTGGTTTGGTGCTCGCCATCTCTGGAGTGAAGGAAGAGCAACCCTAGTGGAGCGAGGTGTTGGTTCGGTTTGAAACCGGTCCAAGTGGTTGGACTTACCTCGGAGGTGTTGGCTTAATTAGTGGAGCCGGTCCAACGTGGTTGGGCTTACCTCAACGTGGATTAGGGGAGACCGGCAAGTCTCCGAACACCACGGTAAAACATAATCGTGTCATCTTGTTTTATCTTGTGCTTTACTTTGAGCAATTTACATTACATGCTTTAATTGTTTATATATCATTGTGTGATTGCTTCCTTGTATTGTTGGTGCACTTAGTTGAGCCTAGTTGATTTAGGTTTTAATTGTGCAAAACCAATTCGTTATTAGCTTCCGCATTATATATTGGTTTTAGCATGAAAGAATTTTTAAAACCGCCTATTCACCCCCCTCTAGTTGGCCACCTCGATCTTACAGTAAGACGCAGCGGGAAATGAGGTACCATATACTATTTATAAAATTTATCACCATGAATTGTCTGCGAAGTCTACAGGTGGAACGGGACACTTGCTTAGACATGCTACAAGATGTCGAACCAAGCAAGAATTGGTGATAAGGCAGACACAGCTGCAATACAACCCCCACGTACAATATCTAGTTGAGACTACGATCCTCAGGTAGCCCACTAATCTCTCTGTCGTTTAATTTCTTCTTAGGATTTACCGTTAGGCTTTGGCGAGTCTGTTTCTTTCTAAAATTACATTAGGACTGCGCATAATCCTAGATTTTCTTCTGTTTCTAGACATGCAATAACTAAAGATCTAGTGAAATACTATAATGAACGTCGTAATGAAATAAAAGAACTATTTAGTATGTGCACATTTTCGGTGGCCCTAACCTCGGACATATGGAGTTGTTGGGCTAGAGAGGATTACCTTAGTGTAGTTGCGCATTATGTTAATGACGACTGGGTAATGCAGAAAAAGGATTATAGCTTTGAAATGAATTGATGTAGCACACACGGGAGACAATATTGCGAACTGTATTATCAAAGTCGTGGAAGACTTTGGTCTTACAGACAAAATATTCGTAATTACTTTAGACAACACTGCTTCAAACTCTAGGCCCATGGACATTCTTATTCCAATGTTGAGTACATATACCAATTCCTTCTTGCTACATCAACGATGCGCTTGTTATATTATCAACCTTATAGTCAAATGTAGTTTGAAGAGGTTGAATCCGTATGTTAAAGCTTTTCGCGATGCGATTTATTTCTCGAATAATTCTAATGTAAGAATATCACAATATAAGACATATTTGTGATCTTTACTTTGAAACATATCCTTTTGAGTATACAAATCTTGTGTAGTTCTTGTATACTCATGTTGTGAGTATATAGAACTTGTGTAGTGTATACTCATGTTGGAGTATATATATAACTTGTGCAGTTCATATATACTCATGTTGTGTTACATTTAATTATCTATATTCAATCATGTGAAATTGGAGTGGTTATCATTAATTACCAATAAGGGAAAGATTGAAGTAACTTGTCCCACCATTATGTGATGATGGTTTGTTGTGGTAACTAATGGTAATCGAGTTGGATGAATAGGTTATGTTCCAGGATGATGAAGACATATCATCATGTGTTGATGATATTGAAGTTAAGGGCTTGGTGTAAAGGATGCATCATGAGTTGATGTGTATCAAGAAGAAGAGATGATCATGAGTTGATCGTTGAGTCAAGAAAAGATCCATTATGTGTTGATGGAGGTCAAGCAAAGGATGCATCATGAGTTGATGCATGTCAAGTAAATGACCCGAACTTGAAGTAATGATGTGTGTCATCAAGCTTTAAGAAGATGTTCAAGGCAAATGTATTACTAGCTAGGGCTAAGGATGTGTTCCTAGTCTTTTACCGGTCTTGGCATTTGGTTGGAAGACCGAATTGCTAGTATAGGTTGCCGTACTATTAAAAGGTTATTAACTAGTAGCTTGAGTTAGTCATGTGTTGATAGTTCATTATGTTTGCTCTAGCTTATCTAAGCATGATGCTATTATTTGCGAATGTGTTTTGCAAATAGTCGAGGCTCATGCATAATCCTTGTAGCATGTGACTTTAGTTTGTAAATGTGTTTTACAAATAGTGTAAGTCCATATACCTTATTCCTTGTGGTGAGTATTCTAAAAGTTGGCAAATGTATTTAGCAACTTGTTGAGAATATCACCTATACCCCTTATTGGAATTGTACTCAAATGGGCAAATGTGTTTTGCCATTTGAGCGAAGTCAAAGTGCGAACCTTCTGTGGTCTGGCGGTCAGACCGCCGGTGTGGGCCGGTCTGACCGGTGGTAAATCGGTCGGACCGCCATGTGTTGGGCGGTCGGACCGGTAGCCTTTTGAGCTGAATTTCTGTGCGGTAGCACCGCCATTGAGAATACGGTACTACCGGAGAGCGGAAGTACCAGAGTATTTCACGGTATGTTTTTTTTCCAGAGAAGCACCATTCTAGATGCCGCAAATTTTCCTTGGGCGGTCTGACCGCCCACCCTTGGCGGTCTGACCGATATTGAGGCGGTCCGATCGGTCGACAGTTGGCGGTCCGATCGGCAGAGAGTCCAACGGCTACTTTTATAGCCGTTGGCGCATGGGCGGTCCGACCGGCCATTCTCTGATTCAATGGAATCTTTCCCCTAATGGCTAGTTTTTGTGTGTGGGGGTATAAATACCAACCTTGACTGGTTGGAGGAAGTGATTGCTACCATTGCAAAGGTTGCTAGTGTTGTTAGACATTCTTTTGAGTTAAGAGCAAACTATATCTTCTCTTTTGTGCATGTGTTGCACTTAGTGAGATTTGAGAGCAAACCCTAAGTGCATGTGTTGCCTTAGGTTGTGGATTGAGTATTCACTGAGCTTTGACACTTGATTAGTTCAAGTGAAAGTTGAGTCTTGTTACTCTTGGTGTTTGCCGACACCTAGACGGCGTGGAGGCGTCGTGTCCGGTGATCTTTTCAAGAAGCTTGTGAAAAGGGCGTGTTGTGAGTGGTTTGGTGCTCGCCATCTCCGGAGTGGAGGAAGAGCAACCCTAGTGGAGCGAGGTGTTAGTTCGTGTTGGAACCGGTCCAAGTGGTCGGACTTACCTCGGAGGTGTTGGCTCATTTGAGGAGCCGGTTCAATGCGGTTGGACTTACCTCAATGCGGATTAGGGGAAACCGGCAAGTCTCCGAACACCACGGTAAAACATCGTCGTGTCTATTGTGGTTTGATCTTCTTGTGCTTTACTATTGCAATTTACATTCCTGATATTAATTGCTTATTTATTTGTGTAATTGCAATAATTATCAATTGTCATATACTGTTGGTGCACTTGGTGGAATCTAGTTGATATAGGCTTTAATTACGCAAAACTAATTTGTTATTAGCTTTCGCATTAGAAATTGGTTTTAGCCAAAAGAATTTTTTAAAAACCGCCTATTCACCCTCCTCTAGTCGACCTCCTTGATCTTACAACTGAGAAGATACTGTCGTTTTTAGAAATTTTTTATAAGGCAACTGTTGCTTTGTCCGCTGTCTACTATCCAACATCTCCTATCATTGTGCATACTATTTTACGGATTGCTACTCAATTGAAATGTATGAAAATGACTTAGTTTTATACTATGCTGTTGTTTCCATAAAATCTAAATACCTTAAATATTGGAGAAATCCCCTACCTATATACATTTGCATTTCTTTTAGATCTTAGGGCTAAAATTGATGTATTTGGTATTGTACTTGATCTTCTTAGTGATGCTACGGGGCTAAACTATACTAACTATTTTACAGAAGTTCGTTCTCAGTTATACGAGGTTTACCAAAGGTATGAAAATAAGTTCGGGAGTTCACTCGCAACGACCTCCAGTAGCCCCCACCTCAAGTGGGAAGACAAATGTGTGGGGCGCGATCTTCGGTGCCTCTTCCTCCAGGTCCATGTCTTTTTCTTCTTTTTCTACACCAACGCCCGCCCAGCCAAGACCCACAAGGAGTAGAGAACTATCCACCTATCTGGACAGCGAAACAGTGGATTTCAACTCAGAAAGTTTCGACATCTTGCAATGGTGGCAAGCCTCTAAGTTAACATAACCCGTGCTATCCATACTTGCACGTGATGTGTTAACTGTTCCTGTCTCTACGGTTTCCCCTAAGTTTGCTTTCAGTCTTTCTGGAAGAATATTGGAGGAGAGAAGAAAAAGTTTCACAAGTGAGATGGTGAAGATCCTTCTAATTGTGAAGAATAGGGAACAAGCTGATTTACGAACACAACACTATGCGAAAAATTCAGAGTTGTCAGAGGTGTTAAAAAATCTGTATTTAGACAATGACATCGACACATAGAACAAGGATGTATCATGTATGTACAATTGTAGAGCTATAGTCTGTACTTTTTTTTCTTTGCTAAGGTTTTCTCATTTTGAGTTTTTACTTGACGAAGATTTTAACGAGACAGCTAGTTGGACATTAATAAAACTCTTTATTACATTTTTAATATAATTGTCTAATTTTATTCAATTTTTATGTCTACTTCTGAATTATACATATTTTTATGGATTTTTTTCATTCTGATGGCTCAAACGGGCTAAATAGGCCACACTTAACTTGATAGGTCAAATGAGCTCGAACTGATTCGGCACGATATGAATACTGACGGACCATATCTAAACTGTTACCCGCCCGTGGACCAGCCCAATCCAGCACAAATAGTAGCCAAACCGGAATAAACTGTGTCTAACGTTTGGCCAAGTCTCTCCACTCCTCTGCTCATCTTCCTCCCTTCTGCCCGTTCGTCTCCCATTCGCAGTCGCATCCTCCCGGCGATCGGCGATCCCGCACAAGGGAAGATCTAGCGGTCTTGCGCTGCACCGCAGCTCCCGGAAGCTCCAGAGCGGCCGCGCCACCGTATCACGCTTCTTTCACCTCCCCTGCGATTGGATTTGGGAAAGAATCGATCGGGTCGAGCAGGGCGGCACAGGACTGGTTCGCAGGAGAAGAGTAAGGGAAGATGATACTGCTCCAGTCCCCGTCCAGGTTCCTGCTCCAGATCCTGCAAGATCGCGTCCTCAGGTACGTCTCTGCACGACCATTCTTTCGTCTTTCCTTTTTGACCCAAGGGTTAATGCGAGTTTGCGCGGTGCAGTGGCGACAAGGGCGTGGACATCGATTGCCACACGGTGGAATTCGATGATGTGCGGTATCATATCCAGGTAAATGGTATCCTCCTACCGAATCCGAGTATCCATTCTTTGATGTCTGATGTGTTTCCAAGATAACATGCTATTGATGTGCTAGTCCTAAAATGTTAGCGTGCTAGTGAAGGTTTCTTTGCTGTCTGATTTCTTAGTATAATAAATCCGGACTTGCTGATCTTGAAGCACTACAATTTTTAGCTGAAAGTAAAAGTTAAAATTGCTCAACGTTGGAGTTATTTGGTAATATTTACATTGCTATTCTTTAAAACCAATAACTTCATATGATTTGTTTAAGCAACTTTGCATCGCATTCATCGTCATTTTCATTTATGTGCATAAAGGCTATGCTTGGGAAGAGAACATATATTTCGCCCTCTAATCAAGTCAATTTATACCTTAAAATCTAGTTCTTATTGCTTTCCTTTTTCTGAATTAACTGAAATCTTGACATGACTCCATTAAATATACATTGGGCGTTAGGATCAATTATTAGCTGCTTCATGTTGATATCCTAATGGACATTGGGCTTTGGTTGCAGTTTTCTATGAGGAATCCAAAGGTAATGGTGCTATCAATGGCATTGCCCCTCCCTCCTCCTGAGGCAATTTTATATGATGGGCTTCCACTTGGTGCTATCGAGGCTATAAAGGTGGCTTATGGGCCAGTCGTTCAAATTCTTGATCCTCCAAAGGATGGCTTTGATCTCACAATGAAGATAAACTTAACAAAGCTTCCGCCAGATGAAGGTTCTAGAGTTCCCTTTCCAAGGTTATCATTGTCTTGTTGTGCTACATGGCCAAATTAGCTGATGGTTCTATGTATCTCTAGATGTTATCCAATGTCAAAATTTGAGTTTGGTGCAACCCGATGGTTGAAAACAGCTTCATCTGTTTATAAGTAGATGTTTTGGAGATCAAAATAGTTTAGAAAGATGTCAGATAGGCAATGTATGATGCACTTAGTTGCCCAGGTCTTTGTTGACCGCAAATGTATTTTGGCTAGATCATGGAAACGGTTACCTCAATGGGATTGCCTTTCATGGTTTTTGTAAATAAAAGAAAAATGGAACTCAGCTTAATAAATATAGGTCCTTAGTTTCCTGCGGTCTTGTTTGTATGAGGCTATGAGCTCATATTCTATTCTAGATATCAATCCCATCATTCCACTGAAGTCAATTCATTTGCATCTTCGAATCTGTGGTCTAATTTCATTATAATGATGTTAAGTCTCTTTATTCATTCATTATTCTTCATTTGTGCCATGCAGCTTGGTAAGTAGCGAACTCATATTTTTTGTGCTTCTAGGGGGAATTGCACAGTTGATGGCTTTGTTTTTTCCCCTCAGATGAACACACTTGGTTTTTACTGATGTCTATTTAATTTATTTGCTTGATGTTGATGTGAGGCATTCTCAAAATTCTCTTTTGCTCCATCACACTTCACAACCTTACCTGTAGACACTTGCACTTATTCTTCTGAACATGGGAGTTGATCAAAGTACTAGTTATGTCCATTATTTGTTTTGGTCCAGGCGTCAAGCCTGTCCAAATCATAACATTCTACTGACAAGTGATTTTGTCCAGTTAAGTCGTACTCTCATTTGTATATGTATCATTTAACCAGCTATTACCTTGCTTATGCTCCAGAGCAAAGGAATGCTGTCTTGACACAAATTGCATCTGCGAGAGAGATTGTGCTGGGTGCACCGTTGAAGCTACTGTTGAAGCATCTAGCTTCAAAGACAGTGGCTCCTAATGTTGGCAAGCTGGTTGCTCTTGTTCACCGTCCTAATGAATCCTTCTTCCTTGCTCCCCAGGTATAATTTTGAAAATAGCCATCCCATAAATCTACGTGTCTTACTCGGAAACATCAATTGTTTTCATTGCAAGTAACTCATAGGTACTTTGTTAGATATATCAGTCTAGTCGAATCCATTGATAGATGTTACATTACTTATGTATTTGATGTTTACTGTTGGTTCTAATTTGTAGCTGCTGCATTTGTTTTCAGTATGCAAACAATGAAAATAATTCTTTCTTTTTCCAGGCAGACAAAGTTACAGTTGTGTACCCAATGAGGTTCCAGGATTCCATTGATATTGTGTTAGCAACTTCATTCCTGCAGGTATTCTGAACACTTTCTTCTAGCTCTTTTACCAGCTTCAATTTAGCCTTTATGACCTCTTGTTTTCATCTGTAACAGACTGATATTTAGGCTTTTCAGCACTTGCTATCATTCATTGTCGAATGAATATATGCAGTGTGTCTTAAATTAATGAGTTTGTGAAGCTCGACTGAAATTCACTTTTTGTTGACATAACTATCTTAATAGAAGCCGTTTGGTAGGGCAAAATCTGGTGGGAGCACTCTGCTAATTTTATTTTAAATTTGTGCTGGTTAATTCTAGGAATTTGTGGAAGCTAGGCGGACTGCTGCACTTAATAACGCTCCCTCCTGTATGTGGTCCCCAGCACCTCCTCTTGAGTTAAAAGGATTGCCTGCTGATGCACTAAATGCAAATGCTGGTTTTGTTACTTTTGGTAATGTGCATTTCCCCCCTAGTTTTCCGTGTTCATTCAAGGCATATGTTTGTCTCACAGACTTTGTTTTATGCAGTTGTTTTCCCTCGGCATGTTGAGGGTAAAAAGCTAGACAAAACAGTTTGGAGTTTGTTAACTTTTCATGCTTATGTAAGCTACCATGTAAAGGTAAGATTCTTGTTTTTTTATGGTCTGGTTTCATATTTATCAAGTTAGTGGATCTGCCAAATGGCTGGGAATCAGTCAGCAGCAGCCAATTTGTGGATTTCCCATCAATGGGTGGATTTGGCTGCAGAAGTTCAAGATTCGTTGATTCACACTGAGTTTCACTGTTGTAGACTATTCTCAGCGACACAGATGTTCTTTTCACGTAGGAAATGGCCACAAGGAAGGAAACACACAACCTAGTCTTTTGACCAGTTTTTTTTTGTCCAAAACCCATAAAGTTTTCTAACTTAAGTCTAGTTTCGGTAAGCCAGCTGGAACCACTAATGCAGAAAGCCAGCCTTCGAACCATCTGGGAACAATTTTCTTAAGCCCCGCTCCAGCATTGGGTGTTACCAATCTTCATGTCTCAGTAGTCCATGCAGTGCTGTCTTGGGAAATTCTGTGTCAGTGCTAGTGCTTGCCTGTCTGTTCTGAGTTTTTTTTGTATATGTCAACTGCCATTAGTCTTTTCATAATTAAGTGTTCATATTTATCGAGGTATATCTAAAATGAAGGATGGATGCCTCATGTCAGTGCTAGTGCTTGCCTGTCTGTTCTGAGTTTTTTGTATATGTCAACTGCCATTAGTCTTTTCATAATTAAGTGTTCATATTTATCGAGGTATATCTAAAATGAAGGATGGATGCCTTATGTCAATTAATTCAATTATATGAGCATCATTTGTGTAAGCCAAGCTTCAATCTGTATTCTTGCTAATAATCTTTCATTATCTCGAATCATGTCCTTATAAACAACAGCCTGTGTACAAATGACCTCACCTTGTATTATTGCCGAGATGCAAAGGATCATATGTTGTTTTATGTGTCAGGTCATCATTTTTGTACACAACCCTATTACATTGTTTTGTTCTCTTGTGCTTATTCGCTTCATGAAGCACTTTTCTTCCGCTTTACATATATGGCTTTTAGTCTTCTAGAAACTTGCGATATTTAGATACACCATAAGTGTTTCCTATAATAATTGTGTGAGCTCTCAATTGCTTCTGTTTTATGTATTGCAGTGTTCCGAAGGATTTATGCACACCAGGATGAGGCGTAGAGTTGAGTCGCTGATCAAGGTAGATACATGGTTTTACTGAGTCAAGGCATTCCATACACCTTGTAAACATTTCCTCCAATCTATCAAAAAAGCTTGCTGAGTGTATTCATCACTTTAATTATTTGGTACCTTTCAGCCTGAGTAGATTATAATCATGATGCTAGCCTGCTGTTAATTGTGGTTAGCTGGTTGCTGGTTATATTGCTCCTGCTAAAAGCAGGTGATGCACCTATTATGAACCCACCTGAACTAAACTGATAGGCTATATCATTTCATGGCTTAAACAGCGTGTATAAAGAAATTGCTCGTCCAATGGTTCTCCACCTAGGCTTGCAAGATTGAAGAAGCTGATGAAAAATAACAACTAACGAAACTTAGGCTCTCTCTGCAATGTTGTCGGCATGCACGTTATTATATGCATCTGGTTGGCTTGCCAGAGTACAACAAAGAAATGTTGAAAATTAGAATATGGAATGACAACATGATTAAATAAGTGTAGTTTAAGCCTTTACGGTGAAATATATGTCATAAGTAGAATTTAGAAATGCTAACTTGCTAATGGTGGGAATCTGTTTTAATTCAAAATGTGGTCATCTTCAACTTGCTCCTCAAGAGGCAAGGATGACACAGTTAGGCTTTCTAAGGACGAAACTGAATTTGAATTTCCCCCATCTAATTGATACAAAGTTGGAAAAGCTCTTTGCGATCTAGGATTATGTGGCATGGAGGGATCATTTTATGAAATAAGATAATGGTTAAATATGGAATATCCCATGAATAGAAGCGCTACAGAATTATGTTTTGCTGACCTGCCTCATACTGCAGGCTTTGGACCGTGCAAAATCCGATGCAGATAAGTTGAAGAAGCTGGTGCACGGCGGATCTTTTAAAAGACTGGTTTGTGCAAATACCTAGCACTTGTGCATAGATCATATCTTCTTTCACTGATTCATACTCCTCTTTGAGCTTGAAGAATGAAGGTAACTCGCATTAGTGAGGGAAGAGTCAACAAGCAAATATTTGAAAGTTGCTCAACTGTCCATTATGGATGCTGTTGGTGGACGACTTTTAAATTCCGGTGAGCATAGAGTCCAACTGGCGAAACAAAATCAGCATCCTACCGTCCATTGCTTGTTTTTTTTTGGGGAGGATATTGTATTTGTGGTGGAAATCTGACAGGAATAGGTGAAAATGAATTGGCCCTTGTAAATAATAGTGCAGTGCATATCACCCGACGCTATTTATCATTTCCCCCCGCATCTAGGCTCTCCTTACTCCTAATATTGCTTCGTGTCATTGACATCTTATAACACAAGTTTTTGAAGTTTAAACTGCTCCGTTTTCAGTTTGCTGTTTTTGTTTTCGTTCTAGAATGTCAGTTTGCTGGTTTATCGGCCTAATTCAGTCTAGGAGTTGATCAGATAAAGGAGTATTTACATGAAGAAATGCATGAGGTCTTCTTCAGGGTAGACGGCCTTTGATCTTATTACGCAAACTCCCAAGCAGTTTTTATTGTTGCCATTGTAACCGCCCCAAAATCTGGGCCGTCAAACTCTTCATAACCTTTCAGGATGTGTAGTTGCGAAGTAAGCAGTGTCTCAAGCAAGCTTTCGATTACAACAAAATTAAGCTTTTATTACATAAGATTAAGGTTTAACAATCAGTTTTGACGCAGACACAGGCTTCTAAACTCAAAGCTAATATAGTACAAGATAAAAGAACTTTACACCACAAGCACGCTTGAGTACGATTGAGACCTAATAATAGTAGTCACTACCTTCTGGCTTCTGGGGGTCTACCAAAATTCTGCTCATTGGGGTTCTCAGCATTTTCCTAATCTTCTTCTGTGGAGGGGTCGTAGATTTTGCAAAAATGAGTACTACCACTGTACTCAACAAGTCACATGAAAAAGTTAAATAATTACATGCAAAAAAATTCAATGGATGGTTAGGGTTGACCTTAACAGGCATATGTGGATGCATTTTGCAGTTTAAAGCAGATTAACTTCAAAACAGTAAAACAATAATAGATAATAACAGCAGGGGTTTCTCAACAATTGCAATTACTAGCATAACATCTTAAAAACTCTACTTATACCTTATGTATTGGAATGACCCATGAACATAACTTCATTAACCGGAAGTACGACGTATTCGAATACCATTTGATATACTCTGCAGAGTTGCTCAGCTTTACCCACAAGATACCTCATACTCGTACTGTCAGAACATAGACACGCAACATGTTAGCTTGCGACTGAGTTGAGATAACAAAGCTTTTTCACTGCTCAACCTTTCTAGCCTCTACCCGGTAGGCTCTTACTCCATACAACTCTCGGGAGACTCCACCGGCCGCTGCTATGGATCTTTCACCCCGATACTGACGGAACCATACCGTTGTTTAGACTACCGAGTGTCCCTACAGGCCCACTCCTGTCCAACCCCAGTTCCGCGCTGCTCTACCATTCAAGAGCACACGCCTTTCCCTGTAAATATTCGATCGGAAGAGCAGTGTACTAAGCTAGTGAGTAATGACCACACATATGGTTGAACGGTTTTCTGTGTCTATTACTTTGGCACAAGGTTCTTGTCCTTACTAGTCTCACAGTGAAGCGATAGACCAACACCACCACGTGACTGTCTATCCTCCGGGGCTCACCTGTGACTCACTTTTTTCCAATACAAGTCTATTGGGTTGCCCAACTTCCTGAACACAACTCTCATCTTCACACCAAAACCATTGGCGAACCGCCAACACTTTCTTTTGAATGATAAACACATTTTCGGTGACAAAGCTATTTTCATAGATAATATTTTATGTGGACTTGTCAAGGTGAAAATAGCTTACAAGAAATCTTAACCTTGTCAAGGTGAATATGGCCTACAAGTGTTAGATGGGTTTGTATGTGGGGTAATAGGAATTATCTAATCATCATGGTATTCAAAAATATCATTTCAATATTTGAAGTAATTAGCACAAATACAATAATGAAAGTAATATTAAATATATGAACTGTAGGTTCAAAATGATCAAAGAATGTGGCTTGCCTTCTTGCACAAAGTCCTGTAGATCCTGTTCTTGTCTGATGTCTTCTGCAGTCTGGTCGCCAAGATCATGACCTAACGAGAAGCAAAACAATAAAACGACCAAGTAAAATCCGGCTCGACATGGAATGAGCTGGGAACAACATGCAAGTAAAAACAAAAAGAAAAGAAACATAAAGAAGGTGGTGTGGGAGGGTGGAAATTTATCTGGGGTTTAATTGGACTGAACGGAGTGGAAAAATGGATTTCTGGACTCGAAAAGGACGAAATGGATATATAATGTTGAATTAGGGTTTCACGAATGAATAGTGCTAGATGATGAATAGTAACATTTTACTATTCATCAATGAAAATATGACGGTGAACATTAACTAAGGTTACTGTTTATGATAATGACCAGTAAATGCAATTTTTTAGATAATGAACAGTGTTTTCGGTAAATGAACATTAGCTAAAAATACTGTGCAATGAACAGTAATAGACCCGACACATTTCATCAGAGCACCCAAGCCAAAAGCGAGCCAAACGGCCCAAACAGACGGCAAGGCCGAGTCGCGCTGGTCGTTCGCTGAAGAGGCCGCTCGAGCCGAAAGAGCCGGCACCGGAAGCATCATAGAAGGGAGATGAACCCATTTTGGGGTTTTACACGGGCGGAGGAGGTGCGGAGATGGGGCGACGACGGCGGAGGTGCACGGCCGGACCAGGGGACTAAGCTGGCGGTGATGCGGCGGTGCTCCGGCGAGGGTGAAGGGCGGGGGAGTATCAGTGAGTGGAGAGGGTCACAATGGAGGTGGTGGGGTGGCCTGAGGCGTACCGTTGAGGCATGGCGGCGGTGGCCTTGGCCGTGGAGATGGCGGCGGTGGAGCTTGGTGCCGGCGAGCTCCGGTGAGGGAGGAGGTGGGGCGAGGTGGGGGAATGGTTGGCAGCGATACGACGGAGCTTTTGCCGGAGGTGGGAGGGAAGGGGAGGTAGGGGAGGCGACGAATTTACCGAGGAGCTCAACAGGGAAGAAAAGGAGGCGGCGGCGATTTCTTCGAATTCGCCGACGCCGGGGAAGGAGGGGGTTAGCAGAGGAGCTGGAAGTGGAGGTAGGGAGGAGAGCTGGCCCTGGGTGTGGCTTTTATAGCCTGGAGAGGTGGTGGGAGCAGTAGGGCGGCTACGACAGTGAAGGCGAGGTAGCGGCGGGGGAAGCTCCTGGGCGGCGCCGAGAAGGGAGAGGTGGCGGCTGGGGCGGGCCAGGTGGAGGCGGCGAAGGGGGAGGAAGGTGCTGGAGGTGGCAAGGTGCCGCGGGAGGTAGCGGTGACGGCAGCGCGGGGAGCGGCGATGACGAAGGCCGCGTGACGCTCGGGCGCTGACACGGGGAGAAGAAGGAAGGGGAAGGAAGAAGGAAGAAGGCGCCGGGGAGGAAGGCGCTTCCGGAAAGGGGAAGGCGGATTTTTTAAAACGGAAAGTGGAAAATCGGCTGAAGTTTCCAAAAACGAAAAGATTTTAAAATAAACCAAGAGATCCAAAAAATTTCAAATTTTCAAATTTTCAAATTTTTCTGGGCTGTTTCATGCCAGTTCTCCACACTTGTAACCACTCCACACGTACGTACGTACATATAACACAGCTATCAGCCTATCATAGTTGGACGGCGCGCACAGCACGAGCCACGGTTCAAGATATACGCGCCGGTGCCTGTAGCCCCGACGTCGGCGTCGGCGTTGGTGCCGTGGCCCGCCTTCATGGCACCAAAGGCGCGGTCGACCTTGCGCGACGCTGCGTCGGCGACCTTGTCCTGCACCTTCTCGATCTGTATGGCGCCCTGGTCCTCCCGCAACCGTAGGTCCGTGCGTGTGCTGTTTGTTAGACATATCTTACGTGTGCCTTGTATGACAAGATACGTACATATACGTGCCTGTTACGACAAGATACGTACATATACCAGATCATATCATGATCTTCTTGTTATGTATAGTCGAGATACTGTCATATCTCATATAATCTTAGTATACCATGTATATCTCATGTACCTATATATGTAAAGCAATGACCACAAGGCCTACGGATTGTGGCCTCTATTCTCAAAAGTCTTTCCACCTTGCCGCTCCTAACACCGTCATCCCCCTTCCACAAAATCAATCTTGTAGCCGCTCTTCCCCTCGCCTAGTCTCTCATAGCCATGGGTGACAACGGACCCACCTCCAACTTGAACGCTCATCTCTGGGCACAAGCAATCGGCCTCACCTCCATCCAGTCTCTGGTGCCTATTACCTTAGACCTCAAGGCATCGAACTACACCAATTGGTAAGGTCTCTTTCTTGTCTCTATTGAGAAGTTCTGACTTGAAGACCACGTCAACAACATCGAAGATAAGAAGGATGATGCCGAATGGAAGCGACTCAATTGCACCGTTCTTTCTTGGATTTACGTATCCATCTCCGCTGAAATCTTTGAGCTTGTGATGAAGCCAACTGCCATGGCCACCGCGATCTGGATCAGTGTCGAGAACCTCTTTCGCGACAACAAGAAGGCACACACTCTCTACTTGGAGGCTCAATTCACCAAAACGGTGCAAGGTGACATGTCTGTCATGGATTACTGTCACAAACTCAAACTCCTCGCCGGTTCTTTGGGTTACGTCAACCATACCATCAATGATGAGACTGTTGTTCTCACCACGATCAAAGGATTGAATTCCAAATTCAGTCACATGGAGACTGTCATGCCTCTCCTGGCGCCCTTTCCAAGCTTCCTTCAGATGCAGTCAATGCTCCTTCTCGAGGAACTCAAGTCTCCTCGCGAGAAATCCCATGTCACGGCCCTGGTTGCGGATCACGTTACAAGGGTGGTGTGTTAGATCTATTGTTAGATCCGTTCGGTTCTTTTTCTCTTTGGGTTCATGGTGTTCTTGAGGGTAACCGAGAGGGATCCGTTCGGTTCTTTTTCTCTTTGGGTTCATGGTGTTCTTGAGGGTAACCGAGAGGGAGATTATGGTTTCGAGGTTACGGGTTTACCGTCCGATGTAGACGATGACGAGTTGGCCATTGCGGATCGCCCTGAGATCTCGCGCTAGGCAGCGACGGTCGGTGGAGAGGGGCGAAGCTTGGCGGCGGTGTCGTGTCCCGAGCGGAGGCGTGGCCGTCGGTGGTCGACTGCGTCGGTGGAGGCGGCGGTGGACTTCCCGTCGCTACAGCGCCCCTTTACGATCAGACTAGGGTTTGTGGGTGGAGTTTAGGCGGCGGCACGGTGAACCTTGGTGTCCGTGCCGCCCCGGCTCCCACCTCCTTTTATGTGGCGCTGGCGACAGGGGCCCGCCAAATTTAATCGGGCGCCCGATCGTGGCGCGATCTAGGGGTTGGGCATTTGGCCGTTGGGCCAAATGCCCGAGAGATCAATTCCAACATTCTCCCCCTTGATCTCAATCTGTGTTTTATCTTTAATTACTTTTGACTTTACTCACTCCATCACAAATTGGTGCATAGAACGTGTATCATCGTCACGGTCAATTGCCGATAGATTCAACAGCTACAATACACTTCATTGTTCTGAAACAGTTACTGTGGATATCATGGGGATATGCTCCGATCTTAGGATGATGTGACAATTGGCAATGGCGTTAACGGTTTGTCGTTTCACGGGTTTTCGACAAAGTCTCAGACCGTTCAGCATTTCGACGGGTGGCGGTCCGACCGCCATAGCATGGCGGTCCGACCGTCCCAAATCGGTCGGACCGCCATGTGCGCGATCGACCGCCGTGACCAAAATGGTCGAATGGGTCGGGCCAAAAATAGGTGTTGTAGACAAGTGAGGGGATCCTAATACACTTGGTCTCATAATTTTGGAGTTCCAAGCAAAAGTTCTATTGGTTTAAAGTTTCCAGTAGGTTTCGGATTTTCGGGGTTGAAAATTGGCTAAGTCCTACGGCGGTCCGACCGCCTTGTGGTGGCGGCCGAGCCGGCTGGTTACGGTCGACCGCCCCCGGGGCGGTCCGACCGGTTCTGATTTATTCATCGGCCAACTTCGTGGCGATGATGTTTTGTTAGGTCAAAGTCACGGGTTTTCAGCATATGTGTTGCATGATGCATGTTTTGACTAACGTGGGTCAAGTTGTGAAGAACTTGTTCCGGATTCGATTTGCTTGTTTATTATTGTGCAGTTGCTTGGTGGTCAACGACGGTCAACGGCGAGGATGATCGGACTAGGCTTGGAGAGTCGAGGTCCGAACGATCGACGATGCCGGGTGAGGTCAATGAACTCAAGTGTGGTGCGAATAGACAAGGATGACCGAACAGGCGGTTCGGCGATCGGTTGGATCAAGCGGCGGGGCCTGCAAGTGCCATGGTGGTTCGGTGGGAGCCGGATGGGAGAGACTTGCCGACATGTTGAGAGCCGTTGATCAACCTACACGTGGTGAAGCATGGGAGGTGCTTCACAAGATGGGACTCGGTCTTTGCAAAAAGATCGAGAAGGGGTATTTTGGTAATTATACCAAATACCGCTTTGGTGACTTTTGACGACTCGCGCGCAAGATGGCGTGGAGAAGCGGAGTAGGTCAAGAGGAGATGAAGACGGCGCTTCAAGATGCGTGCGTGTGTGACCCGCTTGTTTTGGGCCTTAACGGAGCCCATTAGGGTTACTCTTCTAGAAGGTTTAAGTCTCCACTATAAATAGAGGAGGGAGGTGGTCGCACCCTTCAACCCTTTCATGCTTGAAACCCTCGCTTTGGCTTAAGTGCTTAGGGAAGGTTTAGTGGAGATTAGGGTTCTAGAGAGAGAGAGATGTTTTGATCTTGTGTCCATGCGTATCCGTATGAGTGGTCAGAATCGATACATTATCAAATCAATCCAAAGAAGAGTTCTCTTTAAGATGAGTTCATTTGCCCTTCTTCTCTCTATTTGGTGATTTTGAGTCTTTCTTTGATTCGCATGTTTTGATTGATTTCTTTGCATGATCTAGCTTGTCGTGACATGTGGGAACACATCTAAGATCATCTTGATCATCAATCACCCACGAGCAAGTTTTTCGATATAGTTTTCGCTTTGACTTGTTTCAAACCTTCCACCTCTCAAACTGAAAAAGGTCTGAACTTTTCCAAAGATCTTCACGATCTTCGATTGGAATAGGTTCTGACATCCTAGAGAAGGTGTGTACCAAGTTTCATCAAGTTTGGAGTTGTAGATCAAAAGTTACATCTATTTGCAACTTCGCTTTTTGGCCGATTTCACTGCTCATCTATTTGGAGGTCGGACCGCCTCATCGAGGTTGGACCGCCCATAGGACCGGCCGGACCGCCTTGAATAGAGGTCGACCGCCCACACTTAGGAAATTCAGTTTGGTTGTTTTGGTTGTTTTGCTTCGGGTTTTGATTGATTCAATCCTAGTCTTCTTCAGATCGGTATATCGATCTTCATAGCTTCTATAGCTATTGGAGTGAAATTTGTGTTGAATCTAATCGAGGTTGAAAAAGTGAGCGTGCTCTATTCACCCCCTCTAGTCGCCTTTTCGGTCCAACAAGTGGTATCGAGCCCTGCTAGTTCAATCTTGATCTTAACCGGTCACTGAACTTGGCGATGGATAAGTACTCGACAAAGCCGCATGTCTTCAATGGGCTCGACTATGCCTATTGGAAGAATCGCATGCGAGTCTTCCTTGAGAGCGAAGGACAAGCTATATGGGAGGTTGTTCGAGCTCGCTGCTTTTGCTCGAGATTGCCACGCAAGCTTCGCAATACTTTTGGCTAACAACAACAAGGCAAAGAATCTCCTATATGCCGGGCTTGGTAGACAAGAGTATGACAGATTTGCAATCTTACGATCAAGACATGAAATTTGGCACACCCTCGAAACTTACCATGAGGGATCGTCCCAGATTAAACAAGTGCGCCAGACGGTCTATAAGCGAGAGTACAACAAATTCGAGATGCGTCCTGGCGAGAGCATCGATGACGTTTTTACTCGCTTTAACAAGGTTGTCAATCAGATGAAAGCTGTTGACATTGAGTACTCTCAATCTGAGAATGCCACTCACCTCTTGGCTGCAATCAACACCAAGGAGTGGGAGATGAAGGCTACTGCCATAGAGGAGAACGTCGATCTCTCTACTCTCACCTTGGAGCTGCTTTATAGTAAGCTCAAGACTCATGAGATCAAGAGAGGTAGTCTTCCTAAGAAGGATAGCATGGCTTTGGTAGCTGATCCTCTTTCAAGAGCTTCTGATGGTTTTTCTGAGTCCTCTTCGGGGTTTTCTCTTGCTGCTTATCCACAATTCGTGAAGAGGATTTTGAGAGTCTTCTGAGCCCGAGCTAGCCCTCATAGTCAAGAAAGTCACACGGGCTTACAACAATGTGAGAAACAAAAAGAGAGGTGGCCCTGTGACTTGCTACGAGTGTGGTGAGCTTTACCATATTCGGGCTAACTGCCCCAAGCTGAAGGGTAAGGGTAACCATAAGGAGGGAAAGCCAGCTTGGAAGAAGCCTCAAGGGAACAAATCAAGGTTTGATGTCGCTAAGTCGATGAAGGTCGCCACCGGTCCTTGCCGCTTTGGAGATCAATCCTTGAGCGATGTGGACTCGGGAGCGAGGAGGACAAGGAGGAGGAGGAGCCACCTCAAGACAAGAAAGGGAAGGCCAAGGACTTCAGGCATGTGCTTCATGGTCGACTCGTCGACGCCGATGATGATGATGAGGTATCCCTATCTTATGATGTCCTTTCGCTAGATGCGAGAACATGTATGAGCAATTGCTTAGTCGATAAGGCTTTAAAATTCATCATGGTTAAGAACAAGGATCTAGAGTCACAAGTTGAAAATTCGACATTAGAACTTGTGAATGCTAAGAGTCTAGACGTTGATGAATGTTCATCTTGCCATGCTTTGCACTCCGAATCGTCTAAACCGCAATCGCTCTTAATACCGCTTTACATCAACTTGAAAATGCTAGAACCGAGCTAGTTGAGGTCAAATCGCTCCATGTCTTAAATGCTTAGAGTCTAGCAAGTTGGATGTTTCAACCAAGAGAGTCTCGCTCTTGCTCTCGTTGCTTAGAACATGAACGTGAAATTAAAGACATTTTAAAAGCAACTAGAGAGAAATATGCCAAGCTTAAGGACAGATAATTCGCTAATTGTACTTTATGTCCCGCTCTTAAGCTTGAAATTGCTAATTATAAGGAGAAGCTTGCAAAGGTTAATAAACCTAAAATTTGTCAATCATGTGTTGATCTTAGGAAAGATAATGTTTATCTAGAGACACACTCGCAAAAATTCTCTAGTGGAGAAAAACAATTAAACATGATTCTTGACAAGTCTAGAACTCCTTCTAAGAAGCAAGGCTTAGGATACAACTCGCCTGTAACAAATCCAAGACTAAGGTCATTCTGTGTCTTGGAAAATGGCTTAGTTGAATTCAAAACCCAACTCGCGAAAATTGCTTTCAAACTCGCAGTTCGTCCAACCTTCTTTTGAGTCAAAGGTGCTTCTCCCAGTGGTACAAAATACCATTGCACCTATTAAGAGAAGAGTGGACATTTAGTTGAGTTCACATGAGGTTGAAAAATGCTAATCATGCTAGAACTTTATTTCATCAACCTAGAGCTTGTGTGAAACATGGTCATGAAAAGAAGAAGAAACCCGGTCTAGGATATACTACACATGCTTATCATCATCATGTTCCTAGATGAATGCATCTCATGTGTTTGTAACCATTGCTCATGATAGGACTTCAACTAGGATCAAGGACACTCATTCTCGCTTTGCATACTACTGCAGACATGTGTCTCAAGATCGGGTTCCCAAGTCTATTTTAACTAACCCCAGATTGAGACACATCGATCTTTTGTGCCTTGATTTTCGTGGATCGCCGCGGAAGGAGGAAGAACACGTGGCTCGTCGACTCACTTTATTCACGCCACATGACCGAGACTCTAGATGGTTCACTTCCTTCACGCGGCGACGGTGATGACTTCATCACCTTCGGAGATGATTCACAAGGGCGGATCGAAGGAACATTTATTCTGTTGAGGCTGATGGACAGAGGCTTTTCCCTTGTTTCTTGAGAAGGAGGTACTGTGGAAGTTCTTTTTCTTGTTATCCTTCACATAGTTGATAGATCCACCATGTGAGGATTTAATTCTTTCCTCCTCTTGAACACACATTGCTATGCATTTTTCTAAGTCCCATTTATCGGGCTGCATATTGTAATTGACAACAAAAGTGTCAAACTTTTCTAGCAATGAAGCAAAAATCAAGTGAATAAGGAACTCATCCTTGAGTGCCAAATCCATTGGTTTAAGCTTGATGCCAAGTTGCTCATCCTCAATATGTGTTCTCTTATCCCACCACCGAATACCTTTCATCACAAGTCGCTTAATCACCGTGTTGCATATGTCTTTGAAGAGCCAAGAACCGACTCTTTATTTTATCAAGGTATTCGTGACAAGAAACATAGTCTGCGATTGAGCCCACAATTGCGTGCTCAATCGATTCTTTATCACGACCATACATTTCTTGTTGGTCGTGGTCCATTTCTTATGCTCTAGGTCATAAGACATCCGTAAGGGAGCATGATCTCTCTGCCTTTTCTCGCCAAGCAAGATCATCCTCATTTTGACCCCTCACCGTGCCGTAGGCTCTGGGTCGTCTTCAGAGTGAGGACCCACCCACCTCACCTAAGATAAACGCTAAGTCTATCTTTTCTTCCACTCTCCATAATTATCTCCTTTGAGAGTGGGATCTCTCTGATACAACTCATCAAGTTGTATCCTCCTGAAAATTTAGTTCAAATAAAGTGAGAACAAAACATGAAAATTATATGCCTTATTTCCAACGTTGGTCAAAAATACGACATACAATTGAATCAATTATATCTATACATTAAAACTATATCACCGCTAGGTAAATAGAAACAATGCATAAAAACATCAATTAAAATTATAATATTGTTATTATCAACTTTGGTCAGAAAATAACAATATCATAACTTACAACAATTCTTAAAAAATTAAATTCTCCCGTTGGTTTGAATTTAATTAAAAGAATTTATCAACATTAACTTTTGCAGAGGAAACTTTAATTATTCTAAAATAATCAATTATTCGTAGCATTGTATCGCATACATTTAATCTCCGAAATAATAACACGTTGGTGCAAAATTTAACGAGATTTTAATCAATTTTCTATTGAAATTCATTCAAAATTGCTTCAAAATAAATTAAATTCAATTCTCGGATTATACTGCTCATAACCTACGAAAAATCAGGCAAACCGGTCATTTTATCGCTCAAACCGCCAATTCGCCCGTTCGCTGCTTCGCCCATTATCAGGCGGCTCGCCCACGCCGCTCGCTAGGGTTATCCGGACGCGTTGCCACGTCGCTTGATTCTCATCCGACGGCCGACTTCAATGTAGCGCCGATCCGTTCGCCAAAGCGATCTCGACCGCCGATTCACATCGGACGGCCGCGCCGCTCTGGCGAACAAAACCGAGCGATCGCGCGCCCGAAAACCCTAGCTCATTCTATCTCTCTCGCTCTTCTTCGCTCGCTCTCTCGCTCCCGAAGTTTTTCTCGCGAAGAAACCAAAAAAGCCGAGCGGCGGAGAAGATCGCGCCGCCGCTGGCCCTCTTGCCGTGTGCGCGTTCCTCGAGAGGGAGCGCGCCACCGCCGAGCGGCCCGCGTCGGCGGCTCGTTCTCCGTGGACACGCGACAAGACCGCCAGATCCTCGACCGAAACCCTAGATCCTGCATCGCTTTGGGGCCCCGGCGAGCACATGGCTCGCCTCGACCCTCCCTAATCCGTAAGAGCCGATGATCTTAGATCTGGAGTTTGGGTTCACCGATCTTGGGTTTCGATTTTGCTTTTCTTTTGGGTTAGGGTTTCTTTGAATCTTCTCCGATCTTTTCTTTTGCCATCCGTATCTTATCTTTGTTGGCTCGATACCAATGTTAGATCTATTGTTAGATCCGTTCGGTTCTTTTTCTCTTTGGGTTCATGGTGTTCTTGAGGGTAACCGAGAGGAGATTATGGTTTCGAGGTTACGGTTTACCGTCCGATGTAGACGATGACGAGTTGGCCATTGCGGATCGCCCTGAGATCCGCGCTAGGCGCGACGGCCGGTGGAGAGGGGCGGCTTGGCGGCGTGTCGTGTCCCGAGCGAGGCGTGGTTGCCGGTGGTCGATCGCGTCGGTGGAGGCGGCGGTGGACTTCCGCCGCCACGCGCCTTTACGATCAGACTAGGGTTTGTGGGTGGAGTTTAGGCGGCGGCACGGTGAACCTTGGTGTCCGTGCCGCCCCGGCTCCCACCTCCTTTTATGTGGCGCTGGCGACAGGGGCCCGCCAGCCTAATGGGCTGGGCGCCCCTGATCAGGGCGCGATCTAGGGGTTGGGCATTTGGCCGTTGGGCCAAATGCCCGAGAGATCAATTCCAACATGGTGGTGATTCCAGTGAGCGTTCAACTGGTTCAACCGGCAGCAACTCCTACCGCAACAACAACAACGGGAAGAAGCGTGGCAAGGGCAACTGTGGCAACTCCTGGCCAACGATTTACAATCCGTGGACTGGTACTTTCACCATCTGCTCGAACACCTCCCCCAGCGTCCTTGTCTCACGACCTGGAGCTCCACCTCGCCATGCCATGACTCCCGTCCTTCCTCACGGTCCTCAGCAGGGACAACCCCACAAACTGCTCTCAACCGCCGCCTATCTAGGTGTCTACACGCCGGGTTTGCCACATCCTGTCATGGCAATGGCGTCGTTTCCTGCCGTGACTGGCTTCTCTCCTCCGCCTGGTGCACCGACCTAGGATCCCTTTGGCTTGGTCAACTCCTTCAACACCAGCCAGCTTCCAACGACTGGTACACGGACATGGGGATCTCTGCTCCCATGTCTTCCAACTCTGGTAATCTTGCCTCCCTTTCATCTCCTCCTCTTTTTCAGCACGTCATTGTCGGTAATGGATCATCCCTTACTCACTCTAGTCATGATGTCCTTTCATCCCTTTCTGTCCTTTTCACCTTTGTAGCGTTCTTGTTACCCCTAATATTGTCAAAAATCTTATCTCCGTTCAACAATTTACTCATGACAATAATTGTGTTGTTGAGTTTGACCCTCATGGTTTTTCTACGAAGGATATTCATTCCAAGAGCGAGATTCTCAGGTGCAATAGTTCTGAGTGACCTCTACCCATTCTGTCAGCAGGGTCTCCACGCTCTTGTCACTCCTACCGACAGCACTACCCTCTGGCATCGTCGTCTCAGGCACCCTGGTCCTCACGCTCTCCACTGGCTTGTCTAATCGTCTGTTATTTCTTGTAGCCACAAAATAAATGGCAGCACTCTATGTCATGATTGCCAACTCGGTCATCATGTGAGGCTTCCTTTTTCAATATCGACAGTTGTAAAACTCGTCCGTTCGAACTTATACACTGTGATTTATGGGCATCTCCCATTGAGAGCATATCTGGTTTCAAATATTTTCTTGTCATTCTTGATGATTTTACTCATTACTTGTGGACTTTTCCTCTTCGACACAAATCCGACACTTTCTCCCATCTGTCGAATTTCTATACTTTCGTGACCACCCAATTGTCCACCACCGTTGCTGCAATTCAATGTGACAACAGCTGTGAACTTGACAACGCATGGTTGCACAATTCAGCCGCTACCCATGGCACGCTCCTTCGGTTTTCCTGCCCTTACACGTCTTAACAAAATGACAAAGTTGAGCATGTTATTCACACGGTCAACGACATTGTGCGATCCCTCCTTTTTCAAGTTTCTATGCCTCCCCGCTACTGGGTTGGAGTTCTTCATGCCACCACTCACCTTCTAAATATTTTACACACCAAAGTCCTCAAAACCTACAAACCATATTTTTACCTTTTTTGTCACTCTCCTGCATACTCCCATCTATGAGTTTTTGGGTGTCTTTACTACCCCAACACCGCCGCCACCATGCTGTAAGATCGAGTAGGCTGACTAGAGGGGGGTGAATAGGCGGTAAAAAAAACCTTTGCCTAAAACTGAGTTTTATGCAGAATTATAAATCAATTCGGGTTTACTCAATTTAAACCTAAATCAACTAGTCTTGACTAAGTACACCAATAATAAGACTATTGACAATGATAACAAACATACGAATGCATGTAAGAAATTTAATTATCGGAATGTAAATTGCACAACGTAAAACACAAGAGAACAAACCATAATAACACAATGATGTTTTATCGTGGTATTCAGAGACTTGCCGGTCTCCCCTAATCCACGTTGAGGTAATCCTAACCACATTGGACTGGCTCCATAATTGAGCTAACACCTCCGAGGTAAGTCCAACACGAACCAACACCTCGATCCACTCAAGATTGCTCTTCCTCCACTTCGGATATGGCGAGCACCAAACCATTCACAACCTTTGTAATACCACGAATTTTAATCGGGCAATTAGAAAAGAGTTCGGGAGGAGAAAAACCAATTAAAGAGTGGTATTTCCAGAGGATTGGAGGGGGTTCCTGCAAATCTCCGCCAACCTGGGCCTTGGGCCACGGCCCAGGAGGCCCAGCGGGGGGAAATCGGCCTAGGGGGGCGGCCAAGGGGGGGGGGGCGCCTCCCCCAAGCCTAGCCGCCACCTCTCCCCCCACCAAGCCGCCTCCACCTCCTCCTCCTCCCTACCAGGCCGCCGCCTCTCCCCTCCCTGCTGTCGCCCCTCCCAGATCTTGGGCGCCCCGTCTCCCCCACAACCGACTGACCCTGCCGTCCCTCCTCGTACTGCCGCCTCCCGGTTTCGCCATCTCCTCGCTGTGGTGGCCGGCCGTGGAAGGAAGAAGGGGGGAAAGAACGGAGGAGAGGAAGAGAGGGAGATCACCTCGCTGGGGGCTCGCTGGTCAAGCTCGTCTCCAAGGGCAAGTCTCCGAATCGCTATGGATTGGTGTTTAAATTTTGTGATTAGACGATGCCGGTAGAAGATCGATTCTGGCAGTCTGTATAGATCGCGTAATTTGGGGTAGTTATCAGCATATTTTGACCAGGACGTCTGCTAGAGAATTGTGGGTGACGTCGCTAGCTTTCCGTAGAGTATTGGATCAAGTCGTTTGGATGAGCGGATTGGGAGATATGATTTTCTTAGCGCTGCTGTTCTGTAGTTCTATTTTAATTCTGAAAGATATTGGTAATCGGTCGTTAGCGTATAGTTAATGGAAGAATTAGGGGATCTCACCATAACGAATGTTGTATACATTTTTACAAGCTTTCCAGAAAGCTAAAGACCATAATACTTGGCCTTGTGAACTGAAAGTTACGTTGGGATTAGTGCCACTGTCCAGAAACCCTAACGAGAATTATCCGTTCTGTTAATCAGTTTGTTAAGGGTAGAAGATTGTCTAATCTAGAAATATCACCAACTAGGTTTAGGTGGGGAAATTCAATAAGCTTTCCAGAGGATCCAAGAACACCTCATTTGGACTTCTGATTAATAAGTTATGAATTTTTTTAGTACGACTGTCTGTTGAGGGGCCAGATCGGTCTGCTGGGTTAAAAACGGAGGGTTAGGTGATTTTATTAGAAGTCTTAGTAATTTAAGAAAATATGGGGAATTTTATGAAGAATCACGAACTGGGTGGTTTTCCATGATCGTACTTTTGAGTCACAGGTTGCGCTCGTTTTAGTACCAGAACAGCAAAGGGGTAACTGTTCGGTACCAGGGAAGCGTGGTAGACTTAGAGACGTGTAGGAGCGATGTCGATTGATGAATGTTCTTTTGTTGCTGTAGGTTGTATTGTAATTTGTGTATTTATTGTAGGATAGACGTCGTGCTTGTTGTCTTCTTCTAGCCAAATCGTGCGTCGTAACTAGTAAAGGCAAGTGCATGGTAGACAACGATCAATGACTGATCACCGTGATTCTTTATCTTGCAGAACCGAGAGCTACAAGAAGAATGATGAGCTTGGGTTAGCAAAAATGGAGATGGTGAGGGAAGAAGAAGAAGAAGAGGGATGCCTCGGTGAGGATTTTACCCGAGAGGAAAGCAAGAACTAGCTTCCTCCTCCTTAACCCTGAGAGAAGTGAGGGATTGGCCAGGGTTTGGAGGCAAGTTAAGGGCGTGCAATGGAAGAAAAAGAGGTGACGTGAAGAGGCCTTGCTCCGGAGTGGCCGGGAGGGTCGGTGCGGTCACAGCGACAATGGCATGCAGCAGAGCAGAGACACTGCGTGGTGCACAGCGTCTGAGCGTGAGCTGGCTTGAGGTGGAAGACGTTCCTGACGCGGTGGGTCCGGTTGGTAGTGATGGAAAGGTAGCGGTGTCGGGCGCGAGCCGCAGTCAGGTTCGGACCAGGCGTGTCGGTGCAGCTAGGGGGTTCCGCCGAGTCAACTCGTTCGAGCCGAGTCCGGTCCACGCATGAGGAACAGTACCAGTTTGACTGAATTTGAATTTCATTGATTCAAGTTTGACCAAGCTAAAAAATATAGCAAAAAATTTCTACAAATCTAAAATAAATCGAGGGGTTTCTGGGGTGACCTAGTACTAATATAAAATTTGAAACCCCACTGTTCAGTTTTAATTTGTATAATTTAAATTCAAACATAGGATAGGTCATTGATTGTGTTTGAATTTTCTAAGGTTTGAATTCAGTTCCAAAAATTTGGCAAAAATTGCATTTACTCATGATAATTAATATAGTATTTGAATAAATTATTTCTAGAAGATGTTCATATGTTTTTATTACTGATTTCTTTTGGGAGTTCAATTTGAAGTGTATGTTTAACAATTGTTTGAGATTTTTCAAGTGCAATACTTTATGCAAATATTTCAAAACATGATGCATGCTGATGAGATGCATACTAATTATCATTAATTAATTTGGGGATGTGACAGCTGTCGTCTTCGCCGTCACCAGAGCTATCTCCAGCACCCCTTCACGACCACGAGACGTCACCGGTGTTCTTCGCCGACAACAGCTGCACCTGCTCCGCCGCTTTGTCACCAATTCCGTCCAACTCCGACGATCTTCTCAGAGCAATACCAGCATTCAAGATGCGCGAGAATCGTTTCTACCAAAGCGCGCGATCCGGTTTAACCCGAGCCTTGCCGTCGTCTTGTCGACGTGTTGTGCCACCTTGTCGTGCCGCATCAACTCGTGAGCACATGTGTCGTGCCACATCAACTCATAGGAGCACGTGTCCGCCAACTTAGTGCCACGTCTACTCGAATCGTTCGCGTGTCTGCTCGGTCGACTGCGTCAACACCCCGCAACCTTAAACCATATCCGATCTGGTGTAAACCCAGTCCACCATACACCGTGGTAATGCCATGTGGAGTCCACCAGCCAGATAACTATTCTGTGAACCCGTGAATGGTAGAATCTTCTATAACCAGGTAGACGTAATCTTCTATGACCAGGTAGTTATAGTCTTCTACGACCAGGCAGTCAAAACCTTTCGACCATGTGGTCGAAAAGTCCGTCCGAGTACATGCAGTCGAAAGCAATGTACAATACTCGTTGTGCGAGTGTTCTGTACAAGACTGCTGTATCAAAGATCTTTCGATGAACGAATGACTCGAATTCCTTTTTGAATATTTTATTTACATTTAGAACTTCCAAAAGCCATATCTTCTTCATCTGAACTCCGTTTCAGCCCACTCAAAGTCCTAAATTCATCTAAATTCGAGCTCTATCTTTCTGAGATTTTTATTTAATTTTTGGATTTAGTTTTCCTACCTATTTTTATTTATTTGTTTCGTTTATGAATAGACATTGATACTTCATGGAATTTTGAAGAAGAAGAAGGAGTTCACCAAGACCAAGACCAGTTCCAGAATTTATTTCAAGGCAAGTTATACCTTTGATCATGTTAAATCTAGTTTTCAAAACTACTTTGATTCAAAGTACTGCATTCTACTTTAAGTATTTATTTAAATGCTTTGGGTTTAGCTATTCACCCATTTGATTATATCTACCTTGCCTATTGTATTGACATAATCTTTGTCACCCTAGGTTGGTTCATTATTTAGTTGGTATTATGATAGCACCAATGTGGGTTAGTTAGAAGAATAATATTGCATAGCCATGCTACGAGTCACACATATCATTCGAGTGGCAATTATAAATTTGACTAAGTGACTATGGAACTTTTTGTAAAATTGTGTGCTATATGTTATTACTTTGTGATAGCATGTGTTGCACTTAACTAACAGGGTGGGAAAGGATTTGGATTGAGGTAAGTGGTGGACACTAAGTGATATGGTGGAGCTTTGTGTATGGGAATGATAATCTTTGTGGCATAGGTAGAAATTAAAAGTCCTGTCTTGGCCAATTAAGGACTTAACTTTGTGCGCTATTGAACTGGGCCTTCCGTACAACGGCATGCCTTATGGGATGGACCTAACTTAGTAAGTTATAGAGTATTGATATTAACAGCTCAGGTTATAGGTTAGGAGCTCAATGATGGATGGAGGTGTGGACTACCAGGTAGATCACATCACAGGATGGTTCACCGCTTCCCTGTCCAACGGTGTGTGTTGTACCAAACCGTTGTGTAAGGGTTGGACGACAATAAAGCATATCGGGAGTGTCAATACTTGAGATGAAGTTTCTGAAAAGTTTTGTTATGATTAGTACTTGCTACACTGATTGTATCGTGTTGGTAAAATGTACAACCTCTGCAGAATGTTAAACAATCTATTCGAGTAACTGCATCTGCGGTCATGGACATGCTCGGGGATTTAACAAGAGGGTTAGATTTTCATAAAATATTTGAGAAGGGAGCTATGTGATCTAAGTCATATAGCTATGTGAAATAATTTGATTAGGCTTTGCGTCTTTGTGAAAACAACTATTAAACTACTACTGTTTATTAATTTTAAACATATTTTTCAATCTATTATTTGTATTCAATTGCAAATGCTGCTTTATGCAAAATAACCACATAAGTCATTTCTTTAGAATAAGCCATCATCTATAAATTGCATTCTGTGTTATGACTTGCGAGTACGGTTGTGTACTCGTACTTGCTATAATCAATCAACAGAAGTGGAGGAGTCTTCGCCAGTCTTTCAGGAAGAGTTATATGAAGGTGTTGATCGCTATGTCATGATCTCATCGGTTGCCTATGGTGAATTGATATGATTCCACTAAAGTTTATTTGTTCCGCTACTTATTTATTTATTTATTACCAGACCGCGACACTTAATAAATGTAAACTCGACCTTACGGTCACAATAGTTATTTGTTATACAAATTACTCATTTATTCTATTATTTCATCTTGTATGGATCGATATTCATCTATGTTGATATTGTGTGCAATCGTGATCTTGGACTAGTGCATTATACACAGAGGGTCCAGAATTGTATTTTTTGGATCCCGACATATATTCATTCCCTTGAGCAAAGAGCAAGCCCTCTACTCTAGTTTGTGCATGTGTTGTACTTAGTGAGCTTAGAGAGCAAACCCTACGTGCATGTATTCTATTAGGTAGTGGATTATGTATCCATTGAGCTTAGACACTTGATTCGTTCACGTGAGCGTCTTTGACTTGTTACTCTTGGTGTTTGCCGACACCTAGATGGCTTGGAGGAGTTGCGCCAATGATCTTCTCAAAGAAGGTTGTGAGAAGACCCGGGCGGTTGTGAGTGGTTTGGTGCTCGCCATCTCCAGAGTGGGTCGAGGTGTTGGTTCGAGTTGTGAACCATCCAAGTGGTTGGACTTACCTCGGAGGTGTTGGCTCAGTTTGTGGAGCCGGTCCAACATGGTTGGGCTTACCTCAACGGGGATTAGGGGAGACCGGCAAGTCTCCGAATACCACGGTAAAATATTCGTGTGTCATTGTGGTTTGCTTTTTTGTGCTTTTTACATTTATAGAATTAATTTGCTCACATGTATTTTCTTGTTTGATATCATTATCAATAGTCTTATAATTGTTGGTGCACTTAGTAAAGACCAGTTTATTTATGTTTTAATTGTGCAAAACCGAATTGTTGTTAGTTTCCGCATTAGAAATCGGTTTTAGCCTAAAGAATTTTAAAAACCGCCTATTCACCCCCCTCTAGTCGGCCTCCTTGATCTTACAACCTTCTCTGTAAAAAATGCGTCGCACGAAAATAAGCGGTCTTACCGCTGACCAGTGACCGGTTTGATTGGCCAACACATGGCGATCAGACCGACACCCCACCAGTCAAACCGACTGACATGGGAGGTCAGACCCGCCATTATGAGTTAATGGAGTGTTTTGGTGATTAATGACAAATCCAAATATGAGACTAACTCTTTTATCAAGTATTATCTTTGTGTAGTCTCATTTGGATATAAAGGTGAAACACAACGAGGTATGCAATCGACATCTCAATTTATATAATGTTGCATTTCTCGGATCCAAAATATAGGATTGAACTCAACCTTAAGTCAAACTTGAATATGTGCATATGACCTCATTACACATTTGTGTATGCACACATTTAGGGGGAGTCTTATCCTATACTTTGTGATTTAATTAGTATTGATCCATATTCCATTTTCCACATATACTAAGGATCTTTACGTTGAAACAAAACCTTTGAGTATACAAAACTTGTGTAGTTCGTATATACTCATGTTATGAGTATATAGAACTTGTGTAGTTCTTGTATACTCATGTTAGAGTATATATAACTTGTGTAGTTTATATACTCAATTGTTCTCTCATTTATCATCATTAAATTTATGAGAATTTAAGTGGTTATCATCAATTACCAAAGAGGGAAAGATTGAGGTATCTTGTCCCACCATTTTGAGTTAATGGTATGGTGTGGTAATTAGTGATGATCACATTGTGGAACTAACATTTTCCATGAGTTGGATATATAGGTTATGTTCCAGGATGATGAAGACTTGGGATGATCATAAGTTGATCATCAAGTCAAGAGCTTGGTGTAAATGATGCATCATGAGTTGATGCTTATCAAGAAGAGATGATCATGAGTTGATCATCAAGACAAGAGAAGACTCATCATGTGTTGATGGAGGTCAATTGAAGGATTGCATCATGTGTTGATGCATGTGAAGACTCGGGATGGAGAAATCATCATGTGTTGATGATGTTCAAGACAAGATCCCGAAGTGAAGAAATCATCATGAGTTGATGATTGTCAAAGTCAAGGACCCGGACTTGAAGTGTTGATGTGCGTCATCAATCTTCAAGAAGATGCAAGGCAAAGGTATGACTAGCTAGGGCTAAGGATGTGTTCCTAGTCTTTTACCGGTCTCGGTGTTTGGTTGATAGACCGGGTTGCTAGTATAGGTTTGCCGTACTATTAAGAGGGATCTCGACTAGTAGTTTGAGTTAGTCATGTGTTGATAGCTCATTATATTTGCTTTAGCTCATCTATGCATGGAGCTATTATTTGCGAATGTGTTTTACAAATAGCCGATGCTCATGCATTCAACCCTTGTAGCATGTGACTTAAGTTTGCAAATGCGTTTTGCAAATGGTGAAAGTCCATGTATCTTTTTCCTTGTGGTATGATTCCAAAAGTTGGCAAATGTGTTTTGCAACTTGTTGGGAATCTTGCTTGTGACCCTTGTTGGCATGGCTTGTCAATTAGCAAATGTGTTTTGCAATTGAAGTTGTTGAAAAGCCATTTCGATTTCGCAGAAAATCGGAAGTTCCGCGCTTAACGGCGGAAGTTCCGCACTCTGACCGTCCGATTTTCCGCGCTTGATTTTTCCGAGAGCGCCGGTTTAGGGACTTAGCCGATTTTCCAAGTGCGGACGTTCCGAGTGTAACTAGCGGAACTTCCGATTAATCGGTTGCTCCGAAAACCGGCGGTTGGTTTTTTCCAGAGAAGCACCATTTTGGGGACTTAGCCAAAATTCAATGTGCGGTAGTTCCGCTATGTGTTGAGCGGAACTTCCGAAGAATCGGAACTTCCGATATTTAGTTGGCGTAGTTCCAAGACTAAAAATCAAACGGCTAGTTTCTCGTCGACATAGCCGCTGCGGTGCCTTTTTCTCTCATGCGGTAGTTCCGCCTTTGCACGCGGAACTTCCGATTGCCCCGATTTTTCAGGGTTTGTCTCCCAACGGCTAGTTTTTGTGTGTGGGCTATATATAGCCACCTTGGCCGGTTGGAAGAAGTTGCTGGTGCTATTGTTAAGTGATATACTCATTCTTTGAGCTAAGAGCAAGCCTCTCCTCTCTTATGTGCATGTGTTGCACTTGGTGAGCTTGGAGAGTAAACCCTAAGTGCATGTGTTGCCTTAGGTAGTGGATTGTGTATCCACGTGAGCGTTGACACTTGATTAGTTCAAGTGAAAGTTCGGATTTGTTACTCTTGGTGTTTGCCGACACCTAGACGGCGTGGAGGCGTGCTGGCGCGTGATCTTCTCAAGAAGCTTGTGAGAAGACCCAGCGTGTTTGTGAGTGGTTTGGTGCTCGCCATCTCCGGAGTGGAGGAAGAGCAACCATAGTTGAGCGAGGTGATGGTTCGGTTTGGAACCGGTCCAAGTGTTGGACTTACCTCGGAGGTGTGTGCTCATTTGAGGAGCCGGTCCAACGCGGGTTGGGCTTACCTCATCGTGCATTAGGGGAGACCGGTAAGTCTCCGAACACCACGGTAAAACATAATCGTGTCATCTTGTGTTTACTTGTGCTTTACTTTGAGCAATTTACATTCTTGCTTTAATTGCTTATATATCTTGTATGATTGCTCACTTTGTATTGTGTTCATATTGTCGGTGCACTTAGTTGAGTCTAGTTGATTTAGGTTTTAATTGTGCAAAACCAATTCGCTATTAGCTTTCGCATTTATATATTGGTTTAGCCCGATAGTTTATTAAAACCGCCTATTCACCCCCCTCTAGTCGGCCACCTCGATCTTACAAGTGGTATCAGAGCTTGGTCTCTTATTTATTAGACTTAACCGTCTAGAGAGTAAAGGATGGCAACTAGAGATTTAGTGCACCTAGGTGAAGCACCTATATTTGATGGCACAAATTATGCTCAATGGAAAATCCGCATGTCTTGTTATTTTAGGGCCATGAGTCCAAAAATATGGCGGATTGTAGATGTAGGCTTTTCTCCTCCATTGGATTATTTTGCTCCAACCATTGAGGAAGAGAAATGCTTACATCTCGACGCTCAAGCTACTAACGCCTTATTTAGTGCTTTGAGTGTAGACATTTTTGATGCCATATGCAATCTCAAGAACGCTCATGAGATGTGGACATATATTCAAGATCAATATGAATTGTCCATTTCCACTAGTGACGATTGCACACAAGAATGGATGTCGGAAGAAGAATGCTCAACTTCAAGCTCCGACAACGAAAATGAGGACTCCTCAACTCCATCCTCATCAACTCAATGTTTTATGGCCAAAGGTAATGTCGGGACCCAAATATGCAAATCTGGACCCTCTGTGTATTCTGCACTAGTCCAGGATCACGCTAGTGCACACAGTGTCAACATTGATGAAATATCACATCCATACAACGAATATAAGAATAAACGAGTACCTTTGAATAACAAATAACTGTTGGGACCTTACGGTCGAGTTTTACATTTATTAAGCCATGCAAGGTCGATAATAAAGAAATAAATCGCAATGAAACGAAATAAACTCCGTGGCTCCCATCAATTTACCACAGCAACCGATCGATCAAGACCCTAACGCTCAACCTTCGAGAACTCCTCTTCAAAAGCAAAGCGACGACTCCTCCACTTCGCTGATTTGTTTAGCAAGAGTGAGTACACACCGCACTCGCAAGTCATACCACGTAATGCATTTATACATGATGGCTTATTCCAAAGGAATGGCTTCTGTGGTTATTTTGCAGAAATGCAACATTTGCAATTGAATACAAATAATAGATTGAAAGCGTAATTCAAAACAAATAGACAATAATAAGTTAACAATTGATTTCACAAAGGACACACAGCCTAATCAAGTTCTTTCACACAATGAACCAGCTTATCTCACACGGTGACCCTTCCCAATTGTTTTATGAAAAATCTACCCTCGTGTGAAATTCCGAGCATGTCCATAACCGAGGACGCGGCTATTCGAATAGATTGGTTTAAACACTCGCAGAGGTCAGACACTTTACCCACACGATGAAACCAACCGGATCGAGTTGATCACAACAAAACCTTTCGAGACTTCATCTCAAACAATGACACTCTGGTGTGCTTTATCGCCATCCAATTTGTACACACACACCCTTGGAACGACACACACCATTGGACAGGATGCAACAACCGTCCCGCGATGTGACATATCACACCTCCAAATTTCATCACATAGCTTAAATACAACCTGAGTTGTCAATGTCAAGACTCCATAACTTACTAAGTCGTGCCCACCCATACTAGGCATGTGGTCGCACAAGAAGGCCCAGTTCAATGGCGCACAAAGTTAAGTCCTTAATTGACTAAGGCAAGACTTCCAGCTTTAACCCAAATTACAAAGTTTATAGCACACACCCACCATTCACACAAGATCCACCACTTGCCTCAGCCTAAATCTTTTCCCACCTCGTTGATTAAGTGCAACACATGCCATCAACGAGTAATAGCACACAAGACACACAGTTTCATCACACGTTCCATAATCACTTAGTCAAGTTTATAATTGCAACTCTTACATGAAATGATGACTCGTGGCATGGCTAAGGCCTAATCAGATCTAACCAACCCACGTTGGTGCTACCATAATACCAACTAATAATTAATCAACCTAGGGTGACAAAAGATCATGGCATACAATAGACAAGGTGGCATAACAATTTGGATTTAATAACTACACCCAAAATCATTTAAATAAATACTTGAAATATAATGCAATACATTGAAACAAAGTATTTTGAAAACTGGGTTCAAAATGATCAAAGGTATAACTTGCCTTGGAATAGATCTAGATATTGGTCTTGGTCTTGAGGTGCTCCTTCTTTCGCAAAATTCCCAAGTATCGACGCCTACTGCAAACGAGACAAAAGAAACAAAACAAATAAATAACAGAGGCAAAACAAACTCCAAAAATTAAATAAAATTCATAAATAAATAGATCTAAATTTTATATGAATTTACAAATTTGAATGGGCTCAATTGGACTTCGGATGCAAAAGATATGGGCTTTGGAAGATTGGAAAATCAATAAAAACCCTAAATTGGATTTTCTCGAATTTCCCGAATTATTTTTATAAAGGAAAATCGATTTATTGCGCAATGCTTGCGCCACCGAGGATTTCGGAAAAGAATTAAAATTAAATAGAAAATCGACAATTGGGCCCCATCGTCGCTGGCTCGCCCAGTGGACCAAACCCACCGAGCCACGGATCTGGAGCCGGTGGGGATCGAGCCACTTGGCGTGTCTTTGGCCGACACTGGCGCCACACGGCCGACACGCACGCACGTAAGCCGAGGTGGATGCCGACGCGCGGCGCCACATCACCGACGGCGGCGATGGCTCGGGAACCAATGGCAACGCCGAACGGCGGCTCTTCGCCGGTGGTGAGTGGTACCAATGTGTAGAGTGGGTTATTGCGCATCCTGTGGCCTTTGGTTTGAGTACAGGGTGGTCGGAGATGACCGCGGCGAGGAAGAAGCGCGCGAAGTCTCGGGTTTGTTTGACGGAAGCTCGGCAATGCTCCGCGACGAGGAGGTGCGCACGAGGTGGCTCGAGGCTTGCCGATCACGAGGGTGCAATTGGCAGGCAAGGGCGACGAAGACGGCGCGCAATTCACCGGAGAAGAAACTCGGCGAAACCCTAAAACTCGAAAATGCGGCAGCGCTTAGGGCGATCGGGCGACGAGAGCGGCTTTGGATTGCGGAGGTGGCGGCGATGCTAAGGAGGTATTTATAGGCCGGGACGCCGGATTTGGAAATCCCCAAATCGGGTCCAAACGGCGGATTTTGAATTCCTCGATTCTCGGAGATTGAAACCGATTTGAAATTGAAAATAACCGGAACAGGTGCGGAGAGATAAGGCTTCGTATAGGCGTTGTCCGCGACAAAATCGTGGCCGCTTACGCAATTGTCGGACGGCCCGAGGTCCAAAGAATGGCGGCGAGAGCGCGGCTTCGCGGAGAAGAAGATAGCGCGGAGACGACGACCCTGTGGCGGTCCCACCTGGCAGTGGCAGCGAGGCGCGGGCGAGGGCGAGCGAGATCGACCGAAAGGGACACGCGGCGAAGATCCAATGGGCAAGGGCGAAGACGCGGCGAAGCACGCCGCGATGCCGATCCAACTACCGGGATTGAGCGGCCGAATAGTCTTTGGGCTTCGCCCAAGATCGTTCAAGGATTTAAATTAGGTTTTTCTTTTAAATAAATCCAGAAAATGCAAATAGCAATTAGAAAATAGCAAATGACTTGGGAAAAATTCCAGAAAATTCTATAAAATATATCCAAGCATATAGAATCTAAATAAAATAGTTTTGACAATTGTTGATGTTGGGATTAAGTACATTAAATCAATTTGTCCTTAAAGTCCATATTAAACTTTTTAAATTAATATCCAATAAATCCAAATGATAAATTTTCTTGCTACTAATATATAAAAGATTTTTAAAGCTCTGAAATTTGGGATGTTACAGGTAATAATGAGGTAAATGATAACGATGAGCCTTCATATGATGAGTTGATGGATATGTTAGAAGAGCTAAATGAATATTTAGGAAAGGAGAAATTAAGATTCAAAGTTTTGAAGAAAGAATATGTCTCTCTTCAAAATAATTATGATGTTTTAAAAGATGAACATGAAGCTCTCCTCCTAAATAATCAAAATAGCTCTAAGGTGGATATAGGCATCGAATGTAATTTATTAGATGATTTGCCATGTATAGCTTCTATCTCATGCATTTCATCTAAGGCTAATGTATCCACCTCATGTGAGGATTTAATTGATATGCCTTGTTGCTCCAAAATAGATGCTCCTATTTCCTCCATATCTTGCAATACTAACATTGTAGAGGAAAACAATGAGCTCAAGGCCCAAGTCAAAAATTTGAAGAATGACTTGGAAAGAAGCCAAAAGGGAAAGGCCACTCTCGACGATATATTAAGCAATCAAAGACGCTTGCAAGATAAGAGTGGAATTGGCTTCACTCCTAAGAAAAAGGAGACAAGCAAGACAAGGCACAACGCAAGGCACACGAAGAATATCAAGTGCTATGGATGCAAAGGAAAGGGCCACTTCGCCTCGGTGTGTCCTAACAAGGTGAATGACAAGCAATTGTCATCAAAGAAGAGGCAAACCGGCAAGGAGCAAGTAAAGAAGGTAAAAGATGAATACAAACTTCGAACTTGCTATAATTGCTGGGAAAAGGGACATATGAGTAAGGATTGTCCCAAAGGTATCACTCCTAAGCCCATTATTTATAATGATCAATATTTGCTTAGGAAGGATATTAATGGCAATGTGTTTGCTAGAATAGTTAGTACACATAAAACTAATGCTAGGGCCATTTGGGTGCCCAAATCTATTGTGACTAACATTCGTGGACCCAACCTAGTTTTGGGTACCAAAATGCGCTTAAATGCTTAATAGGTACTTGGAGAGGCATTGGAGACTTGGCTTATTCATATAAAGATGGATGTCATCATATATCAAATTGGAGCCAAGGTTGAGGATAATCGTTTCACATCAAGAACCAATGTCATCTCGGTAACAAGTATTTACATTGAAGTATCTAGCCCCTTATGCCTTGTGTAGGTTGCATTTCATGAAAATCAGTTTAAGAGGGGTACTCTTGCTCTATGTTCATAATGTTCATTATTTAATATCTTGAGCAAGATGGAGGTGGCACATTAAGGGGGAGTGCTAAATCATAGTCATGTATTTCATATCCCTAAGTGTGCCCAAATAAATTAAGTGCTAGTATTGTTTTTCAAAAATAAGCCTTTTAGCCAAAAGTCAAAAATTTCATAATTATTAGTATTTCTTTGAAAAACTAGTTGCAAAAGGTATACAAATGCTTTTCAAAGATTTACCAAAGGTTTTGGCTTTAGAAAAACCTATTTTAAGTGAAAATGAGTTTCTAGCCAAAATCCTACATTATAGTATCTTGTTTTTGACCAAAACTAGATTTTTGTGTAAAATCTATTCTAAAAGGAATTTGAAAATCTTGACAAAAGAAAAATCCTAGAGTTGGTTATTCTAAACATTTTTGGTATTTAAAAGATTTCCAAAAGACCAACCTAGAAAAGGTTATTTGATTTTGAAATTCGTCCAAAATCCTACTTTGACCTAAGTGGTCACTTTCTAGCACTTAAGTGAGTTTTTCCATATGAACCAAAAATTTTCATATGACAGGGTTCAATATGGTATTTATGACTCATACACAAAATTGGATACTTTAAAATCAACAAAATATTTTCTTTGAGTTGTTTTGATTAATTTCATGAAAATGAGGCTTCATTTGCAAAATCAAAACTAAATTCATAAAAATTATTTTCTTGGATAGACATTAGTCCTTTTAATGTACAATGATCCTGGAGGATATTTATTTGAGTGCAAAACTATTGATCATTTGCATAAAAATCAAATTCCATGATCTTTCCTGAAGTGTCAGGATAATCGGAACTTCCGGCCTTCTAGGCGCGGAACTTCCGTTTTCCGGAACTTCCGCTGTTGAATTGCGGAGCTTCCGTTTTCAGCTCTCTTCCGAAGCGTCAGGAAAATCGGAGCTTCCGGCACTCCAAGCGCAGAACTTCCGATGTCCGGAACTTCCGCTTTTGAAATGCGGAACTTCCGCTTTCCGGTAGCTGAGAGACTTTATTGCCTGCGGTCCCTCCGGTTATTTCTCTCTCTCTCCAGCCGCAGTGTCTTCAGACCCGAGCCCTTCTCTTCTCCTCTCCAAGACTCCACCAAAAGGCTTGGATCTTTCTTCGGTTTCTCTTCAATCTCGACCGATAAATTGCTTCCCCAGGGTTCAATCACCCCTTCTCTCAAGGTATCTCCAATTTCCTTTTTGGATCAATACCCCTCATGAACCCTAGGTTGAGTTTTTGGGAAAATGAAAATGTTGTTGAAATCTATGGTAGATTCTTGGGCAAACTAGTTTATTCAGTATTGTATGATGTTTATGCATCGATTCTATGGACTCAATCCATCAAAATACTGAAAAATCAAAAATTTTCATTGCCCTAGAGTCGGCCAGGAAAATCGGAACTTCCGCCGTTAATAGCGCGGAACTTCCGCTAGCGGTAGTTCCGGCGGTCAACCTGCGGAGCTTCCGATTATCCTGACAGAACCTGAGATTTTCATTTTCTTTTGAATCATCCTTTGACACTTCATTCATTATTGTTTTTGAAGATGCCTAGTATGAAAGTTTCTGTCCCGAAGCACTATTCAGATACCGGTGCATCTTCTTCAAGAAATGAGGAAGAATCTGAAAATTCTGAAACAGAAGGAAGTGCATCAGGTGAAGGGTCTGAATTTGAGTCTGATGAGGAGTTAGGAGAACCGGAAGAACCTGAACTTGATCTTAAGGCACTCACAGCGGACGACTACACTCTTCTTCTGGATTAAAGATCAATACTCACTTCACGGAAATTGTGATGACCTCGATTTCATACAAAGTTTCAAAGGCAAGTTTATGATCTTTCTATGGACCAAACAAACCCTTTGTCGATCACAAGTATGTTAATTGGTCCTACCTCAACGGGCTTGACAAATATGAGGGTACCTATGTGCTCTTTTCAATGAAATGGGATTCACAACTTTGTGGCAATAAAATGCAATTATAGTGATGAGATCATCCGACGTTCTATGCCACAAATGTGCATTCCCTGCACTTTTCTCACTCACTTGGATGACAGGGGACGGTGAGATATTCTTGCACAAAGCGTGCTTTTGAACATGCAATCAATATCCAATAAGCTTAATATGAGCAAATCTATGATGGAACAGTTCTCCTCTTTCACTTGGATGAATTCTATGACACTACGTAGATTTATCCTCGTAAGATAACAGACTTCTTCCTATTCCCACTTGGTAAATATGATCATTAATCATACCATGTTACCAAAGAGCGGGAATTATGATGCAATTAGAGGACATGTTTGGAATATATTGGAATGCATCATGCATGGAAGAAAGTTTGATGTAGTGGATGTCATCATAAGGAGATAGCAGAACAAAGAATGATCGAGTCAAGAGAATAAACTTTGCTCCTTATATTATGGCTTTGATCATTCGATGATTGGATATAATGGAGCTACACCTTCAGCGATAAAGCCTATAAACCAAGAGAAGGTCCTCCAACCTCGCCAATCTTAGGCGCGCCCAACAGAAGAACACGGTTGCACCTCCCGCCGCTGCTGCTGTGTTCCTCCACAAGGTCAAGCCACTATGGATCAGATTTATGCCACCTTGTTGGAAATGAGGGCATCCCAGGATACCTTCCAGGCAGCGACCACTTCTAGACTGGATGCATTTGAGGCAGCCACCTTTTCCAGACTGGATGCTTTCCAGGAGGCGACCACTTCCAGGCTCGACGCCCACACCGCCGCCTTGACTTTCGCCACCAGATTCGCAGAGCGCCTCCACTGCTCGGTTTGGGACGGCGTCGCCGCCTCCTCCTCCTGGTGGTCCTCCAGTTGATCCTCCTGCTGCTCCTCCAGTCGATCATCCTCAAGACCCTCCTGCTGAGCAGTAGCCTTCTGTTCTATTTAGGTCTTTAGACCTTGTACTGAAAAATTTGTAATATCTTTTATGACTACTTGGTTGTATGACTCTCATTTTGGCTATGCTATCTTTTGCTACTCTGTGTGAGAACATGTTTTTTATGTCATGATTTATGTTTGCATGAGATATGGATGAGCTGTGATTTTGAATGAAAATATTTGTGGTTGATTATATCCTCTTGTCTCCTGTCGTGGATGTCCTTCTTTACAAGAGAAATTCTGTCAAATTTTTCATGAAAATCTCTCTCAACATAGTTTGTGAAAAATGATTAAAATGAGAGATTATCTAAATTTCTTTTCAAAAAAAAAGGGAGATTGGTTGAATATGTTTCAACTATCATTTCAAGTGGTTATCATCAATTACCAAAGAGGGAAAGATTGAGGTATCTTGTCCCACCATTATGAGTTAATGGTATGGTGTGGTAATTAGTGATGATCACATTGTGGAACTAACATTTTCCATGAGTTGGATATATAGGTTATGTTCCAGGATGATGAAGACTTGGGATGATCATAAGTTGATCATCAAGTCAAGAGCTTGGTGTAAATGATGCATCATGAGTTGATGCTTATCAAGAAGAGATGATCATGAGTTGATCATCAAGACAAGAGATGACCCATCATGTGTTGATGGAGGTCAAGTGAAGGATTGCATCATGTGTTGATGCATGTGAAGACTCGGGATGGAGAAATCATCATGTGTTGATGATGTTCAAGACAAGATCCCGAAGTGAAGAAATCATCATGAGTTGATGATTGTCAAAGTCAAGGACCCGACTTGAAGTGTTGATGTCGCCATCAATCTTCAAGAAGATGCAAGGCAAAGGTATGACTAGCTAGGGCTAAGGATGTGTTCCTAGTCTTTTACCGGTCTCGGTGTTTGGTTGATAGACCGGATTGCTAGTATAGGTTTGCCGTACTATTAAGAGGGATCTTGACTAGTAGTTTGAGTTAGTCATGTGTTGATAGCTCATTATATTTGCTTTAGCTCATCTATGCATGGAGCTATTATTTGCGAATGTGTTTTGCAAATAGCCGATGCTCATGCATTCAACCCTTGTAGCATGTGACTTAAGTTTGCAAATGCGTTTTGCAAATGGTGAAAGTCCATGTACCTTTTTCCTTGTGGTATGATTCCAAAAGTTGGCAAATGTGTTTTGCAACTTGTTGGGAATCTTGCTTGTGACCCTTGTTGGCATGGCTTGTCAATTAGCAAATGTGTTTTGCAATTGAAGTTGTTGAAAAGCCATTTCGATTTCATCAAGAAAATCGGAAGTTCCGTGCTTAACGGCGGAAGTTCCGCACCTGACCGTCCGATTTTCCGCGCTTGATTTTTCCAGAGAGCGGCGGTTTAGGACTTAGCCGATTTTCCAAGTGCGGAAGTTCCGGAGTGTAACTAGCGGAACTTCCGATTAATCGGTTGCTCCGAAAACCGGCGGTTGGTTTTTTCCAGAGAAGCACCATTTTGGGGACTTAGCCAAAATTCAATGTGCGGTAGTTCCGCTATGTGTTGAGCGGAACTTCCGAAGAATCGGAACTTCCGATATTTAGTTGGCGGTAGTTCCGCACTAAAAATCAAACGGCTAGTTTCTCGTCTGACATAGCCGTTGCGGTGCCTTTTCTCTCTCATGCGGTAGTTCCGGCCTTTGCACGGCGGAACTTCCGATTGCCCTGATTTTTCAGGGGTTTGTCTCCCAACTGCTAGTTTTTGTGTGTGGGCTATATATAGCCACCTTGGCGGGTTGGGAGAAGTTGCTGGTGCTATTGTTAAGTGATATACTCATTCTTTGAGCTAAGAGCAAGCCTCTCCTCTCTTATGTGCATGTGTTGCACTTGGTGAGCTTGGAGAGTAAACCCTAAGTGCATGTGTTGCCTTAGGTAGTGGATTGTGTATCCACGTGAGTGTTGACACTTGATTAGTTCAAGTGAAAGTTCGGATTTGTTACTCTTGGTGTTTGCCGACACCTAGACGGCGTGGAGGCGTCGTGCGCGGTGATCTTCTCAAGAAGCTTGTGAGAAGACCCGGCGTGTTTGTGAGTGGTTTGGTGCTCGCCATCTCCGGAGTGGAGGAAGAGCAACCATAGTTGAGCGAGGTGTTGGTTCGGTTTGGAACCGGTCCAAGTGTTGGACTTACCTCGGAGGTGTGTGCTCATTTGAGGAGCCGGTCCAACGCGGGTTGGGCTTACCTCAACGTGGATTAGGGGAGACCGACAAGTCTCCGAACACCACGGTAAAACATAATCGTGTCATCTTGTGTTTACTTGTGCTTTACTTTGAGCAATTTACATTCTTGCTTTAATTGCTTATATATCTTGTATGATTGCTCACTTTGTATTGTGTTCATATTGTCGGTGCACTTAGTTGAGCCTAGTTGATTTAGCTTTTAATTGTGCAAAACCAATTCGCTATTAGCTTCCGCATTTATATATTGGTTTAGCCCGATAGTTTTTTAAAACCGCCTATTCACCCCCCTCTAGTCGGCCACCTCGATCTTACACTTAGCCGATTTTCTACGTGCGGAAGTTCCGGCTTGTTAAGAGCGGAACTTCCGATTATCGGTTGCTCCGAAATTCGGCGGTTGGTTTTTTCCAGAGAAGCACCATTTTGGGGACTTAGCCAAAATTCAATGTGCGGTAGTTCCGCTATGTGTTGAGCGGAACTTCCGAAGAATCGGAACTTCCGATATTTAGTTGGCGGTAGTTCAAGACTAAAAATCAAACGGCTAGTTTCTCGTCGACATAGCCGTTGCGGTGCTTTTTCTCTCTCATGCGGTAGTTCCGGCCTTTGCATGGCGGAACTTCCGATTTCCCTGATTTTTCAGGGGTTTGTCTCCCAACGGCTAGTTTTTATGTGGGGCTATACCTTGGCCGGTTGGGAGATGTTGCTGGTGCTATTGTTAAGTGATACACTCATTCTTTGAGCTAAGAGCAAGTCTCTATTCTCTTTTGTGCATGTGTTGCACTTGGTGAGATTAGAGAGCAAACCCTAAGTGCATGTGTTGCCTTAGGTAGTGGATTGTGTATCCACGTGAGCGTTGACACTTGATTAGTTCAAGCGAAAGTTCGGATTTGTTACTCTTGGTGTTTGCCGACACCTAGACGGCGTGGAGGCGTCGTGCGCGGTGATCTTCTCAAGAAGCTTGTGAGAAGGCCCGGCGTGTTTGTGAGTGGTTTGGTGCTCGCCATCTCCGGAGTGGAGGAAGAGCAACCATAGTTGAGCGAGGTGTTGGTTCGGTTTGGAACCGGTCCAAGTGTTGGACTTACCTCGGAGGTGTGTGCTCATTTGAGGAGCCGGTCCAACGTGGTTGGGCTTACCTCAACGTGGATTAGGGGAGACCGGCAAGTCTCCGAACACCACGGTAAAACATAATCGTGTCATCTAGTTTTTACTTGTGCTTTACTTTGAGCAATTTACATTCTTGCTTTAATTGCTTACATATCTTGTATGATTGCTCATATTGTATTGTGTTCATATTGTCGGTGTACTTAGTTGAGCCTAGTTGATTTAGGTTTTAATTGAGCAAAACCAATTCGCTATTAGCTTCCGCATTTATATATTTGTTTAGCGCGATAGAATTTTTAAAACCGCCTATTCACCCCCATCTAGTCGGCCACCTCGATCTTACAAGTGGTATCAGAGCTTGGTCTCTCATTTATTAGACTTAACCGTCTAGAGAGTAAAGGATGGCAACTAGAGATTTAGTGCACCTAGGTGAAGCACCTATATTTTATGGCACAAATTATGCTCAATGGAAAATCCGCATGTCTTGTTATTTTAGGGCCATGAGTTCAAAAATATGGCGGATTGTAGATGTAGGCTTTTCTCCTCCATTGGATCATTTTGCTCCAACCATTGAGGAAGAGAAATGCTTACATCTCGACGCTCAAGCTACTAACGCCTTATTTAGTGCTTTGAGCGTAGATATATTTGATAAGATATGCAATCTCAAGAGAGCTCATGAGATGTGGACGTATATTCAAGATCAATACGAATTGTCCACTTCAACTAGTGACGATTGCACGCAAGAATGGATGTCGGAAGAAGAGTGCTCAACTTCAAGCTCTGACAACGAAAATGAGGACTCCTCAACTCCATCTTCATCAACTCAATGTTTTATGGCTAAAGGTAATAATGAGGTAAACGATAACGATGAGCCTTCATATGAGGAGTTGATGGATATGCTAGAAGAGCTCAATGAATATTTAGGAAAGGAGAAATCAAAATTCAAAGTTTTGAAGAAAGAGTATGTCTCTCTTCAAAATGATTATGATGTTTTAAAGGATGAACATGAAACTCTCCTCCTAAATAATCTAAATAGCTCTAAGGTGGATATAGGCATTGAATGTAATTTAATAGATGATTTACCATGTATAGCTTCTACCTCATGCATTTCATCTAAGGTTAGTGTATCCACCTCATGTGAGGATTTGATTGATATGCCTTGTTGCTCAAAAGTAGATGCTCCCATTTCCTCTATGCTTGTCAATACTAACATTGTAGAGGAAACCAATGAGCTCAAGGCCCAAGTCAAAAATTTGAAGAAAGACTTGGAAAGAAGCCTAAAAGGGAAGGCCACTCTTGACGAAATATTGAGCAAGCAAAAACGCTTGCAAGATAAGAGTGGAATCGGCTTCACTCCCAAGAAAAGGGAGAATAGCAAGACGAGGCACAACGCAAGGCACACGAAGAATGTCAAGTGCCATGGATGCAATGGAAAGGGCCACTTCGCCTCCGTGTGCCCAAACAAAGTGAATGACAAGAAATTGTCATCAAAGAAGAGGCGAACCGGCAAGGAGCAAGTAAAGAAGGTAAAAGATGAATACAAACTTCGAACTTGCTACAATTGCCGGGAAAAGGGACACATGAGTAAGGATTGTCCCAAAGGTATCACTCCTAAGCCCATTATTTATAATGATCAATATTTGCTTAGGAAGGATATTAATGGCAATGTGTTTGCTAGAATAGTTAGTTCACATAAAACTAATGCTAGGGCCATTTGGGTGCCTAAATGTAATACTCTGAAAAATAATAATAATATTAATAATCGCGTCTTAAGGGTCGGAGAGTAATTAATTAAATAGTAGCAATAATTAAGTAATTATTAACCTCTTAAGGGCCTGGGTGTAATTAAATAAAAGGAATTCATGAAAAAATAGTATTTTCGGAATTTGTTTGTGAGCTATAAATAGGTTTGTGGTTATTTTAGAAAACCCTAGTTTCTCTTTTTCTTTCCACTGCATACCGCCGCTTTGTTTTCTTCTTTCCTCGATTTTGCGCCAGCCGCCATGACCTAAAAACCGATTCTTTGTCTTATTGCGCTTTCTCCACCGAAGCGTCATTTGTCTTCTTTGTTTTCGCCATTGCTTTGCTTTGCTGATTTTCCTGCCGGCGTGGTCAGACTGCTGCCATTGCCGATTTCTTTTCAGTAGAAGGTTGCGGCCTCCTCATTGCCGCTCTCACGCTGAAGGCTCGCCTGCCGTTTTCTCCTGCCGCGTGAAGCTCTAGCAGCCCGGCCGATCTCTCACAGCGTGAAGCTCGCAAGCACCCGGCCGATCTCCTCAGCATGGAGCCGCACGCCTACCGATCGAGTAGGTGGAAAAATAAAAGGTTCGGTCGGCCGCTTCTTTGAGACATTTCGGTTTCTTGTGCTTGTGCGTGATTTTAGTTAGTTAGTGATTGTGTGGGTGTGCAGTTTGTAGAGTTTCATTAATTATTTGATTTATTGCTATGAGTCAACAGATGAGTTGTGCCTTGGTTAGCGATCTATGAGTTTAACGTATTGAGGTGCCATGCATGCATGTGATTAGTGGAACTAATTGATTATTTAGACTAGAATGCTTGGTCGGAACATTAAGGGAAAATTATTATGATGTTTGTAGTCGAAGATATTGATTATTAGATTGGTTTAGTATAATGTTCTGTTGTACGATTTATTCGGGTACCTTAATGGCGAATTTTGAAAATATCACCTACTAGTTAGTTGTAGATAATTTCGATAGCTTTCTTTAGCATATTTTATCATGTCAATCGGACTAGTAGATTTCGAGTTATGATTTTGAGAAGGCCGCTGTTTTTAGGGTTGTCGCCTTTCGGCGCTGTTTTGGTAGACTGTAAACCAAAAATAGTAAATGGCTTAATTAGAGTTTTTGATCTACATGAAAGTTGTAGATATTTGTCCAATGGTTCTGTATAATCTGAGAACACGCATTTTGGTTGGATAGAACAAAAGTTATGAATTTAGTAAGACTGCTGTCCCGAAGCGGACAGATCGGCTTTCGGAGCTAAATACGGAGGGTTAGATGATTTAATTAGAAGTCTTCGTAATCTAAGAAAAGGTGGATAATTTTATAAAGAATCCAGAATGGGGTGGTTTGTGGTGATCGGACTTTCGAGTCAAAAGTTACGCTCTTTTTAGTAACCGGACAGCAATGGGTAGCTTTTCGATACCGGCGTAACGTGTTATATTTGGGGACGTGTAGGAGCGAAGCATTTTGATTGCTATTCTTGTTGCTGTAATTTGTATTGAAGTTGGTGTATTTAATATAGAGAGGCGTCGTGCTTGTTGCCGCTCTTCTAATCAAATCGCAAGGTCGCAACTAGTAAAGGCAAGTGCATGGTAGACAACGATCAATGATCGATCATCATTTTCTTTATCTTCTATTACCATTATTGTTGTGCTTTTATTTTGTTTAATTGCAAGCAATGGAATGGTATGGATTTATATTGTTAATGGACATGATGAAAAGTTGGATATGATGTTTATGATGGAGTTTGCATGTTTGCATTCATAAGCATTTTTGCATAAGAGAAGGTGATCATGATTGATCACAACTCCACGGGAGTGGAGGAGGTCCCCGATCCTTGAGGAGGAACGGGCTTGAGAGTGAATGTTGTCGCGAGCATTCACTCACGCTATCTGATATCTGTGAAAAGAAGTGCATGTGGACATATAGACTAGAGTTGCATTGATATTTGAGACTGATGAATGAGAATGTTAATAGAAGTGCATATGATGATAATGAAGTTATTGAATGCTGTTGATTTATTATTGTTCGTTGTTTATGGATGTATTTGCTGAGTCGTGGACTCACCCTTGCTCTACTGTTGTTTTTAGGTGATCTTCGAGGATGCCGTAATTGAGAGCGAGTAGAGCACATGGGCATCACATGATCACTCGCCATGATAATCTTTTCATTCAATATTGGTTTACACTTGGACATGTTAGTTATTGAATAATGTTTAGGATATCATTTGGGCTAGACTGTTTGTTTTATTACTTTGGGTTCATTGGTTGATGCTGTTTTGGATTATTTGCCTGGTTATAATTTTCCCATTGCTTATTTATTGTCGCTTGATCCATATTTATACATGTTCGTTTGTGATCCTTTGATATGATTATCATTGTTTCCTTGATGTAATTTTATAGTGTGTCATTATTCATTAGTTTAAAGTGTAGTGTGGTGGCATTCTAGGCTCAGTGTTGGGCTGGGGTGTTACACTAAATCCATTGTGACTAACATTCGTGGACCCAACCTAGTTTTGGGTACCAAAATGCGCTTAAATGCTTAATAGGTACTTGGAGAGGCATTGGAGACTTGGCTTATTCATATAAAGATGGATGCCATCATATATCAAAATTGGAGCCAAGTTTGAGGATAATCGTTTCACATCAAGAACCAATGCCATCTCGGTAACAAGTATTTACATTGAAATATCTAGCCCCTTTATGCCTTGTGTAGGTTGCATTTCATGAAAATCTTATTAAAAGGGGTGCTCTTGCTCTATGTTCATAATGTTGTTATTAATATTTTGAGCAAGTTGGAAGTGGCACATTAAGGGGGAGTGCTAAATCATAGCCATGTATATCACATCCCTAAATGTGCACAAATAAATTAAGTGCTAGTATCGTTTTTCAAAAATAAGTCTTTTAGCCAAAAGTCAAAAATTTCATAATTATTAGTAATTCTTTGAAAAACTAGTTGCAAAAGGTATACAAATGCTCTTCAAAGATTTACCAAAGGTTTTGGCTTTAGAAAAACCTATTTTAAGTGAAAATGAGTTTATGTCCAAAAATCTTACATTATGGTATCTTGTTTTTGACATAAACTAGATTTTTGTGTAAAATCTATTCTAAAAGGAATTTGAAAATCTTGACAAAAGGAAAATCCTAGAGTTGGTTATTCTAAACATTTTTGGTATTCAAAGGATTTCCAAAAGACCAACCTAGAAAAAGTTATTTGATTTTGAAATTCGTCCAAAATCCTACTTTGACCTAAGTGGTCACTTTCTAGCACTTAAGTGAGTTTTTCCATATGAACCAAAATTATCCATATGAAAAGGTTCAACATGGTATTTATGACTCATACACAAAATTGGATGCTTTAAAATCAACAAAATGTTTTCTTTGAGTTGTTTTGACTAATTTCATGAAAATGAGGCTTCATTTGCAAAATCAAAACTAAATTCATAAAAATTATTTTCTTGGATAGACATTAGTCTTTTTAATGTACAATGATCCTGAATGATATTTATTTGAGTGCAAAACTAGGGATCATTTGCATAAAAATCAAATTCCAAGATCTTTCCTGAAGTGTCAGGATAATCGGAACTTCCGGCCCTCAAGGCGCGGAACTTCCGTTTTCCGGAACTTCCGCTGTTGAATTGCGGAGCTTCCGTTTTCCAGCTCTCTTCCGAAGCGTCAGGAAAATCGGAGCTTCCGGCACTCCAGGCACGGAACTTCCGATGTCCGGAACTTCCGCTTTTGAAATGCGAAACTTCCGCTTTCCGGTAGCTGAGAGCATTTAATTGGCTGCGGTTCCTCCGTTTCTTTCTCTCTCTTCAGCCGCCACTTCTTCTTTTCTCCCGAAGGCTCCTCCCCTCTTCATACTCCACCGAAAAATCTTGCTCTTCTTCGGTTTTTCTTCAAATCTCGACCGATCCTCTGCTTCTCCAGGGTTCAATCTCTCCATTCCTCAAGGTATTTCCAATCCCCGTTGGATCTATGCCTCTCATGAACCCTAGGTTTGAGTTTTTGGGAAAATGAAAATATCGTTGAAATCTGTGGTAGATTCTTGGGCAAAATAGTTTATTCAGTATTGTATGATGTTTATGCATCGATTCCATGGACTCAATCCATCAAAATACTGAAAAATCCGAAATTATCATTGCCCTAGAGTCGGCCCAGGAAAATCGGAACTTCCGCCGTTGAAAGCGCGGAACTTCCGCTAGCGGTAGTTCCGGCGGTCAACCTGCGGAGCTTCCGATTATCCTGACAGAACCTGAGATTTTCATTTTCTTTTGAATCATCCTTTGACACTCCATTCATTATTGTTTTTGAAGATGCCTAGGATGAAAGTTTCTGTCCCGAAGCACTATTCAGATGCCGGTGCATCTTCTTCAAGAAATGAGGAAGAATCTGAAAATTCTGAAACAGAAGAAAGTGCATCAGGTGAAGGGTCTGAATCTGAGTCTGATGAGGAGTTAGGAGAACCGGAAGAACCTGAAATTGATCTTAAGGCACTCACAGCGGACGACTACACTCTTCTTCGGATTAAAGATCAATACTCACTTCCTGGAAATTGTGATGACCCTCGATTTCATACAAAGTTTCAAAGGCAAGTTTATGATCTTTTCTATGGACCAAACAAACCCTTTGCTGATCACAAGTATGTTAATTGGTCCTACCTCAACGGGCTTGACAAATATGAGGGTACCTACAGGCTCTTTCAATGAAAGGATTCACAACTTTGTGGCAATAAAATGCAATTATAGTGATGAGATCATCCGACAGTTCTATGCCACAGTGTGCATTCCCCCAGACTTTTCTCAGCTCACTTGGATGACAGGGACAGTGAGATATTCTTGCACAAAGCGTGCTTTTGAACATGCACTGAATATCGATCAAGCTTAATATGAGCAAATCTATGATGGAACAGTTCTCCTCTTTCGACTTGACTGAATTCTATGACACTACACAGAGATTTATCCCTGGTAAGATAAAAGGACTTCTTCCTATTCCCAGCTTGGTAAATAGGATCATTAATCATACCATGTTACCAAAGAGCGGGAATTATGATGCAATTAGAGGACATGTTTGGAATATATTGGAATGCATCATGCATGGAAGAAAGTTTGATGTAGTGGATGTCATCATAAGGGAGATAGCAGGAACAAAGAATGATCGAGTCAAGCGGATAAACTTTGCACCTTATATTATGGCTTTGATCATTCGTCAGACTGGATATAATGGAGCTACACCTTCAGCGCATAAAGCCTATAAACCAAGAGAAGGTCCTCCAATTCCTGCAAATCTTAGGCGCGCTCCAGCAGAAGAACCTGAAGCTGCACCTCCTGCTGCTGCTGCTGCTCCTCCACAAGGTCAAGCCACTATAGATCAGATTTATGCTACCTTGTTGGAGTTGAGGGCATCCCAGGATACCTTCCAGGCAGCAACCACTTCTAGACTGGATGCATTTGAGGCAACCACTTTTTCCAGACTGGATGCTTTCCAGGAGGCGACCACTTCCAGGCTCGACGCCCACACTGCCAGTCTTGATGCGCTATCAGCCAGATTCGCAAAGCAGTTTCCTCCACCTGTCCGGTTTGGACGGCGTCGCCTTCGCTCTCCTCCTGGTGGTCCTCCAATTGATCCTCCTGCTGCTCCTCCAGTCGATCCTCCTCAAGACCCTCCTGCTGAGCAGTAGCCGTTTGTTTTATTTAGGTCATTAGACCTTGTATGCACAAAAATTGTAATATCTTTTATGACTACTTGGTTGTATGACTCTCATTTTGGCTATGCTATCTTTTGCTACTCTGTGTGAGAACGTGTTTTTTATGTCATGATTTATGTTTGCATGAGATGTGGATGAGATGTGATTATGAATGAATATATTTGTGGTTGATTATATCTTCTTGTCTCCTGTCGTGGATGTCCTTCTTTTCAAGAGAAATTCATCAAATTTTTATGAAAATCTCTCACAAGCATAGGTCTTAATGCTCATTTCAACATAGTTTGTGAGAATTGTTAAAATGAGAGATTATCTAAAATTCTTTTCAAAAAGGGGAGGTTAGTTGAATATGTTTCAACTATCATTTCAAGTGGTTCTCAATGTTTTGATTTACAATGGGAGAATGTTATGATCAATAGGTTTGTAACCTATCCTTGTTTCTCCTCTCATATCTTGAGAACAAAATTCCCTTCCTTGGTCATATAAGTTCAAATCATACTTTTTGTGACCAATCTCAATTTTTTTTGCAAGTGGTATCGTTTTGCAAATACTCCTTTTGGCTAAGCTTTATCTTGTGTTTTTGGGTGATTTATGCCAAAAGGGGGAGAATGTTTTTATCAATATTCTTCATTTGGATGTTTGATTTGTTTAGACATGCCAAAAGAGGGAAAATGCATGCATTAGCTGTGTAAGGGGGAGAATGTTTTCATATGCATTCTGTTTAATGCTTTATGTTTCACCTCATATGATGCATAGACATAGTTCATTAGTTTAAATTCTTATCTTATGTCTATGAATATCCAAATGTTGTTATTGATAATGGATTTGTCATCAATCACCAAAAAGGGGGAGATTGAAAGATCTAGACCCGCCATTATGAGTTAATGGATTGTTTTGGTGATTAATGACAAATCCAAATATGAGACTAACTCTTTGTCCAAGTATTATCTTTGTGTAGTCTCATTTGGATATAAAGGTGAAACACAACGAGGTATGCAATCGACATCTAAATCTTATATATTGTTGCATTTCTCGGATCCAAAATATAGGATTGAACTCAACCTTAAGTCAAACTTGAATATGTGCATATGATCTTATTACACATTTGTGTATGCACACATTTAGGGGGAGTTTTATCCTATACTTTGTGGTTTCATTAGTATTGATCCATATGCCTTTTTCCACATATACTAAGGATCTTTACGTTGAAACAAAACCTTTTAGTATACAAAACTTGTGTAGTTCGTATATACTCATGTTATGAGTATATAGAACTTGTGTAGTTCTTGTATACTCATGTTAGAGTATATATAACTTGTGTAGTTTATATATACTCATTTGTTCTCTCATTTATCATCATTAAATTTATGAGAATTTAAGTGATTATCATCAATTACCAAAGAGGGAAAGATTGAGATATCTTGTCCCACCATTATGAGTTAATGGTATGGTGTGGTAATTAATGATGATCACATTGTGGAACTAATATTTTCCATGAGTTGGATATATAGGTTATGTTCCAAGATGATGAAGACTTGGGATGATCATGAGTTGATCATCAAGTCAAGAGCTTGGTATAAATGATGCATCATGAGTTGATGCTTATCAAGAAGAGATGATCATGAGTTGATCATCAAGACAAAAGAAGACCCATCATGTGTTGATGGAGGTCAAGTGAAGGAATGCATCATGCGTTGATGCATGTGAAGAATCGGGATGGAGAAATCATCATGTGTTGATGATGATCAAGACAATATCTCGAAGTGAAGAAATCATCATGAGTTGATGATTGTCAAAGTCAAAGACCCGGACTTGAAATGTTGATGTGTGTCATCAAGCTTCAAGAAGATGCAAGGCAAAGGTATGACTAGCTAGGGCTAAGGATGTGTTCCTAGTCTTTTACCGGTCTCGGTGTTTGGTTGATAGACCGGATTGCTAGTATAGGTTTGCCGTACTATTAAGAGGGATCTTGACTAGTAGTTTGAGTTAGTCATGTGTTGATAGCTCATTATATTTGCTCTAGCTCATCTATGCATGGAGCTATTATTTGCGAATGTGTTTTGCAAATAGCCAATGCTCATGCATTCAACCCTTGTAGCATGTGACTTAAGTTTGCAAATGCGTTTTGCAAATGGTGAAAGTTCATGTACCTTTTTCCTTGTGGTATGATTCCAAAAGTTGGCAAATGTGTTTTGCAACTTGTTGGGAATCTTGCTTGTGACCCTTGTTGGCATGGCTTGTCAATTAGCAAATGTGTTTTGCAATTGAATTTGTTGAAAAGCCATTTCGATTTACATCGGAAAATCGGAAGTTCCGCGCTTAACGGCGGAAGTTCCGCACCCGATCGTCCGATTTTCCGCGGCTTGATTTTTCCGAGAGCGGCGGTTTAGGGACTTAGCCAATTTTCCAAGTGCGGAAGTTCCGAGTGTAACTAGTGGAACTTCCGATTAATCGGTTGTTCAAACCGCGGTTGGTTTTTTCGAGAGAAGCACCATTTTGGGGACTTAGCCAAAATTCAATGTGCGGTAGTTCCGCTATGTGTTGAGCGGAACTTCCAAGAATCGAACTTCCGATATTTAGTTGGCGGTAGTTCGCACTAAAAATCAAGCGGCTAGTTTCTCGTCGACATAGCCGTTGCGGTGCCTTTTCTCTCATGCGGTAGTTCCGCCTTTGCATGGCGGAACTTCCGATTTCCCCGATTTTTAGGGTTTGTCTCCCAACGGCTAGTTTTTGTGTGTGGGCTATATATAGCCACCTTGGCCGGTTGGGAGATGTTGCTGGTGCTATTGTTAAGTGATACACTCATTCTTTGAGCTAAGAGCAAGTCTCTATTCTCTTTTGTGCATGTGTTGCACTTGGTGAGATTAGAGAGCAAACCCTAAGTGCATGTGTTGCCTTAGGTAGTGGATTGTGTATCCACGTGAGCGTTGACACTTGATTAGTTCAAGTGAAAGTTGGATTTGTTACTCTTGGTGTTTGCCGACACCTAGACGGCGTGGGGAGTCGTGCGCGTGATCTTCTCAAGAAGCTTGTGAGAAGACCCGGCGTGTTTGTGAGTGGTTTGGTGCTCGCCATCTCCGGAGTGGAGGAAGAGCAACCATAGTTGAGCGAGGTGTTGGTTCGGTTTGGAACCGGTCCAAGTGTTGGACTTACCTCGGAGGTGTGTGCTCATTTGAGGAGCCGGTCCAACGTGGTTGGGCTTACCTCAACGTGGATTAGGGGAGACCGGCAAGTCTCCGAACACCACGGTAAAACATAATCGTGTCATCTAGTTTTTACTTGTGCTTTACTTTGAGCAATTTACATTCTTGCTTTAATTGCTTACATATCTTGTATGATTGCTCATATTGTATTGTGTTCATATTGTCGGTGCACTTAGTTGAGCCTAGTTGATTTAGGTTTTAATTGAGCAAAACCAATTCGCTATTAGCTTCCGCATTTATATATTGGTTTAGCGCGATAGAATTTTTAAAACCGCCTATTCACCCCCCTCTAGTCGGCCACCTCGATCTTACAATTATGTTACATGCTACACGGATTATGCATAGGCCTCGACTATTTGCAAAACATATTGTAAATATCGGCAACATGCAAATGAGAGCTAGAGCAAGCACAACGAACTATCAACACATGAAAAACTCAAGCTACTAGTCAAGACCCCTCTTAATAGTACAACTAACCTATACTAGCAATTCGGTCTCCCAACCAAACATCAAGACCGGTAAAAGATTAAGAACACATCCTTAGCTCTAGCTAGTTATACCTTTGCCTTTCGCATTCACTTGAAGCTTGATGATGTACATCTTTTCTTCAAGTCCGGGTTATGTTTTGATATGCATCCACCCAAGATTTATCCTTCACTTGACCTCCATTAACGCATGATGGATCTTTTCTTGATTTGATGATCAACTCATAATCATCTCCTCTTCGAGATCTTGATGTGCATCAATACATGATGTATCATCTTCTTGAACTTTGACTTGATGCCGATCAATTCATGATGTCATCCCAAGTCACCATCATCATAGAACATAACCTAATTACCCAACTCATGGAAAATATTAATTTCACAGTGTGATTGTCATTAATTACCAAAACATACCATTAACTCATAATAGTGGGTCTAGATGCTTCAATCTTTCCCCCTTTGGTAATTGATGACAACCACCTCAATTGTAAATAATTGAATATAAAGCAATATGAGTATATATGAACTACACAAGTTTTATATACTCAAGAGATATGTTTCAAAGTAGAGATCCTTAATATGGATAAAAGAATATGGATCAATACTAATGAAACCACAAAACATATAGTGAACCCCCCTAAATATGGGCATACACAAATGTGTAATAAGAACATATGCACATATTCAAGTTAGATTTTTAGTGGAGTTCAACCTATATTTTGGATTCGAAGAATGCAACGAGATATAAGAATATGATGTTAAAAGCATACCTATATGATTTTCACCTTTTCATCCAAATAAGACTACACTATATGTATATCAATGAAAGTGTTAGTCTCACATATAGAGTTGTCATTAATCACCAAAATACTCCATTAACTTATAATAGCGGGTCTAAATTCTTCACATGCTTCATAAACTTGTGCCCCACTCTACTAGGTGTGTCTTCTTAGGATATTCATCAACACGCGAAGGATATCGTTGTATGGATCTCTCCACCCGGCAAATCATCATTTCTCATCATGTGATATTTGATGAAAATCACTTTTGTTTTGTAGCTGATCCTCCTTCTCCTTCCTCTTATGATTTCCTCAACGGATCAGTCGACACAATCTCTTTCATTCCTATCGCATCTCCTGCCGCACCGTCCGCAGCACCTGTTTCGCCTATCGCGGCAACCCCACTCCCGATCATGGCACCACCACTTGGATCCCTTACCGTGGCACAAGATTTCCCTACCACGGTACCCGACTTACCTGTCGTGAACACGCCATCTGGATCACCTGCCACGACACCAGATCTCCAACCACGGCCCTTGATTTACCTGTTGTGGCAGATCCTTCTTCTGGCCTTCCACCACCTCCACCCATCCTCTTGTGGTTCCCTCGGGCCCATCTCACTCCTATGGAACTCGAACACAGTCGGGTACTCAGCTAAGGCCTCGTGAACGCCTTAATCTCCATGTCTCCACCACCGACTCAGTCTCCCCTCTTCCTAAGTATGTTCGTGGAGCTCTCAAAGACCCCAACTGGTATGCTGCTATGGTCGATGAGTATCATGCTATCTTATCTAACAATACTTGGGATCTTGTTCGTCCCCCACGCAATGATAACATTGTCTCCGACAAGTGGGTATTTCGCCACACACTCAAGCCTGATGGCTCTCTCGACCGATACAAGGCACGGTGGGTTCTCCGTGGATTCTCCTAGGAACCCGGTGTTGATTTCAACGAGACTTCCAGTCCTGTGGTAAAACCCGCCACTAATTGGCCTATTCATCAACTAGATGTCAAGAATATAATGCTTTCTTGCATGGTACCCTCTCTGAGACAGTCTAATGTGGCCAACCTACTGGGTTTGTTGACTCATCTAATCCTGACCTCGTGTGCCGTCTTAATCGCTCTTTGTACGGTCTTAAACAAGCTCCTTGCACTTAGTACCATCTCTTTTCTACTTTTATTTCCTCTCGCGGTTTTTCCTGTTCCAAGTGATACATCTCTTTTCATCTATACTCATGGTGTTGATACAACATATCTTATGCTTTATGTTGATGACATTATTCTCACCGCATCTTCTCCTAAGCTCCTTGCACATTTAATCGGTGCACTCAACTCCGAAGACAGATTTAGGCGACTTACATTACTTCCTTGTTATTTATGTCCGTCGCACCCCATATGGTATTTTTCTTACTCAAGGCAAGTATGCTACCGACATACTTGAACGTGCCGGCATGTCAGACTGCCGGCCGTCTCCCACGGCCATTGATACCTCGCCTAAACTTCCCACTGATGCCGGTCCTCCTGTGGCTGATCCTACGACCTACCAAAGTCCGGTGGTGCTCTTCAATATTTGACATTTACCAAACCTGATATTGCGTATTCTGTGCAACAAATCTGCTTGCATATGCATGATTCTCGCGATGGTCACTTCTCTCTGATCAAACGTCTTCTTTGGTACCTCAAGGGTAGTTTACACTTTGGTCTTCAATTGTTTCACTAATCCACTTCTAACCAAGTTGCTTGCACGGACGCCGACTGGGTTGGTTCCGGCACCTGATGGTCTACGTTTGGCTACTGTCTCTTTCTTGGTGATAACCTCGTGTCATGGTCCTCTAAGCGCCAGCATGCTATCTCCTGGTCTAGTGCCGAGGCTGAGTATCGTGATGTGACTAACGCTGTTGCCGAAGCTTCATGGATTGACCAGCTTCTTCAGGAGCTTCGCGACCTCTGTCCAAGGCTACCGTCGTTTTTGTGACAACGTCAGTGTTGTTTACATGTCCAGCAACCCGATTCAACACCAGCACACGAAACATATCGATATTGATCTTCATTTTGTTCAATGTGTTGCTTTGGGTCATGTCCGTGTATTGCACGCCCATCATCGTCACAGTTTGCCGACATATTTACGAAAGGCCTATTGTCTTCCGTCTTCATCGACTTTCGTACTAGTCTTCACGTTTGCGACGCTGCCATAACAACTGTGGGGCAGTGCTAGATATATCTTACGCCTGCCTTGTATGGCAAGATATGTATATATACCGGATCATATCACGATCTTCTTGTTATATATAGTTGAGATATTGTAGCATTAGTTTCCTTCTTGCTAACCATCAATATCTCATGTAATCTTGGTATACCACGTATATCTCATGTACATCGGAGTTGGGTCTCGGACCTTCCAAGGCAATGGTCCAAGGTCTAACCTCAAATTCCTGAAGGTCCGAGGCCTAACCTCAAATTCTCATGTGAAATTGATATTGATGAATAGATCAAAAAATTTCACACGGAGGAGACTACAAGATGGGCCACGGCTGAGCCAGCCCGAAGCCTAAGCATGGGCTGGCTATGCCCCCGCCCCCCGCCGCCCACCGCCCACCGCCCACCGACTCGTACGTTGTCGGTGTCGTCTCGCCGACCGGGTGCACTCCCTGTGCCCCCGGCATCCTGCCTGCGCGGTGTGCTGCGTGCACGCACGCTCACTCATGGACAATACTTCAATTTTTAAGGGTGTTCAGGACCAGCCTCCTACTACCAAACAATTAAAAGGTGCAGACTATGAAAAATCTCCACCTAAGTATTAATATGAAGCTAGTTAGAGATAACCCAATCATCTGCAGAGGCCAATCGTTCTATATATCCTTTATTGAGAGCTCCCACTTACATAACAGCAGAATCGATAACTTGCTTGCATTTTGACAATAATTTGTGCTGACGCGGTAAAAGTCCATTCGATTCAGAATGGAAGTGTGACAGATAATGGCGACACAACCAAAATGACTTATAAATCGATGGGGCAATGAAGCATTGAAGTGGCCAAGGTTTCCTAGTAACTTCAGTTGGCTGCCAGTCTTGATCGGAGCTCAGCAGCAACAGCATCAATGAACTCCTCAGTGTTCAGGTAATGGCTTCTTGTAACGCTGCAAATTAATAAAAAAAGGAGCACAATGAGATTAATCAGGGGTTCAGGGTAATAAAAAAGATGTAGAAAAACAATACGGTTGGGGCTCAATTGAACAGCATAACATACTTTGAAGATCCATGAACAAGAAGTGCAAGGTCTTTGGTCATCTTCCCAGACTCCACAGTTCCAATGCAGGCGGCCTCAAGTTTTTGCGCAAAGTCAAGTAGTCTAGCATTGTCATCTAGCTTTGCCCTGCAGTCCACAAACAAAGGAGCTCACATAAGTGAATCAGTAAACTCAACCTAAGTCCAAGCAGAAGAATAGTAATCTACCTAGGCGCTGATACACACATGTTAATTCACTATTCTGGTGAAACAATACAGGGATGATACTGTTACAAGCTAATACTATATAGCTGAACAAAGATGAAAATTTGCTCCATATACATGGTTGTTACAAAGGGATGCAGTGCTAGACCCCTAAAGTAGGTAGGAGTTGTACCTGTGTGCAAGTCCTCTTGTCCAAGCAAAGATTGAAGCAATGCTATTTGTGCTAGTTTCACCTCCTTTTTGGTGAACACGGAAATGACGGGTAACTGTGCCATGGGCAGCTTCAGCTTCGATTGTTTTTCCATCAGGGCACACCTACATATTGAGCAAATTAGCACCATGATAAAGCATATTGTTCTGAAAGATGTAGAAATATGTCCAAACTTGACATGGATTCGTCCAAAGTTCAGGTTTTTTGCACTAGACAGAACACCCTTAAGCATGCAAGATTTAGTAAAGAACATGAACAATAACATACCAATACTGATGTCATCAAACCCAAGGAGCCAAAACCTGCGTTAATAGATTGACCGAGTTAACAACTGTTGGATACACTTCAACAACATTTCAGAATATTTTATGAATGGATTCAAACGTTACAGCATTTTGTGACCTTGAGCTAAGAAATCACTCTGCACATCTCCATCATAATTCTTGCAAGCCCACACATAGCCTCCTTCACTCTTAAGTGCATAGGCAACCATGTCATCAATAAGACGGTGTTCATACCTGCCAGAAACCAACATCATGACATATGGTTAAAAAAACCTCCCCAGAGAATTTGAAGCAACAACACAAGTTGAAAATCTACCATATTCCAGCAGCCTCAAATTTGATTTCCATTCAGCTTCATAGACCTCCTGGAAAATGTCCTTGAACCTGCAAAATCAAATAATATTACACCAAATATATATTATTGCCTAAAAAGATTAGTCAAATACACCAAGCAGTCTAATTGTCTGCAACAAGCTTTAAATAATAGTATCAGTGGCTCAGTGCAACAATGTACTACCTGCCATCATACTTCTTCAGGATTGTGTTTTTGGTGCTAAGGTACAGCGGCCATTTCTTCTCATAAGCAGTTGTCATAGAAGCCTCAGCAAAAGCTCGAATTGACTGTACAGAGTAATTAAATAAATGCTCAGGGAAATGCTTGCAAATGAAAATATTATTTTGTAACTAAATGAAATCAGTATGGAAACAGCAGTACCTCATCAGTGTTGTACATAGACAAGGCAACTCCTCCAGCACCAGTGAAGTTAAAAACCTCCAGATCAATCAGCTCATCTTTTCCCTCTACCAGTAGAACAGAAAAACAAAAAGGAACAGAAGATCAAATTTTGCTCACATCAGTTTTATGAACAACAAATAATACAACCATATCTGTGAAAATATAGAACTGCTGAAGACTTCATTCATTCTGTACTTCAGTTTAACTAAAGTAATGTATGCAATCATACCAAAAACTAGTTTGAGCTTGCCAGGCCCCTTCAGAACTGCATCAGTTGCTCGGTACTGATCACCAAAGGCATGCCTTCCAATGCAAATGGGCTTAGTCCATCCTGATTTCACCAACGGTTCAGTTTAGCAGGAAAACTTTGCACATCGAAATGTATAGTAGTTTCACATCCTCCTTACATACCTGGAACAAGCCTGGGGACATTTTTGCATATAATTGGCTCTCTGAACACAGTGCCTGAAGATAACAAACAGAAAGAGGAATGTCAACAACCAAATTTTGTGCATTACATTCAAACATAGCAGCAGCATACCATTTATAATGTTTCTAATTGTGCCATTTGGGCTCTTCCACATGTGTTTTAGGTTGAACTCCTTAACCCGTGTTTCATCTGTCATGATGTTGAAATAGCCATAGATGAGAAAAGTTTGATCATCAAATAGTACTTCTGTTTTAACAATATGAACATATATTTAAGCTGCACAAGAATCAAACGTACCTGGAGTAATTGTCGCACACTTAATAGCCACATTGTACCTGTATAACATTGGATTTGAGCTAAGAAATATAGAACAACAAAGTTATAGGAATATGGTACAGTGACATGTTCAAAGCCTTCAGACATGAGACAACCACATCTCTCTGTCTCACTTTTCAATTTTGCGGGCATGCATACAACATAAATAAACAACAAGATTCAAGGAAAAAGCTATCTCAGTCAAATTGAGCAAAAATCATAAGGAAACCAACCATAACATGCAGATCAATAATGATAAAAAGTTGAGACACAACAAATTACATTCGGCACAAATCCTTGGGAATGGTGTGAATGTGATCACAAATTAAGCATATTCTTAGCATGGAACTTAAAATATTTAAAATTTCTTACTTGAGAGTAGCCTCTGCAGCCTCCACCGTGACCTTGTCATCAGTTGCCTCACGATGCAGAATTCCCAAGTCATAGTACTTGATGTCCAGATCCAAAAATGGGAAGATAAGCTGAAACAAACAAAATTATGGGCAGATAGCATACAGAAAAACAGGAACAACACACAAGAGCAAGCGAATCATATTAATCAGGCCACAGAGAACCATGGCATATTGATTACCTTGTCCTTGATAGATTTCCAGAATACTCTGGTCATTTCATCACCTGTGACAAGAGATATTAGCACCACAGTAAATCAACAAATCAATTGGTTGCGTAAGACTTTTAAAAAGCATTGATATACTCTGCGTATGAACCATCTCTTATGAAACTATTACTAACACTTGCTGACCATTTCTGTGTTTGGAACAATTTCTCATGAAAGATGGTTTTTTTCTTGTAAAAAGATAGAAGAGCAGTCAGCTCATGCACCATAAGATATAGCATTGATGATGTTTGGACGCCAAGCATGCATGAACAATTGCATCGAGAAACACTTGGATTAAAGTTTGAGAAAGTAGGTATCTAAACGAGATCCAGTAATTAGACGTCCACCGCAACTACTTCACCAGCAAAGCAAGCGATAGCCTCTAAAACCATCACTTGTTCTGTAATTTTCGTTTTATTCGTCCAATTTCCTACACCTTTCCTCCACTGCACAATAGATCATTATCACCGTACACGCGCATATGCAATCTCTCTACGTTTCTACATTCCTAAATTCGATTGGAATCACCTCCCACGTTCCCACTGTTAGAGATATGTTAGAGATAAAATCTATCTCTAACATATCCTCATATGTACCCTGTACTCCTATATATATTGCCCTTTGGGCCTCTTCAATAACACACACAATATATTCCTAACATGGTATCAAAGCTAAGGTTCTAAACCTAGCTTCTAACCTAGCCTCCGCCGCTGCCCCCGGGAGGAGCAATCTCCGCTCCCGAGGCGGCCAACCTCTTAGCGCCTCGTAGAAGTAGCGGCTTCATCATCCGGTCCTCGCCGTCAACGCCTGGCCATCCGAACAAGCCGCCTCGCCTCGTCTTCATACCGCTTGGAGCTGCTGGAGGAGTACACGGCAGCGGCGCCGCCCGTCTTCCCGCGGCGCGTGCGGTTCCTCGTCCTCTGCAGCCTCCCTGTACGCTAGATCCAGATCGCCATCACCGGGCCTCTCTCCAGCGTTGCCTGTCTCTCGGGTGATCCGCGCCACTCTTCCTCGGCATCGCCGCCTTGCCTCTCGAGCCCGCCGTTCGTGCCCGAGAGCGCCGCCTCCTCTAGCCAGATCCGGCCGGATCTGGCCCAACAGGCCGGCCACGTTCGGCCACCTCTACTCCCGGCTCCTCTTCGTCGCCAGACTGCCTCAGACCCGGCTGCCCCGACGCGTCACCTTCCTTCGAGAGGGGGAGGGAGCGAGGTAGGAAGTAGATCTCCTTCGGTATGGACGGCCAATCTCCTCGGCTTGCCGCCATCTTCGCCTTGCCAACTGGCGAATCCGCTCGGCGACGCTGTTTGTCGTCATTAGCGAAGCACGCGGTCGGCCCGCGCGGCGCAGAGCGAGCGATCGCACCGGCCGGCCGGAACGACCGCTCGGCGTTGGATGGCGCTTCGAGCCGCCTCCACCCGAGCTCGCCTCCATCGACCGCCATCGCTCGATCCGATCCGCCGCCTCGGATCCGCGTCTCTCCGGCGGATCCGCCGCGCTGGTCTTCTCCCGCGAATCCGGTCGGCGGCGCTCGGATCCGCCGCCTCGTCTCCGTGAAGGCCCCGGAGGCGATATGCGGCGACGCCGCCGACTGGCGCGCCGAGGTCTTCCACGCGCTTATCCGCTTCGACATCGTGGCGATTGCGCGCAGTCGCCTCTCGCAGCAAGCGCTTCCGCCCGAGCTCGCCATTCCCCGTCACCAACCAAGCTCGCTCGCTTCTCCTCTACCGGCCCCCACTCGTCATCGTCCTGGGACGTAGTTGTCGTCGCGGGCGAACATATATGGGGCGGCAGTTGAGTCAGTAGGGGTGTGGGAAAAAGGAAAGAAAAAGCAGAGGATTTGGTCGAGGAGAGCAGGAGATGGTTCGATCTATTTCCTCAGGCCTAGCATCCTCACGGTTGATGGCTATTGGGATGGCTTCCCTAGTTTGTGCGGTTGTGCTTGTTCAGCTCGATTGTGTTTGTCATCTTTGGCCTGCAATTGGTGGAGCTATCAGGGTCGCTATGCTGTCTTGGGCGCTCTTTCTTTGGTTTTACTCCTGCGTGATTGCTACCGTCCGTCTTTGTTAGACGGACGTCCTTGCCTGCTAGCTGCTAGTTCTGCTAGTTCTCTTTAGGTTTCCCTGGCTCCGGCTTTCGGTTTCTGCAATGGCTTCTCCAGCTCCAGCTTCTTGCAGCTTCTTTCGCTGTTAAAGCTATCTGCTGCTATTTACTGCTAGATATCATTAGACTTTTCTTTCTTTTGTGTCGTTTCTTCCGTTGCGTCCATCCAAGTCCGTGCCACTTTATCTGTGAGTTCGTCTAAGCCACGCGAGTTCACAAATTTATTGTCAGTCATAGAATCATAGGAATTGCCTTATGCATGGCAGCAGCCGCCACTCCAGCTGCTATTTTTTTCGAGCCGCTGCAGATTCGCCGCTCCAAGCGTTCAAGGCCGCCGCGCTTCTTCCACACTGCGTCTTCGTTGTACTTCTTGTGCATTACGCCGCTCTTCTTCTGCACTGCGCCTCTGTTGCACTTCTTGTGCATTGCGTTGCGCTTCTTTTGCACTGTGCATTCGTTGCGCTTCTTGTGCATTGCGTTGCGCTTCTTTTGCACTGTGCATTCGTTGCGCTTCTTGTGTATTGCGTCGCCGCCGTCTTGTGCTACGATCTGCGCCGCCATGCTTCTATTTATTCCTATTCGACTTGACTTGACAGCTTTCTCCATATTTGTCGGTTTCATCATCTTCCTCGTCGTGTTGCTGCGGTCGACTTTGCTCCAGCACCTTGTGTTTTATGGGCTATCGCACGACACCGGTTGGGAGGAGATCTTTTGATACTCGACATATTTTCCAAAAACTGCATGCTACGACGACATTATCAAGAGTCGGACTTTGGATTTTTCATATTTTAGTATCAACCCTTTCCAAATGCAATGCTATTGCATACGCTTTGCATTTGAGGGGTGATAGAGATATGTTAGAGATAAGGTGTTAGAGATATGTTAGAGATAGGGTGTCTAACATATCCTTATTTGTACCATGTACTCCTATATATATTGCCCTTTGGAACTCTTCAATAACACACACAATATATTCCTAACACCCACGAACTGGCACAGCGGCAATTAGACTACACAGAGATATTATCCACTAAAACCTCCTCACGCGCACTCGACCACCAAAGCCTAAACCAACACGGTAGAGCTAACCAAAGGAGCAGTCCGATCTCGCGTATCTCTCCGCGACACCCACAGCCAAAATTTAAAATCCAGCACAAGCGAAGGCTATAATATCATCGGCAAGCGAACGGGCGGGCGGCGTCACAGCCGCGATATAGATCTGCGGGGGAAAGCGGGATCTGACCGTCCATCTCAACGACGGGGTTGGCGACCTTGATCTTCTCGAGCGCCATGGCAGCGGCGCCGGCGCCGGTTGCCTCGGAGATCGGGAGGGGGCGGGGCGGGTGAGGAGGCAGCTTCTGCGAAAGGTAGGCAGGCACGGCCGCACGGGAGGAGAATTCAGAGTGAGCAACTCTGCGAGGGCATTCAAGGAACAGATGGGAGGGGCGCGTGGGCCCCAACTGCCATATGGATATATTTTTTAAATTTATGCATAAGTGGGCAATCTAGGATCAGATTGTGGGGCCTACTTGTATGAGTGGGGCCGAATGGTGCGTGGTGCGTGAATTATTATGGAGTCGTGGGATGACTTCAGTGGGAATTAAAGCTTTTTCCTACTTCCGTGGCCCAAGTAGTATGGCGCAGCGAGTATTGGAAGAGTTTCGATTTTGCCTGCAAGCAGTATTAGGTTTGGTTGCCGATGAGTTTTACTAATCATTGGAGATAAGGGGTGAATAACTAAAGCTTCAGTATACTACTCTTGTAGGACTAGGGATGGCAATTGTGCTCGATTATCCGTGTACCCGCGGGTAAATACCCTAATGGAGGTGGGTATGGGTGCCTTTCTTTGCCCACGGGTATAAAAACGGGCACAATATTTTACCCATCGGGTAAACGGGCGCGGGTATGGGTAAACTCCACCCGTACCCGTTTCACCCGATTACCCGTCATATACACTAACATGTGGGACCATAAACCACTATATAAAACACTAGAAATGCGAAACCCTAATCTTCCCCTGCCTCCCACTTCGCCGCCCCACAGCCTCCTCCCGCTCCAAGCCTCCAACGCCGCGCCACACACCCACGCGTGACGCGCCTCCCGTCGGGCCTTCCTCTTCCCTCTCTGGCTCTTCCTGGCCCCCACTCGCACCGGCCACCCACCGCCGTCTTCCTCTTCCCTACCTCCCGACGCCCTGCCTCCACCCACTCTCCCACCACCACCAGCCACCGTCTTCCCCTACCTCCCGTGACGTCTCCACTCTCCCACCGGCCACCGGCCATCGCCTCCCGAGTCCCGTCCCGGTCCCCTACCTCCCAAGTCCCGACTCCATTCTCTCGCTCGCCGCCAAGGCTGCTCGCGCTCGTGACGCCCGGCCCTCCCGGCCTCCCACTTCCAACCGCCCCACCGCCTCCCATCGCGCCCCCGCCTTCCTTCCGGCCCGGCCGCCCCGCCCGGCCTCCACTTCCAGATCTCGACGCCCACCGCGCCTCCCGACTCCTCCCGGCCCCGGCCTGTCTCACCGCCAGATCTCCCGCCGCCAGAGTGCGAGACGCCCCACCGCTAGATCTCCCATCGCCACCGCGCCTCCGTCTCCTCCGGGCCCGGCCGTCTCCACCGCCGACGCCCACTCAAAGGAGAAGAAGAGAAAGCTTTGCTGCAACTCAAGCAAGCCGACTTGAAACCTCAACAAACAAAGTTGACGAACTTTTGAACCAAGTGGTAGTTTAATATAGACAAACAATCGGTTGGGTGTTTTGAATGTATATTACTCTAGTTAATTATTTATCTAATGATTGGGATTAATATGATAATTAGTACTTGTAATCAAGTCGGTATCCGACTGCTTGGCTCCAAACTTATTTGGATGTTTGTATGCATATGTATGAGCCTTTTCCACCATGAATCTTGGAGGATCAAAAGAAATAACGGCAACATCGTAACACTCACATTACTATTTGCTAGCATTTGAATACATTTCAATTCGACTGCATGGTTTTTCACTGCAAATAGTTGTAGTAACATTGAACTAGTAGAAAAGATATCTTCTTGGACCAGTCTAATCCTGCCAAGAACTTGAAGCATCATTGCAACTTGTGAGAACTGTCACTACCCTACTGTCATTTTAGAGTACATGGAGTAGGAAACAAGAACATTTACCTAGGGATGTACACATAGATTTTAGAGATGGAAAGCTTTTACTGACCCATTGGCAATGTGGGCCACAAAAGTGTATCAACTATCAAGGGAGCTTCATCACTGCCTAAAGGCATGGTGCACATAACTTTGTATTGAAGGCCGATCTGTTTGTGCTAGAGAGTAAGGTAGTTGAGATGCTAGAGAGTAACCTGAAAGACATTAGTTGTGCTACATAACTTTGTATTGAAGGCCGATCTGTTTGTGCTAATCAGTTGTGTTGTGCTACTTAACTTTGTATTGTGCTAATAGAATCCTTATTTTACCGTAAATGGCCACAACGTAGAAATCCAATATAACATATCCATTGGATGCTACAGGGTTCACCTTGCCACATTTACTTTGATCTTGAGTTTGATAAAAGATTGAACAAGAAGAGAGATGCAGATGAAATGGTGGATATATTGGTTGCCGTCACATTCAATGCCTTGCATGAAAAATATTCCATTGAAGGACATTCAGGGTTTATATGTATGGATGGATCATCAAATTTGTTTGTGTAAGTGTGTGTGTGTGTGTCAGTGACTCAGTGTGTCAAATTTATTTGTACTCTTTTTGATTTTAGGAGATGTTACTCGGAATTGAAATACGTGGCAGTGTGTGTGTCAAATTGAAATATGTTGTTGAGTTTATATATATTTTTGATTTATCTCACGCTTTATATTCATATCATTTCACTAGCTTGATGAACTCATGGACTCACAATTTTCACCAATTCCAACTATTAGATGGCGACTCCGGGAAGTAGTAGCCAACATGGGCAATCTTCTCAAGGCTCAATACTCCGTGATCAGCAAGTAGAATCTGAAGCTGAACCTCAAGTTGAAGAACAACATACCGAAGATGCAGATGCACAAGAGGAAGACTCTCGTGGCACAAAGAGGAAACTCACTTCACCTGTTTGGAACGAGTTTACAAGACTAAAAGTGATGGGTGCTTGGAAGGCAAAGTGCATTTGGTGTAGTAAGTACCTTTCGGCAGAAACAAAGAATGGTACTAAACATCTACATGAGCATCTGAAGGTTTGCATCTATCGGAAGAGGCAAGGGAAGGTACAAACCAGTTTGAGGTATGGATCTTCTGAACATGGGCAAGTAACTGTAGAGAACTATGTCTTTGATCAAGAAGTTGCTAGGAAAGCTCTCTATTCCATGATTATTCTGCATGAGTACCCACTGTCCATTGTTGATCACCATGGCTTTCGTAAATTTGTTAGTGCACTTCAACCTTTATTTAAAATGGTCACTCGAAATACTATTAGAAAGGATATCTTGGATCATTATGATTTAGAGAGGAAGAGAGCTCTCAGTTACTTGGATAAAAGCAGTTGTCGTGTTGCTGTTACAACTGACCTTTGGACAGCTGATAATCAAAAGAGAGGCTACATGGCAGTAACAGGACATTTTGTTGATGACTCTTGGAAGCTTAGAAGCTGCATTTTGAGGTGATTGCTATATTGAAATACTAATCTTCTTGCTATATTGAAATACTAATCTTCTTGCTATGCTGAACCATGTAGGTTTATATATGTGCCATGCCCACATACAGCAGAGGTTATTTGTGAAGCGCTATATAAAAGCACAGAATTGGAATCTTGATTGTAAACTATCTACTTTGACCTTGGATAATTGCTCAACAAATGATAAATTGGTTGAAGCAATAGAGACAAAGGTTGGTCCATCTAATCTTTTATTGGGTGGAAAGATGCTACATATGCGTTGTTGTGCACATATTCTTAACTTAATTGTGAAAGATGGATTGAGTGTCATGGAGCATAGCATTAAGAGACTACGTGATAGTGTTTCCTATTGGATGACTACACCAAAGAGGTACGAAAAATTTGTGAAAGCAATTTCGGTTTGTTAAGGTTGAAATAACTAAAAGATTGGGTCTTGTTGCAAAACTAGATGGAATTCAACCTATATTATGCTTAGTACTTGCTATTCCCTATAAGAAAGTCTTTGAGAGGTTGAAGCAACTTGATATGCAGTTTATTTGTGCACCAACAGCTGCTGATTGGAATTTTGCATCAACTGTTTGTGAAAAATTAAGCCTCTTCTATGAACTCACTGAAATGTTTTCTGGAACTAAATATGTAACAGCTAACATATTCTTTCCAAAGATATGTGAGGTCAAAATGTATATGAATAAATGGTTAGGATGTGGAGATCCAATAATTGAGGCTATGTCTATTGAGATGATAAAAAAGTTTGACAAGTACTGGTCTGATATTCATGGTTTGATGGCTATTGCTATTATTCTTGATCCACGTGGAAAATGACAATGTTACATGCATGCTATATTGCCCTCTTTGGCGAAGAAAATTCTGAAGAGAATGTTACAAAGAGTTATAATTGCTTGTGTGAGTTGATGAATGAGTACCAAGTGCATAGTGGAGAAGAGGGTATGGCTACATCTTCTAGTACTAGTGTTGCAACCGGTGCTAATGAGGTGCTTTCAATATTTAAAACACTAGCTGCTAGTAAGAAAAGTACCGGTGTAGTAAAGACCAAAAGTGAGCTAGATCGCTATTTGGAAGAAGAAACTCTTCCTTGCACAAATGAGGAATTTGATATATTGGGTTGGTGGAAGGTGGCTGGGACATGTTATCCTACATTGCGGATGATTGCCCGTGATATCTTGGCTATTCCAATAACAACAGTAGCTTCTGAGTCAGCTTTTAGCACTAGTGGTAGAGTGCTAAGTGAACATCGCAGTCGTCTCACTCCAGCTATATTGGAGGCATTGATGTGCTCACAAAGCTGGCTTCGGAATGAACTTAAAGGTATGCAATGCAACTAGTGATGTAAATATTTTGAATTTTCTATGTGATTGCAAACTAGTGATATAATGCAATGTTTACTTTTCAGGTGAAGGAGGAGTTGATAGTTTATGGACATGCCTTGAAGACATTGAAGAGGAGCTTAAAGATTGTTGTTCAATCTCGATCGTCGACTCTGAATGAACTATTTTCATATGTTCTACTCTTGTTGCAAACTTAATTTGTTTATATGTGAGGAACTATGTGTGACTGTGGAATCGCAGTTTGTATTTTCTTTTTATTTGTTGAACTTGATGTGTGAATTGTGATGTCATGAACTTTATTAGTTGTTGAATGTGTGATGCAATATTGATGTGAATTGAAATGAACTTGATGTATGCATTGTTTGTATGATGACTAATGAGTAATGAGTATGCCCGCGGGCGATGGGTACCCATGGGCGATGGGTACCCGTGGGCGATGGGTACCCGTGGGCGACGGGCATGGACGAGTTTGCGGGTAGCGGCATGCCACGGCGACGGTACCATGCGGCGACGGGCATGGGCAAGTTTCTTCGCCCGTTGTCCTTCGCGGGCATGCCCGTGGGGGGAAATTGGGGCCGCGGGTATGGGTATGGGCGAGTACTACCCGTACCCGCCGCGCCCGATTGCCATCCCTATGTAGGACACTGTTAAGTTCTATAGTTTTGGCAAATATAATACAATAGCTTAATTGGATAGGTACGTGGAGTGGCGTTATGTTATTAATATTAAGGGTAGTAACCATACTTATGAATTATATGCTATACTAACACCTAAGCCGGCACACCGTAGTCTCAATCCTGTATCTGTCTCAATACCGGTCAATACCGGCCATTCCAGCCCATTCATTCCGGTTATTCCGATACCAGTCAAAAATTTAAAATTAAAGTGACCACTTCTTTGAACAACTCAGAAGGTCGAGTCCAATACTACTCCTTCAGTAAGTGAAATTATGCTAGACTAGTATGCTAGATTATGGTAAAATATATGAAATTATGAACTCATATTGTACTATTTAACTAGGTACGATCTTTGTATTTATGAAGTAATTAAACTATGTGTCATTTTTATTCTATGGTTATGTATTTGAAGTTAGATTTCAAATGAAATTATGTGTGTATATAACTACATATATATTTATAAATATATATATATAATTATATTAAAATCCAGAATAGTACACCCAAATAGATCGATACCGCGAATTCTATACCAATAAACAAACCGAAATCGCCTCAATAGAATTGATAACTACACTAGTAACAGGAAGAATACAAGATCAAATTCTGAAACAATTCACAATGATCTCAGCAAATATATTGTGCATGGGACCTCAAATAGTGACTATAGCCGTACGACACGGATATCACACCGGTCCGACTAGCATTGGTTCGCCACACTTATCCTGCTTAACACTTATTAGCATACCTGCAGGTCGACTCAACAAATTTGCAAGCATTTGCGCCATGAGATTAGTTAGCCGCAAAATTGGATATATGTCGCTCTTAAAGTTGGCACTTTGAAAAAGAGAAAATTAATTCAGTGGTATCACGTTCAGCCGTACTCAGAAGAATAACATTCCCTTAGTGACATACTGAAAAATAACACCCCAAAGACAAGAAATTAATGGGAATGACATCGCCGTCAGTTACCGTGCCGTTATGTCACGTTGGACTGGTGAAAAGACGAGTATACCCTTTCGAAATTAAGGGATCTGGCTGCAGAGGCGATGACAAATGGATCTGTCCTCATCCCATCTATAAACAAAGCGAAACCTAATTCTTTCTCCATTTCGCTCCTCATCTCCATCTCTTTTTTTCTCTCTGCTGCTCTCTCTCCTTACCTTCAGTTCATTCTCTCTCTTCCTCGTTGAGCTCCAAATCCGTAGAAATGAGCCAAGGAACACACTTTTCTCTACTCCATCTGTGAAGTGCCCGAATTGTAATTTGGTGGTGAGGCGTAGGACACCCAGCTCTCGGAAAAATCTCGGTCGTGGTTACTACAAATGCTCTATGTATTCAGTAAGTATTTTGATTTGAGACCCCTTTTGATTTTGTATATTTGAAGAAATTCAAAATTTGTAGTTGATATGCTATTCTCCCTATTTTTGAAGGAAACTAGCAATGGGTGTACGTTCTGGCGATGGGCAGATAAGGTAGAGTCGGTCCAGGAGGCTACAAACCGTGTGCAACGTGATGGAAGAAGTAGAATGGTTGATGTAGAACTTTGGCAACAGGTGTCCAAAAATTTGGCTTCAATAGGTTTCAGGGAAGTGTCCAGAAAATGGGTTCTAGAAAAAGTGTGCATAAAAGTGTCCAAAAAGTTTCCAATAGCAGGTTTCATGATCAACATGTCAGATTTCCTTACAAAGTATGAGTTTGATTTTAGTATGATCATCATGTCAGATTTCAATGGAAAGCATCATCACACTAGGATCATCATGTTAGATTACAATAAGAAGCGTGATCATACTAGAACAACAACAGTGCAAAGCAACATCATAAAATAACATGTTTCATCACAAAGCATGATCATAACAGATAATAACACCAGGATTCAGTACTAGGACCATAATGTTGAACCAGGAGCGTAGGATTCCTGATTCTCTGTGTTTCACACACTAGTCCAGGAACAGCTAGTGTACATAGTCAAACAAAAGTGATAGCATAACCATACGACACCATTCATTGAAATAATTAAAGTTGTTATAAAATAGGCATACAACCAATAAGCAAAATACATCGGAAGCAAAAGAAGTAAAGTAGACCACACGACTCGCCACAGGCAATCGTATGGAGGTGTAGCCTAGTTGTCTAAGTTCTCATTCTCCTCATAGCATTCTTCTCCTGCTCAACAATTTATTAAGCAAGAGTAAGCACAAACAACCGTGCCCCGCAAGTTACACCCATAACAGAGTTATAATGCAAGCAATGATATATCAAAGAAAGTCTTATAGGGTTGAGTTTGCATAAAGCAATGTTACTTTTCAAATATCCATACTAAGTTCCAAAGCAGTTATTCTATAACTAAAATTTATTTTCTAAATTCTCAAGTTTTATAGTCAGATAACATTCATCAATGAGTGGTGAATGATACCTTCCTATCACGAGGCTACCTGCCCAATTCCCGTTTGGACAGAAATCCAAAACCATTTATAAAGTCTTTTGAAACTAAAACCAAAATCTAACTTGAAGTGTGTTGGACCGAAAAGGCGACTAGAGGGGGGGGTGAATAGGAGCACGCTCACTTTTTCAACCACGATTAGATTCAACACAAATTTCACTCCAATAGCTATAGAAGCTATGAAGATCGATATACCAGTACAGCGGAAGACTAGGATTGAATCCAATCAAAACCCCGAAGCAAAACAACCAAAATCAACCAAAACTTGATTTCCTAAGTGAGGGGCGGTCTGACCTCTATTCAAGGGCGGTCCGACCGGTCCTATGGGCGGTCCGACCTCTGTAGAGGGGCGGTCCGACCTCCAGCCGATGAACAGTGAAATCACCAAAAACGGTTGCAAATAGATGTAACTTTTGATCTACAACTCCAAACTTGATGAAACTTGGTACACACCTTCTCTAGGATGTCGAACCTATTCCAATCAAGATCGTGAAGATCTTTGGAAAAGTTCAGACCTTTTTCAGTTTGAGAGGTGGAAGGTTTGAAACCGAGTCAAAACGAAACTATATCGAAAAACTTGCTCGTGGGTGATTGATGATCAAGATGATCTTAGATGTGTTCCCACATGTCACAGCAAGCTAGATCATGCAAAGAAATCAATCAAAACATGCGAATCAAAGAAAGACTCAAAATCACCAAATAGAGAGAAGAAGGGCAAATGAACTCATCTTGAAGAGAACTCTTCTTTGGATTGATTTGATAATGTATCGACATGACCACTCATACGGATACGCATGGACACAAGATCAAAACATCTCTCTCTCTAGAACCCTAATCTCCACTAAACCTTCCCTAAGCACTTAAGCCAAAACTAGGGTTTCAAGCATGAAAGGGTTGAGGGGGTGCAGCCACCTCCCTCCTCTATTTATAGTGGAGACTTAAACCTTCTAGAAGAGTAACCCTAATGGGCTCCCGTTAAGGCCCAAAACAAATGGGTCACACACGCACGCATCTCGAAGCGCCGTCTTCATCTCCTCTTGACCTACTCCGCTTCTCCACGCCATCTTGCGCCGCGAGTCGTCAAAAGTCACCAAGGCGGTATTTGGTATAATTACCAAAATACCCCTTCTCGATCTTTTTGCAAAGACCGAGTCCCATCTTTGTGAAGCACCTCCCATGCTTCGCCACGTGTAGGTTGATCAACGGCTCTCAACATGTCGGCAAGTCTCTCCCATCCGGCTCCCATCAGAACCACCATGGCACTTGCACCGACCCCCGCGCCGCTTGATCCAACCGGCCGCACCGAATCGCCTGCTCGGTCATCCTTGTCTATTCTCGCACCACACTTGAGTTCATTGACTCACCCGACATCGCCGATCGCTCGACCTCGGCTCTCCAAGCCTAGTCCCGATCATCCTCGCCGTTGACCGTCGTTGACCACCAAGCAACCCGCACAACAATAAACAAGCAAATCGAATCCGGAACAAGTTCTTCACAACTTGACCCACGTTAGTCAAAACATGCATCATGCAACACATATGCACTCAAACCCATGACTTTGACCTAACAAAACATCATCGCCACGGTTGGCCGATGAACAAGACAGAACCGGCCGCCCCTCGGGCGGTCGATCGCCACCGACCGGCTCGACCGCCACCACAAGGCCGGGCCGACCGCTCAGAGGACTTAGCCAATTTTCAACCCCAAAATCCAAACCCACTGGAAACTTTAAACCAATAGAATTTTTGCTTGGGAACTCCAAAATTATGAGACCAAGTGTATTAGGATCCCTCACTTGTCTACAATACCTATTTTTGGCCCGACCATTCGACCATTTTAGTCACGGCCGGCCCGATCACGACATGGCCGGTCCGACCGATTTGGGACCGGTCGGACCGCCATGCTATGGCGGTCGGACCGCCTCGCCCGTAATGTCCGAACAGATCCAAACTTTGTCGAAAACCCGTGAAACGACAAACCGTTAACGCCATTGCCAATTGTCACATCATCCTAAGATCTGGAGCATATCCCCATGATATCCACAATCTCCCCTTGATGAACACATTGGCAATAATCCGTAAAATGTAATTTGAAGGTTTGAAAAGTAAAATACTTCGCAAGCACAAAGACACAACTTGGTCCATAAGCAAGAGAAAGCAATGGAAATGACCAAGTCGGCATCGAATAGCATAGACAAGTGAGATAAGGCAAAAGAAAGCATAAAAACTTTGATTTTTAAAAGTCAAAAATCTCACTTAAGGTCCATATGAAAGAACAATTGTTCAATTGACCTTTGATCATTGTGAGGTGTAATAAATGCAATTCAAGTTTCAAGAGTCAATAAGGCAATAAGAATGCAATTCAAAAACTCCCCCTCACTATGATCCTCGGATTTTAAAAAATTTCAAATTCTCCAACTTTCCCCCCTTTGTATAAACTTTCCCAACATTGAAAATATCTTCTCCCCCTTTGACAATGGAGTCATCAAGGAATCACGCCTTCCTCTCATCCAGAGATAGCAATTTGCGAGAATGAAGAAAGAAGCAAAAGAAGAAGTATGCATGAAATGCAATGGAGTGGCTTCATTTTTGTATTTTTCAATTTTGATTACAAGAAGCTTTGAAGATTACCCAAAAAAGCAAGTCAGCATTTCTAATATTGCACAAACAACATATCAAGCCTGATAGTTCTAGCAAGATCATGGTAAGACATATATAACAAAGCTAAGCATAAAGGCTCAAAAGTAAAGCAATGGATTTGATCAATTTAAGCAAAGCTTCAAATTCAAAGAAGTTCATCAACAGGATCCTAAAATGAAATTGGCCATGTCAAAATGTCAAAGTAAGATCAAAAATCTAACAAAGACCACATTAAGAGTCAATCAGTCCTGTATTGAATCATTTTGCTCAAGATTTTTAAAAGCCCATTTGTCAACAGTTTTCTCATATGCAATGAATATTGAAGTTGACTAATGATCTAACTTAGTGACAAGATCCTGGACTAGGAGCCATCCACAAACTCATCCTAAGCTTCACTGGAAGTTGAGTAAAGGTATATCTTAGTAAAGAAGATCCCGGACTAGGAGCCATCCACAAACTCTTTCTAAGCTTCTACCGGGCGACAAATCTTGAGGTTCATGTCATTTCGACAAGCAATCCCCATGAGATCGTTCGATCATCAAACTATCTCCAAGTTCATGTCATTTGACAAGCGGCCTCGTAAGAATAGTTTGGCACATTTTAAGCATAAGACAATCTTGATTTTTCATATTTTTTTCACAAGAGCGCTTTAGAATCTCAAGAACACAAAAGCTCAAGTAATGATCAATTTTAGATTCAAGAGCTCACAAAGCAATTCTGACAGGGCCAATGTCACAAAAGGAGCACTAATTGCGCAACTCGCTAAAACATCCACAAATTGCAATTTTTAGTTCGAGTTGTTTTAAAGTTCTAGCTCATATAGCAAAGACTTAGCTACACATGTAAAAGCATGATAATTTTAGCAAGTCAAAGAACTAGACATGGCATTGAGCAAGAATTGAAACACTAAAGCTCCAAAGGGTAATAGGCAAAGCTTCATCAATTTTAAAAATAAGGTAAGATCTTATATTACAATGCATCTTTTGGATTTTTCATACCACTTGAAGTATTTTTCATATGAATGCAATATGATACAATGAGATGCAATAAAAGCCTAAAACCTAAAAAGTTCAAAAGATCAATAAGTTCATAAAAAGAACAATAAAAGATCAAAAGAACAAGGTAAGATCGTAAAAGATCGAACTCCCTCAAACCAACCCATAGGGATAAATTACCCCTAACTCACTTCTCAAGGTGGCAAACCTAGTTGGGTCTAAAGGTTTGGTGAGGATATCACCAATTGACCCTGACTCCACAAAATGCAAAGACAATATCACCCTTCTCGACATGGTCTCTAAGGAAGTGATAGCGAATGTCTATGTGCTTGGTCCTAGAGTGTTGCATGTGGTTCTTAGCAATGTTAATAGCGAAGTGTTATCACGTAAAAGAGGAACACTAGCAAAATTTAACCCAAAGTCCTTAAGAGTGGACACCATCCACAAAATCGACACAGCACTACTAGCAAGAGCCTACATATTCAACTTCAAAGATGGATTGTGCAATGTAAGACCGCTTCCTAGAAGACCAAGAGACAAGAGACGTGCCTAAGAAATGACATGTACCGTAAGTGCTCTTCCTATCAGCCTACGCCCGCAAAATCGTAATCGAAAACCCCGAATGGACAAATAAGAAGAGCAAGAATACCAAATGCCATATCGAGAGTAGAATGTAAATACCTGAAGATGCGCTTAACGGCTTGGCGATGTGAAGTCCTCGGTGACGCCTGAAACCTCGCGCAGAGGCAGACCGCGAAGTGGATGTCCGGTCTTGAGGCCGTCAGGTACAGGAGGGAGCCGATCATCTTCATGCGGTACTCGCGCTGATCCACGGCTTCCCTTCCTCATCGGATCCAAAGCGATCGAAGTCGCCATGGGAGTGGCGATCGCCTTGCGCCACCCATATCAAAACGCTTGAGAAGATCCTTGGTGTACTTCGCTTGATGGATGAAGATCCTTCCTTGCATTGCTTGATTTGCGCCCCGTAAAGTAGTTGAGCTCGCCCATCATACTCATCTCAAATTCTCGACATGGTCTCGTAAAAACTGGAAACAAGAGCATGAGAGGAACCACCAAAGATAATATCATCAACGTAAATCAACAAGCAGAAGTCATTGCCATGCCTAAGAATGAATAGAGTCTTATCAACTTTTCCCATTTTAAAATCATTCTTAAGCGTAAAGGTCTTAAGTCTATCATACTGTGCTCTAGGGGCTTGCTTAAGACCATACAAGGCTTTGGATAGCTTAAAGACACGATCGTGGTGCTTGGGATCCTCAAAGCCGTGGGGTTGCCTAACATACACTTCCTCTTCTATAAAACCATTCGTAAAAGCACTCTTAACATCCATTTGATGCAACCTAAAACCTTTAGATGCAAATAATGCAAGCATGATGCTAATGGCTTCTAATCTAGCAACAGAGCGAAGGTCTCATCAAAATCTAACCCTCAACCTGGCTAAAACCCCGAGCTACCAACCTAGCCTTGTTTCTAACCACGTAACCATCCTCATTTTGTTTATTTTTAAACACCCAACGGGTACCAATTACATTATGACCACTAGGAGGTTCTACAAGGTTCCGGACTTTATTTCTTTCAAAGTTTTCTAACTCCTCATGCATGGCATTGACCCAACTAGCATCGATAAAGCATGTGATATATCTTTGGGTTCAAAAGACGCTACAAATGCAGTGAGAGAAAAGACTTGATCATGATACCGAGCGAGTGACTCGCCATGGAGACTACCAATCATCCGATCCAAGGGTGCCGCTCGGATGTGCAAAGGAGCGCTGGGAGATAGTATCTCCTCAACCTCCGCAGTATCGCCGATGAAGAAGATGCGCAGAGCCTCAATTGGAGGTGAAGCGATCGTGAGGTGTTCGAGTCGAATCGAGCATTAGCAGCAAGTGGAGGAGCATCATCAATTTCATCCTCATCTTCCTCAACAAATATGCTCTCTGTCACCTGTAAGTCACCTGAAACATCGGATCTAGCTGCAGGGCTAGTCTCATCAAAAGTGACATTGCATGTCTCTGGACAATGTTAGTTTCAACATTAAAACCCGAAAACCCCTCGAATGAGCAGGACAACCTAGAAATAAACCATCACAAGTTCTTGATTCAAATTTATCTAGGTTCCCTGTCTTGAGAATAAAACACTTCGATCCAAAGACTCGAAAGTGCGAAACTGAGGGTTTTCTGCCAAAACGAAGCTCATAAGAAGTCTTGCCCAAAGACGGTCTCAGAAAGACACGATTTGAAATATGGCAAGCTGTAGCAATAGCTTCGCCCAAAACCTCCTCGGTGTGCTATACTCATCTAGCATCGTCCTAGCCATCGAGACTAAGGTCCTGTTCTTCCTTTCCACAACGCCATTTTGTTGAGAGACGTGTGGAGAAGAGAACTGATGCTCAATACCGCGCTTAGCACAAAAAGAGGCAAAAGAGGCATTCTTGAACTCCGTGCCATTGTCACTGCGGATTGCTCTCAAGGCACCAGGAAGTTCAGAAGCCAAACGAAGAACAAGATCATGATAATGATCAAAGACCTCATCCTTCGAAGCAAGAAAGAACACCCAAGAATATCTCGAAAAATCATCGACTATGACAAGAATGTACCAATTGCCACCGACTGACCGAACCCTAGCAGACCAACAAGATCCATATGAAGCAACCGTCCCGGTCCGTCTACCATGACCATAGTCAATGAAGGGTGTGAGGCGGCAACTTGCTTGCCATGCCTACAGAGGAGCACATACAAAGATCTTTGCGACTTTGAGTTTAGGCAAGCCTCTCATGAGATCAAGGTCGCTAACTCGTGTCGATGATCAAAACCAATGTGCCCCAAGCGCCGGTGCCAAAGCCGATATCGTAAGAAGATGCAACTAAACATTTGAGAGATCCGGCAAGAGATTCGTAAAAATCACCCAAATATTCTACCAACTCTAGAAATTCCAAAAATGAGCTCACCAAAAGAATCAAGCACCCGACAAGCGTTCTTCTTAAATCTAGTCTCATAGCCATCATCGAGAAGTCGTGGAGACGTAAAGGAGATTGTACCTTAGCTTGGACACAAGAGCGACATCCTTGAGAATGAACTCGCTGCTCACCCCGATCGATCCAGTTCTTCGATCCGCCCTTGTGAATCATCTCGAAGGTGATGAAGTCATCACCGTCGCTCGCGTGAAGGAAGTGAACCATCTTGAGTCTCCGGTCATGTGGCGTGAATAAATGAGTCGACGAGCCACGTGTTCTTCCTCCTTCCGCGACGATCCCGAAAATCAAGGCACAAAAGATCGATGTGTCTCAACATCAAGTTAGTTAAAATAGACTTGGGAACCCAAAGATCGAGACACATGTCTGCAGTAGTATGCAAAGCGTAATGAGTGTCCTTGATCCTAGTTGAAGTCCTATCATGAGCAATGGTTACAAACACATGAGATGCATTTTGCCTAGGAACATGATGATGATAAGCATGTGCGTGTATCCTAGACCGGTTTCTTCTTCTTTACATGAGCATGTTTCACACAAGCTCTAGGTTGATGAAATAAAGTTCTAGCATGATTAGCATTTTTCATCCTACGCCAACATGTAACTCAACTAAATGTCCACTCTTCTCATAATAGGTGCAAGTGGTATTTTGTACCACTGGGAGAAGCACCTTTGTCTCAAAAGAAGGTTGGACAAAACTCGCAGTTTGAAAGCAATTTTTGCAGGTTGGGTTTTGAATTCAACTAAGCCATTTTCCAAGACCAATGACCTTAGCCTTGGATTTGTTCTCAGGCGAGTTGTATCCTAAACCTTGCTTCTTAGAAGGAGTTCTAGACTTGTCAAGAATCATGTTTAATTGCTTTTCTCCACTAGAGAATTTTTGCAAGGTGTTCTCTAGATAAACATTATCTTTCCTAAGATCAACACATGATTGACAAATTTTAGGTTTATTAACCTTGCAAGCCTCTCCTTATAATTAGCAATTTCAAGCTTAAGAGCGGGACATAAAGTACAAGTAGCGTAATTAATACTCGTCCTTAAGCTTGGCATATTTCTCTAGTCGCTTTTAAAATGTCTTTAATTTCACGCTCATGTTCTAAGCAACGAGCAAGAGCGAGACTCTCATGGTTCGTAAACATCCAACTTGCTAGACTCTAAGCATTTAAGACATGGAGCAGATTTGACCTCAACTAGCTCGGTTCTAGCATTTTCAAGTTGATGCAAAGCAAGATTAAGAGCAGATTGCGCTTAGGCGATTGAGTGCAAAGCATGGCAAGAAGAACATTCATCAACGTCTAGACTCTTAGCATTCACAAGTTCCAATGTCAAATTTTCAACTTGTGACTCTAGATCCTTGTTCTTAACCATGATGAACTTTAAAGCCTTATCCCGACTAAGCAATTGCTCATACATGTTCTCGCATCTAGCGTAAAGGACATCATAAGATAGGGATACCTCATCATCATCATCGACGCCGACGAGTCGACCATGAAGCACATGCCTGAAGTCCTTGGCCTTCCTTTCTTGTCTTGAGGTGGCTCCTCCTCCTCCTTGTCCTCCTCGCTCCCGAATCCACATCGCTCAAGGATTGATCTCCAAAAGCGGCAAGGACCCGGTGAGCGACCTTCATCACTTGGCAAAGATCAAACCTTGATTTGTTCCTTGAGGCTTCTTCCAAGTCGGCTTTCCTCCTTATGGTTACCCTTACCCTTCACTTGGGGCGCTTAGCGAATATGGTAAAGCTCTCCACACTCGTAGCAAGTCACGTGGCCACCTCTCTTTTGTTTCTCACATTGTTGTAAGCCCGTGTGACTTTCTTGACTATGAGGGCTAGCTCGGGCTCAGAAGACTCTCAAAATCCTCTTCACGAATTGTGGATAAACAGCAAGAGAAAAACCCAAGAGGACTCGGAAAAACCATCGAAGCTCTTGAAAGAGGATCGGTACCAAAGCCATGTTGTCCTTCTTAGGAAGACTACCTCTCTTGATCTCATGAGTCTTGAGCTTACTATAAAGCAGCTCCAAGGTGAGAGTAGAGAGATCGACGCTCTCCTCTATGGCAAGAGCCTTCATCTCCCACTCCTTGGTGTTGATTGCAACCAAGAGGTGAGTGGCATTCTCGATTGAGAGTACTCAATGTCAACAACTTTCATCCGATTGACAACCTTGTTGAAGCGAGTAAAAACGTCATCGATGCTCTCTCCAGGACGCATCTCGAATTTGTTGTACTCTCGCTTATAGACCGTCTGGCGCACTTGTTTAATCTGGGACGATCCTCATGGTAAGTTTCGAGGTGTGCCAAATTTCATGTGCGGTCGAAGATTGCAAATCTGTCATACTCTTGTCTACCAAGCCCAAAGATATAGGAGATTCTTTGCCTTGTTGTTGTTAGCCAAAAGTATTGCCAAGCTTGCGTGGCAATCTCAGTAAACGAGCGAGCTCGAACAACCTCCCATATAGCTTGTCCTTCGCTCAAGGAAGACTGCATGCGATTCTTCCAATAGGCATAGTCGAGCCCATTGAAGACATGCGGCTTTGTCGAGTACTTATCCATCGCCAGTTCGGGACCTGCTAAGATCAAGATTGAACTAACCGGCTCGATACCACTTGTTGGACCGAAAAGGCGACTAGAGGGGTGAATAGGAGCACGCCACTTTTTCAACCACGATTAGATTCAACACAAATTTCACTCCAATAGCTATAGAAGCTATGAAGATCGATATACCAAGACAATGGAAGACTAGGATTGAATCCAATCAAAACCCAAGCAAAACAACCAAAATCAACCAAAACTTGATTTCCTAAGTGAGGCGGTCGACCTCTATTCAAGGGCGGTCCGACCGGTCCTATGGGCGGTCCGACCTCAGAGAGGCGGTCCGACCTCCACCGATGAACAAAGTGAAATCACCAAAAACGGTTGCAAATAGATGTAACTTTTGATCTACAACTCCAAACTTGATGAAACTTGGTACACACCTTCTCTAGGATGTCAGAACCTATTCCAATCGAAGATCGTGAAGATCTTTGGAAAAGTTCAGACCTTTTTCAGTTTGAGAGGTGGAAGATTTGAAACCGAGTCAAAACGAAAACTATATCGAAAAACTTGCTCGTGGGTGATTGATGATCAAGATGATCTTAGATGTGTTCCCACATGTCACGACAAGCTAGATCATGCAAAGAAATCAATCAAAACATGCGAATCAAAGAAAGACTCAAAATCACCAAATAGAGAGAAGAAGGGCAAATGAACTCATCTTGAAGAGAACTCTTCTTTGGATTGATTTGATAATGTATCGACATGACCACTCATACGGATACGCATGGACACAAGATCAAAACATCTCTCTCTCTAGAACCCTAATCTCCACTAAACCTTCCCTAAGCACTTAAGCCAAAACTAGGGTTTCAAGCATGAAAGGGTTGAGGGTGCACCACCTCCTCCTCTATTTATAGTGGAGACTTAAACCTTCTAGAAGAGTAACCCTAATGGGCTCCGTTAAGGCCCAAAACAAACGGGTCACACACGCACGCATCTCGGCGCCGCCTTCATCTCCTCTTGACCTACTCCGCTTCTCCACGCCATCTTGCGCCGCGAGTCGTCAAAGTCACCAAGGTGGTATTTGGTATAATTACAAAATACCCCTTCTCGATCTTTTGCAAAGACCGAGTCCCATCTTTGTGAAGCACCTCCCATGCTTCGCCACGTGTAGGTTGATCAACGGCTCTCAACATGTCGGCAAGTCTCTCCCATCCGCTCCCACCGTAACCACCATGGCACTTGCACCACCCCGCGCCGCTTGATCCAACCATCGCCGACCGAATCGCCTGCTCGGTCATCCTTGTCTATTCTCGCACCACACTTGAGTTCATTGACTCACCCGACATCGCCGATCGCTCGACCTCGCTCTCCAAGCCTAGTCCCGATCATCCTCGCCGCTGACCGTCGCTGACCACCAAGCAACTCGCACAACAATAAACAAGCAAATCGAATCCGAACAAGTTCTTCACAACTTGACCCACGTTAGTCAAAACATGCATCATGCAACACATATGCACCAAACCCATGACTTTGACCTAATAAAACATCATCGCCACGGTTGGCCGATGAACAAGACGAGCCGGTCCGGCCGATCCCTCGGGGCGGCTCGACCGCCACCGACCGGCTCGACCGCCACCACAAGGTCGGCGGATCACGTCAGGGACTTAGCCAATTTTCAACCCCGAAAATCCAAACCCATCGGAAACTTTAAACCAATAGAATTTTTGCTTGGGAACTCCAAAATTATGAGACCAAGTGTATTAGGATCCCTCACTTGTCTACAATACCTATTTTTGGCCCAAACCATTCGACCATTTTGTCACGCACGGCCCGATCACGCACATGGCCGGCCCGATCGATTTGGGACCGGTCCGACCGCCATGCTATGGCGGTCGGACCGCCCCGCCCGTAATGTCCGAACAGATCCAAACTTTGTCGAAAACCCGTGAAACGACAAACCGTTAACGCCATTGCCAATTGTCACATCATCCTAAGATCTGGAGCATATCCCCATGATATCCACAAAGTGGCTTTCCATGATCGTGGACACGGCTATTCGAATAGTTCATAACACTCTGCAGAGTACAGCTTTACCCACATGACACGACTTCTTTAGTTTCCTTGGCATCTATCGATACCACCGCTCACTACCTTAGGTAAACAGTCTAGAGCACGTGACAAGGTCTTTACAATACGTCATCCCACCGTAGTCCCACCTCACTAAGGTTTCGCCCCCTTTGGATAGAAACCCGCCGGGTTCAGGCCCACTCTTGCGCCAGGTGGGAATACATAAAAAGTAGGTCATAAAAGACAACCACGCAACCGGATGACACGACCACGATGGAACATTGCAAATTAGTTAGCCAGGTCCCTCCCATTCGAGACATGTGGTAGTACGATAGTGCTTAGCAAAATGTGCTTGAAAAATCGGTCCTTAATTAATTTGGGCGACTTTCCAAAAGAACCCTAGGCCTCGATCATAGAAATGAATTGATCCCATGCATGAACATGCACCCATCCAAACATCCATTTCGGCCAAGTTTAAACCAATTTTCATTTTATTACCACATACAATCATTTTATAATTTTGTATGGTATAGACAATACCATAGTATTATTTTTAAATCATAGTTGAACTTTTGGCTAACATCCCTAAATTAAATATTTTGAGCTAAGCTTCGACTAAGCATAAAGTTTTACAACATGTTCCAGTTCATACTAATGTACCAACTATATTTTAACTGTGGTATCAAGGGGTGGTTAAACCAATATTCAAGTTTGGGTGTAAAAAAATTAGGAATAACTATAAAGTTAAAACCGGGATTTAAATTACTTGAATTTAAATACGCATGCAATAATAGTTTAAAATAAATAATTTGAAATATTGGGATTCAATATGATTTAAAAAAGTAACTTGCCTTTCTCAAATGCTTGAGGATCTACTTCTTCAAAGTATTCGGGTTACCCAGAGTTGTCAAAATCTACACGTGAAGACGAAGCAAATTCAAATAAAATTCAAACAAAATTCAAATGAACTTCAAATTAAATAATTTTAGTGTATATAGCTAGATCTTGAATTTAGATGGATATAGAAATTTGAATCGCTCGAATCGGAGTTCGAACGGGCTCCCGGAAGTTTGAAAATACACGAAATGATGAAATTGAGATTTTTGGAATTTTTGGATTTATTTTTAAAGGAAAATTGATTTATTGGATCAGCATGACGTCAGTGGCCGGATTTATTTTTTAAAAGAAAAAGGCTTGTGTGGCTGATATGTGGGCCCCACTCCGGTGGACTGGGTCCACGGTGGACCCAACTCGCGGCATAGTGGCAAAGCCATGTGTACCTGGCCACACGGGCGGCCACGCAAGCGGAGGCGGCGATGTGGCGCTGAGGTGGACATGGCGTGGCGGCCACGTCGGCGCAGCGGACGACGGCGATTCAAGCGCACAGGCTTGTCGGCGCTACGAGCCGCGGCAAGCCTCGTTGAGGGAACCGAGAGGGAGAGGGAAGCAAGGGGGTTTCAGTGCGCACTGCTTTGGTGGCGATGCACACGGTGGTGGCTGGCGACGAGCGAAGGAAGCAGCGGCGAAGAGCGGACGAAGTCGGCGACGGGTTTCCGACGACAGTTCGGTGATGGGGAGGCGCGCACGGTGTTGCCCACAACCAAAGTAGTTAGAACCGCGATCCTACTCTTAGAGTCTTACTATTCTACGAACCCACGACAATCTGTTGATCCAAATCGCACCGTGAATCAGAATTAGGTAGAATCATGGTAGAGTCGTTATCCAAATAATAGAATCACGTAGAATCGCAAAGTAGAATCGTGGTAGATTCGTTTGGGCAAAAAAAATTACATTTTTTATTTTTTTAGAGATCAGGGTTTGCTGATATTTTGTTTTAGAGCAAAATTTATTGATATTAATTTCTGAGAATGAAACTATAAATAAACAAGGAGCATGTAAAATATTATATTAGTATGGTAATGCTAGTACAAATACTATATTATGACATGAGCAATCTTGCGCTTGATAATGATAAGCTATTTTTATTTCTGGAGTATGTCTAGTTGCTTTTAAGGAACATGCAAGTGTTATAATTAGATATTGATTTACAAAAGTTATGAATATTTCTCATGTAATTGTAGTAAACTAGTCATGGCCATTGGTCGTTCTTTCAGAGTCCGTAACTATATCACCCATCATGTCGCATTCATTATGCTTTTCTCACAGCGATAAAAAGTGCTTTGTCCCTTTTTCGGTTATAAGTAAGTGGTAAACCATATAAGAATGGTACAAACTTATAGTATAGATGTTAAATATGTGTATTTTTACAATTCTGTAGAATCACCGAGTTTACGATTCGATACTATGATTCAATCCTACCGGAGGAAAATCGATCCAACTTAGGATCTCCACTCTGACTACCTTGCCCACAACCGTGCGGTGCCGAAGGTGAGGACGAAAGTGGTGGAGGACCTTCGACGGTGGCGGAATCGACAACAGCGTGAGCTTCGGCCGAAGCTCTTGGAGCGCCAAATCCCGGCGATTGAGAGCGAGAGAGAGGGAGGGAGAAGGGGAAAAGAGAGAGGAGGTTGAGAGGTTCCAGGTGCTCGCTTTTTTAGCCACCGCTGAGAAGGAGAGAGGCGGTTCAATGGGCGGGTACACGAGCGAAGCTCTGGCCGACGCGACGTAGGCAGGCGAGGAGGGGATGGGAGTAGGTGGAGGGGAAGAAAATGGGGGGGCGGTGGCGGCGGGAATCCCGACATTCAATGCTCGTTGAAACGGGGAGCACCAGGGGAGTGAAACGCGGGCGAGTCGACGACTTTTGCGCGGTGGTGATGCGGGCATGCGCGAATGGGCTGCAACAGGCAGCAGGTAGGGAGGAAGAAGTTCAGGGGGAGGTTGCCGACATGCAGGCCCCGCCCGGCAGTGAGAGGGAACGGGAGGCACGGGCTGGCGCGTGAGATGGGCTGGGCGAGCGTGAGAGTTGGGCCAGCTTGGAGGAACAGGAACGGGCCGGGGAAGATTTGGCCCATGAACAGTAACATGGATTTTTAATACTTTTTGAATTTAAGAAATCGAGTTAAATGAAATAGGTGTTTTTTAAAAATAGCAAATAGAGTTCAAAAATTATTATTTGATAGTATTATGCCTTTGATGATAGAGATTTGGTGTAACCTTTTAAAGTGTGTAGTGGGTTCCTTCTACATTAAAGAGGTTGTTGTAGTGAGGGTGTAAGAATTTGGTACACACTCAATTGAGCATGAGATGATACAAGTAATATGGAACTATTGGTGAGCCCTTAGGGCTTTGTAATGAAGGAGATGATGATAATGATTCTTGTAAAAAGGGTATTATTCTTGATGTTAGTAAGATGGTCTGCAAGAGATTCTGACTCGTTGGAGCGGTAATGATTCATCTAGAGAGAAAGTAAGTTAATGGTCTTTCGTATTATCGACTAAATGAAATGTTTGCAGTTTGGCATTCATGGTCTTTTGGGAGTTCATGATCTATGTAGTAGATGAAATTAACTTGAGCAATATGATGTATTAGGAGGTTCTATTTGGTTCTTAAGTGATTAATGTGATTTGATTTTAAATGCACCTCTTGTTTGGGTTCGCAAGTAATGATGGAACCAAAGAAAATTGCTTTATTTGCTAACAGGAAACAAGTACCTTACGTAATTGGGGTTGGAGTTAAGAATTGTAATATGCAATTTTTCTATCATTACAGCTTAAGAGTTTCTTGGATTTTCATAGCAATGTTTTATTATGATTTATGGAGCTTCGAGAATCTAGTGGAACTTTTGCACTCAACTGTGGACACGTATTTTGTTTTTGAGATCATTACTATTTGACTGTTTCTCTTGGTCTCGTGCTCCCTCCAAGGAGCAACGTTTTCTTGTGTGTTGAAATTTGTGTATGTTTGTCTCTTTCCTTTTGAGCAAGGGTTTAACTAACTCGTCTTGCCAAGTCTTATAAAGTGCCATATGAGACTGGTTGGTGGTGGACAAGTATATGGTAGTGGTGAAGTTTTATGAACCAATTTAGGTAAAGAACGGTAGAGGGTGGATTGGTTTTGACCTATAACTTTTGGAGAGAATCCATGGAATGTTTGTCGTTGGAATACAATTGATAGTGTTGCAACTAGTGGAACTCGAGCTTAATTATAATCCAGAACTCGCTCATGCTGGAATGTTGGAATTATCGAAAGTATAGGAATCTTGATCGATTTAGTAGAGTATCACAAATGGATAATGAACTTACGAGGTTATGTAGGTGGTTTATGGTGGTGTGGTTTAATGAGAGGGAATTAACAGAGTAATCTAATCATTACGGCAGTTAAGGAAACAACAGGAATTGTGGAGTCATTGTTAAGTATGACATAGTTTCAAATGAGTAATACTGAAGTTAGAATCTTTCTAGAGTTGATTGGGCCGATAATATATTTACAGTGTCGGTGCTAATGATTGAGTATGTTGGATTGTGTGAGTTTTCAACAAGAGATTTGACAGCCAGATCTCATATAAACGAATCATAATTGTAGGAGCCTTGGGGATGGAATTTTGGTTTGGTGATCTATACTAGACCCTTAGTTGCTCGATGACTATGTGTAGCAGTAGAAAAAAAGTGGATTCCAATAGGGTGAAGATCTTTGATAGAACCCTTTTGATGTAATAAATGAGATTGTGCGCTGAGAAGTTCCAGTTGATTATCCGTAGCAGAATGAGGTGTTGTGGCCACGGGTGAACAGTCTTTATTGAGGTGTGGGAAACTACTTGTCACAATAATTCCATTCGTATAGGTGGAGGCTAGAGAAACCTTCTGTGGATTAGTATAGTCCCTCTAAATGAGTATGGTTGTTCTTTCGGTTTGGGGGTCATTGTGGGATTGTCGATTAAGAGAATGAATTAGTTTGATGATTTGGAAGCCTGTGATTTGGGAAAGGATTTGTTTCTTAAAAGAACCTATGAGGAAAGAATGTTTTCTCGAGCAGAGAGGTGCTTGTTTCAGTTGAGTTTTTATGATGGGGATCATGTGCAATTTGAGTTGACTTTATGATCAGCAAGGTGGTTCTTTCCGATTTAGGGGAGTAAATGGAGTGTTTGATCTGGGCATTTGAATGGATTCTCTATTAGCCCATGTGGTGTTTATTTGCAAACGACCTAGTTGGAATCTGAAAAGGTTTCCTTGATGAATCTTCGATTTTGGATCTGGGTGCTTTAGAGGAAGGATGGTTAAGGTTGGGTTGCATTGTGAATCCTTGTTTTCGCTGAGTTCGATTATTTAAAGTCGCTTAAATAAGTGGTGTCGTGCGTCCCTACTTAATGAAGGTTTGTTGTGTTAGGATGAACAGATCGATCGAGAGATGGAACAAGGGTTCCATGTGTTTACGCAAATTCCATGATTTGGAACCAAAGGAAGCTCACCGAGGTACGTGGGACCGCTCTCGATTAAAGCGAGAATTGGGAAGCTAGCCCAACACCTGGACCTTTCTGAGTCCATGTGTGGTGCTACAATGTGTTTCATGTCTTGGTGCTGCGAAAGTTTTGAGAAACCCGGAGCATAAAATTTCTTTGGAGCCGCGAACTAGTGAGAAAGACCTCACAATTGAGTCACATCCGTGCACATTCGAGAGGTCGAGCGGTGCCGAGGCACAGGACGTTGGTGTACGTCAAGGTGTTGTGGACACATCAGTCTTAGAGAGAGGCGACCTGGAAATTGGAGTACCGCATGCGCCAGCTTTATCTAGAGTTATTCACTTCAGATACGTGATATTATGGTAAAGTGTTAGTAAATTTTGGTACGGTGCGTTATCCATGGTTAGAATTGTGGTCGAATTCATTTAAGGGGTAGAATGTAATACCCTAATTTAATCTGTAATTAGGAATTCAAATGAGAAGAAAAGGCAATAAAAGAAGAGAAAATACCTGAAAAGAAAGGGGGATTTCTGCTTTTATTCGACAACTTGGGCCTGATCCGCGGCCCAGGAGGGTCCCAAGTGTGGCCGGCCATAAAGGGGGGGTTCCCACCCCAAAACCCTAATCCCCTTCCCCTCTCCCCATTCCTCCCACTTGAGCCGCCGCCTCTCCCCACCTCTCCCTACTGTGCACCGTTGCTCGTCAGATTTGGGTACGTTGCGTTTATTTTCTGACCTGATAACCTCTTAGAAAGTTGTAGGTCTCGTCTTTATATTTCTTTTGGCACCGAGATCATCTGATTTGGACGTATGGTTTAGGAGTTATGGTAGTTTTACCGCGACTGTCCAGGAGGGTTGACGTGAATTGGCAGATTGTATTGTCTGGCCAATTTGAATTTTTTAGAAGCCGAATCAGAAATTCCTCCCAAAATGAATGTTGTATATACTTCTGTAAGATTTCCAATTTGATAAATAACATTTTTTTAGAGTTGCCAATCAAAAGTTATGCAAGTTTTACCATCGCTGTTTTCTGTCTGTCAGATTGTTAGGACAGAGATCTTCACCTGAACATTAGGACTAGTAGGAGACCGAATCAGAGGACTTTCCCAACTAGACTATTGTATCTGGTTTTGTCATGATTCCATAGAGCCCAAGATCACCCTGTTCCGAGTTGCGTAGCAAAAGTTATGGTAGTTTTGGTGCTCTGTCCAGAGAACCCGATGTAAAAAAAATGATATTCTGTAGATTGGCTTGGTAGGGATAGTTTATGGCAGAATCAGAAGGGCTCCCCAACTAAGTTTATTTAGTTAATTTAATTACCTTTCCAGAAAGTCTAAGAACACGTAATTTGGATTCCGGTAGTGAAAGTTATGAATTTTATAAGTTGACTGTCCAATGAGGGGACGGATCGACGTTTAGGATTTGGGGTTGGAATCGAGTTAGACCCTTTCGCGAGTTCGAGTAGGTTGTTATATTTTTTTTTGCTTTGGCCCGCTACTGTCTCCTTAGTGTGCGTTAACTATTTATTCAGGTGGTGGACGGGTCCCGGGGCAGCGCATTCTGCACATCTCACGTTCTCTCGTGGTTAAGGCAAGTGTGATTATGGTTATATTAGATATTATCAAATGACTTGACCGATACATTCTATGGTTATTTATATTGTTCATGATTGATTTGGTCATATGTCTGGTAATGAGCATGGACTCTATTGTTACGAGTTACGTGTTTATCATTGTTGCATTGAAAGTTGGAAGGACTATGTTTGTGAGTTTTGTAGTATGAGTAGGATATTCATATGTAATGTTGTTATGGATGTATATTGTTGTCAAATGGAGAATTCATACATATACATCATGTAGTTTATTGAAGTCTTGGTCATGTGTTGATCAAGCCAGAGTTGGGTCCTCATCATGTTGGTGACGGGCAATAGGTCCCCATGCTTGAAGAGCATGGGCAAAGGTCCTCATACTTGCAAAGTATGGGCAAAGGTCCCTGTGCCAGATGGCACAGGCATGGGTGTGCATCGACGGATGCGCAATTTACATTACCGGTAAAATGCAAAAAGACAAAGACAAAGAGCATAAAGAGCATCTGAGCAGGTTGCATGTCATGTGTATGTGGTTTATTCGGTGAATAGATTTGTGATGTATAATTGATGGGTTTCTTTCTTATACTGTTGTTACCAATTATTATGCTTGCCGAGTCTTTGACTCACCCTTGTTGTTTGTTGTGTTTTAGGTACCTGTATGAGATCGGCATGCATGGGAGACAGGAAGGGCTAGGGTAGTTGCACGCTCGCACTATATACACACATGAGAATAAAAAGAAAATTAATTCAGTAGATGGATGAATTACCTAAAATTTTGCTTACGATCATTACTTGATTGGATTAGACTGTAATAAAGGAGTTTAAAAATTGAATACTTATGATCTACTTTCAGATGTCTATTTGATAAAGATGAATAGCCTATGTGGGTTATGTTTGGATCTTTTTTTTTACTAGACTACCTCTTGTTATATTTGCTTGTGGGAACCTCCAGTATAGTAACTATACAAAGGAGGTTCTGCCGGAATTTGGTAAAGAGTTTTAGTTAATTATGTTTAACTTGTTATTTTAGTAGCATTCCAAGCTCATGTTGGGCTGAGGTGTTACATTATTACCTTTTGCATGCACTTAGCCTTACTGTATTCGATCATATCCCTATCAGGCTTTGCTATGTACGAGCCGACTCTAACACTTAGCCGTATAGCCTTGGTATGATCCATCCTATCGCAAAAAATGAAACAAATACATTGTAAGAAATAAATAAAGCACCGTCTACCGTAAATAATGCAATTAAACATGACAAATAAATAATTCTCTTTTCCCAAATAGTAAGCACGATTCAGAAATCCAAAACCCTAATTCCACAAATCAGAAACTTTAATTCCCCCTCTCCCCGAATATTAAGCACGATTCAGAAATCCAAAACTCTAATTCCACAAATCAGAAACCCTACTTCCACCCTTTCCCCAAATATTAAGCACAATTTAGAAATCCTTACCCGTCTAGCACCCATGAAGCCGAACTTGTCACATCTTCAGGGAACCTCTCCGCCATGGTCTTTGTCGGACTCCTCAATCCGGGTTTGCCTGAACTCATCTCTCTCCAACTCGATCTACTCATTGCGGCATGCTTCACTTCTCGGGAGAGGAAGATGCTGTAGAGGTGTGCCTGTGGCGGAGTGGACTGCTTCACTTCTAAGTAGGGGAAGATGCTGCAGAGGAGCGTCGGTGGCAGACTGGAGTGGTGGCAATGGCGGTGGAGTGGAATCGCGGCGACCGAGTGGTGGAGAAAAGGAGACAAGGGGGAAAGTGGGGGATGTGCGATTTGGTCGGGATTAGGTCAACCAGGAGAGAAGCTCGAAGGGGCATTACTATCATTTCTTTTTTCTCTCTCTCTCGCAACCATTCCAACATGACTTAACAACACAGTAGCTGGCGACAATGTCATTCCCAATAATTTCCTGTCTTCGCGGTGTTATTTTCCACTGCGTCACCAAAGGAATGTTATTCCTCTAAATACGGTTGAATGTGGTGCTACTGAACCAATTTACACTTTGAAAAATGCCACTCTTAAACATGAAATTAAAAATTTACAACTTTAAAACTTGGATCTTTGGATTTTCCCACTCTTGGACATTTTTGTCCTTGCTCCTCCCATCTTCCTTTTAGGCGACCGTCTCCTCCGCTTATCCGACAAGCAAGTCAATTTTTGGAATCATCGCGCCCGGACCACCTCCACAACAGCCGTAGGTCGAGGAGATGGTGCTACGAAGTGAAGCAAAGCCGTCGGCCGAGGAGATGACGCCGCGATGCGAGGAGGAGAGTGCTCGCGTTCTCTGCTACCGCGACGGTCGACTCGCACTTGGAGATGGTGACATAGTAGCTCATGGTCGGAGGGGAGGAGGCAGCGGCCGGCTCACACCCGAAAGACGGCTATAGAGCGGCTCGTGGTCGGAGGAAGAGAGCAAGACGACGCTGCTACGGCTGAGCAGCTCGACTTCACGACAAAGGAGGTGGTGTGGTGAGGGAGGCAGCCGGCGAGGGGTTGTGGATGTGCGGTTTGTGGCAGATAGAGGAGGCGGTGCTGCTTGGCTGGAGGAGGAGGCCCGAGCTCGTCGGAGAAGTAGAGGTGATGGCTGGTCAGAAAAGACAAGAGGAGGTGATGGCTAGTCTAGAGGAAGAAAAGAGGAGCAAGGGTAAAAGTGTCAAAGAGTGGGGAAATTCCAAAAGCTAAGTTTTAGAGTGACAAATTTTTAATTTCATGTTTTAGAGTATCATTTTGCAAAGTGTCATCTTTTGTAGTGGAGTATATACAATTTTGCCATAGTTAGCGTCTACACCTAACGCCCCAACCTCCAAGGGTGTTTATGTAATTTCAACGTGATGCAACCAAAGACTAGTATCAGTGCATCTTACAGCATCTTCAACTTAAAGCAGCTATCAAACAACCTCACCCAATCAACCTTTACATGGCATCGTTACGTAATCCAGTGTCGTAAGCTTCATTTGGTCACCGACAGCCAGGCCCCACAATATGTATGTCCTACGTGTCAGTCATTCCGTGTTCGGTATCCTCATGTGTCTCCAAAATTTGCCATGTGGAATATAAGAGTTTTCTCTCTCTAAAATGATACTATTTTGGAGCAAAATAGCACAAATAGTCATCTCACAAATAAAATAATAAAAATAACACTCTACCGCGCTAAACTGCCTCTGACTAAGTACGCAGCGTGTCGTCTGCGGACCGTTGTGCTCCCGTTAAGTGTCCTATTGCGCACTGGTCTTCCGCAACGCTTGAGAACGATAGAGTATTATTTTTGTTATTTCGTTAGCGGATGATTACTTTTTATATTTCACTTTAAAACAATGCATTTTAGCCCAAGACTCAAAATAAAAAGCAAAGCAAAATTTCTGGACTACTATTTTCCCACTGGCTGCTCCCCAACGAATTTTTTATTATTAATTAACATTTTTTAAATGTTATTTTAAAGTTAACCTCCGCGAACTTTATTTTCAATTCTGACCTGTTTGGTCACGTCACAATGTGACAAAACAACACTGTTGCATCAGCCCGTATCTGGGCAAACTCTTGTCACGCCGCCACCCGTGGCGTGACAGTATTGTTTGGTCACACCACCACCAGTGACGTGACAAAAAGTGTTATTTTAGTGGACTTATCTTATGACGTGATAATATTATTTCATCACACTACGAATAATAGTGTGATCAAAAGGATCAGAATTAGAAATAAAGATCGCAGATATTAACTTTAAAATAAAATCTAAAAAAGAGTTAATTAATAAAATAAAAAAACCTCTCCCCAACTCCCGAGTCGCGCCCACCTACGCTGCAACACTTTTGCCAAACTGCAACACTGCATCTGAGCGATGTCCAATCTGAGCTATGCTAGGAGCCCATGCGTACGTGTTTTGGAATAAGTCCATTCTTCGTCCCCCAACTATACCCGATGATTAATTTTGGTCCCTGAACTTAAATACCGGATATAACGCACCTCAAACTTTCCATACCGGGCAAATCGTGTCCCTCCGTGCGTGAGACGGCGGTTTGGGCCGACGTGGCATCCACGCTGGCGCTGAGTCGGCCTCGCACGACTCGACTGGGTCCTGTCATATGCCCTGACAACCTCGTCATGTTGCCAACAGAACGGCGATCGGACTGCGAACGGAATGCTTCTCGGAGACCCACCGCAGTCGCCTCCGCCGTGCCATTGGTGGCACCGCACCTCTCCGAACCTCACCTTGAACTCCCTCCTCCGTACAGAAGGCGAACTCCACTGCTTGGCACCACCTCCACGGCGACGCCTGCGGCGCAAAGAACCTCCGCGGTGTACAGAGAACGCCCACGCCACGGCAGCAGCGGACCATCTCGGGCCGCGCATGACGGGTCCTCGCGGCCGCAGAGCACGATCTTGCCGCGGACGTCAACCGCCTTTAGAGCGCCATCGGCGAACCGACCGCCGACGAGACGAGCGGCTTGTTCTTAACGCTTGTACCTCCCGGTCGCTCGCCATAGAGCACCCGTACCGCTGCCGAAGCCGACTCTGAGACGACGCTGTCGGCCCATGGTGCTCGCGGCGACGGTGAGCACCCACGCGAGCAATTCGTGAGCGGTCCGGTGTATGGGCCGCCATTCCGCCTTCGTGCTCACAAAGACGCGACATGACGGCCGAGAAGCTCCCGACGTGTCGGGACCCAAATATGCAACTCTGGACCCTTCGTGTATTCTCGCACTAGTCCAGATCACGCTAGTGCACACAAGGTCAACATTGATGAAATATCACATCCATACAACGAATATAAGAATAAATGAGTACATTTAAATAACAAATAACTGTTGGGACCTTATGGTCGAGTGTTACATTTATTAAGCCATGCAAGGTCGATAATAAAGAAATAAACCGCAATGAAACGAAATAAACTCCGTGGCTCCCATCAATTTACCACAGCAACCGATCGATCAAGACCCTAACGCTCAACCTTCGAGAACTCTTCTTCAAAAGCAAAGCGATTTCCTCCACTTCGTTGATTTGATTAGCAAGAGTGAGTACACACCGCACTCGCAAGTCATACCACGTAATGCATTTATACATGATGGCTTATTCCAAAGAAATGGCTTCGTGGATATTTGGCGAAATGCAACATTTGCAATTGAATATAAATAATAGATTGAAAGCATTATTCAAAACAAATAGACAATAATAAGTTAACAATTGATTTCACAAAGGACACAGCCTAATCAAGTTCTTTCACACAGTGAACAAGTTATCTCACACACGGTGACCCTTCCCAATTGTTTTATGAAAACTACCCTCGTGTGAAATTCCGAGCATGTCCATAACCGAGGACGCGCTATTCGAATAGATTGGTTTAAACACTCGCAGAGGTTGTACACTTTACCCACACGATGAAATCAACCTGATCGAGTTGATCACAACAAAACCTTTCGAGACTTCATCTCAAACAATGACACTCTGGTGTGCTTTATCGCCATTCAATTTGTACACACCCTTGGAACGACACACACCATTGGACAGGATGCAACAACCGTCCCGCGATGTGACATATCACACCTCCAACCCATCACGCCTTAAATACAACCTCGAATTGTCAATGTCAAGACTCCATAACTTACTAAGTCGCCCACCATACTAGGCATGTGGTCGCACAAGAAGGCCCAGCTCAATGGCGCACAAAGTTAAGTCCTTAATTGACCAAGGCAAGACTTCCGCTTTAACCCAAATCACAAAGTTTAAATAAGCACACACTCCACCATTCACACGTAATCCACCACTTGCCTCGGCCTAAATCTTTTCCCACCTCGTTGATTAAGTGCAACACATGCCATCAACGAGTAATAGCACACAAAGACACACAGATTCATCACATGGTTCCATAATCACTTAGTCAAATTTATAATTGCAACTCACATGAAATGATGACTCGTGGCATGGCTAAGCCTAATCGTATCTAACCAACCCACGCTGGTGCTACGATAATACCAACTAATTATTAACCAACCTAGGGTGACAAAAGATCATGGTATACAATAGACAAGGTGGCATAACAATTTGGATTAATAACTACACCCAAAAGCATTTAAATAAATACTTGAAATAGAATGCAATACATTGAAACAAAGTATTTTGAAAACTGGGTTCAAAATGATCAAAGGTATAACTTGCCTTGGAATAGATCTAGATATTGGTCTTGGTCTTGAGGTGCTCCTTCTTCTGCAAAATTCCCAAGTATCGACGCCTACTGCAAAACGAGACAAAAGAAACAAAACAAATAAATAACAGAGGCCAAACAAACTCCAAAAATCAAATAAAATTCACCATTAAATAGATCTTAATTTTATATGAATTTACAAATTTGAATGGGCTCAATTGGACTTCGGATGCAAAAGATATGGGCTTTGGAAGATTTGAAAATCAATTAAACCCTAATTTGGATTTTCTCGAATTTCCCGAATTATTTTTATAAAGGAAAATCGAATTATTGCGCAATGCTTGCGTCAGCCGAGAATTTCCGGAAAAAGAATTAAATTTAAATAAAAACTGACAGGTGGGACCCACTGTCAGCCTCTCGGCTCACGGTGGACCAAATCCACCGAGCCGAGGGTGAGGGGTGGCGTGGATCGCGCCACACTGGCACCGACGCGGCACACGCAGCGCCACCTCGGGATCTTTGCGATCGTGGTGGTGACCGCCGCCACGTCGGCCGGAGGTGAACAGAGGAGGGCTCGGCCGATGACCTTCATCGGGCGGCGCGCGGCGCGAACGGCGACGCAGTCAATGGCGCAAGGTAGCAAATGGGACCCGGAGGCACGGCGGTTGTTGGGGGTGGTGGCGGGCTCGGCGGCGATGAATCACCGCGCGCGCTGGCGAGGCGGCGGCGGTGACGAGGCGGTTGTCGACGGCGCGGCAACGGCTGGAAGGAGGGGCTCTGTGCGAGGGCGAAGGCGGCACCGTGAAGTCCGGACTAATGCGCATACAATGGCGGTGGTTGCACGTCCGCGGAAGTCGGCGGCGGAATTGTCGGCGATTTAGTCTTGGCCGAGCTTCAATCTTCGTGAATGCGCGCCAGAAGACAAGGAGGGCGGCGCCTTAGGGCTTCGGTGGAGGGAGACGGGCGGAGCTTTGGGTACGAGGTTCGCCTTAAATAGGCGGGATCGGGGCGAATCTGCGAAACGGCGGCGGCGGCGGTTGCGGACGTATGAGCTTGACTCGAAGTTCTTCTCAAGACGAAGGTGACGTGGTGGCGGGTCCACCGGTCACGGGCGAAACGGCGGGCGGCGGCGCTGGCCATGGGGCCACCAAAGAAGGCGAGCGAGGTGAAGGTTGCGGCCGCGGCGATGGGAATCTGACTACCGAGAGTGAAGCGCGGGCGTGAGCAGCGAGCTACTGGATTTATGAGGAAGGGCCACGCGGCGACGATCCAAGGCGCGGGAATGGGTCATGGAGTTGGGCCGGATTGGAATAGTGTGATCGGTTTCGCCCGCCATCGCTCCGAGGAAAACAAATAGATTTTTCTTTTAAATAAATCCAGAAAATGCAAATAGCAATTAGAAAATAGCAAATGACTTTGGGAAAATTCCTAAAATTCTATAAAATATATCCAAGCATATAGAGTCTAAATAAAATAGTTTTGACAATTGTTGATGTTGGGATTAAGCACATTAAATCAATTTGTCCTTAAAGTCCATATTAAGCTTTTAAATTAATATTCAAATAAATCCAAATGGTGAATTTTCTTGCTACCAATATTTAAAAGATTTTAAAAGCTCAAAATTGGGATGTTACAAACCTTCTCCTTAAACGAATCTCGCCCCGAGATTCCGCTAGCTAGAGAAAAGGCTAGGGAACTCGGATTTTAACTCTTCTTCACGCTCCCACGCTGTTTCTCCTTCCGAGTGGTTACTCCACCGACTTTGCGTAAACGAACGGCCTTGCTTCGTGCGGCGCTCATGACATCCAAAATCCTCGACAGATATTCTTTGTACGTGAGATCTTCCTTCGCTCAATTGACTCCAACGGTCCGCTTCTTCCGCACACGAAGACACTTCTTCACCGAGACATGAAAGACATCATGCACTCGCTAACGATCGCAGTAGCTCCAACTGTACGCAACTTCTCCACGGCTGCTCCAAAACCTTGAATGGACCCACATACCTTGGGGCAAGCTTCCTTTGGTGTGGAATCTCTTAACACCTCGAGCGGAGTAACTCAAGATACACAAAATCCTCTCGTTCAAAGTCGAGGTCACGACGACGATTATCGCATAACTCTTTTGCCCGGACTGGGCTATCTTTAACCTCTCTCGATCATAGCAACTTGTTCTTGGCTTCGAATAATATCCGCCCGAACACTACACGCCACCGCTCTCGACCAATTCAACGGAGTTCTCGCAGTACCACCATACAAAGCTTCAAATGGTGACATCTCGCAAACCGCTTGATAGCTGTTATTATACGAGAATTCTGCATACGGTAAACTCTTATCCCAACTGGTAGCATTTGCTAAGGCACAGGCTCTCAACATATCTTCTAATATCTGATTGACTCTTCCATCATCCATCATGTCTGGGATGATAAGCAAGATCGAAATTTAGATGAGTTCCTGTGGCTTCATGTAGACTCGCCAAAAACGAGAGGTGAATTGAGATCCTCGATCCGACACTATCTTCTTAGGCACACCGTGCAGACTGACGATTTTTGACATATACAACTCCGCCAAGCGGTCTCCGAATAAGTGGTTTTGGTGGCAAGAAATGGGCAACCTTAGTCAAACGATCCACTATTACCCAAATCGAATCATAACTGATTGAGTCTTGGGTAGACCGTAATAAAATCCATACCGATTTCTTCCCACTTTCATTCTGGTATCTTCAGCGGTTGTAGCAATCCTGCTGGTCTCTCGATGCTCGCCTTTACTTTTCGACACACGCCGCATAAAGCAACGAACTCGCGACGCCTCGCTTTAAGTTTGGCCACCAAAACTTACTCTTAACATCCCGATACATCTTAGTGCTTCCAGGTGAATTGAATACTTTGAGTCATGGGCTTCCTTCGTAATCACTGTCTTAATCCATCCATATCCGTACATGATACGCCCATTGATCCACAATATATCCCGATCATCTATGTGAAGTCTTTAAATTTTCCTTCCGCCATCTTCTTCTTGAGGTCAAAACTCGTAATCCTTAGGTTGAGCTTCACGAACTGCTTCTCCGAGTAGATTGTACTTCCAAATTGGCCACAAATCCTTCGAACAACTTCTAGTCAGAGCTTCGAATTCCTCCCAAGTTAGGGCAAATCTCTTTGCTTCCGAGCATTGCAAGAGCTCTTGCGACTCAAAGGCATCTGCAACTACATTGGCCTTACCAGATGGTAATGGATTCCAAGATTATAATCCTTTATTAATTCCACCATCTTCTCGTCTCATGTTCAAATCGATCGAGTGAATATGTACTTGTGCTCTTATGATCCGTGTAGACTTCACGGCGATGACACCGATGAGATAATGACGCCTAAATCTTCAAGGCATGCACTACGGCAGCCTAGCTCCAAATCATGGGTAGGGTAGTTCTCTTCATGAGGCCTTAATTGCCTTGACGCATAAGCGACAGCTCTTCCTTCTTGCATAAGGACACATCCTAATCCTTGACGCGAAGCATCACAGTAGATATCAAAATCCTTACTAATATCCCAGAAACTAGCATCGGGTCAAGTCGACGCTTCTTCAATTCTTGAAAACTCTCTTCACAAGCTGGGGTCCAAATGAATTTCTTCTCTTTCTTCAACAATTGCGTAAGAGGCTTGGCAATCGTTGAGAATCCCTCAATGAAACGGCGATAATATCCCGCCATTCCCAAGAAACTACGAATTTGAGTAACCGTCTTGGGCTGCTCCCAATTCATTACTGACTTTAACCTTCCGGTCAATCGCTACTCCTTCTACCGTCATCACATGACCGAGAAAATCAACTTTCTTCTTCCAAAAGTCACACTTGCTGAACTTGGCATACAACTGATGTCCTCTGAGCTTCTCTAGGATTAATCTCAAATGTCCTGTATGTTCTTCTTCTGACTTTGAGTATACCAAAATATCATCAATGAATACTACCACAAACTTATCCAAATATTCCATGAATACTTTGTTCATCATGTTCATGAAATAGGCAGGGGCATTAGTCAATCCAAAAGATATGACTAAAAACTCATAATGTCCATACCGGGTTGAGAAAGCGGTCTTTGGTACATCCTTAGGACAAATCTTCAACTGATGGTAACCTGATCGCAGATCGATCTTGGAGAATACTCCGGCTCCTTTCATCTGGTCGAACAAATCATCAATTCTGGGCAATGGGTACTTGTTCTTGATGGTGACTTCGTTGAGAGAACGATAATCAATACACATTCTCATACTTCCATCTTTCTTCTTGACGAACAAAAGCGGTGCTCCCCATGGCGATTTAACTAGGTCTTACAAAACCTTTCTCCAGAGTTCCTCTATCTCGCTTCTTCATTTCCACAAGTTCATCGACCGCATCCGATAGGGTCTCTTGAAATTGGTGTTGTTCCCGCACTAGATCGATGACAAATTCAATGTCACGGTCGGTGGCATTCCCGTAATTCTTCCGAAATACATCCGGTAATCTCGACTACAGTACGCCTTCCAACGAAACTGTCTTCGCATCGTTGACTACCAAATGTCCATCACGCATCGAGGTGGCTAGAAATTCTACTTTCTTTCCGTGGTATCCTCAATTGTTACGCTCTTCGCCACAATCTAGCAATCGCTTATGTTTGGATAACCAATCCATACCAAGGATGACATCTATGGTCCGAGTGTCTAGAACTATTAGGTTGGCTAGAAACTCAACTCCACTATGAGTAGCCTAGCTCCTAAACATCCAACTTTAGAACTTAGCTCGCTGCAAAGCGATTGGACTAACAGAGTATGCTTAAGATGCATAACTTCCAATTTGTTCTTAGTTGCAAAATTCCGAAACAAACGAATGCTAAGCTCCGTAATCAAACAGAATCGATGCAGTAATCGAATTTACTAGGAACTTACCCAAGACAACGTCAGTGCTTCTTGGGCTCCTTCTAGAGTGACGTGGTTGACACGGCCTCGACCACCGATGGCGGTGCTCCTCCGGATTGACCGGTAGCTTGAGAAGTTCCTTGATGGTTGCCTTGTATCTTGGCGTCTTGGCCGGTGTGTTCCCAAGGTTGAAGCGCATGGAGTGATAGTCCCATTTGCGACATCGGTTGGCGAAATGCCCCGCCGACGGCTGTAAAGCAAACTCGTTGTATTCGTGGGTTGCTTATCGGATTGGGGTTGAGTGCGCAGGTTGCGAAAGTTTCGAGCAACCGGGCGAGGTGTCTTGAAGTTGGTGCAGTGGTCCGCGCACTCGTGGTGGAAAACGGCTAAATCTGCGGTGGAATCATTCTTGCCTCACCGGGTTGGTGACTTCCTTGTCGAGCCATTCTCGCTTACGATGATCTTCCAATTCCTTGCGCTTATCCTCTAGAATCAAAGCCTTAATGATTAACTCTTGAAAATCGTGAAAGGTGTGGGCGATCAAGTTGACTTGAAGTCCGGTGTTCAATCCTTTCGTAAAACGACTGACGAGCCTTGTCGGTGGCGACATCTTCTCGCAAAGATATCGAGCAAGTTGAGAGAATTTGTTGAGGTAGTCGATCACCGACATTCCTCCTCGCTTGAGAGCACGAATTCATCCTTCTTTAGATCCATGATTCCTTCCGTACATGATATCGGCGAAAGCGGTTGTGAATTCTTCCCAAGTAATATCTTGCGGCGTTCCATGCGGCAAGACAAAGTTTTCCCACCATTCGCGGCAATGCCTTCCATCCGTGAGAGGCGATGTGAACTTTTTCATGATCGCCGCATTGAGTGATCGCAGCTTTCTCTCAATAACACGAAGCCAATCATCGCCTTTCATCGTGAGACATGCCCGTAAAAGGTTGGTGGGCGGGTCCTCATAAACTCCGCCAACTTGGATGATCCATTGTGACCATGAGCAATCTGGGCTCCATTGTGATGCCGATTGTTGTTGTTCGATTATTCATAGCTTGCATCCGATTCATCATGGTGTACATCGGTTGGGTCCGAGTGCCATGAATGCTCCAAAATTCGCAGATCGATCAAGGTGCTTGTGGTGGAACCGCTTCTCAGGATTTGCTCCGCCCTTCTCGACACCGGAGTATCGTAACCACTTGCGCAGACTTGACGAGTCCGAACCATCCGTGAATCTCCAAGGGTTAGATAAGGTAGCAAGCACGAGATAAGTTGTAGAACTAAGCGGGTAGGTAAAACCCAACAACATATTTTAAGAAAGCTCAATCAAACTCTTATATTGATTAAGATAATAGTATGGCTTGCAACAAATGACTAAGGGCCTTTGCACTCATACTTGCACACAAAAATAAGGACGAACTTAAGCACACCAAACTACCGCCTAAAGGGCGACTCAAGACATAAAACTGGCTAAGCCTGAAACAACTCGAACAGACTACTCGATCAAATAGCCTTCGCAGCCTTGACGGTGCTCCCGCCGTAGACTGAAAGTGAGCCGCATCCTTGCAAACCGATCCCGATGTCCCGGATGGTGCAATAGGAGCAGTGTCCCCGTGCAGTCTTCTTTGGTGCTTCGCTCTGCGCCTCGCTGCTCTTCGGTTCAAACCGGTCCATCGCCTTCTTCGGTCTTCCTCTTGATGTCTTCTTCGTGATCGTGTCGTCCATAAAGAGTTTCTTCTAATATGGCGATCCTTTCTTCAGCTCTCTGAAGAGTCTCATAGGTACACTCCAGCTCTGTGGCGGCTAACTCCAACGATTCCTCTGACGGCCGCGAATCTGGCGAGATGCACGACGGTGGCGTTGTCTTCCTTCCGTGAGACGGAAAATGTGCAGCAAGATCCACGCGGAAGTGCGCGGGATGATAACGAAAAATCGTGTCACGAAGCTCTCGAGAGTAGATGTTGCAGATCCTCAGGATGGCAAGGCGTGAAGACTCCTGGATTGCTTCAATCCAAATATTCCTTCGAGCTGAGATGTTCAGTGGTTTACTCGCCTTGGTGTTCTGCCTGGCGTAGATGGTCAAATGGCAGATTACTCCACGATCTCGGCCGTTCACAATCCAAGCACTGCCACGGTACAATGGACGATCGAACCCTCCAAGTACTTGTAGCAACTTCCAAAGCTTCTGGCAAGTCCTCCTTGCGCCTCCATAACTCAAGATGAGGCATCCACAAGATGGACAAGGATATGAAAACAACTTTAAAACAGCGGGGAGAGAAAGAATTTCAGCAATAGTTGAGTCAAGAGAGACATGAGATGAGTTAAGGGGTTCAATTAATCTTGCAAGTTAACAATCTAACTAGGGTCAAGACCTACAGTCAGTATGGCTCTGATACCACCTCTGTCGGGACCCAAATATGCAAATCTGGACCCTCTGTGTATTCTGCACTAGTCCAGATCACGCTAGTGCACACAAAGGTCAACATTGATGAAATATCACATCCATACAACGAATATAAGAATAAACGAGTACATTTAAATAACAAATAACTGTTGGGACCTTATGGTCGAGTGTTACATTTATTAAGCCATGCAAGGCTGACAATAAAGAAATAAACTGCAGCGGAAACGAAATAAACTCCGGTGGCTCCCATCAATTTACCACAGCAACCGATCGATCAAGACCCTAACGCTCAACCTTCAGAGAACTCTTCTTCAAAAGCAAAGCATTTACTCCTCCACTTCTATTGATTTGATTAGCAAGAGTGAGTACACACCGTACTCGCAAGTCATACCACAGAATGCATTTATACATGATGGCTTATTCCAAAGAAATGGCTTCTGTGGATATTTGGCAGAAATGCAACATTTGCAATTGAATATAAATAATAGATTGAAAGCATTATTCAAAACAAATAGACAATAATAAGTTAACAATTGATTTCACAAAGGACACACAGTCTAATCAAGTTCTTTCACACAGCTGAACAAGTTATCTCACACAGCTGACCCTTCCCAATTGTTTTATGAAAAACTACTCCTCGTGTGAAATTCCCGAGCATGTCCATAACCGAGGACGCGGCTATTCAAATAGATTGGTTTAAACACTCTACAGAGGTTGTACACTTTACCCACACGATGAAATCAACCGGATCAGAGTTGATCACAACAAAACCTTTCAGAGACTTCATCTCAAACAATGACACTCCTGGTGTGCTTTATCGCCGCCCAATTTGTACACACAATTTCTTGGAACGACACACACCATTGGACAGGATGCAATGAACCGTCCCGCGATGTGACATATCACACCTCCGACCCATCACATGCCTTAAATACAACCCGAGTTGTCAATGTCAAGACTCCATAACTTACTAAGTCGCCCACCCATACTAGGCATGTCGTAAATGCAAGAAGGCCCAGTTCAATGGCGCACAAAGTTAAGTCCTTAATTGACCAAGGCAAGACTTCCAGCTTTAACCCAAATCACAAAGTTTAAATAAGCACACACTCCACCATTCACACAGAATCCACCACTTGCCTCAGTCTAAATCTTTTCACACCCTGTTGATTAAGTGCAACACATGCCATCAACGAGTAATAGCACACAAAGACACACAGATTCATCACATGGTTCCATAATCACTTAGTCAAATTTATAATTGCAACTCTCACATGAAATGATGACTCGTGGCATGGCTAAGCGCCTAATCAGATCTAACCAACCCACGCTGGTGCTACGATAATACCAACTAATTATTAACCAACCTAGGGTGACAAAAGATCATGGTATACAATAGACAAGGTGGCATAACAATTTGGATTAATAACTACACCCAAAAGCATTTAAATAAATACTTGAAATAGAATGCAATACATTGAAACAAAGTATTTTGAAAACTGGGTTCAAAATGATCAAAGGTATAACTTGCCTTGGAATAGATCTAGATATTGGTCTTGGTCTTGAGGTGCTCCTTCTTCTGCAAAATTCCCCGAAGTATCGACGTCTACTCGCAAACGAGACAAAAGAAACAAAACAAATAAATAACAGAGGCCAAACAAACTCCAAAATCAAATAAAATTCACCATTAAATAGATCTTAATTTTATATGAATTTACAAATTTGAATGGGCTCAATTGGACTTCGGATGCAAAAGATATGGGCTTTGGAAGATTTGAAAATCAATTAAACCCTAATTTGGATTTTCTCAAATTTCCCGAATTATTTTTATAAAGGAAAATCGAATTATTGCGCAATGCTTGCGTCAGCCGAGAATTTCCTAAAAGAATTAAATTTAAATAAAATCGACAAAGTGGGACCCATCAGCCGACCCTTCTACCACGTGGACCAAATCCACCGAGCCGAGGGTGAGGTGGCGGTGGATCGCGCCACCTGGCGGTGACGCGGCACACGCAGCGCCACTCGGCCGATTTGCGCATCGTGGTGGTGACCGTCGCCACGTCACGGAGGGTGAACAGAGGAGGTTTCGGCCGATGACCTTCTTGGCGGCGGCGACGGCGAACGGCGACGCAGTCGAGTGGCGGCAAGGTAGCAAATGGGACCACGAGGCACGCGCTGTTGGGGGTGGTGGCGGGCTCGGCGGCGATGAATCACCGGCGACGGCGGCGAGGCGGCGGCGCATGGCGAGGGCCGGTTGTCCGACGGGCGGCGGCGGCGAAGGAGGCTCGTGCGAGGCGGCGGCGGACCGTGAAGTCCGGACTAACGCGCACACAATGGCGGTGGTTGCACGTCCGTGGAAGTCTGGCGGCGGAATTCGCCGCGACGAGTCTTCGCCGAGCTTCAATCTTCGGTGAACGCGCGCCGAGAAGACAAGGGAGGCGGCGCTTAGGGCTTCGGTGGAGGAGACGGGCGGAGCTTTGGGTACGAGGTTCGCCTTAAATAGGCGGGATCGAGGGCGACCGCGATTTAAAACGGCGGGCGGTTGCGGACGTCGCGAGCTCGGACTCGAGTTCTTCTCAAGACGGCGTGACGTGGCGGCGGGTCCACCGGCGGCCGGGCGAAAACGGCGCGCAAGGCCAAGCCAGCGGGGCCACCAAAGAATAGAGCGAGGCGATTGCTGCAAATGCCGCGCGATGGGAATCCGACTACCGAGAGCGAAGCGCAAGCGAGCGATGCGAGCTACTGGATTTATGAGGAAGGGCCACGCGGCGACGATCCAAGGCGCAAAGCGGGAATGGGTCATGGAGTTGGGCGGATTGGAATAGTGATCGGTTTCGCCCGCCATCGCTCCGAGGAAAACAAATAGATTTTTCTTTTAAATAAATCCGAGAAAATGCAAATAGCAATTAGAAAATAGCAAATGACTTTGGAAAAATTCCGTAAAATTCTATAAAATATATCCAAGCATATAGAGTCTAAATAAAATAGTTTTGACAATTGTTGATGTTGGGATTAAGCACATTAAATCAATTTGTCTTTAAAGTCCATATTAAGCTTTTTAAATTAATATTCAAATAAATCCAAATGGTGAATTTTCTTGCTACCAATATTTAAAAGATTTTAAAAGCTCAAAATTGGGATGTTACACGACGCGATGAGGTCCTTGTAGAACGGCCACGCTTGTCGCCCCCCGCCGAGATGGAGAACACGCCGACGCCGCCCCGTACGCGCTTCTTCTCCGACGATGAGCATCTGCGTCGGCGAGCACCGTCCCCGAGGCACACCTCGTAGAACGCCAGCGCGCTGCGGCGCCATGCCGGACGCCGCCCCGACGTTGTTTTGTGCGACTTGACGCCCTCACGAACGCGCACGCGGTGCCTGGCCGCAGGCGCGCTGCGTGTCTCGCGGCGTCGCCGACCGCCCGCCGATCAACTAATTGTTGCACGGCGCGCCCCCAAATTCGCAGCGGCCTCGCCACTTAAGCGGCGGTGGCGGCATGCCCTCGTCGCCGAGCGACGCGTGCCGCGGGTCCACGCCGTTGTCGAGGAGGCCGACGATGACGCCCTCCCCCATGGTGCGGGCCACGCTCCACATGCCCATCAGGGCATATGACAGGACCCAGTCGAGTCGTGCGAGGCCGACTCAGCGCCAGCGTGGATGCCACGTCGGCCCAAACCGCCGTCGCACGCACGGAGGGACACGATTTGCCCGGTATGTAAAGTTTGAGGTGCGTTATATCCGGTATTTAAGTTCAGGGACCAAAATTAATCATCGGGTATAGTTGGGGGACAAAGAATGGACTTATTCCTAAAAACAAACCACATCTTTTGTCTCATGTCCAATTTTCTCTTTTGTCTCATGTCCAATTTTCTCTTGCCGATCGAACCACTTTGCGTGTAAAAAAATTTAGCGTGCTTTAGCAGTTCTGTCTAGCAAGGACATGGTTTAGTTTGGTATAGCTTTCATATCTGTTAACTGTCATCCTTTCCGGTCTTAATTTGTGCTAGGGTTTAAAGCATCATGTAAACGTCAGAGCAAAATATCTGTAAAGCGCTGAAGCTACGTCGAAATCTCACGAATTTCCCGGGTCATTTTCACGGGAAGCGGCTCCGGTTGGCTTACTACCCAATGGAAGTCCGAAAAGCCAACAAGGCAATAACACTTGAATATAACACTCAACAAAGATAGGGATTTTCCACCAGTTTACTGTTTGTACCACGCCAAAAGAATCTAGATCTTGACAGCAACCTGGGTACAACGGAGCAACCTAAATCCGGCACAGTGTAACACACATAAAAATATAATTGATTTGTAGTCGCAGAGAGCGCAGTCCGAATTAACAACCAGAAAAAAAATGAAATCAAGGCATGCTTCTTTGATCATCCTTGTTCTATGGAAAATCTGGTAGTAGAAGGGGAAACGGTAGACTTGTACTTCTTTCTTTTTTGGTTTTCTCCTATAACTTTCCTTTTCTCTGTATGAACCTTTGGTTTTTTTCTTCTATTCTCCTATAATGAAATATCAGCAGCTCCCTGCTGTTCTTCAAAAAAAAGACAGGATTTTTCGTTCGCACATGCTTACTAGTCCACATGCTACGATCTTCCTCGTCACAGTCATTTGCCGCGATACAATCGAAGCTTTTCCGTTTTGGATTTCAGATATGTTTGAAGGCTTTGAAGCGGTTGCTCGTAGGATAACGTTTTGGACCAGTGGACATTTTCTGAAGTTGTCACACTTAATTTTGAAAGGCGATTGTCCCGACAGGCTTTCTGGTTCTTTCTTTTTGCCAGAGTTCGCTGTTCATGGTCATCGTCCATCGCAAAACGGCTCACTGTATATCTGGAGCAGTTGTGCATAACCAAACGTTAAGTGAAACCACCAACCGAAATTGCTTAGCCTCCTAAGCTCGTCATCATGGAAATGGATCTTATCATGTCTCGTTAGAGGTCTTTATATATATATATATATATCATGAATTCTAGTAAGAACATTCTTTGAGTCCCGTGCCCTGTAGTAGGAATACTGTTCTATCATCCCTTTGTCTGTGGTTTTAGTATAAGTTTCATTTGTACTCTTTTCGAGAAGCCCACAAATTAAAGTCGCTATCTGCTCCAATACGACAATGATAGAAAGGATTGGGCGGTTAAATAAGGTAGTCGTCGCATGGACAATCAACATATATGCAATAGATGGACACACAATATGGAGCAGTCTCTTTATTCATTGATGTATCTCTTTCTGTATACATGGAGATCATATTTATATACTAAAACCCATCAGGGGTAGTTTCGGTATTATACCTATCAACCCTTAATCTAGGGTTTCTTAGCATCCCCCTTAGTAAAATACCGTGTCATGCATATGTCTCATTAAAAACTCCTCCCAAAAACCTAGTGGGAAAAAAAGGATCGGAGAAAAGAGTACATTGCATCCGCAAGCTGTATTGCATCGTTGCCTCGTTAAAAACCTTTATATGAGAAATATTTAGGGAAAAAGAGTGCAACCTCTCTACTTTCTAAGTTAATCTTTAGGATTAAGGTAAAACTTCAGGACCTTAAGTGGATTATGATTAAGGGGATTCCCCCTGATCATGGTAATATCGATGAAATATCATTCCATAAGCAAAGATAACTAAAAAATAGGCGAGTAACAATAATTATTAGAGTAACGACCTTAAGGTTAAAACTTAAAATTAATACCCCAGAAGACAAATAGCTCAAATAAGCTGCAACGAAAGGGAGCCCATCCATATGCCCACAGAAAATCGACTGGGGTAGCACGACCTAGTTCTCCACGATCCTTGAAGTAGACCTTGTTGACCGATGGTGAACTGTTGTAGTCTTATTCACTAAACAATATTATTTATAGTCAGAATGAGTACATAGAGTACTCAGCAAATAGTATCATAGAATGCAATTATAGATGATGGCTTGTTCCAAAGGATGTGACATTTATGGTTCTTTTGCATAAAAGCAACATTTGTAGTTGAATATGAATAATAGATTGAATGCGTAATTTAAAACAAATAACAATAATAATTTTAACAAGTATTTTCATAAAGCTCACATAACCTAATCAGTTTCTTTCACACAGCTGCATAAGTTTACTTACACAGCTATCTCTCCCAGTTATTTTATGAAAATCTACCCCTCGTGTGAAATTCCCGAGCACGTCTATGACCGCGGACGCGACTATTCGAATAGATTGTTAACACTCTGCAGAAGTTTGTATACTTTACCCACAAGAAGCAATTAACTTGATCGAAGTTGATCATAACAAAACATTTCTAAAACATTATCTCAACAATTGACCCTCCCATTGTGCATACTGACAGCATCAAATCCCCGCATAGGTTGTTGGCTCGTTGCACATCGTTAGACCTGGACACGACGAACCATTCATAAATGCGTCACACAGACATAATCATACCTCCACCCTAGCACACAGCTTAACCTATTTGCATGAGTAATCAATGTCAAGACTCCGTAGCTTACTAAGTTAGGCTTGTCTCATACCAAACATGTGGTCGTACAATTATAGCTCAGTTCAATGACGAACTAAGTTAAGTCCTTAATTGACTAGTGCGAGACGCTCAATTACTACCAACTATCATATTCATATTTTCCCAAACAAACACAGCTCCACCACATGACAATTCCATTCATTTTCCTTGGTCTAAATCTTTTCCTACCCTATTGGTTAAGTACAACATATGTCATCAACGAGTAACAACATACTGCACACAACTTTCCATAAAGTATTTCATATTCACTTAATCAAGTTTAGTTTTGCAACTCAAAATAGTATCAATAATCCATTGTATGACTAAGAAGACTATTCGTATCTAACCAACCCATATTGGTACTATAAAGATACCAACTAATAATTATCCAAATAGGGTGACAAAAGATCGGGATAATACAATGAGCAAGGTGGATATAATCAAATGGGTGTATAACTAGTCCCAAAACATTTAAAGAATTAAATACTTGAAATATTATGCAATAGTTTGAATCAAACTAATTTTTGAATACTGGGTTCAACATGATCAAAAGTACAACTTGCATTGCTATAGCAACGATGTTCTTATTTTATCTTTGATCTTCTACTCCCTTGACCTTCAGCTCTCTCGCACGATTCCAGAACGTCAACGTCTAACGAGAGAGGAAAGGAAAATGCTAAAAAAGAAAAGGGAGAGAAACTGACATGTGGGTCCACATAATATTCCCGAGAATCTTTATTTCGGGAATTTTGGAAAAAGGCTGAGTATTTGACATGTGAGACCCGTTGAAATAAATGAATTTATAGAATTAAAATAATTCTATAAAAGAGGGACGGATTGCCAAGTGGACCACTGGTCCATAGACCAAGTCCACAACAAGGAAAAGGTTCACGGTGAACCGGGTTCGCGGAATAGTATCTGACAAGGTGGGTCCAAGCGTCAGTGGCTAGGTCTATGATGAACCGAGTTCACACAGGTTTGGGTTTCGGGTTTAGTATGGGTTAGGCCATGTGTGTGATGACAAGGTGGCTAATGTTGAGGTGGTAGGAGGTGGTACTCAGGTGGCAGGTGACAAGGCGATGAGGTGGCTGCTGACACAGATGGCGACGTAGGTGGTGCTTGGGCTACAAGACTCGCCGGAGTTGCGAGTCACAGTGGAGGACAAAAAGAGTCACAACGGGGAGAGGGCGACGAGTTGAAGAAGATGACATGAGTACGGGATCAAGGGCACGTCGGAGATGGCCGGCCACGAGCTCCAAGCGGCGGTGCAAGCTCGGCTCTGGGGATGATGGAGTTGCGGCGACGCTCTGGGATGAGGGAAGCACGACATAGAACGCGATGCGAGGAGTAAGATGGTGGTCAATATAAACGGCGAAGCTCATCGGTGGCAGCCCAATCGGCCAGCGAAGGGCGACGGCCAGAGAGGAGAGAAATGGGAGAGAACTCGACGCATGATGGACGAAATGTGAAATATATAGTGTATAAGTGTAGATCGGGGCGAGGGACACATGGTGACGTAGTTGGATTCGGGAGTAACTCACCGAGATGACAAGGAACACGGAAGAAGTGTTTCAGCACACGGGTTGTCGTTGGAAAGGAAGAAGATGAAGTCGGCTTTGGCGGCGTAGTGCACGAGGGCTTCGGTGGTTTGGCGCAAATGGTGGAGGAGGGTAAGGCGGTCGCGGTGACGCAGTCGGGACGTCCCGAGGTGCTCCAACGTCGAAGTTTAAGTGACGGAGGCCAGCACCGGCTTTGGGGAAGAAGGAGATGGATGCGGTGTTTGGTAGCAATCTGGGCGAAGGCGGCTAGGACACCGGGTGAGGCGGAAAGGAAGACGCGCAGAACAAGTGCCCCAGGGGCTTTTATAGCCTCAGAAGGCGTGTAGGGCGCAGCCGCCAAGGCAAAGGCGGAGTCTGTGGCGCGCACGCGCATACGCACTCACTGGTGGTGGTGGCACTAGCTTCCATGCTGGCCCGAGGGCGGAGTGGCTGCGGCGTGGGTCGGCAGAGATAAGTGGGCTGGGTGGCAAGGCGAGGCGGTGGAGTAGGTATGCGGGACTAGGCCAGGAGCGGAACTGGGTTAGGAGAGAGGAAAAAGGAAATGGGGGCCAGAACAATTCAGCTCAAGAGGATTTTCTGAATTATGAATTGATTTAAAAATTTAAAAAAAGGCTGAACATTCAAAAGAGGTCAAATAAATAGCCAATAAATTCAAAAAAAATCCAAGCAAATACAGTACAATTCCTTATAACACAAAGAACCCAACTACCACTGTTTTTTCATTTAATGGTTGTTTACATTAGTCAAATTAAAAAGTTTTTATTTCAAAAATTCCCAATTAAGATTTATTAATTCAAGTTAAATTAGTTGAATTTTTCAGGGACCTAATCTACACAAAGGATTTTTGAAAACTCAATTTTTGGGATGTTACAAACCCCCCTAAAGGAATCTCGGCCTCGAGATTCAAGCTGGCTATGGAAAAGGTTAACGAACTCAACCTTCAGGTCATGTTCTTGCTTCAATGCTGCCTCAATCTAGATGCGACTGCTCCTCTGAACACTTGCGGAATGGACACCATGCTTCTTGTTGAACTTCGCGCTTCAACGAAAATTTGGCGAACTGACTATTTGAAGAATCTAGACCAGCTATTATGAGTTAAAGGAGTATTTTGGTGATTAATGACGAATCTATATGTGAGAGTAACTCTTTTATTGATATACATATTATGTAGTCTTAGTTGGATAAAAAGGTAAAAATCATGGAGGTATGCGCTCGACATCATATTCTTATATCTTGGTACATTCCTCGGATCCAAAATATAGGTTGAACTCTACCAAAAGTCTAACTTGAATATGTGCATATGTTTTTATTACATATTTGTGTATGCACACATTTAGGGTGAATTCACTATATATTTTGTGGTTTCATTAGTATTGATCAATATTCTGTTTTCCACATATATTTAGGATCTCTACCTTGAAACATATCCTTGAGTATATAAAACTTATGTAGTTCATATATACTCATATTTATCTACATTCAATTATTTACAAATGAAGTGGTTATCATCAATTATCAAAGAGGGAAAGATTGAAGTATCTTGTCCCACTATTATAAGTTAATACTATATTGTGGTAATTAATGACAATCACATTATGAAACTAACAGTTTCCATGAGTTGGATGGATAGGTTATGTTCCATGGTAATGGAGACCTTAGATGGCATCATGTGTTGATGCATATCAAGATCTTGAAGAAAATAAAATCATCATGTGTTAATGATGTTCAAGAAGAGGATATGGTCATGAGTTGATCAACAAGTCAAAAGAAAATCATCATGTGTTGATGATATTCAAGTCAAAAGATTAGAGTAAAGGATGCATCATATGTTGATGCGTATCAAGATCTCGAAGAAAAGAAAATCGTGATGTGTTGATGATGTTCAAAAAGAGGAGATGATCATGAGTTGATTATCAAATCAAGAGAAAACCCATCATATGTTGATGAATATCAAGTGAAATAATATATCATGTGTTAAAAAGCCTATGACGTTGGAAGCATTGTATAAACGAAATAAATAAAAAACAAAGAAATGGAATAGAATGCTTGGAAATAAAAACAGCTATATAGTGTAACCATTTCAGTATGTCAATGCTTGGAAATAAAAACAGCTACATAGTGTAACCATTTCAGTATGTCAACCCTCATGTAGGATCCCATCAGAAGTTGCTCTAAGAAAATACGCTTTAGAACTGTGCGGATCCATCGGTTTGACAACGCTGTGATCATGGATAGCTGGAATATCTATGGAGGGATAATCTTTGGAAGTAAGTATTTGAATTTACATCTGAAATACGACCAAAGTAGTGAATAAAGCGAGGGTCTATACATGTTATACCTCGGCAGTGAGCACAGTGTTTTTTTAATGCACTAAGATGATGTTTTGAAGATTTAGGTCTGTGTACATCAAACAGAAATTGCACGAACCTGAAAAAGATTTTTGCCGACCAAATTCGAACCACTGACATTAAAAGACACTAACTAAATTATTGGGAAATGAATTATTTACTTGAAACAAATGGCAACATTCGGCATCAATGATTGAAGAAAATATTACCTATACCTGCCAAAGAGCTCTATACAATTTGTCCCATTGCTAAAATGTGGGAATTACATCATAGCTAATTTGCCCACTAAACACTGATATAGCAATCTCTCCTCACCTCTAAAAACCCCACTGACCAGCAACCCCTCTGTTCAAGAAATATCACCAAATCTAAACTAAAAAGAAAGGGAGCAAAAGAGCAAGAACAAAATATCTATATTGGTACAAAGGAAATTTAATCAAGAACAATTTAAACTCTCACCTTGAATGATTGACGAAGCTGACCATGGATAGGCCTACGATTCAGGGCTGTCAGGCTGTGTATATTATGTCCTTCACTTTATATGTCATGGAGCACTGAAAAGATAACAAAACACCAGCTTGATATTCCCCTAAATCAAATGAAGTAAAAGTAATTGTTCATGCGGTCATAACCTAAACAGGTATCAGGACCCGGGATTAACACCTCAAATTCTCTGTGCATTTCTGAACTAGTCCTATGATCAGTGGCTAACTCACACAGTAAACAAATATGGTAACATCCATAATCGCCAAGTTTTATTAATAAATATAAGAGTTGATTACCCGAAAGGCTTACAAGCCAACAAATAAGAACACAGTGGAAGACAAATGAACAGTAGTAGAGCCCAGCTAATCTGCCACAGCCAATCGACTAGGGTAGCAGCCTAGTCGTCGAGATCTTCGACAGCCCGAAGTCCTTCTCTGAAATTTATGTACATTAAGCAAGGGTGTGCACAAACACCCGTACTCTGCAAGTTACACCCAATAACATAATTATAATTCATGCAAGGGTATATCAAATGAATGCATATAAGGTTGAATTTGTATAAAGTAATATTTTCTTTAAACACTTGTACTAAGTTCCAAAGCTGATATCTATAACTAAAATTCATTTTCTAAATTCTCAAGTTTTATAATCAGATAACATTCATACAATAGTAGTGAAGGATATCCTCCTATCACATGGCTAACCCCCTTCTCATTTGGATAAACTATTTGATAAAGTCTTTTGAAAACAAAATCTAAATCTAACTTTGAATGACTTTACTAAGCATATCCATGACCGTAGACACAATTATTCGAATAGTTCTTAACACTCTGCAGATATTGTACAACTTTACCCATACAACACGACTTCTTTAGCTTGTTTGGCATCCATCTTATATATATATACACACACACCTTGTACATTTGTAATGGGTAGTTGTATAGTGTAGGCTCGTATGAAACTATGAATAATACATGTACAGCAAGTCAGCAACCCAGCATTCAGCAAGTGAAATAATAGGACAAATAAATTAAATGCACATCAAGTAGCAAAATAGGAGGACAGCAAGTGGCACGATAATTAAAAAGAAGGGCAACATATTCTGAGTCATCAAATCAGTCATCCCAGTCAAAGTCATCATCCAATGGAGACTTCCCATCTCCACCACCTTCATCATCACCCCCACCACGAGTAGACTCTGAACTCTCGCTGTCTACATCGTCGTCGTCATCAAGATCTTCCAAAAGTGCTTCATCTTCTTCTTCATCCTCTTCATCAAACTCATCATCGTTAGCAACCACATTTCACCGCCACCTAGAAGAATAAACTATTGGTCCACCTCCACCATCACCTTGAGCTCTCTTAGGCCTTTTGCGAGACCAAAGATTGTGTTGTATACCGGCTGATGCACCGGAGGCTTCATCAACTTGGGCCCAAGTAAGATCTTCCCCTTCATGAACCTTGTTAGCATTCTTGTCAACCCATTCATTCTCCCACTGAAAGTCCTCTATGACCAATTGGTTACTTCTCTTTCCTTTAGACCTTTCCTCACGTAACTTTTGGAACCTATGTGTCATCTTCCGTACCTATGTGTCATCTTCCGCTTGTATGCAACGTACACCAACTTGTTCGATCTTTTGTGTTCTAACTTGTTCCTTTTCTTAGTATGGATCTGAAAATATCAAACAAAGTTTTTACAAAAATGTGCTCTAGCATGTTATAGCCGGTTTTGTAGTGAAATGTTTGTTGAACATGTAGAGTACTTGAGTAGGTACTTACAAACTCAAATGTGCTCCAATTGAGCTCACATCCGAATGCCGAACAACAAAGACTAACAATACACTTTGTTAAATATTGGAGCTCATAAGCAAGACCCCCATATGCACCCCACCGAAGAACTAGAAGAAGCAACATTAGAACTTTCAACATTCGAAAATAGAATTAGAAAACATAAAAGGAAGATAATAACTAATAAGATATTGCTCACTATACTTACGTGGATTCTTTCTTTTTTGGTCAGCTTGTGCTAACTTGGATGTGAAGCATTCACCCTCTGCCCTCTCATAATCATCGGCTTGGGCACTTATTTTGCTTTGTTGCTCCTCATCGGGAACCATCTTCCATAGCACTTCATTGAGCATATGCCTTAGTTTAGTGCATAATCTTCTATTAGCAGGGTCTTTTCGAAGTTCAAAGAACTTATTTGGATTCAAGAACAATGCAGCCCCATATAACTTTTGGTCCATTTGGGAATCCCACCTCTTGTCTACATAGTCAATCACGATTGCAAGCAACTTTGGCTTGTGTGCCAAAGATTGCATGATCTTCTTTGCATTTTCCATAGCTGCACTAACCTTGGGCATTGTGGGCTGCTCATCACCATCAGCAATCCTCAACACAACAAGAAGAGGTTGTGATGCCCTCATGCAATTTTCAACCCCATTCCAAAAGGCAATATTAAGCACAATGGATGCAACTTGTTTCCCATCTCTTTCTCAGCCAATTTGGACTTGGTCCAACCTTCATCCACAAAAAGACTCCTCAAAGCATTACTATGCTGCCACAAAGATCGCAAGGTGATGAAAGATGTAGCAAACCGAGTAGTGTAGGTCTCACAAGGTCCATCCTATTTGTCTTATCCCTCATTGCATCAAGAAGCTTTGCATGACTATAGATAAAGTACCTTCTTGGCTTTTCTAATGGAAGTGCTCAGCTGTGGGATCTTGGCAATATCCTCCAACATGAGACCCAAGCAATGGGCAGCACATGGAGTCCAATACAAAGTAGGAATCCTCTCCATTAGAATTTTACCCGCTGCCTTGTAATTGGAACCATTGTCAGTGACAATCTATACCACATTATTCCTACCAACCTCATCAATTTTCTTCTGCAACAAGTTAGCAAGCAATTGTGCATTAGCTGCATGGTGTGATATGTCAACGGACTCCAAGAAGAAAGTACATGCTGAACTATTGACCAAGTGCCAACTCCTAGTGTCAGTCCATCCATCCGACATGAGTTTGCAACCATATTCCTACCAAGCCAACTCATGCCTATCCCTCAATGCAGTCATCTCTTGATTGCCTTCTCAAGCAATGGTTCCCGGATGTCATGATGAGAAGACGATATGTAGCCAAGACCATATTGCCCAATAGACTCACACAGAATCTCCCAACTTCTTAACTTGATAGCATTGAATGGGATGGCACACTCATACCAAAAACCAGCTACATGTTCGTCGACCCTCTGCTTGTCTTCCTTGTTCTTATTTACGCAGCTCCCAAGGGTACTTTGAGAAGCACCCCTTGAATTCCTTGACTCGACAACCTCTTCAGGAGTCTTCCTAATCATTAAAGCAACTAAGTTTGTAGCTTTTTGTGATGTCCCTGGCACCTTGAACGTGGATGCTACTGTTGTCGCCGCTGAATGTTGGCTTCTTTGTGATATGCCCTGTTGAACACCCTCTTCTTCCACATCATGGTTCTCAGCACCTTCGACTTCATCCTTAGAGTCTATCTCAATGGTTTTGTGCCTTGAATTGGTAGCCAAGAAGGCACTCATCTCCCTTATGATAGCCATGGTCGTGTGGGCACACTTCTCAACATCGAAAAAAAACCCTGCGAGATGACACTTCAATCGCAAAGGGTACATTGCCTGACATCCTTCTGAGTAAGGTCCAGCCAAAACCTGTATTTCCATCCAGGGTCTTTCGACTTGGCCTTCTGTTTAGGGTCCTTCTTTGGATCATTCGCTGTCGTCTGATTCCCACCCTCGGTGCCTTGTTCATCTGCCATGATCTACAAAACAGAGGCACAAAACTATTTGATGCTATTGTCAGCAAAATAGTGGCAATTCTACTAGTCTACCACTACTGCAAGTCTGCAAAAGCAGAGGTAATACTACTACTAGTACTACTACAAAGCAATACTAGTATACTACTACTACTAATACTGCAAGCAATATTAATAGTCTAATACTTCTAGTCTACTACACTACACTACTAACATCCTCATTCCTCAAGCAGCTCCTGCTACTACTACAAAAAAAACAGTGCAAAGCAGAGGAAGTGAGGAACCGGAGGATACTAACCTGAGGAGAGGGGATGTGAAGCTGAAGCTGTAGCCGCTACTGAGCTGAAGGCAATGGATACCGACGGCAAAGACCTTGGGCGGTGGAGGAGGACCGGCCGACCGAAGGAGGACCCAGCTATGGACGACCGGCGGCTAGAATGGGGAGGCGGAGGAGGACCAGAGGAGAAGCTAAGGCTACTGCCGCTGCTGAGCTGAAGGCGATGGAATGGGAAGGCGCGAGGCGGAGGAGGACAAGAGGGGTAGAGGACCTGGCTGTGCCATCGTGGGCGACTGGCAACTGGAATGGGGAGGCGGAGGAGTACCTGGCCGTGGGCGACCGGCGACTGGACTGGCAAGGTGGAGGAGTGGAGAACATAGCCGTGCCGCCGTGGGACCGACGATTGGAATGGGGAGGCGGAGGAGTAGGTGGTCGTGGGTGACCGGCGGCTGGAATGGGGAGGCCGAGGAGGACCAGAGGATCTGGTAGATAGCGAGAGCGGCTCTGCATTCTCAAGCTGGGCCAAGCCCATCGATTTGTCAAGCTAGACCAATCCCCCTTGCATTCCTAGCCCGACGAGAGACCCCTCAAGTCGCGCGCCTAGTCTCAGCAAGTCGTCGGCGAGTAGACCAGACGCTATACTAGGCCACCGAGTCGAGTGCTTCCAGTCGTCCCCCCTGGCCGATTTTGTGACTAATCAACAATTAGTCGCGACTAATCGCGCGACTTGACAACCATGTCAGTACCTGCATCCAATAACATAGAACATTCAAATGAGAATGAAAACATCTGACCATTGCAAGCCAGAAGAATTTCTGTAACACTATAACTGCGAATCTGGCATATAGCAATAAAAAATGATAACGAAGCAATCAACAAAGGTGATATTCAATAAAAGATTATCTATGGAAACTAAGATAATTTAACATGCCAATCATATGGTTGAATACGACAGCATGAAGCATCAGTAACAAACACATAGTTTAGCTATAGCACCATGATATTACAGAAAGAAGGCCCACACATACACATATATAAAGAGCTAGAGAGCTGTTACACTAAAGATATGTAGATGCACCCTCTGAAATTAAAGTTTGTACAATTGGGAGTATTACTCTTCCGGTAAGATTTACAGGTAGAAAATAGCATAGGTGAAAAGAATCAAACTGCAGAGCAACATAATCCTAAAAAAAACTAATACAAAGCGGCGACTTGAAGGTGTTACCTCAAAAGCACAAAATCGGGAAAAAGGTCAGACAGCAGGTTCCGCACACCTGCAATAGGAAAAAGGCCAAGGAAATCGATTTCACAAAAAAGAGGGAGCAATGGAATTGAAGCGGTGGGTATGTCATGAACAATGATAGTAGCTAAGACCTTAGTGAAGTTTGTCTATGCACCAGACCTTTAGCTTAGGAGATGGCCACGATGATTCAGAATGGCTGATCGGTTCAAACCATGCAAACTAACACATCTGAGAATACCTAGGTGTTGGGTTGATATCGGCTAACTTCTTTTGAGATTCACGGGGCAACGCCTACCCGTGCTATGATCGGGGGCGCAGCCAACCTTATGGCTTTGGTCCTGTTCACTGCGCTATAAGAAATAAAGGGGCTCGGCAGGTTTGACCGACTCTCGTGTGGTTCTAGCCTACGAAAGCCCCAAACAACTCGATCTATCCCGAGCGCTCAGGTGTGCGAAGATCGGAAGCCGAAGGTCGACGTTGTCATCCTCAAGCCGCCGCCACCGGCCTCGGCTACACCATCTACGCCCGCCGACCACCTCTACATCGACAGATCTACAAGTCTCATGGAGTCTTCAGGTTCGGGTATGAAATCACGCTTTCGCTCTAACGATTGTGCTACGTGTTCAATGATTGAGCTAGGGTTAATGTTGTTAGATCATGTTTAGCCTCAGTTTTACGCCAATATTTGGTATCAGAGTAGCCCCTAGACTCGGTTTGAACCTGTTGGACCGAAAAAGCGACTAGAGGGGGTGAATAGGAGCACGCTCATTTTTTCAACCAAGAACAGATTCAATTCAAATTTCACTCCAATAGCTATGAAAGCTATGAAGATCAATATACCAGTACAGCGGAAGACTAGTATTGAATCCAATCTAAACCCCGAAGCAAAACAACCAAAATCAACATGGGCTAAAATTCTAAGTGTTGGGCGGTCTGACCTCTGTGTTAATGGTGGTCGCACCGGTCACCTTGGCGGTCGGACCGGTCACCTTGGGCGATCTGACCTCCAGTCTGATGAACAGTAAAAACAGCCTGAAAAACAAAATTGAAAATAGATGTAACTTTTAATCTACAACTCCAAACTTGATGAAACTTGGAACACACCTTCTCTAGGATGTCAGGAACCTATTCCAATCGAATATCGTGAAGATCCTTAGAAAAGCTACGACCTTTTTCAGTTTGAGAGGAGGATGGTTTAAAACCGAGTCAAAACGAAAACTAGATCCAAAAACTTGCTCGTAGGTGATTGATGATCAAGATGATTCTAGATGTGTTCCCACATATCACAGCAAGTTAGATCACGTGAAGAAATCAATCAAAAACTCACGAATCAAAGAAAGACTCAAAATCACCTAATAGAGAGAAGAAAGACAAAGAGACACATCTTTGAGCAAACTTTCTTTGGATTGATTTGATAGGGTTTGGGTTTACAGCTACTCCATCAATGGAGGACAAAGCTCAATCCAAGAGCACGAAATTAAATCAAAACTCTCTAGAACCCTAACCTCCACTAATCCTCTCCCTAAGCCAAACTAGGGTTTCAACAATAATGAAAGGGTTGAAGGGGGTGCAGCCACCTCCCTCCTCTATTTATAGTGGAGACTTAGACCTTCTAGAAGTTTAACTTAAATGGGCTTACGTTAAGGCCCAACACAAACGAGTTACACACGAACGTATTACAAAGCGCCGTCTTGAACACCTCTTGACCTAAACCGCTTTTCTTTGCGTCGTCTTGCGCCGCGAATTGGCAAAAGGTCACTAAGGTGGTATTTGGTAAGATTACAAAAATACCCCTTCTCGGTCCTTCTCCGAAGACCGAGTCTATCTGCGCGAAGTACTTCGCCTGTTCCGCCACGTGTAGGTTGATCAACGGCTCTCTCCATGTCGGCAAATCGCTCCCATCCGGCTCCCACCGAAACCACTATGGCACTTGCACCGACTCCCGCGCCGCTTGATCAAACCAGTCGCGCCGAACTGTCTGTTCGGTCATCCTTGTCTATTCTGCACCACACTTGAGTTCATTGACCTCACCCGGCATCGTCGATCGTTCTGGACCTCAGCTCTCCAAGCTTAGTCCCGATCATCCTCGCCGTTGACCGTCGTTGACCACCAAGCAACCTGCACAACAATAGACAAGCAAATCGAATCTGGGAACAAGTTCTTCACAACTTGACCCACGTTAGTCAAAACATGCATCATGCAACACATATGCACTGAAACTCATGACTTTGACCTAACCAACGAACAACGCCGCCACGAAGGCCGATGTTCAAGTGACAATCGGTCCGACCGCCCAAAAGGACTTAGCCGATTTTCAACCCCTGAAAATCCGAAACCTACTGGAAACTTTAAACCAATAGAACTTTTGACTAGAGACTCCAAAAAACCTACACCCTCTATTTTTGGCCCAGCTCATTTTGACACATTTGGTCACAGCCGGTCCGACCGCCGCTCATGGCCGGTCCGACCGATTTGGGACCTGTCGGACCGCCATGCTATGGCCGGTCAGACCGCCTGTCACCTGACAGTTCTGAAACTTTGTCAAAAACACGTGAAACGATAAACCATTAACGCCATTGTCAATTGTCACACCATCCTAAGATCTGGAGTATATCCCCATGATATCCACAGAACCATAATCAGTCCCAACCGAACTTGTTGTGCCTTGATTAGATGATTTGGCTCGGCTTAGCATCTTAGAAGGAGGGGATCTGTGACTCTTATTGAAACCCTGCCCGAACCCTCAAAACCCCAACCATCAAAACTCATATCAGTACTACAAGAGCGGCGAATACTCACGTTTTTTCTTGAAGATCTGGAGCCGTCGCCCTAGTTTTGGGCACCACCGTAGCTCCACTCGATGGCTGCACGTGCGACCTCGGTCGCACACGTGCGCCGGCGAGGAGGGCTGCGAGGGCGCCACCGCTTCATGCTGCGCCGCTCCGGTCTTCGACCAGCGTCGCCTCTACTAAGCCGCCGCTCCTCGATCTTCTCAGCACCGAGCTACGGTTGCCGCTCCGCCCGCTCGCTCAAGACGCGGGTGCCTCCGCCGCTACCGCGCGATATTTTCAGAGAAGATCGATGAAATGGGGATTAGGGTTAGGGTTTGAGTTTTCGTCGGCTTTTATGCCGCGCAACGAACGTTCTCGGTCGTCCGATTCAATCCGGCGGTTCTCGTTCGTTCGATCCGGTGGATTTTTTACGCGCGTTGGTTCGACCTTCCGATCAGATCCTACGTCACCAATGCTTCGGGAATCTCGGGCCGTTTTTCTGGGCCGGAAAACCACACGATTTTGGGCCGAGCGCGGGAAAGGAGCCGCCGAGTACCGGCCGAGAGCGTGGGAGCTGTACTTCCAGCTGCACAGTACACTTATTCATTTCAATTCATTTTTTTGGTGATTAAGTCCTTATTTAATACACTACTTTAAGTAATGTTAATTATGCAATAACAGTGTATCATTGTCTCTAATTAAAATTGAACTAATGAGATATTTTGATTAGATATTCTTATGATTTTATTTTGGCATTATGTATGCGCATGATTACATACTGACCAACGTTGTTTGTAGTCGTGTGTCGTCATATTAAATTGTTAAGTTCTTTTTCATTTTCTACCCAACGGTGATATAAATTAGAATTGTAGTTTTGCATGTTATTAATCAGACCAATGTAGGGTTAATTGCATGCAATACATTTTTTTATGTTATTTCTAATTTTTTTTTCCTGTATTTTAATGTTCATCAATAAATGCTTCGAATGTTGCCGCCACAATTAACAACATTAAGCAGCTTACGGGGAGCAACTTTCCCACTTAAAAAGAAAGAATTCATGTCGTCCTTGGAGTTTTGGACCTTGACTATGCGTTAAGGGTAAGCGCTCCCGTTCCCCCCACCGACGGTGAGGATAATTATGATGAGAAAAAGAAAACTTATGATGCTAATGCAGAAAAATGGGAGCGGTCCAACCGCCTATCACTAATGATCATGAAGACCTCTATTTCAATTGGGATCAGGGGAGCAATCTCTGATTCTAAAAATGCTAAGGAGTACTTGGCTTCAGTTGAGGAGAAATTCAAAGGCTCCACTAAAGTTTATGCCAGTACTTTGATCCAGAGGCTCTTATCCGCTAAGTATGATGGGTCCAGCAGCATAAGAGAACATATCATGATGATGACTAATATGGCTGGAAAGCTCAAGGGCATGGACATGGAGATATCTGATGGTTTCCTAGTCCATTTATTATGACTTCTCTTCCTTCTGAGTACACTGCATTTAAGATAAATTACAATACTCAGAAAGAAAAATAGAGCATGAGCGATTTAATCGCTATGTGTGTACAGGAGGAAGAGAGGATAAGGACCGAAAAGAAAGACTTTGTGCATCAAATTAGCGGGTCCAACAAACGAATGTTTCAAGGGAATTTCAAATCAAAAAAAAATTAAAATTCTCCCCAAATTCAGATAAGTCAGGGCCGAAGGCGCAAAATGCACCTAAGCCCTATGTTGCTCCTGCTACAGCACCTAATGGGAATGCATGTCACTTCTGCAAGGAGCCAGGGCACTTCCAGAAGGATTGTGTTGGTTTTCTGAAGTAGCTCGCCAAGAAGAGTAATGATACTATAACGTTTATTGATGAAACTCTTTATGCTGATTTTTCCCTTAAGTCTTAGTGGATTGACTCAGGTGCAACAGTGCACGTTACCAACTCTTTACAGGGATTCCATACCGCGAGAACACTAAGAAAGGGGGAGCGAAGTCCCAGAGTCGCAAATGGAAAAGAAGCCGAACTAGAATCAGTTGGATCTGTTTCATTAGTTTTGGATAACGGGTTCACACTTCGTCTTAATAATGTAGTCTTTGTTCCTTCCATCATGAGGAATTTAATTTCAGTTTCTTTATTGGACGATGATGGTTTTAAATGTAATTTTGGTAACAATAAATGTGTTATTACATTTAATTCAAATGATGTTGGTCTTGCTTTTAGACAAGACAAGTTCTATATGCTTTCCCTTAATGAATCTTCTGTATCTTTGAATGTATGTGATGCTAAGCATAAAAAGAATAATGAGACTTCATCAAAATTGTGGCATTGTTGTTTAGGCCACATTTCGAAGAGGGAGAATGGAGCGTCTCATTAAGGAAGAGATTCTCCACCCATTAGATTTCTCTGACTCAGACCACTGCATTGATTGCATTAAAGGAAAATATGTAAAGTAAATAAAGAAGGGAGCCACTCGCAGCACAGAACTATTAGAGTTAATTTATACTGATATTTGTGGTCCTTTCCCTGTGACATCAGTGGATGTTTTTATTCTTTCATCATATTCACTGATGATTTCTCCCGTTATGGTTATATTTTTTCCATTAAGGACCGATCTGAGTCACTTGACAAATTCAAGATATTTAAGGTTGAAGTTGAAAATCAGCACAACCTAAGAATTAAAGTGGTAAGATCGGGCCGTAGGGGAGAATATTATGAGAGACATGCCCGTTATGGACAAATTCATGGCCCTTTCGCTAGGTTCCTTCAGAAAATGACATTCTTGCCCAATATTCTACACCAGGTGAACTTCAGCAGAATGGGGTAGCTGAGAGACGCAACCGTACACTTATGGATATGGTACGGAGCATGCTTAGCTATTCTAGTTTACCAACTAGTTTGTGGATGGAAGCACTAAAGACAGCCGCACATATTCTTAATCGGGTTCCCAGTAAATCAGTACCTAAGACACCTTATGAATTATGGTCTGGGAGGAAACCGAGTTTGAAATATTTAAGAGTGTGGGGTTGTCGTGCTGAAGCTAAGATATTTAATCCATATATTGGGAAATCAGATCCTAAGACTGTAAGTTGCTATTTTATTGGGTACCCTGAAAGATCTAAAGGGTATCGGTTTTACTGTCCTGATAGGACAACTAAGTTTGTAGAAATAAGACACGCTGTGTTCTTAGAAAATAACGAGGATCTGGAGCCTAGAAAAATAGATCTTGAAGAGAAGCGGGTTTACGTTCCTTCACCGCTTATCCCAGAGACTTTTATTCCTACGCTTCAGTTGGTTGCACCTCCAGTACTGAATATTGTTGGTGCACCCACTGTTGAGGTCTCTGAAACTCCTAATGTCATACCTAATGATGAGCCACAGCAGTCTCCTGCGCCTCAATAGCCTCTTGCAATAGCTGCTGAACCTATTAGAAGATCACAGCGGGAGAGAAGATCTATCATCCCAAATGATTATGTTGTTTATATGAATGAGGATATTAATGATATAGGGAAGGTAGATGATCCCACCTCTTATAAGCAGGCCGTAATGAGTGAATATTATCCTAAGTGGCTTGATGCCATGATGGATGAACTAAAGTCTATGAGCACTAATAATGTATGAGACTTAGTAGAAATTCCTGACGGAGTCAAAACAGTAGGTTGTAAATGGGTCTACAAAACTAAACATGACTCTAAAGGAAATATCAAAAGGTTCAAAATAAGACTCGTAGCAAAAGGCTTCTCATAACGAGAGGGGATTGATTATAATGACACTTTTTCTCTTGTCTCAACTAAGGATTCATTCAGAATTATTATAGCACTTGTAGCTCATTATGATTTAGAGTTATATCATATGGATGTTAAGACGGCATTTCTTAACGGCGACTTGCAAGAAAACGTTTTCATGACTCAACCTGGAAGGTTTTGTCGTGGAGGGCAAGGAGCATATTGTCGACTTAAGAAATCAATTTACGGCTTAAAGCAAGCATCAAGGTAGTGGTACCTCAAATTCGATAAAGTTATAAGGAATTTTGGATTTAAGAAAAATGAAGTTGATAACTGCATATATGTTAAGTTCAAGGGGAGTAAATTCACCATCTTAGTGCTTTATGTGGATGACATCTTATTGGCTAGCAACGATAAGGATATGTTGTTTGAGATCAAGAGATTTCTTTCATCCAATTTTGATATGAAGGATCTTGGTGATGCCTCTTACGTTCTTGGCATTGAAATTCACCGAGATAGGCCCAAAGGAGTATTAGGTTTATCTCAAAAGGCATACGTTGTTAGAGTACTAAAGAGATACAATATGCATAAGTGCTCTGGCTCACCTGATCCTATTGTTAAGGGCGATAAGTTTGGGATATTTCAATGTCCAAGGAACCAATATGAAACTGATCAGATGAAGTCGGTTCCTTATGCTTCAGCTGTCGGAAGTATTATGTATGCTCAAGTAAGCACGCGCCCTGATTTAGCTTTTGTAACCGGAATACTTGGCAGATATCAGTCAAATCCAGGATCGGACCACTGGAAGGTCGCTAAGAAAGTCTTGCGTTATATGCAAGCTACTAAGCACCTCATGCTCACATATAAGAATTATGATAACCTTGAAGTTATTGGTTACTCAGATTCAGATTTTGCAGGATGTGTTGATACTAAGAAATCCACATCAGGTTATATCTTCACACTCGCTGGAGGAGCTATCTCGTGGAAAAGCTCCAAACAAACCTTTACGGCATCTTCAACGATACAAGCTGACTTTGTGGCATGTTATGAGGCTATCGGGTAGGATGTATGGCTTAAGAACTTTATTCCGGGTCTTAGAGTGGTAGACAACATCTCTAAACCACTCACCTTATACTGCGATAACGAACCCACAGTCTTTTATGCGAGTAACAACAAGTCAAGTGGTGCTGCCAAACACATTAACATTAAGTATCATGTTGTGAAAGATAGAATTCAGGATCAAACCATTAGTATCAAGCATATTAGTACTAAGTCAATGCTTGCGGATCCGCTTACTAAAGGCTTACCACCCAATATCTTTCATGATCATGTTGTCGGTATGGGTTTATTGGAAAGCATTTGATTCTGGATAAAAGGACTTTAAAATAAACCAACTCCCATTAAGTATAATGAATATCCATTTCAAAATGGGATAGTACACTATAGGTACTGAGATTGTATGACACTTCATTGGTCATGCAACGCATTATCTTAGTATGTTATTTTATTGAGAATAGACTTATGATGTTAGCCTTACGATCAAAGGGGGGAATGTTAGGTTAATCTCGACTAACTTCTTCCGAGATTCACGGGGGCAACGCCCACCCGCGCCCTGATCGGGGGCGCAGCCAACTATATAGCTTTGGTCTCGTTTACCTGCGCTATAAGAAATAAAGGGGGCTCGGCAGGTTTGACTGACTCTCGTGTGGTTCTAGCCTACGAAAGCCCCAAACAACCCGATCTATCCCGAGCGCTCAGGTGTGCGAAGACCGAAAGCCGAAGGTCGACGTTGTCACCCTCAAGCCGCTGCCACCACCGGCCTTGGCTACACCATCTACGCCCACCGACCACCTCTACATCGACAGATCTACAACTCTCATGGTGTCTTCAGGTTCGGGTATGAAATCACGCTTCCGCTCTAACGATTGTGCTACGTGTTCAATGATTGAACTAGAGTTAATGTTGTTAGATCATGTTTAGCATCAGTTTTACGCCAATACTAGGTACACAACCCAACAAAATGCAACCCTCGAGTTGTATGCAGGAAAGTCCTAAAAACCAACATCCAAATACTGAACTAACGCAGGTAAAATATAATTAAAATGAAATGTACTATATCTAACTTGCTTCTGCATCACAACATATTAACAGCAGAAGCTTTAACCTTTGTTGGCATGGTTATGACCTTTCGCGGTGTAGGTTTACGAAGCTCTGGAAGCTAATGTTTTGGACAATAAAGCATACCTTCTATTTTATGTCAAGCAAGGTTCATCCCCATGGTTCTCTACCTTACTTGAGAGAATGAATTGGTTACCATTGGACGCTTCAAAAAAATTGGCAGAAAAAGGTTTCATCGAGCTTGGTGTTTTCAACGACAGTGAAGAGGACTCCACGTCTTGTGGACGAGATATTGCAGATTATAGCTTGGTTGGACCAGCAAGGGAAAATGAAATTGGGGCTAGTTTGCCGGACATGTCAGGACAATTCCAAGGAAATGCAAATGGCAGTAGCTCGTTCGATGTACCCGACAAAAATGAAGTAAGTTGCAGCCTTGGTGGACCATCTGGAGAAACTATACTGATTTGGTAGAATCACTTCGTGTTAATGATCTTGTACAACACAGAAGGAAAGTAAAGACGATGAAAATCCCATGAAGTATAAACGTAGGAGAAACTGAGCGTAAGATGTGGGTCTTATATTCTTACTTTCATTTTTTTCTTTTCTCTCACCCCCTTCATAGCAGAATCAAGGTGGTAGACAATACCTCCTCGTTCAGTACCTGATGATGACATATGTAGCTCATAAAACTAGTACATACATCATCCCCTGTTTTACTAATTGAGCTATGGACATACTACCTAGCTACATACTAATGGTAGCAAAACAAAAATAATTGAGCTATCGAGATACTCATCTCAGGCACACTGTTGACCTCTGCTCTCGAGATGTCGAGATGTGCATAGTCGCCGCAACGGAGAGTCTGCCACTACTGGCTGGGCTCGGTGCAGTAGCCAGCTCCCTGAGTGTGCTCCTCACGGCCCCGTATAGAAAAACAAGAACAAAGATTTAGAGAAGTGTCCGCTTCCATTTAATCAATTCACAACAAAAAGTACTTCATTCATGTATGAACGGAAGGATCAAGGCTTTATTGCTCAAACAGGTATGCACAAAACCAAGAATCTCAGCTGACAATTTAGTAGAAACTGGACCAGAAGAAAGGAGAGGGAGGGATCACTGCAGGGAGAGGACCTCACCCAGAGTTACTTCCCTGCAGTCGGTCTGGGCCTCACCGGCGGTTGCTCTCCCGCAACCCAGGAGCGACGACAACAGCGTGGAAGGTGGGGACGAGGGAGCGGTGATGGCGACGGCGACGGGGACGGGGGAAGAGATGGGGAGGAAGAAGCGTGAGGGTGGCATGACCGACGAGGAGGAGGTGAGGGATGCTAGGCGAGGGCAGCCAAGCGAAGGGGAGGAGGTGGGCGGTGAGGGCAGCGTGGGCGAGGGAAGAGAGGCGGCGAGTGGGGGCGGTGCAGGCGAAGGGGAGGCCGGAGGGCGACGTGACCAAAGGAGGATGCGGGGCCTAGGCGGCTCGGACGAAGGGAGGAGGGGGCGACATGGGTGAAGTGGAGGAAGGGACGGCGGGGGCGACATGGGCAAAGGTTAGGAGGAGGGCGGCAGGCGAAGGGGAGAAGGGGCGATGCAGGCGAAGAGGAGACAAAAAGTGCCTACCTCGTGATGTGTTAAGAGGAAGGAGGTAGGAAGGTTCGCAGAGCCCCGGCGCTGACATGACTACTGGGCATGCGAAGCCACGTGATTGGCTTAAAATCGCAAAAAAATTGACGTGGAGGCCCTGAGGAGCCACAGATTCCTTCCCCTTTAAGAGATAGAATATTTCTAATCTCGGACGAGGTGACGTATTGACCCTATATTTTAGCAGTAAACAAGGTCAAAATAGAATACCACTTTCATAATATTGTCTGTTGATCTGATGTACCAAAAACATCAACTATTCCTAATATTAAATTTCACTTACGCCATTTACTGTTAATTTTTTGCATAAATACGTAAATAGTATTGTTATGGCTTGCTAACTTATGCAAATCATCAACTAATTTTGATGCATTGGTTTAAATAATAATAATAATTTTCATACTCAATTATTAATATCATCGTCATCATAAACATCATCATCAAGCAGTTGTCGTTTTCTAACTGTAACACAAACCATGAACTAACTTTGTATGTTCTATTTCTAAAAAAACGCAACCTAAAATTCTAAATTATTTATGAATATCAACTAGATTTGAAATACCTGCTAGCTAGAACATGAACGTCTGGTTAAATTTCGATTATGATTGTTAAACCACGCCCCAAGAGGTCAAGAAATCCTAGACTACGACCAAAACCCATGTAGAATGAAGTTCTTGCACTTATGGCCAATCTTCAAAGGAAAAGGTCCACTTTTCAACCCTTAACTATCGCCCAAGTCCACTTTTCAACATCGAACCATAAAACCATTTGATTTGGAACCTCTGACTATTAAAACTAGAGCAACCCCCCACACACACACACCCACCCACCCATCCAACCCTGGTTTTGACGTGATGTGGCGGCATGGCGCATTCGTGGCATCGGTTTTGACACATGTCAATGGGGCCCACTCGTCAGCCCACATTCCACCTCTTCTTCTTTCTCCTCTCCCTCTTCTTCCCCTATCAGCGCGTGCGCACACGCAGAAGATGAAGAAGCATGTGACGTACACACTCCAGTTCGAGCGCAGGACCTCGCCTGGCCGCAGCGTGGTGGAACACTGTGGCATAGAAGTGCATGCCGATGTCTAGGCCCACCACCATCTGTGCTAGGCCCTACGTCGGAGAGGCGGCCCCCGAGAAGACGACAACGAGGTCCATCATCTGGAGCACGGGGTAGCCCATGAAGTCGAGCGATAGCGCGGCCTGCGTCCAAGCATAGGACACCAGCGAGGGGTCATGGAAGAAGTGGAGTGGCTCGAGCCCGTGGCGGCGGCGAGCACGAGTATGGTGAAGTAGATGGCAAGGTACCCGCACCATGAGCATGAACAGCGACGGTAGAACAACCAACATCACGGACACGACCGGTGTCCCCTATCGGCTGTCCAGGATGGGCCTCACACCATCGGCAATCCCCACGTTGGCGGCGGACAGGTACGCGTTGGACGTGTACAACAGTCGCACCTAATTTGACATGAGCATCTCCTGCAACCACACCGGTAGCCCCCAGAACCCGGAGATGTGGTCCTCTTTCCCTCCGCCTCCTCTGCGAACACCACGTACTCCTCGGCCCCCAGCGTCCCTCGTTGGCGATCGCATTCACCTTGGTACTCTCTTTCCCCTTGGTGGCGAGCACTTGCGCGTTCTTCCTCGATTTGGCTGGCTTGGCACCAACATGCACGATCGAATTGGGCAGTTTCTTGGCCTTGGCGATGATGGCCTCAAATTTCGATGGCCACACTGCCTTGGCAGCGCTCATCTTGAGCCTTTGTAGTCTGGCAGAATCGGTACCCTTCATCTTCCGACGCCACATTGTCCAACTTTGGGAGCTTGGCCTTGCCAATGGCCGCATCTAACGCAGCTTTGGTCGTGGTCTTCTTGGCGGTTTTGGTGGTAGATGACTCCGATTTTGTTGGACCGGAACGGCGACTAGAGGGGAGTGAATAGGAGCACTACTCTTTTTCAAACCCAGCTGATTTTCGACTTCTCCTTTCATTAGTAGCTATATAATCTAATATCAGATAACACAAGCACATCGAAAGTCTTGCGTTGAAACTGATGAACCCTAAGACAAGAACACTAAATCACCTCAGAAGGGCACATGGTTGACCGCCCAAGGTGGCCGTTCTGACCGCTGGTGCCTGGGTAGCAATCCGAGAAGATCACAAATTGATGTAACTTCTACTCTGGTGATCCAAATCGTCTAAAACTTCAACCATAGCTCATCAACAAGGTCAAGAACCTATTCCAATTAATGATCGGGGCGATTGAGGCCAAGGTTCCATTAATTTTTTAGATGAGATCGAGAAGGCACGAGAACTGAGGAAATTCAAACTTTGATCCAAAAACTTGCTCATGGGTAGATGATCAAGATGAACTTAGATGAATTCTTACATATCCTAGTAAGCTAGATCACATCAAGAACACTAAGAAAACCGAGGGAGCACACAAAATCTCAAAAGACGTCAAAGAGGGAGCAAGAACAGGAGAGAACTCATCTTAGAGGAAATCTTGCTTGGATTTATTCGAGAGATTGTTGGTTTACAGCCACTCCACCATAGATAACAAAAGCTCAACACTTGAGCACTTAATCAATCCATCTCCCTCAAACACTAGCCTCCTCTACTCCACATTCCTCAAATCATAAATTATGGTTTCTACTTGGGAAGGCTCAAGAGGCACAAATCATGCACATCTCCCTTTTATACTAGAGGCTAGGTCAAGATAGAAAACCTTATTGGGCACCCGTTAAGCCCACACATAAACGAGTCTACTCTCACGCACGCTTCTCAAAGCGGGTGACGAACCGGACTTCTCGAGTCTATCTCTTCATGATCTTTAGCTTCATTTGATCTACACAGCATCTCCTTGTATCGTCTTGTGCGTGAACCAATCCCATGCTTTGTTATGTGTAGGTTGATCAACGACTCTCATCATATTGGCAAGTCTTTCACAAAGGGTCACCGTTACGGACCTCGGCTCTCCTAGCCTAGCCTCGATCATCCTCACCGTTTAGTGGTTGTATTTAATAGAGTTCAAGAATCTATATGTGAGACTAACACTTTCATTATTGTGTAGTCTTATTTGGATAAAATAGTGAAAATCATGGAGGTATGCACTCGGCATCATATTCTTATATATTGTTGCATTCCTCAGATCGAAAATATAGGTTGAACTCCACTAAAAGTCTAACTTGAATATGTGTATATGTTTTTATTACACATTTGTGTATGCACACATTTAGGGGGAGTTCACTTTATGTTTTGTGGTTTCATTAGTATTAATCCATATTTCTTTATCCACATTTTGTGAATCTCTACTTTAAAATATATCCTTGAGTATACAAAACTTGTGTAGAACACATATACTCATATTTATCTACATTCAATTATTTGCAATTGAAGTGGTTATCATCAATTACCAAAGAGAGAAAGATTGAAGTATATTGTCCCACCATTATGAGTTAATGATATGTTGTGATAATTAATGATATCATATTGTGGAACTAGTATTTTCCATGAGTTGGATGAATAGGTTATATTTCATGATGATAGAGACTTTGCATGACGTTATGAGTTGATCGTCATCAAGTCAAAACTCGGGATGAAGGAAATCATTATGTGTTAATGATGTTCAAGTCAAGATCCCAATGTGAAGAAAATCATCATGTGTTGATGATATTGAAGTCAAAAGCTTGGGGGAAAGCATGCATCATGTGTTGATGTGTATCAAGATCTTGAAGAAAAAGAAATCATCATGTGTTGATGATATTCAAGAGGATGATATGATCATGAGCTGATCATCAAATCAAGAGAAGACCCATCATGTGTTGATGGAGGTCAAGTGAAAGAATACATTATGGGTTGATGCATATTCAAGTTAAGAACTTGAAGTAAAGGAGATCATCATGTGTTGATGATTATCAAAGTCAAGAACCCAGATTTGAAGTAAAGATGTGTGCCATCAAGCTTCAAGAAGATGCTTAAGGCAAAGATATGACTAGCTAGGGCTAAGGATGTGTTCCTAGTATTTTACCGGTCTTGGTGTTTGGCTGGAGACCAGATTGCTAGTATAGGTTGTCGTACTATTAAGAGGGGTCTTGACTAGTAGCTTGAGTTAGTCATATGTTGATAGCTCATTGTGCTTGCTTTAGCTCATCTATACATGGTGTTATTATTTGCGAATGTGGTTTGCAAATGGTTGAAGCTCATGCATCATAATCTTTGTATCATGAGACTATAATTTGTAAATGTGTTTTACAAATACTTGAAGTCCATGCAACTACTCCTTGTGGCATGTTGCCGATATTTGCGAATATGTTTTGCAAATAGTCAAGGCTCATGCATAATCCTTGTAACATGTGACATTAGTTTGTGAATGTGTTTTGCAAATAGTTTAAGTCCATGTACCTTATTCCTTGTGGCATTGATTCTAAAAGTTGGCAAATGTATTTTACAACTTGTTGAGAATCTTGCCTTTAATCCTTGTTTGCATCGCTCATCAATTGGCAAATGTGTTTTGCAGTTGAGTTTGTTTTGAAAGCTAACTGTGTTTTTCTCGGGATAATCGGTAGTACCGGAGTGTTCTTGGCGGTACTACCGCACGGCGGTATGACCGAGAATGTGGTGTGGTACTACCGGAACCCGATCGGATTGAAGTTTAGTTGGCGGTACATGTTTTCCAGAGAGACACCTTCTAAGCGTGTTTTGGTCTCCTAGAAAGTGGTAGTACCAGAGTTCATTTAGCGGAACTACCGCATCGCGGTACAATAGCAGTGCTCTTCGCGGAACTACCGCAACCCGGTATAACCGATTTATGAAGGTATACGTTATTTCCAGTAAGAACCGTTTTCAGACCTCAAAGGAAGCGGTAGTACCGCTCTTGTGTTTCGAAACTACCAGCAAACAGAACTACCGCATGCTCAATGGTGGTAGTACTGCGTCGCATTTCTAACGGCTATTTTAGAGGCTTTTTATAGCCATTAATGTGTTAGAGAAAGTGCGATAATACCGGTCGATGAACGACGGTACTACCGCTCATGCTAATTTTTCGAATCTTTTCTCCAACGGCTAGTATTTGTGTGTGGGCTATAAATACCCACCTTGGTCGGTTGTGGGAAAGTTGCTGGTGCCATTACCCATTCCTTGAGCAAAGAGCAAGCCCTCTCACCTCTTATGTGCATGTGTTGCACTTAGTGAGCTTAGAGAGCAAACCCTAAGTGCATGTATTGCATTATGTAGTAGATTGTGTATCCACTTGAGCTTAGACACTTGATTTATTCAAGTGAGCGTCTTCGACTTGTTACTCTTGGTGTTTGTCGACACCTAGACGGCTTGGAGGAGTTGTGTTGGTGATCTTCTCAAAGAAGGTTGTGAGAAAGCTCGAGTGGTTGTGAGTGGTTTGGTGCTCGCTATCTCCGGAGTGGAGGAAGAGCAACCCAGAGTGGATTGATGTGTTGGTTCGTGTTGGAGCCGGTCCAAGTGGTTGGACTTACCTCGGAGGTGTTGGCTTAATTTGTGGAGCCAGTCCAATTAGTTTGGGCTTACCTCAACGTGGATTAGGGGAGACCGGTAAGTCTCCGAACACCACGGTAAAATATCATTGTGTCCTTGTGGTTTGTTCCTCTTGTGCTTTACAATATTTCAATTTACATTCCTAGAATTAAATTGCCTATATATATTTGTATGTTTGCTATCATTATCAATAGTCTTATGTTGTTGGTGTACTTAGTAAATACTAGTTGATTTACGGTTTAATTGTGCAAAACTATATTGTTATTAACTTTCGCATTAGAAATTAGTTTTAACCAAAGAAATTTTTAAAACTACCTATTCACCCCTCTCTAGTCAACCTCCTCGATCTTACATCGAAACTAGCGCATGTGCCCACACCCACGCCCGCCTCCGCCTCCCTTCCTCTTCTCTCTCACGCTCCCTCGCCCCATCTCGCCACAACCTCTCCCGACCCGCGCCGCCCTCCACTCCCACTCGAGCCTCATCCCCCCCCCTTCCTCCCCTCGCCGGCGACCTTGCTTCCACGACGCCACCGTCCCTACGACGCCCCACCCCTACCGCATCCACGCCACCCCACCAAACATCCTCCCCCATCCTTCCCCCCTCATTCTCTCTCCACCTCTCTCTCCTCTCTTGTCTCTCGCTCGAGCGGTGGGCGGCGCGTCGGCTGGCACCCGACGCCCGTGTCGGATCTAGTCGCCCCCGACCTCACCGACGTCGCTCTGCCCTGCCGCGCGCTGAATTCAGCCATCCAGGTGGTCAATGAGGGTGGAATCCAGCCACCCTGACCTCGCCGGCGTCAGATCTAGCCACCCACAACACCGCCAAGTCGCTGCACCACCTGTCGGATCCGGCCATCCAGGTGGTCGGCAAGCTTTGGTGCGGCATGTGTGTGGCGAGTGCGGGATCCACCATCCACTTCTCGCATAAGTTGTCATGCTGCGGTCTCCTCGCCCTATAACCAGCACGCAGTCGCATCCAGCGCGCCCTATGGCCGACATTGCACTCCTCCCCGCGGGCTGTCGTTCCACCTTCGCATCAGGTTTGGTCTCCTCAAACTTCCAACCGATTTTTCCCTTTATTTGATCCAAAGTTTTTGTTTTTCTTTCTGGGCGCCTCTACGATGAGCTCTGTGCTCCAACTGTCGGCCACCGCGGAGATGATCTCATCGCCTCTGCTGAACTGACGAGTCGCCTCCTGGCTCCTGCTGATATGTGGAATTGGGACAATATTTGTTTGTGATACAAGGCACATTTCCCTCCGAGGTACTTTTCTTTTGTTAGCACTATGAATTCCAGCTTGATCTCCTTTCCTTTCATGTGTTGTACTCCTCATATTCAAAGGGCATGAAGTCTTAGAAATCCTCTAATGTACGATTAGATATCTCTAATGCAATGGTTGTCAGGAAGATGCGTGCTTTACTGATTTCGCTATTGGGAAGGTCATGTGTTTTGTCTACCAAGTTGACCTGTTTAGTTTTGCATCATGGACTCCTTCACTTCTTGCAAGCTTTTGCATTTTTCATCAATGATCAAAAGTACACCTTTTGTATTACAGAACCTAGCATAGTTCCTTTAGGTGCTCTTGTTATTGTTAAGGCATTGTGGCGGGTTTGATCTGCGAAAGTTGCCTCTTATTAGGTATTTGACAAATTAAAATTTGACACCTATATGTTGATGGGCTAATTAGCCTGAATCTCCTTTGTGTAGGTTCAAGAAGAAAGGAGGTCAAGAGCTTCCAAGATTGAACCTAGTATTTCATCAGGCAACCCAATCAGATCACCAAATCATTCATTTAGCTACTTATACGGTGGTTTCCTTTAGTTCTTACATAGTTAGTTTGATGGTTTGCCCTTTCACTGAAGAATGGGCTTTCTTGAATGTGACATCAGCTTGTTTCAGTATGCAATCAGGTTAGCTCATCATCCTTATGTATAAATTTAGTCGGTTTAAAATCGCTCAAGGATGAAAACCGCTATCTTTGGTTTACAGTCAAATCTTTTTTAAAGAAATTATGACGTTTAGGCTAATGGATTTGCATGCTCAGATTTTAAGGTCCCTCAAATTTCAGTTTACTCTCTTCATCATCGCCTCCAATCCCACTGGAACTGCTGGACGAACAATCTCAACCATCATCGCCCTGCAATTGTTGTTTATGAGTTCGCGCGCCACCTGTTCGATACTATGCCTAAATGAAATACAACCTTGGTGTCATTCCTGGAAAATCTTCCATGGGTATATCATCCTCCACTGTCCCCTGCTCGCTGAGGACATGGTCAGATTGATTGCTTGATTCCCTCTGGTTATTGTAGGATCACTTGGTACTACAACATAATGTAGTGATGGTTCGTGTGACGCCCCGTGTCATTACCCAGGGGTAATGACACTTTGACACATGGATTACTATTCATCTGCTCGATAGAACACCGCTCCGACGAATAGTAAGCTATTTTCAGAGTACGCATTGGAACAACAGGGTGGAAACTGTTCTTTATTACAACAGTCAACCACACAAAACTAAAGTCTTATAATACAATTAGCTAATTACAAGTACAAAATGGGACCAAGTCCCTCACTTGCCTGCCACGCCCATTCTGCCCCCTACCCGTCCCAAGCGTCGAATAGGGCGTCCACCTCGCCCTGCTCCTCGCTGCAAGGGTTCACGCCTCCTGCGGTCTCATCTGCACTTCCCTCGTCCCACTCGGGATAATTCCCCGTCGGACTAGGGTCTACAAAGGAGAATACTAGCAAGGTTGAGTACAAAGTACTCAGCAAGCATTAGTAGCAAAAGATGCATTTCATGTCAATATCTCTGATAGTTATCACAATTTCTATCTCATATCATTCTGAAAATAAATCATTAAAACAATGGTGGCAAATTTTATACTGAAAACACTACTTGTCACTCGGAGAGAAGAAAGACCCCTGGTGGTTCCCGTAGACTCCAATCCAGGAGACTGGCATGAATTCATGATTTGTATAGCACTGTGCAGGCTTGTACCACTTTACCCATGGCTATTCTGAACTCTAAAATGAACCAGGTCCCCAGTATTTCCTTTGATGCGGGTTCAAGTTTAGAATACAGAACGTTTTCCAGGTTACGTGATTAATTTCTCCACCCATTACGTTCCGTCGGTGCCGAACTTATCTTCACACCGAGTTCTGCTAATGTTGGTTGGGCCGGCCTCTCCTTCACCCAACACTCCACCTTAGCGCTATAGTGCCTCCCCATCTCGGGGTTACTCCAACACACTCACACATATTACTTACCCGTTGTGGAAAGCATAATCACGTAACAAGGTAGCATTTTCTACCCGCCGAAACGGGAAAATGGTTGGCACTGGATTTACGGCCTCTGACCTGGATTTACGGCCTCTGACCGAGTAAGAGTTTTGTTGGTCCTTATATTATAACCATATGTAAAGGGGTCCCACCTCTTACCACCATCATCATCATCTTTTTCTCATTTTCTTCCCCTGCCTTGGGCCCCCTTTACCAGCCATATACTAATATTATCACATTTCCTTTCCTCTTTCTCATCTCTTTCATAATCTTCTCAATCATTTGATTTGAGTTTTGGGAAATAAATTTTGATGCAATACATCTAATACAACAATATACGGTTTACATTTAAAATAGCTATATTGATGTTCAAGAGGATCGCTTGCCTTTAGAATTGCAGCAAAGATCGTCGTCGACGAAATCTATACCAACTACACCTGCAAGCGTCGGCTCATCTGCTGCAATTATATGACGGTGAGAATAATAAATAATTAAGTAAATACTTAGTGTGGTTTGTGTGATAGTAGGCGCGTAAACAGCTAATGCAACTCCTATTTGTTAGCCAATTTCATTTTACAAATATTTTTCGAATCCCGGCCCAGTTAGCACTTTCCCACTAAAGTCGCTCTACGGTTCGCTACGCCTACACGAATTACCCGAGTACACACTACTACCAATGCCTTAATACACACAAAAGGGATGGTTCTAATTAATTAAATAAATACAAGCTATGTCGATTTTCCTAAAGTTTTCTATACTCAACTTCCTACACCTAATCACCAAATCCAGTAATTACTTACCTCTCAAATTCTCTATTTCCTTAATCATCTACCCCCTAATTACACTTCCCCCTAATTACCTTTTTCCCATCTAAACTACTTCCTAACCCTAATCTCTCCCTCTCTCTCTCCTCCTTATCTCTCTCTCCCTACCCATTCGGCCGACACCCCCACTCGCCCCCTGCCTCTCCTCTCATTCTCTCCTCTCTCAGCCTTGCCTCCTCTTCCTCTGGCGTCGCCTCCCAGCGGCTCGGCTCCTGCGACTCTCCGGCTCCACCGGCCCGCTCCGCTCTCGGTTCCCTGCGCGCCTCACGCTCATGACCCACCGGCTCGGTCCAGCGCCACTTGCTCTCTCGGCTCCAGCCCAACTGCTCGTGCCGCCTCGGTCCCCCTCGGCTCGGCGCACCCGCTGGCCGACGCCGCCTGTCGCCTCCGGCTTCACTCCGTGTGGCCGGAGAATAGCGCGCCGCGCTCCTCCCGACCTCCCCTTCGCTCGGTCCTGCTGGCTCGGTTTGACCTCTCCTCTCCTCACTCGATCGGTGTGCCCTAACCCGGCCGGCTCGGCCTCCGGCTGGCGCACGGCTCCCTCCAGCTCCCAGATCGGCCGTTGCTCGGCATACCGCCCTCGGCTTGCTACCGGTTGGTTCCCCTCTCCCCTAATGGCTTTCGATTAGTTGATTTTTAGTTGATCTAGTTGAATCCATTACTAATGCTAGTTGATGATTCTGCATGCATGATCATGGTGATGGATTTGGGGTGAGGAAGCTCTCGGGATGAATGGCTCACCGCCAGCGAAAATGGAGGGGTGGCGGCTTCGGTTGCTACTGAGGTAAGTCCTCATCTGATCTCCCTCTCTACTCCTCCTAGTGCTCTGTGATGTGGTGAACTGATATTCAAATCTTGCTACTGAGGGATGAACATGGTGCTTGTGTATGAATGAATGGCAAAATGGTTGAGGGAGAACTGGTGGTTTACCTGAGGTTTAGGGTTGCGACCGATGTGGTGGCCGGTGGTTGAGATGGTGATGCATGCAGTGGGGGTGGAGGTCCTCCTGCTGCTGGTTTCGGTGTGGCCTTCGGTGGTCACTTGCGGTTCACAGGCCGCCGCTGGCTTCGCCAGTGCTCCCTGGCTTCTTCCTCCTCTTGCTCCCTTGCTGCTGCTGCTGCGGCCAGCTGTGAGGTGCAGAGCTGAGCCTTGCCTTCGGTTCTTGCTTCTGCTAGCTGTGGGATGGAATGGTTGTGTGGCTGCTTGAGCTCTTGCTCCTGCCTTGCTCTTGGCAGTGGGATGCGGTGGCTTGAATGGCTGGTGCTTGCCTTGTGAAGCTGTGAATGGGAAGGGGCTTCAGGGAGAAATGTCGCTTGCTAGGAGGAATGAATCTAGAAATTTCCGAAATTTGGCTTTGTCTTGGTTTTGGGGTGGCTTGTCTTTGGCTGCGAAGGGGTGCACTTCACTCGGGAGCGAACCCGGTCACTGCCTTGCTTGGGCTGGTTAATGACCACTATGCTCTTGTGCTCACCGGCTGGCTCTCCCTAGATATTTTTGGGCTGAGGGCAATTTGGTCAATTGACTGGCAATTCACTATGTAAGGGATTCTCTGCAGTCGAGGCAATCTGATATTCGTAGGTGTTGGATTCGAAAATGTCGAATGATGAAACCTACGGAAATAAGACAGCGTCGATTACTTGGGTTGGTCTAGGTATCGTGAGTATCCAGGTGCCGACTAGTCTGGGTTAGCCTAGGTGACTTGAGAACCAAGATGCCAGCTAACCTAGGTTGGTTTGAGTAGTCTCAATACTCAAGGTGCCAACTAACCTAAGTTGATCTGGAAACCGCGATGATTCCTACGGTACTCTGACGGCAAACTACTTTATTCTAACTCTATTCTATAGTTTTTGAACTGCTAATGGTCTTATAGTTGATTGGCGGACAATGGAGCTGGGAATGGTATTTCGGATTGGGTCGAGGAAGACGGTTTGACTGGACGGCGATGGACGAACCATGCTTCAAGGAAGACTTCAGCGATATGCAATGCAAGATTTTAATTTAATCTTTTTGTAATGTACTCAAAGTTGTAAAACATGATCTGTTTTGATGTAATAAATTCTTGTAATACTTGAGTTCAGAAAATTTTATTTACTGCTAACCAGCTATTAAGGTTAATTAGATTAGTCTGATTTTTCGGGTTCTCACAGTTCGTTAGTGTTTAGTCGTAGGAGGATAGTTTCACTAATGTGAGTGTTGGTAATAATGCTTTAAACTACTGGTCACTGCACTGATATTTCATATTTATCTATATATGTTCCTGCAACCAAAATCGATAATTCCTTGATCGCAAGTTGCTGTTAGACATTCCCATGTCAAGTAATCCCAGTTCCTGTCATGCACGGAGCACCATATATTTTGATTTCACTCTGCTATGTGCCAAGGGGTTGTCCAAGTCTATTATGTTTTATATATTTCAGTTGTCCCTCATTTGCGCTCCCTCGCTGCTTGTCTATTTCACTTTGCTATAGTGTGCACTTTGATTGGCATGCTTCAGGACAACAGAATAATTCCTTCGAATGTAACACAAAGAAAAAGTCAAATTTGCTGCACCATTGCGCTTGCAGCTTGTGTTCAGACTAGCATAATAGTTCTGAAGTGTGATGTGTGTCTTCAGCTTGTAAGGGAATAACATTGACCGAGGATTGGGAAGAGAGCAAGGAGACTAGAACTAGGCATTATCTAATGCCATCCATATATAGAGGCTCAAGCTGGTCAGTAATTCTTTTGCCCCAATGTTCTTGGATGCAAGCATCCTGATTCCGTGGTAACTAATGTGCAGTATAACCTGTGTATTTCGGAAATTGTTGCTTAAAATTATTTGCTAATATTTGGAATTAAGATTTTCAAGACTGGATGCAAGTACATTTGGGGACAACTAGGTATCTTGATATGCCCTCAGCTATCCCCAAGATTGGAAGGAAAATGCAAATGTTTTCGGTGTGCAGAAGAATGCCAAATATTGTTTGGCTGAGATAATAGAGACAAGTAAAAGCATCTAATCGCAATCAAAGTACCAAATCTTGTTTGGCTGAGATACTGGAGACAAGTAAAGCATCTAATCGCAATCAAAGTTGTGCATACAGTTTATATTTTGGCATTGCAAGTGTGATTTAAACTTATAAGGAAGTTGTTGTATAATAGACACAGTGTATATTGCAACCATTCTACTTCGTTTTTCGCTGCAGTTTTCTTTTATCTGATAGTCAGCTCTACAATGTGTGCAAGTAGTAGCCACTTGTGTGCGTGCGTGTGTGTGTGTGTGTGTGTTTGTGCTACTCTTAATTTTGTTGAATTGTAAAAAAAAAAATGGTGTTTGCACATGTTATACTAAGGAAAATGTAATTCTATATGTAGTTGATGTCCCGTGTAAATGTTACTTTGATCACAATAATAGCCTTGAATCCAGCAACAGGGGCCTAGAAAAGGTAACAGTGCCAACATATGAGGCAGATAACTTTGCTTTGTTCTGGTTTGTACATGAAAGGAGCTGTTAATATCCGGTACATATCTAAGAGAAAGTGAATTGAAATACCGACATAATGAGCCTGGACTATTTTCATTGTTTCATTGTTCATGGAAGAATGTGTTTTTGTTTATGCAACTTTCCTCTGTTCTTGGTATTGTTCTAAACTGGTCCGAAGACATTTGATTGATTTTTCTTCCCGTCAAGGAAAAGAGGGTGGCACAAACGTGTCTGCTTAAGTCGTCGAGACTCGTCGAAGAAGACGGCAAAGGGACCGCTATCAACAGTGCGGCCATCGCTATCCGACTGATAGATCAAATTTTACCTCGATTTATGTTTATTGTCTGCGATGCTATTCTTGTATAAGATAATTGTATGAAATTATATTGCTTGATCGCAATAACATTTAAATTATCAATGAAAATGTGTAATAATTTTAGTTTATGTAAATGGGATGGCAGATGGATCATCACCACCACTAACTGCAAACAGATAATTTAGTGGGATGCAATCAAATGATTACACGCCTCGTCCAGTGGCTCAACTAGCGATTTGGAAGTGATGTGTAGACGGTTCGACGGCCAAGCAACGATGATGGCATTAGTTTGCTTTGGGAATCTAAAACATGTAATACAATATATATACTTTTAATCCGTAGCACCGCCGGGCATTTCAGCTAGTAGAATACAGAGGATGAACGATCCTGGGCATTTAAGAGCATCTCTTAACAGTGCGAACGAAAGCCAGTAACTCAGATCAAGTGGTACTATAGCACACTAACAGCACTGTAGCAGCAGCGCCGCTGCTGTACTGACGAAGAGAATCCGGATCCCTGACTACGGGGCACTGATACGGAACTTTTTTTATTAATTAATCCTTTAAAAAATTATTTTAAAATTAACTCTACAAACTTTATTTTTAATTCTGACCATTTAATCACACTATCGTATCAAAATAACATTATCACACCATAAGATAAGTGACTGTTATTTCGTCACAGCACGAGTGGTAACGTAACAAAAAGAAGTCAGAATTAAAAATAAAGTTCGCATGACTAACTTTAAAATAAAATTAAAAAAAGGTTAGTTAATATATATAAAAATCACTAATACGTGCATGCAGAAAGACATGGAGTGATGCTGGAAGGGCATATGTAGCGCGTGCCATGACACGCCCCACCAGCATCTGCTGCAATCCACAGGGTACGCTAAGTGCCGTCAGCATGACAGCTCACTGCAAACACTACACTAGAGAGGGTGACACGCCGGGAGGTAAATAAAAAAGATGCAACTCAAAACAACTCTAGGCGGAAGGCGCAAGACTCTCAGACAAAAAGGAATTAAAAATGAAATGAAAAGAGTTTCAATGTGTACTTTCTGGGGAATTAGGTATCCGACTTAAATTTACCCTACTCCCCACCAACAAAGCTTCGCAATCCTCGCCACCCGCAACAACATCCAACTCCGAAACAAAACTAGATGCATTCACCTCACCAACCGCAGGGTTGCCATCAGTAACTTTGTCAGACTCTCCTTTCATACCTTTCTCAACACCAGCATGCATGATGGAGACAGTCTCTTGACCGTCCGGAGGACTAGCAACAGCAGGAGAATCCTCCTTGCCTTGGCCAGGTTGTTCTGTTACTGCTGGTGGCATAACCTCCATACCATCATCCGATTCTCCGATGGCTGGAGGTGCCTCCTGCGAGCCATCAGCATTTTCTACAATTACTTCTGGCGCACCATCCTTCAGGCCATCAGCAGGTAATGCAATTGCTGGAGATGCCACATCCTCCATGTCTTTGTCAGGCTCTGCAATTGCTGGAGGTGCCACTGCCTCCATATCTTCATCAAGTCCTGTGATTGCTGGAGGAGCCTCCACATCACCAGGTTCTGTAGTTGCCGGAGGTGCCTCCACATCAGCAGATTGTGTAGTAGCATGAGGTGTCACCCCCATGCCATCACCAGGCTCCTGTTTTAAAGGTGGCCCTTCCTCCATGATGCCACTATGATGGTGCGGAGCAGGGTTAGTCACCAACAATTCCTTTGGTGGAGTATGGTCAGGCATTTCTTCGTCATGGTTATCTTCTGCCAAGTCCATCTTCCCTTCAGTTTGTACAAAAACTTGGGTAGGAGCCACAGCCTTTTCTGTCTGATTCTTGTGAAGGGCCATAGCTCTCTGTTATGGTGAAAAAATAGGATAAATTTGTCACACCCATGTCTATACATTGATAGCTAAGACTATAGTATTATTACAAGAATATGGAATACTCAAACAATAAACTGGATTACTGAATTCCAATTACGAATTAAAAAATCTTCAAAAGAAAAGATTGGGTAAGAATCTAAGACTTGCCTGAAAGATAACATTGTTGTTTTTTAGGTAAAGTGAACTCAACAAATTGGGGCTTCCATGTTTTCTAGTTATCTTTCCAATATTTCCATTGTTCTGTTGCAAAAGCAATAACCATCGTCAGAGAATAGGAAAACAATATGAGAGGAAACATATGCTAACATAAAAAAATAACCAATGTACTACCTGAATAAGTCCATTCCTAACCACTTGAGGGGCTTTTGCGATGCCCAAGTCTCCCAGCAAGGATATGCACCTTTTGTACAACTCTGACTCAACAAGATCATGTGACACACTAATTCTGGATAAATAGTTTTTAGAAAAGACTGCAGAACCATTACTTGACAACATAGAAGTCCTGAGTGGTGCTCCTTCAGCAGCTTCCGAATTTCTGACAGCACTTTTAGCACCATCCTTTGCTTCGGTTTTTTCTGAAGTCAAGTGGTCCATTTCTTTCTGCTCAGCATGAGGATTAAGATTGTATTGTCCACAAGATGACTCAGAAACTGGGGTTGCTAAACAGTTGGGCTCCTTTTTAGCAACAAAAAGTTCAGTGCCGGCCAATTCATTTTGTCCCTTCAATGCATCACCAGTTGCCTCCCACCCTCTGCTGCCAGGAGGCAGCCTGTTCTGATCCCACTCTTGCCTACCATACATATAGGTTTCACCCGCAAATACACCACTACCACCATTCCAAACTTGCAGGTGAGGGGGGCATGATTCATCTAGAGGATTAGGCCACCCAAACGGGCGCATGTGGGTTGAAAACCTGTCCACTACGTCATGCATAGGATATGAAACTCCAGGTTGGTTCAACTTCATTTGAGGCCTGAGGTTAAACATAGGTGGGGCAGGAAACTGATGAACAGGTGGGTGAAATCCAGGGCCACCATGTTGCATGGGGACAAAACCATTTGAAACTGGAGAAGGCCAGCTTGGTGGATTGTTCCAGGCATGGCCATGTCCACGTCCAGAGTTCATATCATTCCTCTTCTGATGGCCATGGAACCTCCTATCTCCACTTTGAGGTCTACGATCATCATCATGTGAACCCAAGAAGGAAGAATCTTCACTTCTGTGCCTCACAGGTGGTGGCAGTGGATGATTTGGAGAAGTACCTGAAAAATGGCCACCTCTGCTTATGGATGAAGCAGAAGGTGTAGGTTCTCGGTACGGAGCTTTAGCTGGTGTGCGATCTTGATGAAGTGGTCGGTCCAAGGATAAGTCACGATCTCGATCTCTGTATTTAGTAAGGCTGCTTCTTTCCCCTTTATTATCAAGACTACGGCCACCACTAAGCCTACCTGAAAACCTTTGGTCGCTAGAAGGGGATTTTTCAGATAACTGTTTCGGTGAAGGATGTGTGTCTTTCCTAGGTGTGCGATCATACTGCGATGATGTAGAAATTTCCAATGGTATGTCACGTGACTGGAGATCGTCCTTTTGTTTGAGCCTTTCAGATGACCAATTGTCTGCATCCCTATCACGCAGTCTAGAAGCAGGTGTCCGTTCTCTCCCAGAAGATGTTCTTGGTCGAATATTTCTCTCATCATACGGTATTTCTCTCTTTGTATGATCTGCCAATTTAGATCCGTGCCTGGACATCAAATGATTAACCAGTTAAATGTTTAGAAGAAGTATTAAAGAGAAATGCAGACAACATGAACTACTTCAAAATTTTCTTATTAGTTGCAAGAATTTGCAGTATTTCTCTATCTAAAACCAACATCCAGAGCATAGATTATGAAATTCAATAACTTCTGGAAGTTTTCCTTAGTCAACTGCCTCTGAATAGGTAAATGGGAAGGGGCATCAGATAACACATAGCAGGATCAACCACTAGTGGTCACACCCACTAAAACAACACAATTTCTTTTTCTCTGACTACAAATAAAATGCTACCTCAATGAAGAGCCTATAAATTAACTGAAAAATAGATTGGTCAAATAAACCGCAAACCCTATACCTCAGAGAGGATCCTTCCACCCACTAACCTATTCCACCCCATAACAGATCTACTATTTGCACTGAAAATAAACTGCATCTGTTTCTTACCTTCAACAACTACAATAAACAACTTTAGTCACAAACCTACCTGATAAACGCCCACAAACACTATACTCATGCAGTGTCCTCAGAAACTATAATTTACACACAGTGGTAAGAGTTATTTCACTCTTACAGATACCAGCTAATCAACAACCAAGTTAAATCCAAATAGCAACACTTCTCTATCAATTTTTCATCTCATACAAAGATGCTTACTGCCCACTATATTATATGATCAACACTATTCATTAACCTATAAATGCACTCAGTAAACATGCAACAAATAGTCCATGATTAACTCTAAATAATCAACATAACATAAACAAATTACTTCACTACTTCAATTAGCTGTAAAGCTGAAGTCTACTAAGATGAGTGCACATTTTCACATATCTGATATCTCATCATAAAGAAGAAAGGTTACCAGCTTTGATCTTTGTCATGATAAGGACTTCGGCTAGGTGAACTTCTTGCGTGGATTTTACTCGGACTAGAATCAACATTTTCTGGATGTCTATGATCAGACCTTGCTCTCTCAATCAGAGAATCGAGTCGCACACTGCCTGAAGATTTTTCCAAATTTCCACGTTGCTCACATGCACTTGGAGGCTTCAAATCATAATGGTCGTCATTTTCCTCAGGAGGTCTTTTTCTCCCACTATTTTCCTTATACCTACTGCCATAATCATCATAATGATCACCATCTTGAGCTATATCCTTTCTGTAATGGCTCTCTGAAGCTCTGTGCCCATCTTTAGCGCTCTTATAATCAATCCTATCACTTTCATGATCTCGGGTCAAACGCTCATCCAGACACTTATCATCTTGCTGTCTTCCCTCCCTTTCATAACCATCCTTGTACTTTCCTTTATACTTGTCATCATCAAGCTTTTGTTCCTTAGAGCTCCTAACTTTACCATGATCATACCTGGGCAGATTCTTCCTGGCATCATTGTCTCTATTGTCAGTGGGCCACTTATCTTTATCTTCAGAGTCATCTTTTCTTCGGCTATGCTTATCATGCTCCTTATCGGGGTTACTGTATTTCTCTTTGGCTGGAGTTTCTGTTTCCAAAAGATTCAGTTTAGAAACACACAGGAAAAAAAGGTTATCATGGAACCCAAAAAACATAGAGGCATATGTAAATAACATGCAAATTAATTTAACTACAATCAGTAATTTGATCATAAACTTCGCGATTCACAAATTATATTCTGCATAGATACATTGCTCACCACTTCCAAAAATGCTAGACCAGAAGCAGAGATTAATCATAGAAATAGTAATAAGACTATCAATTTTTATGACAAAGTTTAGTCCAAGGATAAAAATCTCGGAACCGGCCAGTTTACCGGTGACTGGCCGGTAACGGTTACCGGCCGGTTACCGGATTTACCTGAAAAAAACCGGATGAAATTCGTTTGAATTTGCTTAAAAACCAGTCAAAAATTGAAAACTAGAATTTGAATTTGCTAAACCGGATTTTCCGTTACCGGACCCGACCGGTAAGGCCGGTAACCGGCCGGGATTTTCATCCATGGTTTAGTCTCAATTCGTCAAAGCTAAATAAATATCCAACGATAATATCTATGGTTGAAGAGATTGCATTTCCAGCAGTTCGCTTGACCTAGCAGGTGAGATGGCATCAAAGTACAAGGAAAAAAGCAAAAATACATGGAGGAATGGATTGTTTAATAGTAGAGAAAAATCACTGTGTGGAACAACTAAGTAGAAAGATTGTTAAACTGGTAGAGTTCCATAACTTGCTATCCTTTTGGTCCAAAAGTTACTAGCATTTACTACAAAATTAACATGATGATGCAGTCCAGAAGAACAAGTCTAAATGTAATCAGCCTAAGTAAAATGATATGCAACCAAGTAAACATGTATTAACTAAACCATACTAGCTCAAGCAAGTCCTATAATTGCACAGGTAGCAGGAACAATATCAGCATTGTAGGGAACACTTCAACTCAGTGTTACCTTACCATTGATCTCTATATCTCTCTTATATGAGTAACCCTCCTCCACCCTATTTGTCTTGGAGCCATTCTTCCTAGTACTGCCATCTTCATACCTCTCGTGCTTGGAATCATAGTCTTTCTTATCCTTCTCCCGGTCCTTTTGCCTCTCGCGTTCCCGGTCCCGTTCTTTCTCCCGCTCTCTCCCCCTCTCCTTCTCCCGCTCTCTATCCCTTTCTCTGTCCCTACCTCTCTCCCTCTCTCGCTCTTTCAGCCTCTCCCATTCTTTCTCCCTTTCCCTCTCCCTCTCCCTATCTCTGTCATCCTTAAACTGCGCACTACTCTCCCTCCCCCCCAAATCCTTCTCCTTCTCCGAGCGCCGCTTCCCAGAATCACTCTTCGACACAACCTCCTCAACCCTCTCCTCCAAGCCCACCATCCGCCGACTCGACCTCTTCGACTCATCCCCTGATCCCTTGGACTTCTCCGCCAGCTTCTCCACGTCAACGGGTCCAAACACCTCGCTCTTGGACCTCTTCTCGACCAAGTGATCCTCGCACACGCCGCTGTTCCACCGGTCGCTGACCACATCCACCACCATCTCCTCGACCCTGTCCTTCCTCTTCCTCCCGTGGTCCGCGTACCTGTTCCCCGAGCTCACCACCTCCTTCCCCGACGACGACCGGCGCCTCTCCGGCTCTGGATCTCGCGAAAACCTAGCCGTCACCGGCGCGGACTCCTCCCGCGCGCCAGCGCCTCCCGCCTCCTCGCCCTCGGACTCCGACCGCTCCACCGACCCGCCCCGCCTGTGCGACCGGTGCGACCTGTGGCGCGAACTCCGAGGCATGGTGGGGCCACCCAGAACCCTAGCTCGAATCACACCCCGTCGGATGCGGCGGCCGAGGAGGTGGGGGAGGCCGAGGCGAGTCCAGAACCCTAGGGCCCGCAGGATCCGGGGGATCTAGGCGGCGGGGAGGGAGGGGAGGCGGGGCTTGGGCGGCTAGGGTTTTGGTGGGGTTGGGGAAACAGGAGGGAGGGGGTGGGGAGAGTGGAGGCGGCGGCGAGGGATGGGAGACGACGAGTTCGCGGGTGGAGGAAATGGGGGGTCTGGGTATCGGGGGAAAAGGTTGTTTTTCTTTCCGTCCGTTTGGTTTTGGATCTGGATTTGGCCCGGGTGGTCGATGCGGACGTAGGGGCGGGATTGGACACGAGAGTCGATGCGCGTCGCGCGCGGGTCCTTGGCCTGCGGTAGACGGTCTGATTCCCAAGGGGTTGTCTTGCCTAGACTGAAAAGCCGTATTGCTAGGTATACATTATTCTTGTCTTCTAGCTAATCTATGTTTATATTTTTTTTATTAGAACGTGTATAACCATAATTCACAAATCACAATGATCGTTTTTTCACATAACTCGCTCGCCGGAATGGTATCATCGAGCAAGTGATTGGACTTTCTTTTCTCCAACAGGTTGTAGAGCCAAAGAGTTAACTGGTTAGGTATGGCATGCATTGGGTTAGGTATGGCATGCATTGTTATCGAAGGTATGGTTCTTCCTCTCTGGTCAGCATAATTGATACTTAATGGTAGGAGTGAAAACGAATTGAATATGGATGGATAATGGGTATGTTATTTTTTTATTTTATTTTTGAATGCGGTTACGAATACGAATATCTTAGATACGAATACAAATTATGTCGAATAAGTATGGAACGAATACGAATCGAAATGAATACGATCACATATATTTTTTGAAATATGATAACCCCTTAAATTGTATGCCACAAAATAACATAAACATATAACTAGTTTATTTTATTTAAATATTCATGAATTGTTCATATTTTCAGTAATTATATGTAACATTGGCACTTGCAAACTGCATTAATTAGTTCATCACAGACATGACACTTACTTTACCACATTTAGCTCATAACTCATAAGTTATCACACATACACACTTAGTTCATCACATACACAAAACTTAGTTCACCCTTAATTCATCATACCTAGTTCATTAATGGCATACATAGTTCAATAATAAGTAGATACATGTCTCAAAAAAATATGCATAGCAGTACACTTAGTTCATCGTATATTGTAACAACTCAATTTTGTTTAGTTTAAAAAGAAAAAACTAAGTTAAATTTATTTCTTGATTTTCATTTGAAGTTTATTCGTTGTTGAATAAAATTTCTAAACTCTAATTAGTAAAAACCTCTCCTACCCCTTTTTACCCAGCCGAACCATCCTCCCCACTGCCATTTCCTCCTACCTTCCACTATAATTTATTCTCCACTACCATTTTTCTACCTAAGGTTGAGGAGGCGCAGCCAACACACAAGGAATGAAAAGAGCTTTGGAGAAAAGCTAGCATCAAGCAAGCTCAATCTTCCACACCAACCAGCTAGCTGCAAATTAAGAAGATCACTAGCAGCGCAGGGATCAACTAACGGTGATGAAGAAAAGAGGAGGAGGAGGGTGCGAGATTGAGGCGAGGGCATCAACTGCCTCATCAGTCATCATCTCCAAGCAAGCCCACCCCTCAAGATATGGAGTGGGTTGGACGAGTTGGAGGACGAGAAAGACTAAGGGGACTCGACGACCCAACACAAGCGGCAGTTGCTGAGGCCGCCAACAGCTAGAGCCCGATGCGTCCGTCGGGTGCTCCGCAACGTCAATTGCTACGCGCACCCTGGTGAGCTCCTCGCCGTCGTTAGCCCCAGTGGCGCCGGCAAGTCCACTTTGCTCGAGATCCTTGCCGGCCGCCTCCAGCCCTCCCCACCGCCGAACCTCCTCATCAACGACGCTGCCGCTGACAACGTCGAGCTCTGTCGCGTCCCCGGCTATGTCGTGCAGCGCGACGTTCTCTTCCCGCTGCACTTCAGCACGCGCCTCTGCGCCATGGCTGAGTCGTGCGGCCGCACGATGGTACTCAGCATCCACCAGCTCGGTCGGTCGGAGTGTGGGATCCCAAAACCGAATCTATTTCAAGTCAAGCGATTGCGCAGAAGGCACAACCCTAAACATGAAACGAAACCGATTCCAAGATTCCCGGATATGCATCTCATATTAGCTCCCAAGGATCAGTGACTAACATGCGCATATCCAAACAACATTGATCACAACCATAGTCAACTATGCAAAAAAAATATTAGAATTAATGTCACAATTTCAATAAATAGGATCTTATGGCCCGATTTTTCATAAGACGGCCGACCAGCCGAATATAATCAGAGTTTAATAAATTGCAGTGGAAGACAAACTTGAAAATAAAAGGAGAATACCATGCCGGCATGCCCATACCCACAAGCAACCAACTAGAGTTAAAACAGTTGCACCTGCCGCAATCATCCTCACCTGAACAAGCAGGTATCCGGATTGAGTACAAAAGGTACTCGCAAGTCTTACACAAACTAATAGAAGAAATTGTACGATAGACCCTATACAAAGGAGAAGAATTTATACATGCTAAAGGTTGATCAAAGGGAAGGTTTTAATGGCTTAAGTTTTGCATAAAACGCACAAGTTTCATCCAACTAATTTGTAAATGCTATTTATTAAACACCATTTTGACCAAAGGATTTTGAATGACAATGATATAAACATAAATCAACAATACCAAAGTGGCAGCCCCACTTTGATAAACTAAACTGCATGGTGTACCTGTCATGTCGATACCAAGTTGTCCCAAGTCAAGTTTTAGTTTTGAGTCTAACAATGATGTCATGTCATGGCCCAAGTGATGTCCGTAACCGTGGACACGGCTATTCGAATAGTTTATAACCCTGCAGAGGAGTACATCTTTACCCACCTAACTTGATTAGCTTGTAAGCCTCCGGATACTAACACACTTCGTTTGGTGTGTCGACCGGGAAAATCAAGACTCGGTATTTTTAGCAAGAAAACTATATTAAAGTGAACCACCCATGCATGATGAAATCCCGCTTAGTGCTAGCTATACCGCTTACTAACTAACCGGGCATGCAAGTTATGTCAGAGGGGCCAATGTAAGGAGTTATCATGTGGGTCGACCGCCCAACATCAAAATAAAAATAGCGTTCACTTGCACATTATATCCTTACATTGGGTTCCTAAGGAACATGGGATTTCACAGTCCCATGTCCTCACACCACCTGTGTTTCAAATCAATACGACCTTCTCCTTACTTGAACAAGCGGCGCACATACATCGCGTATGGAAGTACGAGGGATACTTGGAATGACAGCCCAAAGTTCGGTCCTTAATTGTTCGGATAAGTCTTTCCACTGAACCCGAATCTCATGCACGATGGCACCCACACTACTAACCACTTGTCCAGACCAAAATCAATTTTAATTAAACAAACTTTAGACTCAAAAATCATATTCGAAGATCTGAACCAAAAACATAACAGTAAAAATTGTTCAGTGTTTCCCGTGATTGACGAGATAATCTCGCCAACCAAAGCTACCAAATCTACTGACTTGCATGACTAAGCATTCACATAAAGAATAAATATACCAATACATAATATCTACTCTAAACATAATTGTATGGAATGATTAAAGGCAAGCCACAATGATTAGGATTTAACTAACTATAATCATAAATTATTCATATATCAAAATAGCATGTACACAATTATAATTGCATTTCAAAATACTAAATTACCAAAACTGGGATTAAAATGATGCAAGAAGATGCTTGCCTTATTGGAAATCCACTTGTTCACTCTCAGAGGCGTAACTGTTCACCTCGTGCAATTCGGAATCTAGAGAGAAAACACAACATCGAATAAACACCGATAAAGCTGAAAAATCAAAAATACTCAAAATGCATGAGATTTACATATTAGTAAGATTATGATTTTAGATGCATTTAGGTGATAATTTTAGTTCAATAGGAGTTCATTTTAATTAGTTGGGAATTTGTGAAGTTTAGTTCAAACTTCTTGCTTACTAAAAGTGTTGTTTTACTTAACCGGACACTTAGTACTCACAAGCACACTCTCCAGGCATTCTATGTATACATCCACGATGATCATACCATCAAAATTAATCCTCCAGGCATTCTATGTATACATCCACGATGATCATACCATCAAAATTAATCCTCCAGGCATTCTATGTATACATCCACGTTGATCATACCGTCAAAATCAATCCTCTTATATTCGCTCCCTTTTATATTCTCATTCCAAGATGCCGCAACACTACAGTGAACTAGTCTCAACTAGAAACTCTAAGGGAGTTACTTAATGATGTAGGACCATACTATTATGAAGGCACCTTTATATAAAAGAGTATTTTGACAATGCCTAATTGTTTGGGATAAGTTCTGAATTGATTATTAGTTAAGTTGGTTTAGAGAAGGCAATGACTAATTAAATATTTATCAACTAGTTAATTATCATTTTAAATCAATTGACTCGATCATGACTGTTACGTTATGAAAATATGATATGCATCTGATTGGCTAACCTATCACCCTAGACAATTTATTAATTAAATCAACCCACCACATATTTGCCAAATGTCATATCCACTAGCTGATCACCCTACGTACTTGACTCATTAGTTAACAACATTTGAGCATATGGTTCACTAACTATCGCTATCTGAATGAATAGTCTGCTAGTTGATCAATATCTACAACTAATTGATGTTCTAATATCCTCAGGATAATTACTTAATCACTAATTATCCTGATTAAAATGTATACACACTAACTTTACAGTATTGAATATCTTACTACTAACCTAATCCTGACCTTAGTGCTAACTGAGATGTCAATATTTAGTCACTTAATGACACGAGGTCCACTAACAGATGCTCTCTAACTCTACTGCGTTATCACAATTGAACCTCAAGCAGCTAAGAAATCTACTAACAATTTCTAAGTGGCTTAGTGAAAAGGGAGTACATGGCAACTAGAACCTACTACAACAATACTTCTAAATACTTGATTTAACTATCTGAATTCCTTTACTAATTATACAATTAACAAGCTTCTACTATGCTTAATCAACTACAACTGGTTCAACAAGGAATTTATTAAGCGAGATGTTACTAATCATTTCTACTAATCCTCTACTGACTTGACTCACTAATGTACTTGACAGTTGCAACACTTATTCACTAATAACTTAACTAACTATCTATGTATCTGACTAAATGAGACATAGTGCTATGTATGCATTTATATGGGAACAACTATGAGATGGTTGACTTCCTATGACCCACTGCCAGAAAACCCATTATGTTCGTACTTCCTAATTGGACAAAGGATCCCCTAAGCACTTATCAACTGAGTATCTATGAACTAGCTATGCATTTGGCAATTGCAACACCTTGATCTGTGACACTACAATACCACTAGTTTGCTACTATCAGATGGCTGTCATACACCTATGCACACAAAGATACATATGTACATAAAAGACACGGATGGAGCCGAGGCAGAATAGGGGTGCCCGGGTCGAATTGGGGGGCGGCGGCCATCGCCGGCGACAGGGAGATTGGCGGCAGCGAAAAGTAGAAAAAATGGAACCGGGGCAACATGGTGGTTCTAGTGGTGGTGGAGGTGCAGCCAGAGCGGAACGGTGGCGACGCGGCGAGGGAACACGACAGTCGACCATGGAGACGAAAATGACACGACGAAGCCAGAGAGGAAGGGAGTGGAAAATAGGGCGCACATGGGCATGAGTGGGGTGCAGGGAACTCACCGGTGTGGTTGTCCATGACGGAGGAGCACCGAGGTGAGCCAGGGGCGGTGACGATGATCGGTGTGACCGCTTCAACGTGGCGGCGGCTCTGAGGAGATAGGAGCACAAATTAGTGATAGGTGGAGCTAGAGTGAAACTAAGCGATGCTCAGGGAGGGAGGAATCGGCAGAGAGATTATCAGAGAAGACGCGGTGATAAAACGACAGTGGCGGCCAGAATTGGAGAAGAACTCGATTGCGCGGTGCTCCGGTGGCTCAATCTCCAAATTTACATAGGGTAATTTCTTCTAGAGATGAATGGCGTGCCGTGACGCGGTTGACCGAGGCCGGAGCTCGCCGGAGCGACCGGAATGACGAAGAGCGGCTCGACGATTTTGGCGGCCGGCTCTGGAGGTTGGGTTTGGGAAAATGGGGATTTAGTTAAGGGGAAGAGGGAGGGTGGAGAGGAAAGGCCAAGACACGAGGACGGCAATGCGAGCTACGCTGGTGCGAGGCGCACGGCACGCGTCCGCTGCGTTGTCGGTGAAGCTCCTGCGTGGCATCACACCGCTTTGGGGAAGAAGACGCCTGAAGCGTGGGGCCCACAGGCAGTGACTGATGGAGCGACGCGGGTCGGTTGCGAGCGAACGGTTTTGGTGAAGTGCGTCCGATCGGATCAGCTCAGCATCGGACGGTCCATATGGAACACGGCGCGATCGGACCGGGTGAGCGAACAGCGCGGGTCGGATCGAGTGAGTTGAGTCAAAATAGTGCAAGCCGGTTCAGTCGGTCCAACAGTAAAAAGTTGAGTTGGATTTTAAACTCCTCTAATTTGACTGAATTTGAAAAATAGCAAATAAATTTATAAAAATCTAAAATTTGGTAGAGATGTTATTGGGATGACCTAGTACACATAAAAATTTCTAAAAGCACTATTCATATTTTAATTACTTATTTTTAATTCATTTATTGAAGGCTTTTAGAATTGGTAATTGAATTTTATCAGGGTTGATTTAAGGTCTAAAATTTTTACAAAATCAATATTTATTCATGATAAATATTATAATGTTTAAATAAATTATTTCCCAGAGAATTTAATAAGTATTCATTGTTATTTTTATTTGGAGCTTTGATTAGAGTTACATGTTTAACTTTGATTTGAAAATTTACAAATGCAAAAATTTGTGCAATTGCTTCAGAAATCAAATGCATACCCATGAGATGCATAATAATTTAGTTTAATAAACTTGGGGCTGTGACACAGAGGGAGAGAAGAGAGGAGCCAGAGTGAGTAGAGAGATGAAGGGAGGGATCTGGAGGTGGAAGGAAGAAAGAGATAGAGAAAGAGAGAGAAAGAGAAAGAGAAGAAATGGTCCGGAGGATTGCTAGTGTTGGGATGAATTGTCGGATATCAGGCTTGGCATAATTCTGATAATTCGTATCCGTATTCGACGGATACTAGGGCTACCGTATTCGTTTTCGTTTTTGAAAAAAAAAATCTGTATTTGTTTCCGATCAGATAATTATCCAAGAAAAATTCAATCCGAGACAATTCAAATTCGTTTTCATCCAGATCGATCGGAAATTATCCGATCTGTTTTCACCCCTACTTAGTGGCTACATTGAGTTATCATATGTACAGAATTAGGTTGACATGTACATGTCTTTATCAAGTGTTATATATTTAAATGATCATTTCACTTAATAGATAAAAAAATGAATTAGTGATCGATATTATATATAAAAAACTATTCACAATGTTTGCTAACTTTTGGATTTTGATAATCACACCTCCCATATTTTAGTTAGTTAATGGATCAACACATACCTAGTAGACTACTAAAAAGAAAATTACAGTTTTCACTCGACCATGAGGAATCTATCTCTGATCTATGCGCGAGAGAATGCGTGGCTCTACCTTCATCGTGGCCCCATCTGCCAGTGGGTTTCGCCCGGCTCCGTTTCCCTTCGCCATTCTTTGCGAGATATGCCACGCATCTGTGTTTTGCTCGGTCCTGCCCTTCAATACCTCGCGGTGCCTCGCATCGAGTCAGTCGCCTCCTCAATTCTCTCATCCCGCTCGCCTCGAGTCCGTCGGCTCTCCATTGGCTCCTCGGTTGGTTCTGTCGTCCCTCGAGTTTGTCGGTTCTATCGTCCCGGCCGCGCCTCGCCATCTCCGGTCGTCTCCACGCCCTAGCGTCGGTGGCATCGGCGTCTCCAGTCGTCCCCGCCATGCCACGTCGTACCATCGGCCGCATGCATCATCGTCTCATGGTTTCCGTCGGCGCCGCGCCGTAGGGTCGGCCGTGTGCATCGACGCCGTCGCCCCTTGTCTTCGGCTTCGTCATCTCCAGTCGTCTCCACGCCCTAGCGTCGGCGGCGTCGCCGTCTCCAGTCGTCCCTGCGGCGCCGCACTGTATCATCGACCGTGTGCATCGGCGTCGTCGCCGCCTGTCCTCCGTTCGTTTTCGTGATTCAATTGTTTGATTTCATTGCATTTTACGCACCTATGTTTCCCGCACCTCCTCCCTATGCCTTTTCAGTCGCACATGCTGTCAAAAATTTACCCTCTCTGTGTTAATCATTGTGTTTGTGTATCTCTCATTTTTTTTCTGGTTCATCACTGCAGGACAACCGTCTTCGGCATCTGATTGCTTTGCTTGCTTCGGAAGTCGGTTGTTTACTTCATCTTCTACCTCCAGCTCCAGGTGCGCATACTTTTTTTGGCATCTACATTCCTGCTTGTGTATACAATCTTTACGTTCTGTTATGCTACGACAGGAATAACGTCTTCAGCGCCTGGTTTTCCCGCTTGTTTCACCTTTGGCGAGATTAGCCATCTCATATATGTGATTTTAATGCGTTTGTTATCGGAACATCCGATAGAAGGTAACTTTTTAGAGAATACTGCTCCTACTATTTTGCTCAGTTCATCCATTTTATTCTTCCTTATTGCAGTACGCTATTCCAATCTTTATTAACCACAGTGCACACGGTGTCCTCCTATTTGTGTTGATTTATAGTCAAATAGCGTGCTTTCGTTTCTTTTATACTTATGTACATCTGTGATTACCTTTTGTTCGTTTCGTGTATATATATGCCTTTGTTGGTATTTTTCCTGATGTGAATATCTCTATTGGTTTTGTTGTGGCCCCAGATGCCTAGACGCCCGCCTTGACGATCTGCCTCTGGTTAGCCATCTTTTATAGACTGTTCCTTCATATGCTTACCCAGTTTGGTCGACTTATGGTTAGCTTATCTTTGCTTTGTCTCCATTCCTTCCTGTGCTCTCTTGCCAGAATCCTCTTATACAGATGAGGAGAATGAAGAGTGCATTCCATCTGTAGTATACCTAGGTATGTTTATGTGATATACATGTGTCTTGGGATATGTACTTCCTGTTTAGTCATATACTGCCCCTCACTTTCCATCGACTGCTATTGCCATTGCAGAATGAATCCCCTTGTTTGCTCTACACTCAGATGCACTGCCCTACGATTGCTCTTAGCACTATACCCTTCATGTAAACATTTCAAATTGATCCTTTCTTTATACGTTCTGATGATCATCTCCCTCTTTTTTACCTCTCAGCAACATCGCATCTCCGCGCTTCATCTTTCCCTCCACAACAGGTTATCAGTTAGGTGCTCTGCACAGTCCCTTGAACATTCTTCCATCATTTTAGTTGGTGTTGTACACCGGTTACCTTCCTTACCTGTTTCTATTTACTCTTTACCTGCGCTTGTTGTATCATAGGTGATCATTTCTGCCCATGTGTTCGATGCGATGTTGCCAGCGAAAACAGCCGTGATCGGCTCTTGGCTAACAAATGTCGTCTGTTGCTTGCGCAAGGTTCGCATTGTTATCTTTTATTTTCTATCCATAGTTGCTTTATCTTTTCCTTCATCCCGAACTTGAGTTTCTTGTGGATATCGTGGGGATATGTGCATGATCTTAGAGTGATAAGTCAATTGGCAATGGCATTGTTGGTTTGCAAAATCTCGCGTTTTTGGGTTTACTTCAGTGCTGTCAGGTCACTGGTGGTCCGACCGGCCAGTGGAGCGGTTCGACCGTCAATGCTTGCTGGTCCGACCGCCCACAGGTTTTGGTGGTTTTTGAAGCTGAGCCAAAAATAGGTTGTGTAGGCAAGTGAGGGGAGTTTCCTGGATGTGGTCACATAATTTTTGGAGCTCCCAGTCAAAAGTTCTATTCATTTAAAAATTCCAAAAGGTTTCGGATTTTCGAGATGGAAAAATAGCTAAGTCCTTTCGGGCGGTCCGACCGCCGTTATGGAATCGGTCCGATCGGCCTGAAATCGGTCGGACCGGCCGTATGGGGCGGTCAGACCGCCAATCACTTGGACTTTAGCCTTTTTGGCATTGTTGTGTTTTGGATGTGTTTTATGTATGAATTTCAATGCTTTATTGTTGCATATTGCAATGTTGAACTAACGTGGGTCAAGTTGTGAAGAACTTGTTCCCGGAGACGATTTCTTTGTTTATTGCTGTGCAGGTGGCTTGCAGGTCAACGACGTCAATGGTGAGGTGGATCGGGACTACGCTTGGAGAGCTGAGGTACAGAACGATCATGGATGCCGGGTGAGGTCGTGTGACTCAAGCATGGTGTAGAATGGACAAGTTGGATCGAACGGACAGTTCGTTGCAGCTGGTTGGATCAGGCGGTGCGGAAGTCGGTGCAAGTCCCTGCGAGGTTCCGATGGGATTCGGACGGGAGAGACTTGCCGACATGATGAGAGCCGCTGATCAATCTACACGTGGTGAAGCAGACGATTGCTTCAACAGATGTTTGTGTGTGTATCCTATTTGTGTGTGGGCCTTAATGGGAGCCCATGAGTGAAACCCTAGGCCTTCCTATAAATAGAAAGGGGGGAGATGTAAAACCCCTTGAAGCATTCATTTGGAAACTCCAAGACTTTTCTAGGGTTTGAAGAGGAGAGGCTAGGGTTTGGAGAAATTTGTATGTGTGCTCTTTGATTGAGCTCTTGTCCTCCTTGAGCCCAATTTGCGACCTACCATAGGATTTGTTATGTAAATAGGTATATGTTCCTTTCCATTATGAATCGCGATTGTATGGCCAACCATTGCGGGTAGAATGCTAGATGCCCCCTTACATCTCGGCAAAGCGTAAAGGTACTCATATTACAAATCTCGCTAGAACGGCTCGTTTTTTATCAGAAGCTTGTGATTTAGTTTTTGATGCAGCAAGTCAGGGAAAAAGCTTCTTAATTGTTGGTACCAAAAAAAGAGCAGCGGATTTAGTAGCATCAGCTGCAATAAGGGCTCGTTGTCATTATGTTAATAAAAAGTGGTTGGCTTTGACAAGCATCATATTGAATCAATCAATCCATGAATGCTTGTTTATTGATGAAGTCTTATTTGCTTTCTTCTCTCTTTTGATGATTGTAGTGCTTCCTTGATCCGGTTGATTTTGATTGGTCTCTTGACCTCATTTACCTTGCTTTGATGTGTGGGAATACTCCTAGAACCATCTGAATCTTCAATCCCCCACAAGTAAGTTTTGGATCAAGTTTTTCATATTTCTAGGGTTTGAACAGTCCTTTGGTAAAACCTAAAGAGATTGATTCTTTGGAGTGGATCTGGACGATCGTCGCTAGAAATAGGTCTCTGATATCCTTAGGGAGGTGTGCTTCAATTTTGGTCAAGTTTCATTGGTTGAATCAAAAGTTGGACTAATTTTCGTTTTGGAGTTGGGCATTGTGTTTTGGTACTAGACAAAATCGGTCCGACCGATTTGAAACAATGATCGATCAGACCTTTTCTGACCGCTGTTAATCGCCGGTCAAACCGATTTCCAACGATCGGACCGCCAGTGGCCGCCGGTCGGACCGCCAGTGTTCAGACCAGTCCACTTGAGATCAATTCTCCAGTGTTGAGTCTTGTGGTTAAAAGGGGCAATCGAATTCAGCACAAGGCTTCCTCCGTGCATTCACTGATCTTCTTAGCTTTCATAGCTAAAGGAGAAAAGTGCGTGTTGAATTCGATTAAGGCGAAAAATTAAAAAAGCGCATATTCACCCCCCTCTAGTCGCCTTTACGGTCCTACACTTTTGCTTTAAAAAAGTATATTGTGCTTACCTTCATTTCACCATTTCTTAAAAGTAGCAGCTGATCCATCAAATGGCTCTCTTGTACCCAGTTTATTTCCATTCCACCAAGAGTACATTGCAGCTCTAAAAGGTTTTGCCTATGCTTTCTTCTCTTCTAAACCTTACGTATCTTATATTGGATCCCATTGCGGATTTGCATTCCTTATTTCGTATTAGTGCATCCCAGATGCTATATGCTTTACCCCTGATTTTTCATGTTTTCCCCCGGTTGCTTATCCTGGCAGGTCATTTTATGGTGGCCCAGACTATGTCTGTTCTCATTGCTCAACAATTTTCTGGTACGAAGAAAGGATACGTACACAGAGTGCATTCACCCAACATCGAATTGCTTACCATTTGTGCTGCCGTGGTGGACGAATTTCCTTGCCCACTCAAAGACCATGGCCTCCACTACTGAGTGCTTTATTGCAGCCTAATGGCACCCCAAGTTCCAAACATTTCATGCACCTCATCAGATAATACAATTCAATCTTTGCATTTACCTCTCTTGGTGTTGATGTCGATAGAAGCATCAACACTGGTGACGACCCATATGTCTTTAGGATTAACGGTGTCGTGCACCATCGAATGAACATGTATTTTCATTGAGTCTGCTTTACTAATGCATGACAACACATAAAAAATTACTTATCGTAGTCCCTCTCTTCTTCTTGTTAGCTTTGCCGGTTTGCCCCACCAAATTTCATGGATTGGACAAAAACCAATAGACACAATAGCTACAAAGACCACTGTTGCTGACTCATCCAAAATAAATGCACATGTTGCTGTGGTTAGTGCATCTAGCTTGATATTTACTTCACACAGAAATAACTTCGTCTGTTATTAAAACAACACTTTTTTTAAATAGGGCCTTAACTATATTGTTGATATCACAATCAAAAGTGTAGTCCCGGATGAGAAATGGTGGTACATGAGTTGTGCTTCCTGTAAAAGATCAGCTGATCAAGTGGAAAATGATTATATTTGCCAAAGATGCCCAAACATGACTACAGAACCCATGCAACTTGTCTCTTGCATCCTTATTTATAAATGTACAATTATACACTCTGCCATATTAGTCACCTAATTACAATGAGTACATGTTCTTCTGAATTTCAGATATAAATTAGCAGTCCTTGCAACTGATCCATCTGATATTTTAGAAGATGAAGCACCTGTAGCAGAATTCATTTTATTTGGTGCTATGGCTGAACAATTAATTGGAGCACCTGTTTTAGCTTTAACAGCAGTACCACCAAATATACACAGCGTAGTATCGCCGCAGATAACAAGGCTATACAATAGGCAATACACTTTCAAAGTGAGTGGTTCACGTGGAGCATTACAAAGGATCAGACCTTCTTTCCATGTAGATTCTATAATGCCTCTTGCAGAACCGCTTCTCTCTGAAACCACACACATCACAACTACACAGATTAGTACCTCCCCACTGTCTATAGACCAAATTCTACCTGTTGATCCTCCAACAAGAATTGATAGACCATATCTGATATGTAACAAATCCTTTCCGCCGTCAACACCAGAGCACATATACCCTCATTCTGATCAGGTAACAATCACTGCCAAACCACTTACCTTCTTTGCATAAACAAAGAGAAAAAAATACTCATTCATGTTGCTTACTTCATGTTCATATTAACAAATATAGTGCAATAACATCTTCTTATACAAAGTTACAGATCACCCAAGATACAACAGAAGATATCGAGCAGGTACATACATATATCTGCATACACATATTTATTTTGTTACTTCCTGTAGATATATACTGTAGATTCCATTCGTACTTGACGAGGATCTAATAATCCTCATTTTATCTTTTATCTGTAATTCTTATTATGGGTAAATATGATGTCACATAGTCCCCAGAAGTACCCCTTATTTCTATAAGGGAGAGGCCTAACCTTTGATTGTAAGTTCTTCTACAATCACCCCTATAGTCGTAAGTTCTTCTACGACTACATCATGGTCGTAAGCCCTTCTACGACCATTACATAGTCGTAAGTTATTCTACGACTGCTACCTGATCGTAAGTCCTTCTACGACCAGGAAAACTACGACCACCTTATAATCAAACCTACAGACGGGTAGGTCCAATTGATTAAGGAATCCGAACGGTCTACACGCACTATTATTCCGCGTATTAATGGTGTGTAAATACCCCATTATCTCTGGAAGATAATTGCGGACGGCGTGAAGAAGTCAAGGCGCCGTAATTACTACCATCATGCGCCACACTACATTAATTAGGCGATCTTCCGTAGGACTAAACGGCTACTTCTTCACGACTATATAAGGGCATCAATCGAGAGATAGGGGAGGCGAACAAGAGCCAGTCAAGAGGAACACAAGTGCTATTCTCTGTAATAGTCTGAGTCTTTTACTTGATCATCAAGAATACCATACACACAGGATTAGGGTTATTATTCTCTCCGGAGAAGGCCTGAACCTGTCTAAACATCCCGTGTCAATCCACTCTGCGTGATCTTATCTCTAGGAGACCCCCCGAATCAAACAATCTTTACGTAAGATCGGTTCTAATACACCGACAGTTGGCGCCGACCGTGGGGATCTTCCGGTAATCTCTTGTCAACATACTCTCTTTTTCCAATCTCATGCTAGCATGGCAGGAGAATGGAACGAGGAGAACTGGTTCGACTTGGCAGATTACGCAGACGTCGACATGGATGCCGGTTTCGACTACGAGCCGAGTGATGCATCCGCTGATGGTGATGTTCCCTCCGGAGATTATTCTCCAGGAAACCATCCCATCAATGGAGTTGAGGAGGGATCCTTATCCCCCACAACGATACGTCCAACAGAGGAGCCAATTCCCTCCAAGGACAAGGGTCAATCCGACTGTAACTGCACCTGGAGGACTCACGACACAATGAGAGTTTTTCCTCTAAGTGTCCAAGTTCCCTTAAGGCGGTCCGACCTGGTGAGACAAGTCCCGAAGCCACAATTCGAGACTCCACCAAAGATCTTGTGATCCTATCTCTCAGGGTAACTCCAGAGATAGTGGGATCAAGCATGCTTTTCCTACAAATACGACCGTCTCTCCGCAGATCTCATTTGCGGACGGAGACAGTTATAACCCGGAGTTCCCCTACCTGGAGGGGATTACTCCAAGTCGCCAGATGGTGTCTCTCGAGCACTCCTCAAGCGGGGAGGCCTCAAGCGCAAGTGAGAATCATCAACGGAGGTCTTCGCCCTTCCTCAAATCGAGTCAACCTCATGGAGGTCGAAATGAGAACCCTCCCGAAGATCACGACCGCGCCTCCTCGTAGTAATGGCAAGGGAACCACCGCGACAGAGAGAACCAACACTGATGAACGCGAGAGAAATCCTCGACATTCTCGCACTCCATCGAGAAGGCCTCAAAGATCCGACGGGAGGATTTTGAGGTCATCCAAGAAAGAAAATTGCAGCCGTAAGAACTCCGCTGGCGCATTCAATATCGATCCACAGGAGGTACAAGAACTCCAGACATCAACGACTTGCTTGAGAATCCCAATCAAGAGCTTGCTCGAACGCCGAGATACGATCTTTCTTTGAGGAGATTGCGCAAAGGCTTCGAATCGTGATGACAAGACCGAAGTACCTCGTCAACAACATTCTGTAGTCGAGTAATGCGACTTCTTCACTACCGATCAATCGAATATTTCTCTGCGTAGGAATCGACACGGTCATAAGTCACATCGATCTCCTATTCGGAGAAATACTTTTCAATCGGCTGATGATCAAGTAGCCCTCCGAGGAGGTGATCAATCACTACTCCGGCAAAGAAATTCACAACGGGTGGATTACGAGGAGTATTCCTCAAGAATCGAGACCTACAATGTAAGCAGTCACTGTTGTCGGTATCGTCAGATACGATCACTGGCGACATTAACCCTTCTTTCCTACAAAGAAGGCGCTAAGAAGTAATTACTGGATGCCGCATTTTCGCCGACCTTCGAGCGATTCACGCCACCTCATTTTCGACCAGTGAACATGGAGAAATTTGATGGATCTCAAAATCCCATCGAGTTTCTTCAGATCTATACAACAGTTGTCCGAGCGGCAGGAGGAGGAGAGCACGTAATGGCGAATTACCTTCCAACTGTGCTCGAAGGATCCGCTCGATCGTGGTTATTAAACCAACCACTCGAGTCGATCTACTCTTGGCAACACCTCTGTGATCTTCTACAGGCAAATTTCCAAGGCACATACAACCGCCCTGGAAAGGAAGACGACTTGCACCGGATCAAACAGAACAACAACGAGACTTTGCGCCAATTCATCAAACGCTTTAGTCAGGTTCGTAACTCAATTCCGGAAATTTCTGACTCCTCTGTGATCAGGGCTTTTAAGCAAGGAGTCCGTAGTAGAAGAATAACAGAGGATATTGCTTTAAATCCTCCCAACACCGTTGCCGAGCTCTTTGAGATGGCCGATCGATATGCAACTGCTTCTGAGGCAGTCGAGTGGAATAACACTATCGATCGAGAAACACACGTTCTTAGAGAGCCAGGTGAGGTTGGTAAGGACAAAAAAGCAAAAAAGTCCAAGAAGAAAATAAAAAGTCAAAAACCACAAACTAGTGGTTTCAAGGAGGTCTTGGCCGTAAAAGATAGAGAGCCCCAAACCACCAAGTCGAACCCTGATCAAGGCAAAGGTAAGCGCCCTGATCGTAGGAACGACAAACCAAGATGGTGTCCCTTTCATAAAAAGGAAGGACATGACCTCCGCAATTGCCGAGTTTTCCAAAGAAAGCTCGAGGACTACTACAACGGCAAAGCACCACTCCCTACTCTCGAGCAGGTAGGACATACGAGTGGTCAAAAGTCGTCAGATGATGAGGAGATGCCATTCCAAGATCCGCACCATACCGTTGAGCATATCTATGGAGGATCATCGACATCGACTCCAAACGACAACTTAAAGTCACGGACGAGAGGTAAATTCCATACATACTCCTCTTGTCAATAAATTACCGAAGTGGTCGAAGTTACCATCTCTTTTGAGAAGGACGATCGCCCGATCACTATGAGTCGATCAGTCGATTTCGATTGTGGTGAACCCACCATCAACAACCTGTCGGGTCAATCGAGTGTTAGTTGATGGTGGTAGTTCTTAAACATATTATTTACTAAAGCCCCGGACGAGATGCAAGTACCCAGACAAAGGTAAGGCGATGACGATATTCCTTTCATGGAATCGCAGGGGTCTTCACCAAACCCATTGGCCAAGTTTCTCTTCCTTTAACATTTGGCTCACTAAGTAATTTCAGACGGAGAAAGTCTCCTTTGATGTGGTCGATTTCGACACGGCATATAACGCCATACTCGGACGACCAACTTTGGCAAAATTCTTAATGGCTACTCATTATGGGTATCAATGTCTTAAGATGCCAGTCCCAAAGGAGTGATCACAATTCAATGTGACAAAAGATGGCGATAGTCTGCGACCGTCGATCCTCGAGATGGTTGGTCAAATACCAACTCGAGATGAAAGTCACCTTCGACTAGCAAGTCGGCCTCAAAGTCGCACCAAAGCCGAACGACCAAGTCAAAGAGGTTCCTCCGACGAGAGAAACCCTCAAGACTGCTCGCATTGGGAGACTTCCGATCCCAAATAGGAAGACGCCTCATTACCTTCCTCCGAGCTAACGCAGATGTCTTCGTGGCAAGCATCCGACATGCCCGAGTCCCGTGGAGGTGATCGAGCACAGGCTAGCTTTACGGCCGATAAAGTACCCAGAAACAAAAATTACGAGATTTGCCCCTGATCGACGAGATGCTATTAAATCAGAATTGGATAAGCTACTTAAGGCAGGCTTTATAAGAGAAGTCAATCACCCAGAGTGGTTGGCTAACCCTGTAATGGTCAAAAAGTCAAACGGCAAATGGCGTATGTGCGTAGACTTTCTCGATCTTAATAAAGCTTGTCCAAAAGATGATTTCCTTTACCTCGTATTGATCACCGTTGATTCCATGCGGGTTGTGAAATATTAAGTTTTTTAGATGCATATTCTGGATATCACCAGATCAATATGTGTCTAAACGATGAAGAGAAGACCGCATTCATTACTCCATTTGGTACCTTTTGTTATATCAAAATGCCATTTGGTCTAAAGAATGCGGTGCTTCTTTTCAACGCTTAATGCAATCGACTTTTCATCTCAATTAGGCCGAATTTGGAAGCCTATGTTGATGACCTAGTCGTAAAAAGCATTAAGAGACTTAATCATATCACTGACCTACAAGAAACATTCGACAACCTCAGAAAGCACCATTTAAAACTTAATCCAGAGAAGTGTGTGTTTGGAATTTCTTCAGGAAAATTGCTTGGATTCCTAGTATCTGAACGAGGAATCGAAGCAAATCCTGAAAAAATAAAAGCCATCCTCCAGATGCGACCTCCAAACACAAAAAAGGAAGTCCAGAAACTCACTGGGTGCATGGCGGCTTTAAGTCGTTTCATCGCACGACTAGGAGAAAAAGGACTACCTTTCTTTAAACTTCTCAGGAGACATGAAGGTTTTGAGTGGTCGAACGAGGCAAACATTGCCTTTGAGGATGTCAAGAGGTATCTTTCGAGTGCTCCTGTTCTGGTTTCTCCAAAGCCAGAAGAGACGCTCTTAATTTATCTAGCTGCCACGCCACAGGCAGCAAGCGCAGTACTGGTCGTAGAACGTGAAAACGTACAACGACCGGTTTACTACGCGGAAGTTTTACACGGCCTAAGGAGTTACCCTTAGGTTCAAAACTTCTATATGCCCTCCTCATGTCTTCGAGGAAATCTGCGGCATTATTTTCAGCGCACAAAATAGTCATGTCTGCCCGAGTTTCCTTTGGGAGCAATCCTCCATAATAAGGAAACAATGGACGCATGGCAAAATGGTCGGTCGAACTTGGGAGTTCGACCTCCATTTCGTGTCCCGAACGGCCATAAAATCCAGATCTTGGCGCACTTTGTCGCCGAATGGACAAATCTCGAACTCGTTCGGATCCCCAAGACGATTCCACGACCACTGGATGATGTACTTTGACGGGTCACTTACTTTAAGTGGCTCTGGGTCGAGGTGGTCCCGTATCTCCTACCGGAGAAACCTTAAAGTATGCCATACAATTAAACTTTCGTGCCACTAACAATGTGGCGTATCACGAAGGTTTGCTAGGCGGCATACGAGCCGCGAAGCACTCTCGATTCGTCGACTACTCGTGAGAGGAGACTCTCAACTAGTCGTGAATCAAATTGGGAAAGAGTACCAATGCTCTAACTCAACAATGGCTCGGTACTTATCAGAAGTACGTAAGCTAGAAAAACATTTTTTAGGTTTCGAGGTACAATTTATCCTCGAAGGATAATTTCTCATGCACCAACTTGCTCGGATGGCTTCTTCCCGATCCATAATACCAAAAGGAGTTTTCTTGGAGCAACTCCAAAAACCGTCTCTGGTCGAAGAACCAGAGACACCTCCTCTTGAGATGGCCTCATTAGATTACGAGGATACCTGGATGACTCCCATCTACAAGTATCTTTGCAAGGGTTCCGTACCCGAAGATGATCTTGAGGCAGATCGATTATCCCGAAAAGCCAAAATGTATACTTTGGTTGAAGGAGTCCTCTATAAACGAGGAACCCAAGGGATACTCATGCGATGCATTCCGCAAAACGAAGGAATAACACTCCTTCACGATATACACAGTGGCATCTGTGGGACGCATGCCTCCTACAGAACATTGGTTGGTAAAGCCTTTCGACAAGGTTTTTACTGGCCTACAGCCCTGTACGATGCTATGGAGGTGGTTAAAAAGTGTGTCCAGTGCCAATTCCATGGTAGACAGATACACCAACCAGCTCAAGCATTACAAACAATACCTCTTTCTTGGCCTTTTATGCACTGGGGCTTGACATCCTAGGACCGCTTCCCAAAGCTCCGGAGGTTTCAATTCCTTTTGTGGCTATTGACACGCTCACAAAATGGATCAAGTGAACTCAGAATCGATAACAGCAAGCAAAGAAAAGGTTCATGATGAGAAGCGTAATTAGTCGATTTGGAGTTCCGAAGTCTGATAATTACGCATAATGGTAAACACGCAAGTGCAAAATTTCAGAATTTTGCGACGAGTTGGGTACCAAGCTATGCTATGCTTCGCTGCACATCCCCAAAGCAATGGGGCTATCGAACGTGCAAACGGCCAAATAATGCGAGGAATTAAAACTCGAGTCTTCGACCAGCTTGTTAAGCGCTCGGGGGCTTGGGTACAAGAATTACCCTCCATATTATGGGCAGTTCGTACGACCACCAGTCGAGCAACAGGAGAAACACCATTTTTTCTAGTTTTTGGAGCCGAAGCCATGCTTCCTCCGGAGCTAAAATTGCGGTCGACACGAGTTGAAACCTTCAACAACTCAGACCAGAACAACTTCGAGCAGATGACATTAACCTACTCGAAGAGAGGAGAAACCTAGCCTTAATCCGTTCGGCAGTCTACCAACAAGCCCTGCGCAGATACTATAATCGTAAGGTCCAACCTCGCAGCCTTGCTGTAGGTGACTTGGTATTGAGGCTCTGCCAATCCAAGTCTAATCGGAATAAACTTTCCCCTAAATGGGAAGGTCCTTACACAGTGGTCGAAGTAACTCTACGGTGGTCGAGCACGACTAGCAATGGAAGATGGACGAGTTCTCTCAAGCTCTTGGAACATCGACCGCCACGCAAATTCTATGTGTGACCGTTTCTCGAGCAATAAAAGTCCGTGTTCTTTCTACCTCTTTTGCCTTATTTTCGAGTAGTGCTTTTTAATCTTTCGACTATGATATGAAAGCACCCGCTTTTTTTACACCGCCAAAAGCGAGAAACGTCATCCGACGAAACTTCTCCTCTCTGCATGTGGTTCTGCCCACTAGAAGGAATTTCCAAGCATTGACTCGTTACTCATTTTTGCTGCCAGTACAAAGAGCCCGGGTTCTATCCAGTCGGAATGTTCTCAAAGCCAACTCTCTCAATCTTAGTCTATTTTTTCATCAATTCAAAAATATTCTAAGTAGAGTACACTTTCTTACATTTGTTCGACCACCTTTGATGTACTCGATTTGTTTTAATCGGTCAAGGAAGAAACACACCTAGTCAAGTCTTTCCTCTCTCGCATGTGGTCTCGCCCACTAGAAGGAAACTTCCTAGCGCCGCTCGCCTCCTACTTTTGCTCTTGGAAAAGACTTATCAAGTCCACCAAAAAGGACGAACGAATTACTAAAGTCCTCTAAGACGCCCTGCTTAACTCAAGTTGTCGTTCTTGGTTCGATTAAACTAGTCTGAAATGAAAACATCACCTAGTCGAAGCCTTTCCTTTACGCACGTGGTCCCGCCCACTAGAAGGAACTTCCTAGTGTCGAGTCGTTTTACTCTTTCGACCAAAGGCTTGACAACCGTAATAAAAGCTATAAGTTAAATAAACCTCTCTTTGTTTTCGTAAAACCTGTTTAAACACTATTTATTTAGATTGTCTAAACAATCTAAACAAATAGTCGGGGCTAGGATAAAGTTATTAATTTGACTTCAATTCTTAGTCTTTCATTCGCCTTTCATTCGCTTATTATCTTTTGAGTTACTAACTACTCGACAAGATGATTTTCAGAAATAAAGCGGATCATATATTACTCATCAACAAAATTGTCCGCTTTACAAAGTAGTTACAAGATTACTCAAGGGGAGAGCCTAATGCATTTCCTCCGCCACCTTTTGCCAATCGATCAGATTTCCACAATCGACGACTTGCCTCGATTCGTGACAATCAAGTCGGCCGATTGGTTTAACATTAAGGCGGGGATCTTGAGCTTTAAGTTTCGCTAAAGCGTAACTTCACAGCAGCCTTCGATCGCCTCCTTATTGATTCAAATTTTGATTAGCCTTCAGAGTGGTCACCATTTCTTGCAATTTTCCGACTTGTTCTCCAATAATACTTGTGTGAGCAACTATAGTATCTTCTCGAGGAGTTTTTCCTCGAATGTAGCTCACTAAGCACATTGTTCAGAGAGTGATGTCGCCTTGAAGACTAGTCTTCATCGACTCCATCTCTGTTGGGTACAAGTCAAGCCTCGCAAGCTTTTTGTTCTCGACCACTTGTTCTCAAAAGAATAATACCGGCCAAACAAAAATACTTCTAGAGGAACATAACACAAAGATATTTGTAGATCAAGGTCTTTGCTTGGATTTCAAATTTCAAGGATTCTCAATTGGGCAAAGCAATTTCGAACAAGGAATTAACATTAAAAAGGAAAACACTCAAAAGGACAACAGTAAAGAGTTACTTACATTACTTGAGTTCTCGTAACCTCAAGTTCTTGATCCTTATTCTTGCTAATGCGGAAAACTCTGAATGACCAAAGATTTGTCTCCAACTTCATCCGAGTTTCTTCATCTCATTTTCTTTATCCAAGAAGAAATGAGAGTTAGGTAAAGGTTAAAACTCAAAAGCAGTCTTAAGTTCAAGACTTATCGTTTATTTTTTCCGCAATTTCTTAGATGTGAGACAACCTCTCAAGTCTATCCGAGAGGTCAATACTTCATTCCTTAGCCTCCTCGACTCCTCTTTTTCATAGTCGAGTTTAATCGCTAAGGTCTTTGAATCACCGCTTAACCTACAAAGGATGAGACGGAGATAAAAATCAGTAGAATGGTTGTGAGTACTTCTACAACCACCGACCTAGTCGTAAGTTTTTCTGCGACTACGAATGGTTGTAAGTCTTTCTATGACCACTATCCGGTCGTAAGTAGTCGTAATTTTTTCTTACGACTAATCCTTTGTCATGAATTTCTTCCATGACTATTCTCGTAAGACATTATACGAGTATTTAAGTTGAAAACAACTATGGATGATAAGTGACTTACCACCTCTCGCCTCTGCAGAGTAGCTCTTTCTCCTGTCTTAGCTCTAAAAGTTGTCGATGATACTCACCGACAACAAAGAATTTGCTCCGAGCTTTCGCAAAAAGAGAACAAAGTGAGAAGTGAAGGAAAGCCACATATATAAGTATTTCAAGATACTTACATTCATAGTCGTTCTAGCAAAAATTGAATATACAAGGTCCGGGTGCTGCAGCTTATCTATCCTCGCGACTTTGTCCCACCACACCTTCTCGAGGCGCTCGTTGTCAAAAGTATTATCCGTATTGGGAATATCTTTGGGATGGGGGACTCGGTCACGAGATTTGTGCGTAAGACCCTACGACGGAGGCAGCCCAAAGAAGTCACCACGAAGTTGAAATTTTCTCCTTCGTTTCGTGATTTCTCTTTGGGTAGGGAAGGAACGCCCCACGATTTCCTTCCCAGAGCGGTGCGCAGTGGTCACCACCTTGACCAGAGGCTTCCTGTTGCCTCTGTTGTTTCTACGACTTCAGAGTCGAGCGCCACCTCAACAAGAATACCGCTACCTCAAGAGTCGTAGTTACGACTTCAGCAGATGTGGGAGACACTCTGAGAGTCTCGACTTCATCGGCCACCTGGGCCAAGGGTGATGCTTCGACCACCTCCGTTGCTACCTCTCCAGTAGCTGAAGGGATAGCAATGGACTTCTCGTGAAGCATTCCTGGGTCAAGGAGTCTGACCAAATAAAGAAAAGCAAATCAAAGTTGTGAAAAGAAAAGGTAAATGTCCTTCTTACACTTCAAGACATTTCACATACCTCGCACTCGGTCTTAACCAGAATTTTGGAGCAATCCTCCCAACGGAGGACCTCTTCTTCTCCACGACCACGCCCGGTCGAGGTTCAACATTTGGCTCGGCCACGACCACGCGGTCGTCAGAGTTTGAACAGAACCGAGCTCGGTTTCTCGATCTTCTGGATGGACGAGAGGTGTCTCGACCATTCCGCATAAAGATCGCCTCGATTGCGTGTTGTGCCGATGCAAGATCGCCCTTCATAAAAGACATAAAATCCTTCCGCTTCTCCCTTTCCAGCTTGTTTAATAAAACTAGGAGTGGCACCAATCGCGAAAGATTCCGTGTCATAATAGAAGGGTACCTTAGCCTTGCGAGGTTTGCGCTTGAGAGGTTCAACCGCTTCAACCTCCTCGGCCGACAATGCGCGGCCTCGGCCAGATACAACTACAATGCCGCAGCCTTGTAGGGTTTGGTCGAAAGACCGAACTCGAACTTGCTCCCCTTGCTCGCAGATTTTACAAGTCGACGCCTCTTCGAGGGAGGAGCCGAGTCTTTGTCTTTCGACAACCCGGCGCCAATAGTCATCGTAAGCGACTTCTTTGTCGTCTGGCGATTTTCCATGCCTACTTTACGTAAAGCAAAGCGTAAAAGAAGAATCACTAATTAGTCGTAAGTTTTTCTACGACTAGTACCAAGTCGTAAGTTTTTCACGACTTTTTATTGATCGTAAGATATTCTACGATCACCATTAGTCGTAAGTATCTTCTACGACTATAAAGTCCTAAAGAAAGAATCAGACTTTTGATTACCTTTAGGCGCTCTATCCTTTCATCTGCGGACAAAGCCGCAATGACTTGAGGAACCGCCCCTCGGAGTGGCGGGGACTTCTCACAGATGAGTCTGACTCTGGAGTCAACCTCAGCCTGTGAAAGATCTGTGTAAACAGATAAAAATATTAGACAAGGTTGGGAAAAACCAAACAGAGAACTAAGTCGACAATTGCTTACCCTCCTCGTAGTCTCGGTGGGGTCTCCTCTCCCGAGTACCTCCACATAGGAGATGCTCGCTTCTTCAGAGGATCGATTCTGCGTGTGATGAAATCCTTCACCACATGCCATCCGGTCAGCCCTTCTTCCTTCAAGTCCTTAATGGCTTGGATATAAGGGCTAATCCGGCTGATATCTTCAGGGGTTGAATCCCATGAAGATTTCTTTTCAGCAGCCTTCCCCACGAAAGAAAGGCTGTCTTCAGAGGTGACCTTCCAGTAGAACCACCTCTTCCTCCAGCCCGGCCACGAAGACCGGGTAAAGCTCTGAATGTACTCCTTCGACTTCGAGTCGTGGAGCTTCAGACCACAGCTTCCGGCGATTCCGGTTTGTCGAGCCATCCCATAATAATATTGGAACAATCGAGATCCGCCGGAATCCCTGTGCACGCCGCATGCAGATACGAACACACTCAACATGGTAATGGAATTGGGACCTAAGTTCACGGCCCACCCCAAAGTGTTCGAGTACTCTGTAAGAAAGGGGTGGGCAGTAATCAAGGCCGCACTCACAATACGCTTGGAAGACGGATTTGCCCATTTTCCCCGATGGCCAATCTCGCCCGACAGCGGAATCCACTTCACCGAGCCTTCTCTCGATCTTCCAGATCGACCAAGATCTTGATCTTAGCCGCATCCATCTCCGATTCCTCCCATTCGTAAACTCTCTTGGCCATTTCGCCGTAAGCAAGAAGTTTTTTTGATTGGGTTGGCGGCGAGAAGATGAAACCTAGTCAAGACGGAGAAAGCAAGAGCTCAAGAACAATGGAGTGATTTGGGAAAAGTAAAATCCAAGTCTACCTCTGGTAAGTTTTTATAATCAGACGATCTCCGCGCTTGAAACCGTCCCGCTATAGGTCTATGATAGATGGTTGTACCGCTTCCGGAACCGCTTCATCGGACAAGTCTGAGAGAGCCGGTTGCAATTCCCCAGATGGTCCGTTCGAGAAAAATTAGGTGCGTATCGTCACCCCCAAGCAAAATTACATTCTTGACCAAGTATTTCTGGTCGAAGGAAGTATCAATCGGAAGGCTTTTCTCCGATTCCCGCTACGACCACCGACGGTCGTAGGGTTTTTACGACTTTTAAGTTGTAAACAATCTTCACTGCTATGATCACCGGAACCGCCTCATCAACAGATCTGTAGAGATCGCTTGCAATTCCCGACGATGCCTGCTCGAGAAAGTTATGTTTGTTTTATCATCTCCAAGTAAAATTACTCTCCTGACCAAGTCTTTCTGGTCAAAGGAAGTATCAATCGGAAGGGTTTTTCTCCAATCGCCCTACTACGACTACTACACGCTTGTAGGGTTCTTATGACTTTTGATAGTTGTAAGTAACCTTCTTGACCAAACAAATTCTGGTCAAAGTAGCATTCAAATATCAAGAGTTCTTCCTTCGACTATTGTTCTACGACATTTTCATGGTCGTAAGACCATTTACTAAACATTCACCAAGTAAGTTACTTTCACTTGAAGTGGGGGCTAGATGACGAGGATCTAATAATCCTCATTTTATCTTTTATCTGTAATTTTATTATGGGTAAATATGATGTCACATAGTCCCTGAAGTACCCCTTATTTCTATAAGGAGAGGCCTAACCTTTGATTGTAAGTTCTTCTACAATCACCCCATAGTCGTAAGTTCTTCACGACTACATCATGGTCGTAAGCCCTTCTACGACCATTACATAGTCGTAAGTTATTCTACGATCGCTACCGATCGTAAGTCCTTCTACGACCGGAAAACTACGACCACCTTATAATCAAACCTACAGCACGGGTAGGTCCAATTGATTAAGGAATCGAACGGTCTACACGCACTATTATTCCGCGTATTAATGGTGTGTAAATACCCCATTATCTCCGGAAGATAATTGCGACGGCGTGAAGAAGTCAAGGCGCCGTAATTACTACCATCATGCGCCTACATTACATTAATTAGGCGCATCTTAGTAGGACTAAACGGCTACTTCTTCACGACTATATAAGGGCATCAATCAGAGAGATAGGGGGAGGCGAACAAGAGCCAGTCAAGTAGGAACACAAGTGCTATTCTCTGTAATAGTCTGAGTCTTTTACTTGATCATCAAGAATACCATACACAGGATTAGGGTTATTATTCTCTCCGAGAAGGCTCGAACTCGCCTAAACATCCGTGTCAATCCACTCTGCGTGATCTTATCTCTAGGAGACCCCCCGAATCAAACAATCTTTACGTAAGATCGGTTCTAATACACCGACAGTACTCATGCGCAGACAGAAACATCGAACTTAGTTCCTACTAAACGCATTGCAGCTGAATGTACAACCCCCTTCGAAGCTCACCCCAGTTCACCAAAGAGGTTAGACACATAGATTATCAATGCGCTAATATACAATTATTCTTTGCAATACTATTTTGTGTTACACCAAAGAGGTTAGACACATAGATTATCAATGTGCTACTATACAATTATTCTTTGCAATACTATTTTGTTAACACAGATGCTTAAATATTTCATCCACAATGGGAAACCAGACCAACAGTCATGAGAAAACTAAAAATGTATGAATCATCAGGCAAACAAGTTACAAGGTATTTTCTAAACTTGTTTGATACAGAATAAAACAACATCACATAATTTTTATACAATTTCCCTATCCAGATTTCCTACCACAGAAGAATTAAACAACTCTTCTATCCATATTGCAGGGATTGATAGTAAGACAATGCAACCAGCCAATGAAGCTAACATTGTGAAACCATGTTACTTTCAGCCCAGCACATCACTTTAGCAGCAACGACAGCCTTTTGCGCGTCTTACATTTTGTACTATGTTGTATGCATACCCTCTACCTCCATGCCACAACCTTGGACATTGCATCCACTACTGTATATAGTACAACCATGTTTTGGTAAAACGTACAGTTCACACAAAACTTAATCTGTTAACCTCTGTGAACTAAAACTTAGACACTATGTACTGCCTCTGTAGAAATCTACATGCTTATATATTGTCTGTTATGTACAGAATATTAGTGCAATCATTTTGGGTACTTGCTATGTTATCATGTTCCATGATAGATGTTTCCATATTAACTTGCCGCTACAAAATTGTAAAACTGCTAGCACATACTAACATGTTTCCTTTATCCCTATTTACATTACACATACTATTATATACATTTAAGAATACATTAGCATTGATGAAGCATACTTACATTTCCAGAACATTACAGCAAAAACACTAAAAAGATACATACAGAGTATACGGAGACTTAATCTATCTGCACTAAAAGCCTATGTCATATCCCTGTTCAGTTCACACAATTTTTTTCTCCTCTGCCTCAACCAGTAAATTTCATTTGCTTTACCTTTGGCATTGCATGTATACGTATCAGTACATGCATGTGTACTTCCAGATAAATTTCATCGAGCAAACAGGCGCCGCATCGCGCGCCTTCCCACCTAGTTCACTCTAAAAACCAACATAAATCCGGATTGTTGCTTTTACCAACTTTATCTGCATAGATGAAAATCGGCTTTGTGACATTTTGGACGTAAGCATAGATGAAAATCGGCTGACTTATCCCCAGTAGAACACCAAGTAGAACGGTATAATTCATACGTGATAGGTACGGTCAACTGCACAGAACGGCACTAACTCCCGACTAGACAAAAGCCGGTGTGGACCACTCACTGGAATGCCCCATCTCACAGCCCAAGTGGCGGAAGCGGACAACGCCGGCGCACGTCCGAGCTGGTGCACCGGGCCCAAAAATATCGCACCCCCCCGCACGGTCGCACGGTCGCTGCCGCGGCGCGGGGCGAGGCGGACGCGCGCCGAGCTCATGGCTGCTACACCCCCGCCGCTTCCCCGCACGCAACCGCCTCGCGCCCCGTCCTCTTCTTAAGTCCTAACCCTCACTCCTCCTCCGCTGCAGCGATCCCCCTCCCGCGAAACCCAACGGTAACCGCCACCGCCCCATGCCTCTCGCGGCCGCCGCCGTCGCCGCCCGCCCCTCCCCGATAGGCCTCGCCCGCCCCTTATGCCGCACCTCCGCGCATCCGCGCCGCCGCGGGCGGTTCCGATTGGAGGCGAGCTCGTGCGCCTCGACTCGCGCGCCAGCGCCCGCGACAGCGGACGAGGGGGCCGGTGCGGGGCCGTGCCCCGTGGTAAGGTTCGACATGGCCGACTTCGCCGTCGCCGACCGCGTCAGTGTCGGGCTCCACGGACGGGTGGGTGCTGCGTGCTGCCCCCTGATTCGCTCTCATACTAGCTATTTTTTGTCCTGCTTCTCCCGTGTTGGTAACAACTAGTGATTTATGTTCCCTGCTGCAGTCGGATGAGACTATCTTTGAGGCCACGGTGCGCGATCCGAGCAGGTCAGTGGCATGGAAAACTCTTGATGTATAATAGAATTCGTTGAATCGATGGTCACTTTTCTGATTTTGTTGTTCAGTGAACTGTACGGGTCGACGGTGGTGCTGCGGCAGCTGACGAGCTCGCAGGCGAAGCGCAGGGGGCAGCGCGCCCTGGAGGTAGTGCTCTTCTCTGTAGAAGTGCTGTTTAGTGCGTTGGAATATGGGTGGAATTTGCTGGCTGAGCTCGAGTGGGTCGTGTGATCACAGGTGCTGAAGAAGCTGGCTCGCCGCCAGATGATGTACAACTCTTACGCGATGCAGGTCCATGGCTACGTCACTCCGGGCAATGCTATGGAGGAGGGCGATGGCCCGTTCATCTTGGTGCACGGGGTTAGAGCTTTTCTCTTACTTCCTCCAGCTGATTTGGTCTTAAGATAAATTTGGCAGTATCATTTTCAGGCTTCATTTTTGGGGCTTAGTTGCAGAATGACTATGCTGTAATTTTCATGTCATGGCATGGTTTTAGGACGTATCTAGATGCAATTGCCACATTAGATTTGCTTATTCTTGTGTTTTAGTGCAACGCAGGATAACTGCGCCGTGAGCATATTAAGTTTGGGGAAAAAGTACAGTTACATCATTCGCCGGACTGAAAACGCAGGAAAATACCAATTTAACTAACCAAGGAAACTAGACACCAACAAAACAAAGTGAAGCGAAACCAAAACAAACCAAAAACAAAACTGTACCAAACACACCAAAAATCAGAGAACTTTCAACTCTTGCATATAGAATATTCAAACACTCCACGGCTCTTGTTGTGTATTTTCACGTAGCTTTTCATAAAGGGTTAGGTTTTGCTTCTTTCTGGATTGAGCAATGTGCTGGTAGATTCATTATTTTAGAATCTATTTGTTTTTATGCAGTACCATGGGAGTTACTCATTGCATCACTGGTTGCAACTCTCGGATTGGCTTCCAACCTTAGAAGCAACATTAGCATTGGACGAAGAACAAGTTAGGAGGGTAGGAGATGATTCAGTAGGAGGACCTGCTGTAACCCGACAACTACGTTTAATCAGGATATTGATGAGAGACCTTCTGATTGGTGTAAGCTTCAAAGTTTGACAATTTTTACATGTACTCATTTACTGTTTAGTCTGGACTTGAAGATACATCTTATTTGATGCAGGTAAATTATCTGCATAGCCATGGGCTGGCACATACTGAGCTTAGACTGGAGAATGTTCATGTAAGCCCAGTAGACAAGCATGTTAAAGTAAGCAACCTTTCCTTTTATTGTTGTTTACATAAGTGGTTGTAGTCTGCAATCATGCTTAGTAGTTTCCAGAGGACATTTAATAAACATATATGATTTCACGCAATACAGTTGAGCATTTGAAGATTACATTCCTTTTTCAGCAAGATTTTGCATCAGCATGTGGTCAGTGGATCTGTCCTGGCACGTCCAAATGGTGTCATACTTAGTAGTTGCAATTCAATAGTGTAATTAAATATTGACGTGATGAGAACATTGAGATTGTGGTGTTACCTTGCAATTTTGAATTGTGTTTGTATGTACTGATTGATGACAAATAAATCATGTCATCCTATTCAGTACACTTAGCTGAATCATGCATATAAATGCAACCTCTTAAATGCCAATATCAACACTCCCAACTTTTTATGTATTAGTTTTTTAAATTGAGGAATCAGGTTACCATGGTGTCATGCTCTCAAATGTCAACTTTTATTAATTATTGCAAATTATTGTCATGTGGATTACATATATCTCTTTACTCTTTCTGTAGTTTTTAACTGCTGACAAATGCACATCTGCATACCATTAGGGGGGGGGGCACTGTATGCCAGATATTGGTATGGACTAAGCTATCAGGGTTGTTGAAATGTCGTACTAGGATCTAATCATTATGACCTTTTTCACCGTTTTACAATGCTTTGTGTTTTTTAGACTTATTTTCATATTCTCAATGAGCAAATAATCCACTTTTTAGAAAGAAAAAAAAACTATTTTAAATTCATATAATAGCTAACAACCCAAACATCATAAACTTGGTTTGGTTTATGGGAAATTCATAAACTTGTATTGTTTTTTTTTATTTCTGGTTGCAAACAATCTGTGCACCAGTGAACTTTTGGATCGAAAGTGTTAACAGTAAGATGTTTCCTATAATATGTGCATGATTGATAGGAACAAACATAGAAGATATTGTCTCTTCGCTAGTATTGTGTGGACCGTGGCCGGCAAGATATCAATTTCTCATATAATATAATTTAATATGACATTTGAACTACATTCTTTTAAGCATGCTGATTGGCAGAAATGCACTTATATGACTTACGCATATGCATATTCATGATATGAAGCTAGGAAATGTTGGAATTTAAATAAATCCATAAAGTTACTGTTTAAGGACTAAGACAATGTCCAAGAAGAAGCCCTACAGACATGGAAGTTGGCTTGTGCATTCTGTGTGTCCCAATGTTTTGTAGCTATCATTCCATCTAAACATGATTGACTGATTTGATGGTTTCTTTATCTTTTTTAGGTCGGTATTCTTGGGAATGCAGTTGATTTTCATGACAATGGTCCTAGCAGTAGTACACTAGCAAGTAACAGTCAAAGGCGAAAAATGATGATTGCATTTGACATGAGGTAATGTTTAGAGCAAATCGAGACACTTCTGTTTGCATCTGTTATTCTGCTTTTGAAAACAGTGAACAGGTATTTAATATGGACTTGTATATATTATTAGTTTTAAAAACTAAATGATTTTTGTTCCCTAGATGTGTTGGCTTCATCATGGCAAAGATGGTTCTGAGAGAGCTCATGGATTCTTCAACTTTCCTAAAATTCAAGTCATTCTTGACAAAGGTTTGTTCTGTGCACTTTTATATCATTTCAGTCATTTGCGATTCATTCATGTTCTCACAAAGATCTATAGTATGCATATGCAATATAGCACTATAACACCTTGCATTCAAGCACTGAAGATAAATGATATTTGGTGAAATTTGCACGGTAGTAAGTAAAGAATTAGGGAAATACCATCCTTAGCTAATGAATAGCCAACCTAATGAAAACATAGACTCAATAATGTTTGTCATACTGGGGTTGTGTTTTATTTCAAAATCTTAGATTCCTTCTGATTTGCAATGTTACAATTGTTTTTTTAGTAAAATTACTTAGTTCTGTTTCAAGATTAAATGCCACATGTTGATGCAGGTGACTTCAATTTTCGAACTCTTGAGAAATCTTAATATTGAAACTAAGAAAACTATTATTTCCATGTTTGGTATCCTCTTTTGCAGGGAAATGATCCATCATGTTTGCGTGAATTCCTTCTACCAATTCTGTGTCACAATTCTCCATCTGGGAATATTGGTCTGCAGGTAAGGATTTTTATTCCCGGTTAGTTTATTGGCATATCATTTCTTGAAGCTATCTGATACTGATCGTATGGTTTATTGCTGTTCCTTAGATGCTAGATAGGCAATGGGGTGCTGGTTGGAATCTTTTGGCCTTATTGCTGGCGACAAAACCTGACAAAAGGATAAGGTAAGATTAATCACTGCTGTTGGTACTTCCACAAGCTAAACATTGCAAAATTTGAAATATGGTTGCTATTTGGCATTAGAGCATTGCGAACTCTTACTTTGTTTTGCCAACTTAATCTGCAGTTGTCTCGATGCATTGCGACACCCCTTCCTTTGTGGACCTAAATGGCGTATAAATCCATCAGTGAGTGTCATACTGTGGGGTTTGGGATCTACTGCTGTCCGCATGGCTGAAGATTATATCTATGGACGTCATCAGGTATTAATTTTCTGCACATGGATTACTCAAGTTGCATCTCCATTCCAAATCTTGCCTAAAGGCTTGATTTTCCGCCCAATTGGAAACTGACATCTTTTTAGTGAAGGCTATATTTTAGCCATCAAACTTCCAACTTTATATTGTTTGTTAGCTGCACGAAGAACTGTGATGGAACCCCAAGGCCGAAGGAACTTATAAAGCTTCTTTTTCCATGTTTACAGCGTAGACGGTTAGCATATTTCGTTGAGCTGATGGAGGTTCTAAACCCTAATTCGAGAACAGAGGTAACTTCTTCCTGGTCCCAAGTCCTGACAATAATGAATCCCATGTGGTGTGAACTTTGTCCTGACATAATTATCTAGCTGAGTTTAATATCTACTTTTGAGATCAGCCATTACAGTTTCTTGATTACAATAATTGTTAGGGTGTATATCCCATGAATTCACTTTATCTATTCTTTTTATGCTGTCATCAATATGAGGCAGTGGATTGATATCCTTTTAGTATTTCCTATTTTTTTGTTTTGCTGGGATAGATGGTTCCCTTCTTGTTATCAATCTATTTTTCTGTTTCTGTTTCTTTTTCTCCTTTTTCCAATTCATGTTGTTCTCTACTTGACATAATTATTTATATCTCTCTCTGCTTTTGTTCACTTAGAATTGGCTTGACCTCCTACCTGGACGTTGGTGTCTTTTATACTGTACTGGAAGGCACATCGGTCTAACACTTCGTCAGCCTTCCCCTAGAATCCTCATCAGTGACGTGTTCCTCACATTCACGCAAACTCCAGAGTCCATTGACCCTGTCTTCTCTCTGACCTCGGATATTGGATTCAAAATTATGCCAGAACCTGATTGGCCTCATGACAAATCTGGTACTAAAGGAGATTTGTCTGTTACCACATCAGCAAAGATAGCTGCTGGGAGGATTTATATGAGTGAAGAGGATAATAAAGAGAGTAGGATTACGTCTTATAAATCTTCTAGGAGATATCTTCGTGGTAAATGGAGAAAAGTTTCAAAAATGAAGGAGCTGCCTGCTAGCCTCCCCACTGTAAGCATTACTATGAATGAAGTGGATGTATCGATGAGTTGCAGCTCGACTTTGAATATCAATTCTGCACAAAAAGTGCTGCAAGAGGTCCGTACCCAGACCCCACCAGAAATGTTTGACTTATCGAAGATTGTTTGCGGGACATACATTGATGCGAGGTTGATGATTCTTCGTGGTGTTAATGGGTCGGCTTTACTTTTTATTAGATCAAATCGTACAACTGACTCCTGAGGAGAATCCACGAGCCTTGTAATCCTTTTTTTTTTCTGTACATTCTTGTATTTCTAGGTGTAGATTATTCATTTGTAACAAGTGTACATAATAAGGTCCACGCGACTATATCATTACAGTGTAGGCCAAAATCAGAATGTTATCTTCCTTCTATCGAACCAGGAGAAAGTATATTACCATTCTCGCTGACTGTTACATATTTAAGCTCTAGATTGTGATGAGTTTTTAACTTGGTCTGGACCTGACCAATCGTAGTAGAAAGACGTATTTTTTGGCGTATGAATCACATAGGGCTTCTTCTCCTTTTATACATGATTGAGTATACATGATAGGATTACAACCATATAGCAAGATCGCTATAATCAGGAAACTACCTAGCATTGATTCCCGCAACAGCCTAGCGCTAGGATCACGGCTGCCTGATAGGCTACAGTGCCATTTGACAACGGCTTAACTACTGATTTGTTTCATGTTTTACATTCCCCCTCAATCTCATTCGGCGGAGCTGAGGTTGAGATTGTACCTCAATCGATCTAATTTGAAGGCGTCTGCTACTTGATCAGCCGAGGACATGAAGCGCACCTCTAACGCTCCAAGTGCCACTTTTTCTCTGACGAAGTGAAAATCCACTTCGATGTGTTTCGTTCTAGCATGAAACACTGGATTTGCTGTCAAGTAAGTTGCGCCGAGGTTATCACACCACAATATCGGTGCTCTTGGCTGTGGTATATTCAATTCTTTGAGCAGAGATTGCACCCAGGTTACTTTGCAGTTCCATTGGCTAGAGCTTTGTACTCAGCTTCAGTGCTTGAGCGAGAGACAAGAGCTGTTTTCGTGCACTCCACGAAATCAAATTTGTGCCGAAGAATACTGCACATCCTCCGGTTGAGCGGCGATCATCGGTGCAACCTGCCCAATCGGCGTTAGTAAACACACTGAGAAGTGTAGACTGCGATCGTCGTAGACTCAGTCCAGTGGAGACTATTCCTTTCACATACCGGAGAATTCTCTTTACCGCCTCCCAATGCACATCAATTGGTTTTGACATGTATTGGCAAACCTTGTTAATGGCAAAAGAGATGTCCGGCCTTGTTAAGGTGAGATATTGCAAGCCGCCCACCATGCTGCGATATTTGGAGGCATCGTCTTCACTAAGCTGATGCCCAGACGCTGTAATACCCCGGCCTACTCATAGCGTGGCCCATGTGGCCCATGAGGAGTTGTGTGGTGGGATTAGTCCCACATTGCTTGTCTCAAGTGAGTTGTAGTAGTATATAATGCCTGTTGGATCCAAACGTAGCACCTACGGGTTAACCCTTTTACACGAAGCGAGGACGAAAGTGTAAGTGAGGTGCTATGTGTGAGCGGTCCGCCCGGTGCAATGGGCATTGAGCCGATTTTGGGTCGGTGTTACGATGGTATCGAGCATCAACCTCACAGACGGGCGCGGCGGGACAGGGCACGCATATGGCGATGGCACATGTGGGCCGGAGTGGACACATGGCATGGCATATGGGTCGGCATCGACGCACTGACGTACCGAGGGGTGGTTCGGCATTTGCCGTGTATGCGGTATGTCGCCGAGGGCGCCACCCTTAAGGGGTGAGTGTAATACCGGCCTACTCATAGCGTGGCCCATGTGGCCCATGAGGAGTTGTGTGGTGGGATTAGTCCCACATTGCTTGTCTCAAGTGAGTTGTAGTAGTATATAATGCCTGTTGGATCCAAACGTAGCACCTACGGGTTAACCCTTTTACACGAAGCGAGGACGAAAGTGTAAGTGAGGTGCTATGTGTGAGCGGGTCCGCCCCACGGTGGGCTGGGCATTGAGCCGATTTTGGGTCAGGGTGTTACAGACGCACTGGATAGTTTATCTTGTACCGACATTGGAGTAGAAGCAGCTTTGCAATTCTCCAGATGAGTACGATGAAGAAGGTCCAGAGTGTACTTCTTTTGTGTCAAGTTCATTCCCCCTTAATGCATAGCAGCTTCTATGCCAAGAAAGTAACTCAACTGCCCAAGATCCTTGATAGGAAAATCACCAGCAAGATTATGAAGGAGTTGTTCAATCGCTGTTGAACAAGAACTGGCAATAACAATATCGTCCACATAAACAAGCATATAAATAGTAACGCCTCCATGATAGAAAATAAACAAAGAAGTGTCTGCTTTGGAAGGGATAAAACCAAGTTGTTGGAGCTTGTCACTGAGACGAGAATACCACGCTCTAGGCGACTGCTTCAAGCCATACATAGATTTGGTAAGCTTGCAGACATGTGAAGGATGATGTCGATCCTCAAAGCCCGGTGGCTGATGCATATACACATCCTCATTGAGAACACCATGCAAGAAAGCATTATCGACATCAAGTTGACGCAAATGCCAACCCTTGGAGATAGCCACAGAGAGCACCAAGCGTATTGTAGCCAGTTTGACAACCGGACTAAAAGTATCAAGATAGTTGATGCCATAGCGCTGAGTGAAACAACGTGCCACAAGCCGAGCTTTGTACTTATCAATGGAACCATCCTGACGCTGTTTCAACTTGAAAACCCATTTGCATCCAATGATGTTTGTGCCTGGTGGCCGAGGGACAAGACACCAAGTCTTGTTCTGTTGAAGAGCAGCAAATTCTGCTTCCATGGCCGAATGCCACTAAGGATCGATAAAGCCATCCGATGCGAGACCGACTCGGCAAGAAACGCACGACGGTGTAATGAATATCGCATAGTCCCATCAGTGAGCTGCTTGGGTTGGATGATATTGTTTTTCCTCTGAGTTTGCATTGGATGAGTACCAGCAGGTGGAGCAGGCATGGGAGCCTGAACAGGCTCCTCTTGAGGCGACACAGCAGGGGCATCCACTGCCGTTGGCAGCTCGTCATTAGCGGACTGTTCATCAAGTGAACTTGGTGATGCATCACCTAGAGAGGAGTGGCTTGCAGGACCAACATTAGGTTCCAACACATTCAGGTTATAATTACGCATTCGATCATCCTGTACTACTGGCTCGGATAAAGGAAACATCAAGGGAGGGTGATCAGCGGAAGGGACAGTACTAGGAATTTTCGTGGGAGCAGCAAAGGGAAACACAGATTCATCAAACACAACGTCGCGTGAGATATAAATCCGACCAGTGGAGCGGTCAAGGCATTTGTACCCCTTATGCATGTTGCTATATCCCAAGAACACGCACTGCTTTGATCGAAAGTCAAGTTTATGATTGTTATAAGGACACAAGTTGGGCCAACAAGCACATCCAAATGTGCAAAGAAAAGAGTAATCAGGGGTTTTATTGAGGAGACGAGCAAGGGGGGTGGAGTTGTTGATGACCCGACTAGGCATTCTATTAATCGAAAACAAGCAGTGAGGAAGGCTTCATCCCAAAAACAAATCGGAAGGGATGCCTGAGCAATAAAAGCAAGGCCGGTTTCAATGATATGCCGGTGCTTTCGTTCTGCTACTCCATTTTGTGGGGATGTATGTGGACAAGACACTCTATGAGAGATGCCAAGTTTCAGAAAAAATTGGTGAACTTTCTGATATTCTCCTCCCCAGTCCGACTGCACAGTTCGGATCTTTGCTTGCAATAAGCATTCCGCATGATTTTGAAAATTATAGAAGACAGGTTGAACTTCAGACATATGTTTAAGTAAGTAAATCCAACTGAACCGACTAAAATCATCAAGGAAGCTTATGTAGTACTCCACCTACTGAAAGTCGAGCTGATCCCCAAACATCGGAATGAACTAGCTCGAGAGGAGAAGTAGTCACACCAACAGATTTATTATAAGGTAGTTTGTGAATCTTTGCTTGTTGACAAGCATCACATACTGGCAACTCTTTAGGAAGAGAATAAGCCAATTTATTTGATCTAAGAATAGAGTCGACTACAGAATGTGAAGGATGACCGAGCCTCCTGTGCCATTGCGCTGGAGACAACTTGACACCAGAACATCCTTGCCGACTGGAAATCAACGAAGGTGACGACAAGGGACTGACAGGCACTGGATAGAGACCTCCTTGACTTCTACCGTGAAGAAGCACCTTCGTGACCTTGTCCTTTACGAAGAAAAAATTAGGATGGAATTCAACAAAGGCATGATTATCTGAGGCTAATCTGTGAACGGAGAGCAAATGTTTGCTAATGTGTGGAACATGAAAAACATTGTTGAGAGAAAGATATTTATTTGAGCCAGATAAAACAGAATGACCGATATGCGAAATTTTCAGACCTGCACCGGCTGGCGACTTGGACCTGATCTTTGCGGTGTAGCGCTCATGCACCATGAGCCTGTCTAGATCACTTGTGAGGTGGTCTGTGGCGCCGGTATCCGCATACCAGTTGGTGTCAACGTTGTACGACTCGAAGGTGGCAGCATTTCCAGTGTGATGATGATCCTCTGGTTGATACGCATGGTTGAATCGCTGACGGCATTGCAGCTCATCATGCCCATATTTTTTACATACCTGGCATGTGGACTTGCTTGTTCCGCCGCCTTGGCCTCGGCCCTGTGATTGATTGCGACCGTGGCCACAGCCTTGTCCACTGCGACCGCCACCACGATTATTGTTGCTGTTGTCGTGGTGGCGCATCACGTTGTTGGCAGATGAGTGAATCTCTTGTTGAGAGTTGTTACGATCGTGCTGATGCTTATAGCTCAAAAGGTATGCATAAAGATCATTAAGACTCACCGGGTCATTTTGAGTTGTGATTGAAGTGACCAGAGGATCGTAATCTGATCCTAGACCTGCCAGAATATAACCAATTATTTCCTCATCAAAGAGAGGCTTACCAATTGATGCCAAAACATCAGCATAGCCCTTCATCTTGTGAAAATACTTAGACGCTGGCATATCCTTCTTTTTGAGATTCGATAGTTGGAATCGAACTTGCATCACCCAGGCTCTGTTCTGTGACGAGAACATTGCGCCCAATGCCCCCCATACTTCAGCAGAGGTGCTGAGGCGTGCAACTTGACCAAGGATATCCTCCATCATCGACGATAAGAGGGCGCTCAGTACAACCTTATCTTGCCGAAACCATGAAAGGTAGGCAGGATTGGGTACTTGATGCATGGCATCGCCGGTCCCTTCTATCAGCATCATGGTTGGCGCAGCGATACTCCCATCTACATATCCATAAAGATTCTTGCCACATAGGAAGGGTTCAACCTGTGGTTTCCACAGAAGAAAGTTTTCTCGAGTCAGCTTATTGCTGATGAGATGGCCAAGAGCTGAAATCAACACACTGTTGCTCGGTGATGAGATCAGAGCACCTGTGGTGCCGAGAAGAGATCTGTCGACGAGGAAGACATGGTGGTCTCTTTTGGATCACGCTCTGATACCAAGTAGAAAGACATATTTTTTGGCATATGAATCAGATAGGGCTTCTTCTCCTTTTATACATGATTGAGTATACATGGTAGGATTACAACCGTATAACAGGATAGTTATAATCAGGAAACTACCTAGCGCGATTAAAGAATGACCTTAGCGCTAGGACCACTACGTCATAGGCTACTGATCTTGCTTGACAACGCTTAACTACTGATTTGTTTCCTATTTTACAAATGTTCAACATATTTGTACCTGACCACGTTTCAAGTTCTGATTCCCATTAGTTGATTGCAGCTATTTATGCACGTCATTATATAGCTTGGAAAGAGAGCTTTTTACAGTGTATCAATAAGAATGTCGATTATTTTTTATCCAGTGGATCAGATTAGTTAGAATTTAGTTATACTTTCTTGGTAATGTATGTAATAGAATATGGAGATGGGTAAAATTGTATTTGAAGACATGACACTAGAGTAATATTCGCAGTCCTGGTGGGCTTCAAGTTGAGATTTTTTAAAATAATGGTAATAATATTTTTTTTAAAAAAATTACAAAACTAGGTATTCGTCCAAAATAATTACAAAATTAGGTCCCTGTCACCATTTGAAATAATGACAAACTTCTATCACTATTTCAATTGGCGACAGAGACCCTTTTTACTCCTTGTCGCCGATCCAACTACCTGTCGCCAGTTCAACTGGCGATAGGGATCCATCTATATAAACTCCAAAAAATCAGTACAAATGTTATTTTAATTTCAGAAAAAACAGAAGAGGGAGGAGGGGAGGGGGAGAAGAAAGGTAGTGAAGCTCTGCCAGTTCGTAGCGGAGGAGAGAGTGACGGAGCATCCAATTTGATCGACCATCTGGATGTACAAGTTTTTGCAACTTTTTACATTCTGTCAAAACCTTGTCGGTTAGCAAACAAAAAATAGTGACATAGAATTCAATAGATTAGACATGTTTAGTCAAATTAGGCAGGCTCAAGCTCGGTTAGGATAAATACGCAGAAATAGGTAGACACCTATTACAAATTTGTATAAATTGTAGAGTACCTAAGTAGGGTATGTAGAGCGTAATCAAAATAATCCCAGCTTTATTTAGCTTCCCATTTGTGCGCGGTAATTATATTCTTAATGCCAAAAATAGCATGATACATCTTAAATTATAAAAACAAATCTAGAATTGCTACATAGGTTACGTAGAGATAAATTAAAATATTATGGTCATTATTTTTGTTTCTATTTACACACGGTACATATTTAAGCAATGATGGAGACACTTTTTAAACTAGAAAACTTGCAAGATACCTATTGCAAATCTGTAAAAATTTAAGAGTAGCTTAGTACGGGTTGTAGAGTTTGTGCACGATAATTATTTTGTTAGTGCCGAAAATACTATTTAAACTAGAAAAATAGCATGACGCATCTTATAATGGTAAAGAAAATCCGGAATTGCTACATAGACTACATATAGCTGAATGATAAAATTATGAACTTTGTTTATTGTTTTTTATTTGCACTCGGCTCTAATTTAAAATTTTTGTTAAAATTGGAAGACTCTATTACAAATTCTTTTTAAAGTAGGAAAATAGCAACATTCCTATTAAAAACTGTAAAAATTACAGAGTATGTTAGTGGGGTTTATGTAGCTTAACCAAAATAATCCCAACTTAAATTTGATTTCTATATGTGCCTGTAATTATTTTGTTAATGCAGCTTCTTATCACCTTTTGTACATGTTTCATAGTTTTTACAATACATGAACTGAATTTTCCGGTATGGCGGACCCAATGTAGGCTGCGCATTGGCCGTACGAGTTGCTCGGCCCGGTGATTGATGCGTATCACTGTAGTCGCCTCAGTACCATCCTCCCCCAGGAGAGCGAGGCGACGATTGAGCTTGGTGCGTTGCTGCTGCGTGCATCCATGAGGGCGTGGAGGGTGGACTCACGTTGGGTTCCGATATACATGTCGTTGCAATCTTTATGTACTCATTTGCAGCCTGACTACTTTGGGTGGACTAATGTTTGTTCTGTACCTCACCCGACGCAGTTTGAGGGTGGCAGGCCTCCTTCCGCTGGCGATGATGGTTGAGGCGATGTGGGAGGACGACCAGGGCCGCACGAGCGGTGGGCGGACGTCCAGGCGCTTCCCGTACGACCGGTGCTTACTCACGGCACTGGTTGACTGTTGGAGGCTGGAGACACACACATTTCACCTTTCGTGCGGGGAGATGGTGCCGATCCTTCAGGACGTGACCAACCTGACCGGGTTGCCCTGCGTTGGCTTCCCCCTGGCGGTGTATGACATCCTGGCCATGTGGTGCACGGAGTTCCCGGTGAGGTTTCAGGAGGTGCTCTCGTCAGACAATGGGTACAGAGAGTTTAGCAGCACCCACGAGTGAAAGCATCTAGGCCCCTAAAAATGGTTTTGGTAATTAATGATAATATGTGAATATGGGATTAACAAGTTTACTAAGAATGTGCAAGGTTAATTCCATTTGATGAACATGATGAAGCAAGGATGCATGCTAAAGGAAAATGTGAAGATCAACAAGGCTTAAAGTCAAGGTACAAATAGTCTAGGATCCTTTTCTATTTTACCGGTCTAAGGAGAATTGGTTGGTAGACCGGATTATAGGATAAATGCCGTACTATTAAGGGGGATCACGACTAGTAGCTTGATAGCTTATTCTTGTGCCATATGGATCAACTTAGGATCATGCATGCATTTAAAATTGGACTTGAATTTAAGTTAGAATGAATTGATGCTTTAATTCGAATCGGATGAACAGAAGGCTTAGCAATGGTTGTACAAGAGCGCGGTTGTTCGGCGGCATGTGAGCGGTTCAACCGTTAGCCTTTTAAATTGAAAATCGTCGATCGCCGATCTCAATCTAACGGCTAGGATTAAGTGGGCCGTTCGGACCGTCCAAGTGGCAACGCATGTGGATCGTTGGATTAAAATCAAACGGCTCGATCTTGTGTCTTGTGGGACCACTAGACAAGAGTCCATCGTGGCCTTCCACGTGTCATGATCTCGTGGTGATCCGATTTCGCGGGTCGCGGTTGTACCGATGGCTTGAACAGACGACCGCATCCCGGTTGTTCCGATGATATTACGGCGGTTGCAAAATAACAAGATACAAGTGTAATCTCCTTTGAAAACCTCTTTTGAGAATCGGTATTGCATCGCACGATAATCGGATGAACCGCAATACGGATGTTCAAATGTATTTGGCGGTTGTAAAATTCCAGAACAGATGCAAAATCTCTGGTTTAGAAATCCTGAAATCGGACGATCCGGGTGTTTGCCTGCGGATGAACCGCAACTAAATCCAACGGCTATATCAGTGCATTTAATCGTGTAACATAGCCGTATCGCGCATTGAGCATAGCGCGGTTGTACCGATGCTAACACGCCGGTTGTTCCGATATGTCTTTGAACTTTGGAACTTCTTCCCAACGGCTAGAATTGTTTGGTGGAGGCTATAAATACCTCCCCAAGCGCACAAGGGAGATGTTACAGTGCATTGAAGATATCTCAACCCTTGTGAGCATTGTGCATTCAATTCTACTCCCAATTTACTCTTGCATTCATTGAGAGGAGATCAAGTGCATTCATCTTTAGTTCATTCATTGGCACTTGAGTAAAGTCAAGCGAGGATCGTTGATCTATTCTCTTGGGGTGTTGCCGCACTCCTAGACGGCTTGGCGGTGAAGCACGGTGATCTTCTCAAGTGAAGCTTGTGAGAAGACCCGAGCAAGATTGTGAGTGGTTGGTGTTCACCATCTCCGAGCGGAGGAAGAACAACCCAAGTGATCGAGGAAGGCTTAATTCGTGGAGCCGCTTGGGTGATCAAGCTTCCTCAACGTGGACTAGTGAAGACCGCAAGTCTTCGATACCACGGAAAAACATCATTGTGTCTTGTGGTTATTTCTTGTCTTTACAATTCCGCACTTATACTTCTAGCTTGCTTATTGTGATTAAATTGCCTAGCTAGGAGCATAACTTGTTTAGACTAAGTCATTAATTGAATTGGATAAATTGTTAATTTGTTAAAACTTTAAAACCTCCTATTCACCCCCTCTAGTCGGTTATCCTTGATCCTACAAGTGGTATCGAGCTTGGTCTCTCCGTTGTTGGACTTAACCGCCTAGGAGAGCAAGGATGGCTAGTGAGGGAATGGCTTTAGGAAGGGCTCCACTCTTTGATGGCACAAATTATGCTTATTGGAAAATTAGAATGTCAATCTTTTAAGGGCCATGAGTCCAAGCATTTGGAAAATCGTAAATGATGGTTACACTATGCCTCTTAATCCACTTGAACCCACGGATCAAGACACGCGTAACTCTCATTTAGATGCCCAAGCTATGAATGCTCTCTTTGGCGCTTTGAACGCGGATGAGTTCAATAGAGTGAGCAATTTGGAAACCGCTCATGCTATTTGGACAACTCTCTGAAATCCATGAGGGTACATCCACGGTCAAAGAAGCCAAATTGCATAGGCTTCGGATTAAATATGAGACATTCATAATGTTGCCTCATGAAAACATCAATGAGATGTATTCAAGACTCAACAACATTGTGAATGAGCTCAAAGGCCTTGGGACTAACCTTTCCGATGTTGATATTGTGCGCAAGATGCTTAGGGCTCTTCCTGACAAATATGAAACTTTGGTGACGCTTCATCAACTCTCCCGAATTGCCAAGGATGACACCAACGGCCTTTTGGGCAATCTCATCACAAATGAGTTGTTCAAGAAGGACAAAGAAGAGCTCGTGGAGACATCCTCCTCAAAGAAGAAAATTACCGCTTTCAAGGCCAAAGCGGAATCAAGTGATGATGAGGATGAAGGAGAAGATTCCGATGAGGAGTATGCACTCCTTGTAAGAAAAATGAAGAAGTTCATGAAGAGACGCCCAATAGAAGCTACAACTTTGACAAATACAAGAAGGGACAATATTCAAGTGACAAGAAGCGTTATAGCAACATTCGATGCTATAATTGTGATGAAAAGGGCACATCTCATCTCGTTGCCCGCAAAGAAGGATGACAAGGACAAGTCATTCAAGAAGAAAGAATATAATGGCAAGAAGAAGCTTTTCAAGAAGCTTCACAAGGATGGCAAGAATGAAGCTCACATTGAGAGTGGGATTCAAATGATGAATCAAGCGACTCAGACTCAGATGAGGATGAGTCTTCCAAGAAGAAGGGACTAGTTGGCATTGCTATCAAAGAAACTCCTTCACTATTCTCCACTCCTACATGCCTCATGGCAAAAGGAGATAAGGTAAAATCCATTGATAGTGATGAACCAACTTATGAAGAATTATTGGATATGCTTGATGAATTAAATGAATTTAATGGAAAAGAGAAATCAAAATTTAAAGTCTTGAAGAAAGAATATCTCTCTCTAAAAGACTCTTTTGAGGAGCTAAAGAAAGCTCATGATTCTCTCATCTTAAAGAATATTGAAAATCTCATTCACATATTGGAATTACTTGTGATTTAATGAATGAGATGTCTAAAGTAGATATTGCTTTAAATGAAAAATCCATGTCTAGCATTTCTACTTCATGTGATGATTTACTTGCCATGCCATGTTGCTCTAGTGATGATTCAATTGCTAGTTTAGCAAATACTTGTGATCCTTTACTTATTGTTGAGAACCATGAATTAAAAGAACAAGTCAATAAACTAAGCAAAAGTTTGGAAAGATGCTTTAAGGGTAAGTCCACCTTAGACAAGCTTTTGAGTGAGCAAAGGTGCTCATTCAACAAGGAAGGTCTCGGTATGTGCCTAAGAAAGGCAAGAAGCAGGCAAATAAACCCACAAGGTATGTGAGGGAAAATGGTAAGTATTGCTATAAGTGCTTGGAAATAGGACATGTGCAACAAAATTGTCCTAAAGGTAAAATTGCATCTTTTGGTATATATGATTCATGCTATATGCTTAGAAAGACTAAGGATGGTAAAATACTTGCTCATTTTATTGGCACTTCAATTTTAGGCGCTAAAAAGAATGCTATTTGGGTGCCTAAAACCTTGGTCACTAACCTCCAAGGACCCAAACAAATTTGGGTACCTAAAAGAACTTGATTCTTGTTTTGTAGGTGAACTACAAGACCGTGGAAAACATTGGGTGCTTGATAGTGGTTGCACTCAACACATGACCGGTGATAGAAAAATGTTCACCACATTCGAGAATGGGAAAGGAATGGACAAAATCACATTTGGTGACAATAGCAAAGGAAAGGTAATTGGATTGGGTAAAATTGCTATCTCAAATGACCTTTCCATTTCAAATGTATCTCTAGTAGAATCACTAAACTTTAACTTGTTATCCGTAGCTCAAATATGTGATCTAGGACTAATTTGTTCCTTCTCTAAAGAAGGTGTTACAATTTCAAATGAAAATGATAACTCTTTAATTTTTAAAGGATTTAGATTTGGAAACCTTTATTTGGTAGATTTCACTTCAAATGATTCATGCTTAAAAACTTGTTTGATGGCAAAACCTCCTTGGGTTGGCTTTGGCATAGAAGGCTAGCTCATGTAGGAATGATTCAACTCAAAAGCTTTTCAAACATGATTTAGTTGTTGGCTTGAAAGATGTGAAGTTTGAGAAAACCGACTTTGTAGTGCATGTCAAGCCAGTAAACAAGTCGCTAATTCTCACCCTTCCAAAAGTATCATGTCAACTTCTAGACCATTGGAACTCTTACATATGGATTTGTTTGGGCCAACAACCTATAAGAGTATCGGGAAATAGCTATTGTTTGGTTATTGTGGATGATTACTCTAGATATACATGGGTATTCTTCCTAGATGATAAAAGTGAAACCTCCTAATTTTCAAAACTTTACAAAAGGGCCCAAAATGAATTTGATTTCAAAATAAAGAAAATCCGTAGTGATAATGGTTCCGAGTTCAAAAATACTAAAGTTGAAGATTTTGTGATGAACTTGAATAAAGCACTAACTTTCCACAACCTACACCGGAACAAAATGGAGTTGTAGAAAGGAAAATCGTACATTAATTGAAATGGCTAGGACAATGCTTGATGAATATAATACTTCGATAGTTTTTGGCGGAAGCAATTAACACCGCTTGTCATGCCATAAATCGTCTTTATTTACATCGCCTTTGAAAAAGACTTCCTATGAGCTTCTTGTAGGAAGAAAACCAACATCTCCTATTTTCGTGTCTTTGGTTGTAAATGCTATATTTTAAAGAAGGGTGTTCGGCTATCAAAATTTGAAAGTAGATGTGATGTTGGTTTCTTGCTAGGTTATTCATCAAATAGTAAAGTTTATCATGTCTTCAACAAAACTCCGGTTTAGTTGAAGAAAAACATGATGTTCAATTTGATGAAACTAACGGCTCTCAAGAAGAGCATGAGAATTTGGATGATGTAGGCAATGAAGCTTTGAGAAGGGCAATGGAGCATATGCAAATTGGTGACATAAAGCCCGAAGATGATTCATCATCCTCCACACAAGTTGAACCACCAACATCTTCTACAAACCAAGTTCAATTTGACAATAAGGAAGATGATCAACCATCTAACTTACCACCAAGAATCCACAATGCAATTGCTAAGGATCATCCAATAGACCAAATATTGGGTGATGTAAGTAAGGGTGTTCAAACTCGATCTCGTGTTGCTTCTTTTTGTGAATATTACTCTTTTGTCTCTTGTATTGAGCCAAAGCATGTAGAAGAAGCACTTGAAGATCCGGATTGGGTGAATGCTATGCATGAAGAACTCAACAACTTCACCGGAATGAAGTTTGGACATTGGTGGATCGACCCAAGGAACACAACGTCATTGGTACAAAATGGGTCTTTAGGAACAAGCAAGATGAAAATGGTTTGGTTGTTCGAAACAAAGCAAGATTGGTAGCTCAAGGGTATTCACAAGTTGAAGGTTTGGATTTTGGTGAAACTTTTGCTCCCGTAGCTAGATTAGAATCAATTCGGATATTACTTGCTTTTGCATCATGCTTTGATATTAAATTATTTCAAATGGATGTTAAAAGTGCTTTCTTAAATGGTAAAATTTCCGAACTTGTATTTGTTGAACAACCTCCCGGTTTTGAAGATCCTAAAAATCCAAATAATGTCTATAAACTCTCTAAAGCGCTCTATGGCCTTAAACAAGCTCCTAGAGCATGGTATGAACGACTTAGAGATTTTCTAGTCTCAAAAGGGTTCAAAATTGGGAAGATTGATTCAACCTTATTTACTAAAGTTATAGATGATGATTTCTTTGTATGTCAAATTTATGTTGATGATATTATTTTTGGGTCTACTAATCAAGATTTTTGCAAAGATTTTGGTGATATGATGTCTAGGGAATTTGAAATGTCGATGATTGGAGAATTAAGCTACTTCCTTGGATTCCAAATCAAGCAACTCAAAGATGGGACCTTCGTGAGCCAAACCAAGTATGCAAAAGAATTGATCAAGAAGTTTGGTATGGAGGATGCAAAACCCATCAAGACTCCCATGGCAACAAATGGTCATCTTGACTTAAATGAGGGAGGTAAATCGGTAGATTTAAAGCTTTATAGATCTATGATTGGTAGTTTGCTTTATCTTACCGCATCTAGGCCCGATATCATGTTTAGTGTTTGTATGTGTGCTCGCTTTCAAGCAAATCCAAAAGAATGTCATTTAATGGTGTTAAAAGAATTCTAAGATATTTAAAGCATTCCTCTAGCATTGGCCTTTGGTTCCGAAAGGTGCTAAATTTGACTTAATTGGATATTCTGACCGATTATGCGGGATCAAAGTGGATAGAAAAAGCACATCGGTAGTTGTCAATTTTAGGAAGATATTTAGTATCATGGTCATCCAAGAAACAAAATTCGTAGCTCTATCCACCATGAAGCCGAATATGTTTCGCGGGAAGTTGTTGTGCTCAATTGCTATGGATGAGGCAAACATTGATGGATTATGGAATTAAAACCGATAAAATGCCTCTTTTGTGTGACAATGATAGTCTGTGAAAATTGCTAATAATCTGCTCAACACTCAAGAACCAAGCATATAGATATTCGCCACCATTTCTTGAGAGATCATGTGATCAAGGGAGACATTGAAATTAGCCACATAAGAACCAAGACCAATTAGCGGATATTTTCACCAAGCCATTAGATGAAGGCCGCTTTTGCAAATTGAGGAATGAATTAAATGTCATAGATTATTCAAACATTGTTTAAATTTTTGTTATTACGATTGCTTTTTATTTGGTGTTATTTAAATATTTTGTAAAAGAATTTCTCAAATCTCATATTAAATTCACTATAATTATAAAAACTATGTTTATATATAATCTTCAAGATATTATATGCATAATGATCCCTAAATGATGTTTTATTGAGTGTAAATCTAAGGATCATTTGCAATTATTCAAAATTCCAAAGAAATCCGAGCTTTATCAAAATCCTGTGACAATCAGACATCCGGAGTTATGCGATCCAGACGCGTCGCATGATGCGGATCATCCGCGTTATAATAGCGGAACGTCCGTTTTCCTTTTGACCTTATCACCCAAATGCTCGTCTGCTTTCCTTTTCATCTCACCGCTCGGGTTCCTCTCTCTCCGATCGAGCGTCTCTCAAAACCTCTCTCAAATCGAGTGGTTCTCTCGGTGGATCTCCAAGTCCTCGCTAATCCTTGCATTTCCAAAGTGCTCTCCTTCCTCAAATCTCAAGGTAAAACATCTATTGATTCGTGTTTTACCGCATTTGGAGCACTCGAGGCGCTTTTAGGGTTTTTGATAATGCTGTTGATAACTAGCAATCTAATTGGGCAAAAGTGCTTCACTGGTGTCCTATGACCCTTGCGCATCCAGTTCTAGCACTCACTCTCTTAGATTCCATCAAAATCTCGGAAATTCTTCAACCCTAGTTTTCGGTCAGGACAATCGGACGTTCCGGTTCTTGAGGACGGAACGACCGCGATTCGACGTTCCGCCACATAACGGCGGATGATCCGATTATCTCGACAGTAACGTAAATTGTCATTTCTTTCAATTCAATTCAATTCAAATCTGTTCCTTGACATCTTATAATCACTCCAATCTCTGTATAGATGCCTAGAATGCGAGGAACATCCAAGAAGTCTCAGGGATCGTCAAGACAAGGGTCTTCGGCACCTCAACCTCCACTGCAAATTGAAAGAGTTCAACCCGACATTCTGCTCGTCAAACTCGGCCATTCGACGAAGACCCGCAGGAAAAGGAAAGGAAAGAGACCGACTCTAAACCGAATCGTAAAATAGCTCGTGAAGTAAATCAATTGAGGAATCAATCAAGAAGAAGAAGAAGAAGAGGAAGTTCCTCCAAGGATAGCGAAGATGATGATTTGATTGATCCTCCGGGGACTCCTATTGACCTACATCTTCTGTCAGCAGATGACTATGCCATCAAGCGCCATGTCAATCAATATCTTCTGAAGAATGACACATTAAATCCAAAATTCCACACAATCTTTCAAGAGCAAGTGTATGAGCAAATATATGGTAGGCACAAGAAATTTGCCGATCATAAATGGATTAAGTGGTCTAATATTAATACCTTGGACAAATACAGTGGAGTCTATCAGCTTTTCTACAATGTGGGTCTTCATGATCTTGTGGGCATAAAACAGCAATTATGATGACAAGATCATTCGACGCTTTATGCCACATTGCATATGTCCCATGACTTGAAGACTTTTAGATGGCTGACTGGTGCCAGAAATGTGGAAAGCACCAAAGAGGAATTTGCGAGAGTGTTGAGAATTCAGTCCAGCTCTTGGGACAAAATCTTTGAGAGTTCAGCCCTACTTGTTCCTGCTTGGGCCAGGCATTATGACTCTTCAGCCAAATGCAAGTTAGGGACAATTACTGGATTGAAGCTGTATGAGCATGATTAACAGGATAATTAATCATACTTTCTACCCTAAGAGTGGGAATTTCGATGCAGTACGGGGGCATGTTTGGAACATGATAGATCATATTGTGGAGGGAGTTAAATTTGATGTAGTGGATGTTATTCTTCAAGGCATAGCCTCCTCCAAGAATGACAGAGTTAAAAGGATTTATTATGCTCCTTACATCATGGCATTGATTGTTAGAAAGATCGAGTACCGTGGTGGCTTGGGATCTACTCACAAGCCATATAAACCACGAGATGCCATTCCTCCTCAACAAGTCTCTCGAGGATGCCCTCGCCGAGGTTGATGCTCCTCCCCGCCGCTATGCCCGATACAAGTGCTCTAGCGCAAGTACTTCAAAATCGCATCTATTATCAAGACTTTGCAGAAATGAAGGTGAACAAGTTGCCTTTCAGATGAGACTCGTCATAGGCTTACCGAGATGGCGGCTATCCAAAATGACTTCTTTGATGAGACTCATAACAGATTATCGGCTTTGTCCGAGGGCCTAAATGACTTAGAACATTTTCTCAAGACCCTCACATATGTTCGCCGACCTCCTCGATCGCCCAAGGGTCCTTCTTCTTGGGCAGTGCACCTACCTCGGCTCCTCACCGCACCCATCGAGTTTCAGCTCCGGCTACCTCTCAGACTCCTCCGGCTCCTACCACCCTCTCAAGATCTCAGATCCCGCGCCCTCTGTGTCGCCTTCTCCGGATCCTCGCACGGGCCAGCTCACGCTTGCTTCTCCTGCTCTGCTCCACCAGACCCGATTTCTTCCTCTCAGACCCCTGCTTGATGCTTTTGGTACTTTGATGCCAAAGGGGAGAAATTGTGAAGATGTGAAGACTTAGTTTTAGGGGAGCTATGGGCTTATGTGATTTATATGTGTTTTGTAAAACTGGTTGATTGTTGATCTATTTTGTGCTGTAATAGTTGGTAACTTTTGTTGAACTTGTGGAATGTGGTTATGTCTTATTATCTTTTATGCAATGCAATCAATTATTTGACATATCTTATCTTGTATTGCTTCCTCAAGTTCATAAATGCAAAAGAAACTCCGCCTAAAATTTTCAATTCTTTACATATGCTTGCAAATTATTTACTATCCATATGCATTTGTTTAGGAGTCTTCTTTTAATTGGATTTGACAAGAAAAATAATTCTCAAAATTTCTTGATGCTCATTGCAAAGATTATTTTACTGTCAAAAGACTTCAAAAGAATATACACTCTTAGTATATTCAAAACAACTTTTCTCACATATTAAGTGTGTTGTCATCAATTACCAAAAGGGGAGATTGAAAGCATCTAGGCCCTAAAAATGGTTTTGGTAATTAATGATAATATGTGAATATGGGATTAACAAGTTTACTAAGAATGTGCAAGGTTAATTCCATTTGATGAACATGATGAAGCAAGGATGCATGCTAAAGGAAAATGTGAAGATCAACAAGGCTTAAAGTCAAGGTACAAATAGTCTAGGATCCTTTTCTATTTTACTGGTCTAAGGAGAATTGGTTGGTAGACCGGATTATAGGATAAATGCCGTACTATTAAGGGGGATCACGACTAGTAGCTTGATAGCTTATTCTTGTGCCATATGGATCAACTTAGGATCATGCATGCATTTAAAATTGGACTTGAATTTAAGTTAGAATGAATTCAGTGCTTTAATTCTGGAATCGGATGAGCAGAAGGCTTAGCAATGGTTGCATTGAAGCCGTTGTTCGGCGGCATGTGAGCGGTTCAACCGTTAGCCTTTAAATTGAAAATCGTCGATCGCCGATCTCAATCTAACGGCTAGGATTAAGTGGGCCGTTCGGACCGTCCGAAGTGGCAACGCATGTGGATCGTTGGATTAAAATCAAACGGCTCAGATCTTGTGTGCTGACCGGACCACTAGACAGTAGTCCATCGTGGCCTTCCACGTGTCATGATCTCGTGGTGATCTGATTTCGTGAAGTGCGTTGTACCGATGGCTTGAACGGCATGCGACCGCATCCCGTTGTTCCGATGATATTACGGCGGTTGCAAAATAACGAAGACGAGTGTAATCTCCTTTGAAAACCTCTTTTGAGAATCGGCTGTACCGCACGTATAATCGGATGAACCGCAATACGGATGTTCCGAAATGTATTTGGCGGTTGTAAAATTCCAGAACAGATGCAAAATCTCTGGTTTAGAAACCACAAATCGGACGATCCGGGTGTTTGCCTGCGGATGAACCGCAACTAAATCCAACGGCTATATCGGTGCATTTAATCGTGTAACATAGCCGTTCTTATCGCGGCATTGAGCATAGCGCGGTTGTACCGATGCTAACACGCCGGTTGTTCCGATATGTCTTTGAACTTTCGAACTTCTTCCCAACGGCTAGAATTGTTTGGTGGAGGCTATAAATACCTCCCCAACTGCACAAGGGAGATGTTACACAGTGCATTGAAGATATCTCAACCCTTGTGAGCATTGTGCATTCAATTCTACTCCCAATTTACTCTTGCATTCATTGAGAGGGAGATCAAGTGCATTCATCTTTAGTTCATTCATTGGCACTTGAGTAAAGTCAAGCGAGGATCGTTGATCTATTCTCTTGGGGTGTTGCCGCACTCCTAGACGGCTTGGCGGTGAAGCACGGTGATCTTCTCAAGTGAAGCTTGTGAGAAGACCCGAGCAAGATTGTGAGTGGTTGGTGTTCACCATCTCCGGAGCGGAGGAAGAACAACCCAAGTGATCGAGGGAAGGCTTAATTCGTGGAGCCGGCTTGGGTGATCAAGCTTCCTCAACGTGGACTAGTGAAGACCGGCAAGTCTTCGATACCACGGGAAAAACATCATTGTGTCTTGTGGTTATTTCTTGTCTTTACAATTCCGCACTTATACTTCTAGCTTGCTTATTGTGATTAAATTGCCTAGCTAGGAGCATAACTTGTTTAGACTAAGTCATTAATTGAATTGGATAAATTGTTAATTTGTTAAAAACTTTAAAAACCTCCTATTCACCCCCCTCTAGTCGGTTATCCTTGATCCTACAACGAGCCCGCGCTGAGGTGGATCTGCCAGTTCTATGTAAGTCTTTGTAACTATTGTCCTCTCACATCTATTCATTTGTGATCCTTGCTGACGTGCATATGTCTTTTTGTAGCCCGAGCATATGGCAGGGGACGCACCTGACCACATTGTTAGGAGGCACTTCGAGGCCTACCTGTTGTGGTAGTTTAGGCGGGTCATGTTCCTGGGGTCTCACGACGACAGCATCGATAAGCACTTCATCCTGTACGCATATGAGCTAGTGGATTGGCCAGTGGAGGAGATCCAGCCCTACGCTTGGGGTCCAGCGGTGCTGTGCGCGTGCACTGTGCGAGGCATGCCACCAGGTCCAAGACAGCTCCATCCTCTCTGGACGCTCGTTGCTTCTACAGCTGTGGTCTTTCGAGCATTTCCAGATCGGACGACCACAACTGGACTTGGGAACGTACACAGTCAGCTTGTACGCTGAGGATGATGATGTGGACCGTTGACCATAGGCACGGTGTGGTGCCACTAACTGGTTAGTTTCATGAACATTTATTCTTTTTCGTAATGTAATCACAAATTTGTGTGCTAAGTTTTTGTTGTTCTATTCCATAGGTCACCTACATGCTGACCACTATGCACGCGTCCTACCCGGACTACGTTGCGATGTTCGATCAGCTGACGGATGACCGCGTTGTCTGGACATCGTACAGTCCCAAAAGGGTGTACACGCGCGTGCCCCGAGGACTATCGAGCCTGTTCACGCGAGACTACGTGTGCTAGTACACACGGACGTGCTTGGTGTATGGCATCTTCATGGAGGAGTACCAGGTGCAGCGGGTCATGCGTCAGTTTGGTCCGCGATAGCAAGTCCCAGCCCCCTGGTGACAGCGGGTGTCACCGAACGTCCATGGGTAAGTTTTCGCTTTACTTCTTTCGTAAAATTTACATTACGTACCCATTAAACAATTGTTTTGCCTTCCACAGGTACACTAGGAAGGGAGTACCTAGTACTACCTCTTAGGCGGAGAGGGTGTTCCATTTGGTTCAGGGCTGGCTCAGCGCCTACGACGATTTTGTCGAGGAACTTGCTCCCTATGAATCTAGGATGTACGCATAGTACATGAAGTGTTACTCCAGCCGAACGAGGGTTTGGCGCGTCAGGGTCATAGACGACCCACCACGACACGGGGCTACGATGTCCGACACGTACCCCACCCCATCGGACTCCGCATTCCACCGCATGGTACGTATTGAACGATCGGTACTTTATATTTAATTTGCAAGATTTAGGTTTTCAACTTGTTGATAATGTGTACAAATAGATCTACACTAGGAGGTGCACGAGTTGTCATCCTCCGTGCATCGAATGACGCTCGGGGAGCGCTTCAGCATGATGGCTCATGACATCAGAGGGGTCATGGAGCAGTTCCTCAAGAAGTCAAGGCGAGGGATCCAGATCATGATGTATCACACGCTGAGGGACCTGGTGGACCCACCAGTGCGTGGGCGAGGGGTGAGCCACGGTGGTTCATGGTGACGCAGGTAGTGAGGGCAAATAAGCTCACCAGAGGAAATGGCGGTGTGAAGCTTGCTCACCGGTGTTGAGAACGATGCTCTTGTTCCTGGCGAAGCAAAGCACGAGATGCTCTGATTCTGTGCGAGAAGCGAGAATGGCGGGCTGAGAAGCTCGTGACGCGACGAGGGGCAAATGTGACCTAGAATGGCATGAGAGAAACGGTAAGAAAACAACACGACGTATGGGTTTTGTCGCACCGAGCTTCGATCTCGTCGCCTACGTGGGATAACAACGCGTCGATGGGGCTGCTAGCATGGGCGATGGTAGGCAGAGGCGACGGGAGTAGGTGATGTGCAAAACTGTGGGCGTCGATCGCGTTCCGTGGACGAGCGGCAGAGCAGGTAAGGCGCGTTGGCGCGCGGACGAGAGGTGGAAGGAGATGCCTGACGTGCAGGCCCGGCACGTCAGAGAGAGAGAGATAGAGATAGAGGGAGGTGCTGGCGCGGGCTGGATCGAGCGCAAGCAAAGATGGGCTGGGTTGGGTTTCGACACAAAGGTCCGGCGAGAATTCAAAACAACTTTTTAATTTTTTCAAAACTAGCTGATTGTTTTTGAAGTTTTAAACATAGTAAACATGCTTAAAATATTATGAATTTTTTTTTTGTGGAGGCTTCTAACACAATATTGTTCTTTTTGTAAACTTTTCATGATTTTATCTGTTCTGTGATTTTCCCAAAAAATTATGCAAAGGTTCAAAATCTTTCTAAAAATAGTTTCCCTACTCATGAACATGCTCTAAATTATTATCCCATTTATCTTCTTTATATTGTCCCTAAAATGTGATTTTTGGATGTTACAGATACTAGTTGTAATAGATTAAACACGGTGACAATTTCCAAAACCAAATTAGCTTCTTAATATTTTCGCATTTGCTAGATATCGGGAAGTCCAACAATTTACCATAAGCATACTTTGAAGAATATATTTCTTTCAAGGCAATAGTGAATTACTACCAAAAATTACTTGGAACTGAATTGAGAGAATATATTTCTTAAGTATTGGACAAAATATGCATCATAACACACAACATTTAACCCATGCTCTGGCTATATCACTCATCATGCTGAGTGATAGATGTTCTTTGAACAACACACGTTGGATCCAAACCAAGCCGAAGCACCAATAGTGGGAGCACTGCGGGTGTTGCGGCCGATTTGATCTCCAGAACGATTGCCGGAGCGATCGTCGCCCCGATCATTGCACCAACTGTTGTTGTGGTTGTTGTAGTTTCAGTTGTTACCGCCGTTTGTTTCCTTCAGTGTTGCCTCCGGTGTGCCCGCCAATGTTTTCTCCGTTGTTGTAGTAGTGTCGTTCGTCGCCACGATCACCGGACCCAGAGCCACCCTCACCTGCAGAAAGGGAACTCCCCGAAGCAACAAAGAGGGTGGTGGAGGCCAAGTGTTTCGCAGTTTGGGCTAGATGCGTCTCCTTGAGGAGTAGCATGAAACGGATGCGGATGAAGCTTGAGAACAACATCTGCATTGGGATGAAGGCGGACACGTCAAAGATCGCTCATTGAGCCCACGAAGAGTGTTCAAGAAGAGCGTCTCTTCGAAAACAGGTTGTCCAACGTCATGCAAGGCATCGACCAAGGTCTTCAACTTGTGACAGTAGGCAGAGATGGAGAGATCGCCCTGCATGACGTTGGGAACTCAGCTTTGATGAAGATGGCACAACTTCTCTTGTTGTCGAGGAAGAGATCCTCGATGTTCACCCATGCAGACCGAGCTGTTTGATCCAACTCCATGATGATGTCCAAGATTTCCTTGAAGATATCTTCGAGGAGTACAACCATGAGCGCACGAGGAAGTCGAGGCGTGCCTAGGTGGTGTTGGTGGGCCGTGGGTCGGCGACACAGTGAATAAGATCAAATCGCCGCGGAGAACATTAACGAACATGCGACATTTGGCATAGTTTGAGGCCTTGAGGTCAAAACATACGAGGATGTGAGTTTTCACACTGGCCACGTTGATGGCCAGAGAGGTGTGACTCACGGTAGGAGCGTAAGCATCGGTGTTGATGGCCAGAGAGGTGTGACTCACGGTAGGAGCGTAAGCATCGGTGAGGGCGATAGTGGTAGCGGCATGGGCAGTGGAGGATTGCGCAGAAGAAGAGGAGGAACCATTGTCGTCCATTGCGTTTTTGGAGAAAGAAAACAACAGGGAAGGAAGGCCTGCTCTGATACCATGTAAAATAGAAAGACACAAGGAGGAAGGAACTCGCCACATGATTGGGGCGGTCGCACATGTTGTGTATATAAGATGGTACAAGAGTGCTCGGCAAGCAACCAATTGGTAGAGATTACATGCGGTTTTGTATGGAATCATAAGAAAAAGAAAGATCCTATACAATCCTAGGAAATTGATTTGGCTTCTATACAATAACCGAATCATACCTCTAACAATAATGGCCGACCGGGCCATTAGGAACTCAACATGCACCAACTTCGTGTCCCGATTTTTTTTGTGAGGACGTGTCCCCGGATTCTAATACAGTACTAATTCAGACTCCGCCCAACTCAATTGCAAAGAATTTATGGATTTTCTTATAGAGATGACTAGCGCCCAGATGCCCAATTCGAGCGTTAGGATCGGATGCCCCAACTGCCATCAGATATCACAAATAGGGATGGCAATGAGGCCATTCCCCAGTGGGAGTGGTGGAACATCCCCATCCCCGAGACAAATAAAAATCCCCGTTCCCCATCCCCGTCCTCGTCCTCGGGTGCTATTCTCCCCCGTTCCTCACCCTCATCGGGTTATCGGGCCCCACGGGGACCTAGACTCGGCTGATCTCCACTCTAGATATAAACATGTACCACCATTTCCTTTTAAATTATGCCGTAGCAAAGAGAAATTTCCTCTACTAATAAAAATACAAGAGGCACTAGCGCACTACCATATCAAATATAAATAATGTACTAATATACATACACATACACTGCCATTTCCCAAGCCTGCCAAACACTGCCATACCAACTCGCAAACTAATAAGAAGACAATGAGGCACTTCCATACCAACTCGCAAGCCTCCCAATAAATTTACAGTGGAATCATGGATTCATGGATACACATACACTGCCATTTCCCAAGCCTCCCAAAGGACCCAAACAGAAACAATGAGACATACACTGATAGTCTCATACACAATCAGTTCATAACTTCATATGAGCAAATAGACATACCCACACTGCCACACACCAAACTGAGACTCACACTCACACATATACACATATACCACAAGCTCATATACCAGAGAAAGGATCTAAGGCTCGAAGGTCATATACCAGGCTAACCGGAGAAAGCTCATATACCACAACCTCATATACAACAATGAACAACCTCATATACAAGCTCATATACCAGAGAAAGCACCTAACCGGAGGAGGAAGGGATCGTGTCGCATCATGGAGGAGGAAGCCAACGTCGACTGTTGGGGAGGAGGACTGGAGGATGTCGGCGTCGACTCTTAGCAGTTGGGGAGGAAGACCGTGTCAGAGGAAGACTCTCGACAGTTGGGTAGTTGAGTAGCGGGAGCTGCAGGACTGCGGGAGTGAACAAGGGAGGACTAGAGGAGCAGCGGCCAGCAGGAGCAATGTAGGGGAATAGGAGATTTGGTTGGGGCGACGGCTGGCAACGAAGGAGAAATGGGGAATTGTTGCTGCTGCTAGATCTAAGCTCATATATCAGAGTAAAGGATCTAAGCTCATATACCAACAGAAGTACCTAACCGGAGGAGGAAGAGATCGCGTCGCATTGTGGAGGAGGAGGCCGGCGCCGACTGCTGGGGAGGAGTACTAGAGGAGGTCGGCGTCGGCGTCGACTCTCGGCAGTTGGGGAGGACCGGAGGAAGACATCGGAGGTTGGGACTATGGGAGCAAGGGAGGACCAGAGGCTAGAGGAGTAGCGGGAGCTGCGGGACTGCGGGAGCGAGCAAGGGAGGACCGGAGGAGCGACGGGGGGGGGGGGGATTTGGTTGGGGGCGGTGTTTGGCAACGAAGGAGGAATGGGGCTAGGGAAGCACTTACGGGAGTCACGGGAGAGTGAGACAGGAGTGGGGCGGGACTCAGGAGGGGAATTGGCAGGCCGTAGGCCGGTGGTGGTAGTGGGTAGTGCCTAAGTGGCCCATATGCTATTGGGTTATCAGGGACCTATGCGTGTAGCGGGGATGGGGAGTAGGGGATGGCCCCGGCCCCACTTCATCCGATTGGGAATCATATTTGCATATTAGCATCCCCGTAGAGGAAGAAATAGCCCCAACCCTGGCCCCTAATAGGTGAATTCCCCATCGGGAACAGGGAATAGGGCCCCATTGCCATCCCGAATCACAACCGGATGTCCGAATCATTTTTGGTCGTCCGATCTGCCTCACAAGTGGGCAAAAATCCAACAAAGTATTGCATTAAGACAACGAGCATGCAACAAACATCCATTCGATGCAACAAATAAAAAGAAATCGAGCGACACAACAAATCAAAGCGAGGTGTAGCAATGAACCACGAGGCATGTAGCAAACACTCAGCTTAGTGCAACAAAAACAACCAAATGGTGCAACAAGTCACCAAAACATCACAACAAAGATAAACACTTGTTGCAACAATTAAAAAGACTATTGCAACAACTACAACATCCAACAATAATTACTACAACATCCAAAAAGAATTATCACAACATCTAAACCCACCTGTTGCAACATCTTGATATACAGAGGTGGGAGCAGACATCGACGATGATATAACGCTGTAGACGAGGGAGTACTGCTTAAGGTCGGCTTGGAATCAAGGAGGCCGAACAGAACGTCTAGGAGCTTGTCAAGGGACATCGGCGTTGTGGTCCTCAGTTGTCACCACCATAGCATTTGCATCCTCCGTGGCAGCGGCGGCGGTGAAGGGTTACATATAGGCTACGATAGCACAAAATAAAAATTTACCACACAACCAAGGAACCCCCGCTAGTAATAGATTACGAGATTACCATTAGACACACCGACTCATAGCGGAAGTAGAGTCGATGTAGCGAGTTAATGCAGTCGTAGTCGTACTCGCCGCGCGTCTTCTTCTCCGAGTCTTGTGATCGTCACAAGTTGCGGATCATCCTAGTGTTGATGCTTCGCAACAACACCTCCATGGTATCCACACGTACGGGGCATGGATACCACACACTAGAGTGCTAGCGCCGGCAGCATGGTACGAGGAAGGCGTGGCTGTTAGGATTTTGGGAGTTCTTCAAAAGATCTTGATCACCCCATACCACCACCCCTCTATATATATAGGCATCCATGATGGGTCTCGTACTTGAGGCCCATTAAGAACTCGTGGTCTACAAGAATTCGGATCACCATCCAAAACAAATCCTAGCCCTATAAGTGTGCGATCCTATAGGTTCATGTGTAATCGGTTGTGACTTGAAAACTCTTTTCCGACCACCAGCCGTTAGGGGTACTAGCAGCACATAATGATTCTCAAACACACATAGAATATATCAGACGAACCTTAATGCAATATGATCTACGACCAGGTTCATATCATTAACGACTAGCTCGTATCTCTATACGACAAGTTCATATTTGGTCTCGACCAATTTATAGGTTTCGACCACTTAGTGATCATGTTCGATCAACCTACGACCAGCTCGTATCTCCATACGTCCAGTCCGTATCTAATCGAACTGAAATACCTTGTCATGTATTCTCCCTTTACCTCACGATATCTGGTTGAACTCCAGGTGAGATGTTGGGTCATCCATGTACTGTTCAATACTTTTTCGATCAAGTGTCGAATAACTTCATGTAGTCGACACTTCAACCACTAGTGGCATGGCTATGCACTTTCTTTATTCGACCACAACGAGGGGCCCAGAGACATCTCTCCTATTATGTTAGGAGGAGCAAATCCCATATACGACTAGTTACATCCCTCTGCAAATTTCATAGTGTCTCTAGGTGGGTATTTTCCAACACCATATTCTCTAACATGTGTCTATATTATTGGTTTGATATCTCTATATTCATGACATGTGAAACATAGTCATCAACCAATACATATACTAGTTTATTCATATGTGTTCTCATGTTTTCGACCAGGGAACATTTAAGAATAATCATCGCAGAAATATAATATTTCACAATCAAGTCACATATTTGATAATAAATATTATTGATATTATTACAGGAACAAGATAACATATTTTCCAATGTTATGAATATAATAAAATATAATCATTTTTATGATTGCCTCTGAGACATATTGATAACATATTATCCAATGTTATGAACATAATAAAATATAATCATTTTTACGATTGCCTCTGAGACATATTTCCAAAAGGCGGCTCGTACTCTCGCTGGATTAGTGTATGGAGGTGGAGAACAAATAGCAGATCGTAGGTATGCAAAGCTTGCAACAATGGCTCGATGGGTCAGTCGCTCAACATCAGAGTCTCGGCGCCAGAGCAGCTAGTTGGAGCTCGCCGAAGTGGACGCTTGGGAAAATGCAAGGTTAGAAGATGAAACATGTGTCGGATTTGGAGGAGGAATGTTTGGAGATGGAAGATGATAATAGGATTTGGGGAGAGGATATGGAGATGTGTGAGAGAATGGGGGGATTTTAGGGAGGAAGGTGTGGATATGAAGTAGATGAGGGATGATCCGTACCGTCGCTCGCGTGCCGCGAATAATGCATTGGTACCCATCGCGTACATTGTCCCATAGTTCATCATAATTATCAATGGTGCATCACACATTTTGTCACATATCATGTTTTCAAGTTTTTCTATCATAGTTTTCCATGGGTAGATTGCATCGGCGAAGCGGTGCAGTGGAGCTTTGCCCCGTTTTTAAGGAATTGTGCCCGCTTTCACGTGGGCAAAGAAAGACGCCATCTCTGTGACATTACTGCCATCCCTAGGGAGATTCAATGCGCTTGTCCCATAGCATTATCGGGTTTTGTTACATTGCCTTTTTTTTGGAGCACAGAGATTCAATGTGAACAATACTACCGTAGTAGTACTGCAAAGAAACATTTGTAGAACAACGAAATATTAGATATAGCGATTTTACTGTTACAAAACACGATAACTATTACTCTCGACCTTTGTTTTTTAATCGAATAGTAGAGATCGTTTATAATGTTATGCATAACAGAGGATCCCAATCTTAATGTTTTTTTTACTACTGCAACATTTTCACTGAACAACTGGAACATTACCCTGAGCTATCCTATTAGGTGTGTGCCTGTTTTTTTACTACTGCAATATTTTCACTGAACAACTGAAATATTACCCTGAGCCATCCTACTATGTGTGTGCCCTAGATGTACCAGTAGAGTTGGCAAACTCCGAAAAATTCATGGAGGATTCACTCGTCAGAATGCGCGCTCCAGACGTTTCGTCCAAACAAAACAGAGCTGATGACACCAACATTTTCCGACCACAGGTCGAGAAATGACATGTGCATGCGGATACGTCTGGATGAGCGACCTTCTCGACGTTTGACAAGGAAGAGAGTCGCTGTTCCACGCTTAGGTCACCAGCCCCACCCACCAGCGGCCTACACAAGCTTTACGGCCATCTAGCCCGCGGCCTCCCACCGTCCCTGACAGGTGGCCCCCGCGCGCCCCCGATTCTCGTCTGCTCCCGCTCACTATTCTATTTAACCCCCTCCGCTCCCCTCGCTTCTTTACATTTCGGTCCACTGCGGAGTCCAAGGCTGCGCCGCTCCCCCAGCAAGAAGCAGCAGTAGGAAAGGGAGAGGAGATGCAGCACGTGGTGAAGGTCGAGGAGGGCCGCCCGGCCGCCGAAGGCCGGTCCTCCGTGGGGCCCACCTACCGGAGCACCTTCGCCCGCGACGGCTTCCCTCCCCCCGTACCCGGCCTGGACAGCTGCTACGACATCTTCCGGTGAGCTCCTTGGTCTTTTGCGCCGGGGTTCTTGATTTTGTGGTTCATAGGTGAAAAGGGTGGCAAAATATTGTTTGGTTGGACTCTCCCTTTTGGTGTTTGATGTGTTGATTCTGCTCGTGCGCAGTAAGATTCAGAGGATGGCATGTGCACCGAGTAAAGAAGAACATAGAGATAACCTTTGATTGACTAGAAACAATACTCTAATAATCTTTGTCCTATTGGATTGTAACTTTTTTTTATTTTTATCTTGTACATAACCTTTTTATTTATTTATATATATTTATATATACAGTAGGCCTCCCGTCCTGTCATTCGTAAAAAAAAAGATTCAGAGGATGGTTGCCACTGTTTTGACTTTTTATCGCACGGAGGTTGGGGTTTGACATGCCCAATTCTTTTTTGTTTAACCTCTGATTAACTGGATGCTAAATTTCGTACGCGTTGCTCGGTTAGTTGCTTGCTTATGCCAGCCTGGGGATTAATCTAAATAAAAAAAGCTTGTTGATTTGTTGATCTTTGTCTACTCCCTTACTTTTGACCAAACAACAAAAGAAATCCGATTCTTTATGGGATTTATGTGCAAGATTGGTTATCATTCTCACTTTTTTTTAATGTGCTTCGAAATCCTAGTTAGTTCCACTTCAGATTCGCTGGACTGTTGTCGAAACACCACTCTTGTATAGGCTCTATGTTGCTCTTGATCCAGTCCTTCATTGTATCATCGGCGGAATGCAAATCTTGGACGCTTCATTTTCTTTTCTCTTGCCCGATTTGCCCCTAGTAGCAATGTTTTATTTGAGAGATCACAGCTTTCTCTCCCTTTTCGTTGCTCTTTGCGGTTCTGGATGGATAATAATCTCCTATATTTAGATTAATTATGCATTATTTATGTTGGAGGGGTTAGTTTTGCATTACTAGTTGGAAGCCTAGCCCAGTACTATTATCTTTCCTGGGCATCCATGATCCTGCACAAATGTTAACCAAGTGTGTACATTTCCCCCCTCATCTCTGAATCAATAAAATTTGCTGACCACACAAACATGTCACAAAATTTTGAAAAAGTAATTTGTAAGTGGAATTCCCTTTCTGGGTAGTCATGTAGCGTTACTGTATCTGTGGGTGGCAATGCTGATGTCAGATTGGTCAATGGTGTCTGGTTTGTTTCTAGTTAGTTAACTAGGAAAGAGCTAAGGAAAATAACAGGATAGGTTGGTCCTTTGCATTTATCTGCTGGCTTGCTCCTCACTACTCTTACTAAATTTAGTGACCTTTTGTCTCCAAGTAGTGAGCTTCTTTAATTTCTGGTTTCAATAATGTCTGCCCATACGCAGAATGGCCGTGGAGAAGTATCCTAATAACAGAATGCTGGGCCACCGTAAGATTGTTGATGGGAAGGTACCATTACTCCATGCACAACTTCTATTCCCATGCAATGTTCTAGCAGTATAAATTTTGCTAAAATAGGATTTGTGTGTTATAACAGGCTGGTGCATACGTTTGGAAGACATACAAGGAAGTGTTTGGCATTACAAATAAAATTGGTAACTCTATTAGGAGCTGTGGACTTACAAAGGTTTGGTCACTAATTTTTAATGTATCTGCTATTTCATTCAATGTCATACTAATTTACTTTGAGCGATTTTTAGAGAGATGTTATGTTTTTTCCCTCTCAATTTGAAAGGACATGTGAATTAAACATTGTGGGAACTTTTTGTTAAGCTTGGGGGCATCAGTACATCACTTTGATGTTTCATGATTAAAGGATCATGTCATCTGTTGCTGTCTAAAATTACCATTTTGGAAATTTTGCAGGGTAGTCGTTGCGGTATCTATGGTGCTAATTGTCCTGAATGGATAATCACAATGGAGGTAAAATCTTGTTCTGTTGCCAGATTTTGATCGAGTCCATTTTCATCATTCTTGCTACAAGTAACTATCATCATCACTATGTTTAATACATATCTCTTGCCAACTTATTTGCCTTGCAATCTGTATCCCTTGCAGGCTTGCAATGCCCATGGAATCCACTGTGTTCCATTATATGACACTCTTGGTATATATCCTGGCATTTTCTTCAGCTTTGCCTTTACATGGATGTGTGTGCTTACCATTTTCTGTTCTGATACTTACTAGTTTTATCGGTTGTACTTGTACATCAGTGGACTGTATGCTTCTTCCTCTTTCCTTTTAGAAATGGGTCTTGATATTCGTATGCATGCACTATTTTAAGGTTTCTTTAACCATGATCAAGTGCTGGACACGTTTCCAAAATGAAAGAAAAGGAAAGAAAAAGCCCTGCCACACCTTTGAAACATATTGCAAAAAGTTATCTGATGACCTTGTTAATTTATTATGTAACACCATCTGATGGTTTTAATATGTAAGCAACTAACCAAGCAATTGAATTTTATTGAGTAAGTAAGGATCTTTTTTCTTAGTTGGCACATTTACAAACATAAAAAGGAATCAACACATGATGGGACAGTTCATACCTTCTTATTGAAGATGCTCTTTCTTTAGGAGCTGGTGCGGTGGAGTTTATTTTGTGCCATGCAGAAGTTGAGATTGCTTTTACAGAGGAAAAGAAAATTGAACAGGTATGTTTCCTTACCTTATCTCGTATGTGTAGTTTGTATGCTTGCAAGGTCTTGTGAACTTCTCTTTTAAATGGTATTCATGTCTTTGCTTGGAGGATCATGGTACATAAAGTTGACCCCTTTTTGGGCTACAATAGCAGTGCATCAAGAGTCTTTCTATATTCCTAAGGCCTCATCTGGGTGGCCCAATTCCGGCCAAGCTCAGTTGTTTTCGGTTGGGGTCCTGGCCAGGCTTGTGCCATCTAAATAAGGCCTAACAAATTTCTTGTTGTCAGTTATGCTCTGTAAAGTTCCATCACTGTCTGGATCACTAGAGGCCTTTGTTCATAGTAATAGAAAACATACCATTTGTTGACACAATTTTCTATAGTTGAGCAATTATCTTGTTTCAACATGGTTGCATTTTGTGTACTTATGTTTTGGGCCAACATTATGACAACTGTGTTTCTACTGTGCTAGTGGGTATTATATTATCAATGCCTATGTTTTATCTCTGTGGATGCATGCTGAATACTTTCAATTTGGCAGCTCTTGAAGACATTCCCCAAGTCAACTGAGTTCTTGAAAAGTAAGTTTCACTTATTCTAGATAGATTCCATCATCTAGAACTAAAATGTTTCTACCATGGAACTAAATATAGATTATTATTTGCAGCAATTGTGAGTTTTGGGAATGTAAGTCAAGAACAAAGGGAAGAAGTTTCAAAGTATGGCCTGTCAATATACTCATGGGTTGAATTTCTATCTTTGGTAAGATAAGCTGCCAGCTCTGCATGGGGGCTCTTTTGAATATTATTATGATATTATCTCTTAAATATGAACACATCATCGTGGTGTACACCTTAGTATTGTGTCTATCCGGAAATCAGTGGGTGACTGCATAAGCAAAAAATTAACATAACTTCATTCATGGAACATCAAAACAAAGACTTGTAATGTTTGTTGTCTACAAACTTGTCAAGTCTGCTGTTATTTGTTGTTACCATCTGTGGTGCTGAACCTACTCAGAGTTTTGTTTCTTGTTTGCTACTTGTGCTTGATCACACAGTACATATGTACTACTACTCAGGGAAAAAAATTCCCGGCCGGGGTCCGGGATCCAAAATCCCGGCTGGTTTATCTGGAATTTGCTAATTCAAATTTTGAATTTTGAATTTCGGTTGATTTTTAAGCAAATTCAAACGAAATTCAACCGGTTTTCCGGAAAACCGTAACGCCGATTCGTTCCGCCCCCGCGGGATTCGGTCCGGTACCGGTTCTTTGATCCTTGCTACTACTGACCAAGGATACAAATCTTGGAATCGGAGGAAAACCCGTCCAGCAGCCGGTAACGGTAACCGGAAAAACCGAAAAAAAAAAACGGTTGAAATTCGAATACTGAAAATTGAATTGGGGATGTTTGAAACCCGGTTACTGCCCAAAACCGCTTTAAAAAACCGGAAAAACGGCTACCAAAACCGGAAAAAAACAGAGAAAAATGTTGGGACCTGGGAGTACAATAATTCAAGCATATTTAGCTCATATAATAGGTAATCTAGCACAAAAAAAGGTCTAAACCAACCTAGGAAGTGAATTATGCAGCCATAAATTTAAATTTAAATTTGGAAAAATCCGACCGGTTTTTCCCTCCCGGTTCCCACCGGTGTTTCCGGTAACCGCCGGTTTTTTTTCCCTTGCTACTGACAATATACCAAACGTGGAAATTTGTTCTAATTGTTTGGTTGATATGACCTATTTACTGGGATGTTCTTTCATGTCGACACTCGACACAGTTATTATCTATTAATTCCACTTTCTATTTGGCATTGTATCTGCAGGCAGGTGACCAAGAATTTGATCTTCCAGCGAAGGAGAAGACGGATATATGTACTATAATGTATACTAGTGGAACTACTGGTGACCCTAAAGGTGTGCTGATCTCCAACGCGAGCATTATTTGTCTCATCGCAGGTGTAGACCGGCTGCTTAACAGTGTAAATGAGCAGGTAAGATGACCCAGCTGCTATTACATTATGTGATCTTATTCTTACCTCACCACTGATTAATCCTGTGTCAGCAGCTATTACATTATGTGATCTTACCTGACCACTGGTTAACTTTAAATTTCTTATACTATGTGAGAATCTCAGCTGGAGGAAAGCGACGTTTACATGTCTTACCTTCCTCTTGCTCATATCTTCGATCGTGTTGTGGAAGAGTTGTTTATGTTCCATGGTGCCTCCATTGGATTTTGGCGCGGGGTAAGCATCATTATGTGTTCACCTGAATCCCTCTTGGGATTTGACTTTTGGACCTGTGTTGACTATTTTAAATGTTGCTACAGGATGTTAAGTTACTAGTTGAAGATATTGGGGCACTGAAACCAACTATCTTGTGTGCTGTTCCACGTGTTCTTGATCGGATATTTTCTGGTGAGGGTCTACTTGAAGCATGTGACAAATTATCCAAGTCGCATGGTTCTTTTCCATGGGCATCCTATGAGATATTTAATATGATTATGCGAGGCAGGAGAGTGTACAGATATGATATGGTCAGATTGTTCCGGCCTCCATTATTTTATGACGACCAAATATGTCAATGTATACTTTAATAAGTATAGGTCGATGTGTTTAAGCAGTGTTATTTTGCTTTGGTGAAGTATCTGTTCTTCTATAGTGTTCATATTGCTTAATGCTTATGGTGTGGTTTGCACCTTCGTTCGGTAGATTGTTTTGTTGACTTTAGCTGGCTGGCTGGCCCAGTGACAATCTTGAGGTGCCTTGGCCAGATGGCCTAACCAGTTTACTCTAGGAACCACCAAACTTAGATTGGATATATCCATATCATATCTAGTCTTCCATACTTGGCCTTGAAATTCTCATGTGTCTACTAACTGTGTTGCTGGCCTCAAGAATTGGCACCTGAGGTTCTTTTATTCATTATCAATGTATGTTCATGCATGAAACTGGTGTATAGTTTTTGGTCTATCCTTTGTTGCGGTCTGCTTCTACTGTTCAAAAGGATTAAAAACCAACACTGTGAATGTGACTGTTTGTGGAATATCTTCCTTTTTTGACCATTTTTTCAGGGCTTCAAGCTAAAATTTCGTCTGGTGGTTTTGTAAAGAGCACACTGTTCAATCTTGCTTATAAATAGTAAGTTTACTACCCTCAGAGTGGTACTGAATGCTTGCGTTTTTGGGGGTGGAAATGTTGAATACTTGCTTGCACTTTTAATATTCTTAACCCAATGTTTCTTCTGAATGTGCACTTCATGCTAAGTTCTTTAATTTATAAGTGTCAGTAACTATAGTTTTGATTGCATCGTTGAAGGACCTCACGTCCTCACCTGTCACAAATCCAAGTATGACATAGGCATTGTATTTTGCAGCAAGCAATTTAGAATGATGAGAGGAGCTAAGCACAATGAAGCTGCCGCCATATGTGACAATGTAGTTTTCAGTAAGGTAATTAAACTTGGCAGTCATTGGTTTTTCATTATGTATGGTATTTTTCTTCAAAAAATTATGTATGGTATTCTTAAACTTGCTGCATTCTTATTTAGATTTTTTTTTTTAATTACACTTCAGGTGAAAGAAGGTCTTGGAGGAAATGTTCGTGTTATTTTATCTGGAGCTGCCCCGCTTGCCACTCACGTTGAAGAATACTTGCGTGTGGTGACATGCGCACATGTCATACAGGGATATGGTATCTCTCTTTTGCTCTTCTTGTGATATGAAGACAATAACTTTCTACTGTTATGATGGTTCAAGTTGCAAGCCTGCCTGATATTTCTGCTCTAGTCCATTTGGTCAGTAAACTTTTATTAGTATAATTGTATGGATTAGATCTACCATTTTCAATTAAAGCATGACAAATTGGTGTAACCATGTAAATAAAGTTACTACTTGCTTCATAGTTTAAACAAGAGTATAGTAATTACTTGATGGAATGTTGTCTCGGGTTTATTTTGCTCACAGCATCACTAATGTTGTTGGTTTATAAGATCGGTGTTGTTAATAACAAATGTAAATCTGTCAATAGAACTATCTGGTTTTGTTTTTTTTTTCACACAACATGCACTAATTCCTAAATTGGTTTCCAACATTTTAGAAAAGAGTTCTATATGTTCTTTTACCTAAGTTAGGTCATAGTCCTTGGTCTGCATAAGCTGATGTTTTTTTTAAAAAAAAAAATCCAACAGAACTTTGCTTTTATTCTCCAACCTAATACATCAATACCGGCTTGTTTTGAGTGGTTTTCTTCTCTTTAGGTCTCACGGAGAGTTGTGCTGGATCATTTGTCTCATTACCAAATCAGATGTCCATGATAGGGACTGTTGGTCCTCCAGTGCCAAATATTGATGTCCGTCTAGAATCTGTCCCTGAAATGGATTATGATGCACTTGCAAGTACACCTCGTGGAGAAGTCTGCATCAGAGGAGAAACATTATTCTCAGGATACTACAAGCGTGAAGACCTTACAAAGGAGGTTTTGGTTGATGGATGGTTCTATACTGGTATGTCTTGCTTTTTTAGTGTTCAAACATTGAACTGTTTGTCTGTTTTCACTATATAGTGTCTGCAAAAGTAAACAATGGCACATAAGCATTGCCGCATTACTAGAATTTATTTTCCTCAGTAGTTCTAAATATTCTAGGCCTCTGAATGTGGCAGTATGGGTCCACATGGTAAGAGTGAACATACTGAGAAATAGGCTAAACGTTCACTCCAGTTAATCTGAGTCTGTATTTTACTTAGATTGCAAGGCCTTTTACTTAACTTGTACCTGAATAACAGTATTACAGTGATCACGTTTTGGTGTGTTCTGTATTTTAAATAGTAACGGTTCCAGAGAGAAATTTACTTGAGATTCATGTATCAACACAAACTATTCTGTATTGTCCCTCATCCCAAGTGGAGATTTAAAACATCTTTTCTGCTTGCAGGAGACATTGGTGAGTGGCAACCTGATGGAAGTATGAAAATCATAGACCGCAAAAAGAATATCTTCAAACTTTCACAAGGAGAATATGTGGCAGTTGAAAATTTGGAGAACATTTACGGTCTTGTTTCTGCTATAGACTCGGTATATAGTGTTTTTTTTTTTTAAAAAAAATTGCTCCCATGTCTGCTCGTTCAATTTTTGTTGCAACTTTGTTCTTTATATGGTAAATGATCAAAATGGCTTACGCATGCTTCCTACTATTTATTGTTGCCACCATCGTTCTGTGGAAATAATTTGAAATATTTTCTTCCAACTTTTTAAACATTTGTCCAGATATGGATATATGGGAATAGCTTTGAGTCATTCCTTGTTGCTGTGATCAATCCCAACAAGGAAGCTTTTGAGAGCTGGGCCGAGGCAAATGGAATCAATGGTGATTTTGAGGCGTTGTGTGAGAATCTGAAAGCAAAAGAATACATTTTAGGACAGCTGTCGAAAATAGGAAAAGAGAAGAAGGTGAGCTTTTGATGATTGTCTTGTTTTGCTCTTCTAATGATATTTGTCAGCTTGCTCCAAGGCACGCCCTAACTTTCTACATATTTTTGCAGCTCAAAGGTTTTGAATTCATAAAAGCTGTACATCTTGAACCAGTGTCATTTGACATGGATCGTGACTTGATCACTCCAACATATAAAAAGAAGCGACCACAATTACTCAAGTACTACCAGGTACTGCCCATTCAGTTCTTGGAGTGGATGACCTTATGCAATTTGCTTCTCTTGGTCCGGTATATGTTGTTCACATGCCTGTATGACCTTATACAATTGCTTCTTTTGGTCCTTGAATTAATTTTGGATCTTATGAACCGCATGTTGTTGTTTCTCATGCCATCTGAAAACCATTACAGTGGATGCTTGGATACCTCTGAAGCTATTGTTGCTTTATATAAGCAGCGTTTTTCTGTTTGTTTTATGGTTTTTCTGATGTCTTCCATTCAAAGGAGAGAGCCACTCTAACCTTGTTTCAATTTGCAGGGCGTAATTGACAACATGTACAAAAGTGCCAAATGAGCTCGTCATGCCGTCTAGAAGAACATCCAAGATCAAGATTCCCAGCACTGAAGGAGCTGACAGAAGTACCAAACCAAGTGTTTTTTTTTGGTGTTGTGTATATGCTCATAGTTTGGATGGAAGCATGTTGTAACAGCTTTTCAGAAAACGATTTGCCATATATATAGCAAATGGGCTATGCACAAGCATGCAGAATGGCAGGCACCTTTCCCATTTTGTATGAACTCTGAAACTGCCAAATTTGCAATTACTGATTAGCGGCAGAGTTACATGTTCGAGTGAACTTTCAGATGTTTGTGATGCTCGCTGGGGGTTTTTTTTTTGCCTGTGTCTTTCTTGAAAATTGAAATGCTAAATTCGCCTGAGCTGTTGGTCTGATGCTAATTTCCTCGATGCTGTCTTTCATGCATTCTTTTCATTAAAAAAAACTCATCACTGAAAAACTGTAAATTGGTTCTTCGTTGTAACTTGCGAGGAATGGAGCAATGTGCATAAGGACAGTTACCTCGCCAAAAAATATGTGCATGTGGACAGTTTTAGTAATGGAGGTGTTTCATAGAGCAAGGGGTTCTTCAGCTTATTTGGATGTATTTTTAGAGAATACCACGGTTTTTGGAAAATACTATAGTATCAAAAAATTTGAGGTGTTTGGATAAAACAAAATTTGTAATTTCATAAACCATAGTATGCCCAGTACCATGGTATCTTTGGAGCTGAAAAAAATATACTCTAGACCTCTTTTTTCTAAACAGAGCTTACTCTTCCGAATCTCCATTGCATTAATTTTTTTTTCTTCTCCTCTCTTTTTATCTCTTATATACGGCTAATGCCTCAAAGACGTATACCTCTCTCCACAATATTCATTCCTAGCTGCAGGCGTCGACACATATTCATCTCTTATAACTATTACATAAGCTCGTACGGTTAAGAGATACAACATCGCATTGCATCAGCAAGTGCATCAATGTATCATCAGGCTTATAAAATTTGATGAATAAAATCTAGCAACTAAATACATATACGAACTTTCTTCAAAATAATACATGTACGAACTAGTATCTAGACGTAACTAGTTTTCTTAATAACATATACTTAGCATAGCATATATTTGTTAAACAAAATACTATATGAAATCCTACAATTCCTAAACACGCCCCACGGTTTTCCGCAAAGCTGTAAAATATTGTAGCATTAATAAACTATAGCATCTTATGAATGGTACATTAAAAACTATGGTTTTCAAATACAGTAACATCCAAACGGCGCTTATTTTTTGTGCATGTTGCTGTGTCTTTGGAACAAAATTTGTTGTATTTTGAGAGGCTTGTGAGGAGGTCCCCTGTTGCTGTATACGGCCCATTTTGTACGTGTACACATATGAGTATACTCGATTCAACGTACATTAATTGCTCACTTGGTACGAAACGGACAGGCTTTTTTTTTATCTACGCCATCCCCTGCTAGCTAGGTAGCCGGGAACACGTGTGTGGCTAGCACGTACTGCAACTGCGAAGCCCAATTTCTGTACTGGGCGAGTAAAGCGCGTACGATGGCGCAGTTCGTGCGCGCACACATGGACGGACACGAGGTCCGTGCCTGCCTTTTCCCCAGAACTGTACTCTCCATCCGGTGCGTCTCCCTGAGGTGATGCGCGCGTGTGGTTGTCGATCGCTAGCTTAGTCTTGGGCCTAAAAAATCCGATGTGTTTGCTGCGCTGTCGTGTGTATAGTCATGGTGTATAGTCATGCATGATCAGTTGCAATTACTAGTCACCGTCTCGAGTAGTGTCAAAATTATAGCTGATTTTTTCAAATATGTTTCTCTAATAGTGAGTACAGTTAATTTATTTTGCAAGAGGATAGATACATTGATTGAAAAGTACAGTGAAATCTTATTGCAGAAGGTAGAGAAAGACTTGATTCTCACTGAAATAGGGTTGCATCAGGAAGCTAGCCTAGCTAGATCTGAAATACTAGATGTGGCTCACATCACAAAACCTTTGCTCCGTTTGTATGAAATATGGGAGGCAACAAAGGAGGTGCTAGAAATTGTAAGTGATTGTACTAGTCAACCATATAATTCTGGTAGAGCATATGGTTTGATAAGAAAAATAGAAAGCTTTGAATTTGTGTTCATATTGCATTTGATGTTGGACTTGTTGGGTATTACAAATGAATTATCACATGAATTTCAATGGAAGGATCTAGACATCGTTCGTGCTATGGGTTTGATTATAGATGTGAAAGAGAACTTGCAATACACGAGGGATAATGGACAGGAGCCATTACTCGAGCGTGTAAAAAGCTTTTGTGAAACAAATGGCATCACTGTTCCAGATATGGATGGAAGCACCCCAATTATGGATCAAATGTCACGTCAAGGCTATACAGCAAGTATCTCAAGATAATTTTTATAGAGTTGACATCTTCTATGCGGCTATCGATGCCACTAAGTTAGAGATAAACCATCGCTTCAATGAAGTTTCTACAGAGCTATTGATATGTATGTCTTATCTTGATCCAATGAACTCATTCTCCAAGTTTGATGTGGACAAGCTTTTGTGACTTGCTGAGATTTTTGCTGATGTTTTCACTATAGGTAACCGTATATTGTTAAGAACTCAGCTTCAAAACTACATTCTTAATGTTAGGAGAAGTGTAGAATTATGTGGATATCGTGACCTTACAAGGCTCCCGAAAAGATGGTTGAAACTGAAAATGACAAAACCTTCCCATTGGTCTATTGTCTCATTGAGCTAACACTGATTCTTCCCGTGGCAACAACATCAATTGAAAGAATCTTTTCGGCAATGAAAATTATCAAGACAGACTTGCGCAACAAAGTCTCCGATGAATGGCTCAATGACTTGATGGTGTGCTACACTGAGCGAGAGATATTCAAAAGCATTGATGATAAATCAATCATGGACTATTTTCAACATATGAAATCTCATAGAATGGACTTACCTCCTGCTCCTAGGACTTTATGTTGACGGGTGCCCGATCTTCGATGAGATTGATAAATATCGATTTTGGTGGAGGCGACCGCGATCCGACTACAACGACGACGACGCTTGCTTTAGCAATCGTTGAACCAACTCAACTCTGGAAGCACGATCAACCTGACCACGAAGGTCTATTCCTGCATGCAATCGAAGAACACACAAGAACAAGATAAAACACAATATGATGTATTGTAAATATTTATAGAATTTGATAAGGTGGGATTCCGAAGGATGTCTTAACAGGTGGTCGTTCGATACAACTGAAGAACAATAGTTTGCACAAGGGCTAAACCTTAACTCAATGAAATCCAAGGAAACTAGAGGGGTGCGACCTCCTTATATAAGGAATGGGAAGCCACAAATCTAAAAGAAATAGCGGGGTGGGACTAAACCCATGGATTACTGTTTATGTAAACAATAACCACACCCCTAGGTGGGCCGCCAGCATATGGGCCAAGTTGAGTATGATTATAAAGCCCAATTTGGCTCAAATAAGTGATATAGTATCTTATTTTGACGATTATGAAATATACAAAAAGAATTTGAAGGTGAGGTCAGATGCATTAGAAAGCTCTCGGAATAATCTTTCCAACGAGCCCAAGAACACCCGAATCGGATTCCGTTTGTAAAAGTTAAGTCTGTTTTAAGTTGGTATTATCATGCTGATTCCGGAGGCCGAACTGGATTCCAAAACGGGTCCAGCTCGAACTGCTTGCTTCTCTTGGACCAAAAGTGATATGGAGCTGCACATATATATATTTCATCATTAGGTAGCATCATATAGTTCATATAATATAAATACACTCCTAAAAACGAGCTCACCTGATAATTTAAGTGAAGCGTACGGGCTCTTGTAATTGGAATTGCAAACATAGCAAATGTGGTTGTATCCATAGGGGTCATGTCCTCATCATCCTCCCCTTCTTGAAAACAAAACCGTCCTCGGCTTTCGATAAGATGAAAATAGGGTAACAAAGAAGCCAAGGTGTATGCATGATATATGTATATGTCATCTGTTTTAACTGTTCTTCGTTGTCGCACAATTAATATTATAACATAGCAGCGATCATAAAAGCTCATTGTAATATTAGCCCAAGAATAATCATATATGTTAATGAGCAAAACAAAATTTTTCACACAACAATTATTGCAACTAGTTTTGCAAATGTAAGTGAAACATTTACACAATTCAAATCTCAAGTTGTAAACTTGTAGTGGTAGTACATATGGGCAAATCTACAACCTTTGAAATCAAACAAAGTTTATCCATATAATCATATTTCAATTGAGCGTTAGCAAATTCATCTAGCAAGGTGAAAAGATTTGAAAGTTCTTCCACTTCAATATTATTATGCAGATTGTCAATACTAGATGGTGCAATAAGAGATGAACACATAGGCATTGGATGATCACTAAAGTTAATTTTCCTCTCATAATAAACAAGATTCGGTATACAAGAATTTTTGTTTAAAACAGTAAGCTCCGATTCATCTATGTGATCACAAGTTATGCATATTCGATACACATGAAATTGATTGTCTACACCATAATCTTCAATCAAATTAAACTTATATTCAGGGGTGTACACACTAGACAAGGATTTTAAACATGCGATTTCAAAAACTTTCTCCATAGCATGTGACAATTTCATCGGTGGCTCCAACATAATGTAACATAAAGAATCAGCAGAATAAATTCTAGTCAAAACTTCTTTATGTCTAACCAATTCCACAGTATCATTGTATGTGATTGATTCATCACATGGTGCACTCAATTCAACATTTAAATCAACAAGTTTATCACATGGTGCACTCAAGTCAACAGGTAAATCAATAAGTTTATCACATGGTGCACTAAAATCAATGCAATCTGAATTCTCTTCGTGAAATATATGTATATCAGAATTGTTTTCTACTAATTTTTGCTCTAAAATAGTATGAACAATAGACACTTGTAGTTCTTCACAAGTATACTCACCTTGAGTGATGATAGCACCATGATGTTTACCTTTTTGGCTCTCCTCAGATGATGTAGGTGCATCCATCTCCTCATCTTCCTCTCAACCAATGGAGTTAATGGTTCAATTAGCTCATTCTCCTCTTCGGCATGGTTCTCAACTTCCTGCAAGTTGTCATTCATAGAAAAAGACACGAACACAGGCTTGTTCTCATGTTTTCTATCATCAAGTATTCTTAATTTCTCCTCAATCTGACTTTCAACATTACAAACAAGTATAAATAAATGGAGAGAGAATTATATTCTTTATGAACAAGAAGGTCTTGAATTTCTTGATTAAACCAACTTAAGAATCTATTTTCTATAGCTTCAGCATGTTCCTCTAAACCACAACACAACAAACGAGTTTTCAATTCATGATAGTATTACATTACAGTTCTACTACCTTAATTTAAACGTTGTAATTTAGCTAGTAAATAATCAGCATGATATTTAGGAACGAATTCATCTCTCAAAAGTTTCTTTAATGCATTCCAAGTTTGAGACACTTTTCCATGTCTATTTAAATACTTCCACCAAAGTATTACGTACTCAACAAAAGCGCTAGTGACAACTCTAATCTTTTGCCTATCAGACCAATTATGATATTCAAATTCTTTGTCTAATGCTATTTCCTAGTCAACATAAGCATTATGGTCAAAATTTTCAGCAAAGGATGGAAATGCATACTTAAATTTACCTCGTTCAGGCACAGGAGATGAGTCAATGGTATTGTTGATCTCACGAAACATCCGACTCTGCGATCATGAACCTATCATGGTTAGCAGAAACCAAGCATATGTCCCTAGCAACTACTAGGATGTGGTGGTTCAAAATTCGCTCACACTCAAGTCTTCTATCAAATTCTTACCAATTCTTACCAAGCAACAGGGGTGATCGGCAACCAGTGATATCAACGTATCTCCGAAGATTGGATGGAATGATTGCCAGGTGAAGGTCAAACTATACGGTGTAGAGGATGTGTAGCTTGGAAGGCTCAAATATGGTAGCAAGGATTAGCAACAATCAATTCAGCAAATGCAAGTTAAAAAATTGCTCAAAGTACTAGTCAATATTGCTGATCCTAACCTAGAAAGAGCTAGCTAATCAAAGTCTATCCAGAGAAGTGTATGAACGCACACGCAAAGATCAATGTGACTTGATGTAAGCAAAGAAAATTAACACATCAAGTGCTAGGAGAGATGCTATCCAACTACTCAAACTTATTTGTAGGAGCACAAGATTGTTCACACGATGTAAAGCACAAAATCAGAATAACGTGCAATGTAAACAACCCTCTAGTTGAAGCAGTAAACAAAAGCTAGTCTCAAATGATGAAAGAGCAAAGTTTTATATGACTTATATATACTCGTTTGAAAGGTTTCGATGAGATCTACAACTTTGCTGTTGAGGCGAGACCCAAATTCCAAAGGGAAGACTGAAAGAAAGGGCAAAAACAGAAACCGAAAACTTACGACGCAAATTCGGAGCTGAAGATGATCGATTTTGGGGTCCCTATAGGGTGATAAGTGTCTTAGGTAAACAATATACGCCTCGTCTTTAGCTTTCCAACGAGTACAAGAACGTCCAAAACGGACACCGTTTGCAAAAGTTATGTCCGTTTAACTGAAAGTGTCTCGGAAACGGAATCATACTCGGACTGGAAACCGAGTCGGGTTCAATCTTGAAACTGCTATATCTTTTGATTCCGTGAGCCAAACTTGCTGAAATTTTTTGTGCAAGTTTGTGGCTATATGTAGAAGGACTACACCAATTTTTGTACAAGCTTGTGGCTATATGCAAAAGTTTGAACGCTTTTCAATTTTTGCAAAGGTGGACACTCTTCTTTTTCTCTTCTCTGTTTGTTTTTTCTGTATTTTTTTTTTCTCTACTGCGGCTTTTGTTCTTGCGGTTGCCTCTTTCTCCTTCTACTATTTACCGGCCCTAGGGTTTTCCAGAAGTAATAAATAACAGCAAAGTGTTCTATCTCTTCTTTTTTTGGTGCAGATTAGAGGAGTTCTAACCCACGAATTTTACGTTTTAGATGCAAAAGCTAAGAACCCTAAAAGAGCGATTAAGCAACGCGAAGGAAGACACGAGAAGCAATCTAGACAATGACCAACTAGACAATAACTAGAACTAAAGATCAGCAACTAGACACAACAATGTAACCAAAGATTCAACAAGCATACTGAAAAGAAAAAAATTGCAAAGGCTCAAAGGGCTCGTTATAGATGATAGATGCGAATATTTTTTTCTCTATTTTTTGGACTCTAGGTATGAAAAATGAATCTACTACTAGAAAACTGGAAACTCTCACCGATGAACTGTAGCTCTGATACCACTTGATGAAGACAGGGTGCCCGATCTTTCGATGAGATTGATAAATATTGATTTTGCTGGAGGCGACTCTCGCGATCCGACTACAACCGTACGACGACGCTTGCGCCTTAGCAATCGTTGAACCAACTTCGAGATGTTATTGACCTGCTGGAAGCACGATCAACCTGACCACGAAGGTCTATTCCTGCATGCAATCGAAGAACACACAAGAACAAGATAAAACACAATCTGATGTATTGCAAATATTTATGAAATTTGATAAGGTGGGATTCCGAAGGATGTCTTAACAGGTGGTCGTTCGACACAACTGAAGAACAATAATTTGCACAAGGGCTAAACCTTAACTCAACGAAATCCAAGGAAATTAGAGGTGTGCGACCTTATATAGGGAAGGGGAAGCCACAAATCTAAAAGAAATAGCGGGGTGGGACTAAACCCATGAATTACTGTTCATGTGAACAGTAACCACACTCCTAGGTGGGCCGCCAGCATATGGGCAAAGTTGAGTATGATTGGCCCAAATAGGTGATATAACATCTTTTTTTGATGATTCTGAAGTCTACAAAAAGAATTTGAAGGTGAGGCCAGATCCATTGGAAAGCTCGATATTTCCAACAAGCCCAAGAACACCTGAATCGGACTCCGTTTGTAAAAGTTACGCCTGTTTTAAGTTGGTGTTGTCAGACTTATTCCGGGGGCCGAACTGGATTCCAAAACGGGTCCAGCTCGAACTGCTTGCTTCTCTTGGACCAAAAGTGACATGGAGCTGCACATATATGTATTTCATCATTAGGTAGCATCATATAGTTTATATAATATAAATACACTCCTAAAAACGAGCTCACCTGATAATTTAAGTGAAGCGTACGGGCTCTTGTAATTGGAATTGCAAACATAGCAAATGTGGTTGTATCCATAGGGGTCATGTCCTCGTCATATTCCATACTTCAATTTCATTTCAATCATTACTACAAAAGGCTAATACTAGACGGCCCATCACAGACGGTTTACCAAAACCGTCAGTGTTAAAGCTAATCACAGAAGGTTTGACTAGCGCGGCCGTCTATGTTACTAAATATGCTAAGAACCATCTGTGATGAGCTGATATCACAGACAGTTTGTAATACAAACCGTCCGTGAAGTATCACAGATGGTCCATATTACAAACCGTTTGTGATAAGTTGGTCATCACAAACGATTTTTGTTTGAAATCATCTGTGATTCGCAGCGCGGGACGATAAATTTTTTTGGACGCGTGTGCGGGAGGCGAAATATTTTGGCACTGTCTTTATATATTATAGCCACCCCCACCTTATCTTCCATCGCCTCTCTCTCTCCTCCGCCGAGCCCACACCGAGCTCCGATGCGAGGAGTAGGGATGGCAATCGCGCTTCGCGGCGATTCCTCGCCCACTGCATGAAAACGGCACAATTCCTTTCGGCGAGGAGACACAGTCAACGAGGAGGAGGGATGCATTGATGTGTGAATTATGATGAGAACCATGTTTGCCGCGGCGAGGACCGCGTGATGCATTATTCGTGGTAAACGGTATGCCGCGACACCCGCGGCGTGTATGGGCGAGGCGCCGTGGCGCGGTATTGAAAACCGCGTACGGGTATGGGCGCTAGATCATGTTTGCCGACCACCCCATCTTGGCCTCGGTGAGCGTGGCTTGACGATCGCTAGATCGACCACCCCATTTGCCCCAAATCCCCATCCAGGTTTCCTTCTCACCCTGATTTCGTCCCCTCCATCCTATCAGATTTTGTTCTCAGTGAGGACCCCCATCTGTGGTCGACAAAGAGGCCGATTCGATTCGAGATGGACACCGCTACTCGGCCTCGTCATCGTCAGAGAGTGAGCCATTGATTGATTGAGAGAGTATCTTTTAATTACCTTTTTGCAAACTATCGAAAGAGCATACAGAAACTATTGTCCAACAATTGATTGATTTGATTCAAAATTCAATTTTTTTAATAGAAACAACTATCACAGATGGTTTTTACTAAAAAACCGTATGTGATAGTCTATTTTTATAGACAATTTTGAACTCTGTGATAATTGACTATCACAGACGGTTCTTGTTCAGAACCGTCTGTGATAGCTTTTTTCATAGACAGTTGAAAAACCGTCTGTGATGACATCATATTATCATATACTCATAAAGTCTAACGGTTCAGAAAACCGTTTGTAGTGACGATTTTGAACTATTTGTGGTGACTTTTTCTATAGTAGTGAATGTATGTAATTAGTCACAATTTTTCTAATTGTTTCGCTAATTTAGCTACTTTTGTTCTACTGTTTGCTACTCACACGTATTTATAGGCATTTGGACTGTTATGTTCATTAGACAGGTACTACCTTAACTTTATTTTATATTCTCATTTTGTCTCTTGTTTATTTATGTATAAATTTAGATTGCATTAGACATTCAAATGTATTATGTATGTTTGGTACCATTTTATCATATTAGCTTTTTTCCATCAGTACCCCTTTATTTTTATACTGTGTATGTCACTGTGCATTTATATTTTGTGAATGAGAAACAGCCAAGTCGAATTTTCAAAAAATTCGACGCCCCCTGCATACATGGGACTGCTTCCAACGCTAGGGATGATCTACATATATATGGGACTGCTACGTGTGAGTGTGACGAAGCCCACAATTAATTGTCTAATCACTCTATGGGTCACGGTAAGATAGCTGTAGATCGACCACATGCTCCGTCATGCAACGTCAGTTCAAAAAGGATTTTTTTTTTGCTTAATTATCAAACTAGATCGAGTACACACAAAGAAACATTTGTCGAGTGTCCAATTGGTATTTACCGGTCTCAAATTGCACCACGGTCATATATATGTCAAGAAACTATGGGCCGATTTATAAGCCGGTCTATGTATAGGCATTCTACCGAAAACTCTAGTAGAATCAGAAGATTATATATAGGAGGAACCCCTACCATAATCATTGTAATACGATTATTGAAGAGCAATAAAGCTAAGCCTGAAATCCCCTCGTATCAACGTGTTCAATCTACTTTTGTGTTCTTCTGGTCTTACTTTGTTCTTACGATTATGAGTATTGTTTACGAGGTAATCGTTCGGACTGGACTCGCCAGCGACGGTTCCTCAACACGTTATCAGCACGATCGACTCTTCTCGCATCGAAAGGTAACCGTCGAAGAACGACACTCGTAAATTGAATCGTATTTTCTAGATTGCTTTCAATTCTAAAAATTTGGTTTTCTAGATTGGTTTTTCTACGGTGCAAATCCACCCTAATCTACCGTGAGTCGACTTGTAGTCGCCGGCACAATACCGATCGGTAGACTGCATGGAAAAATAGATGTCAATTGTACCGTAGATTAAAAATTGCAATTCCGTTCTCATCTACCGCGAGCTGACTTGAAGTCGTCGACCAAGCCGATCGGTGGACGCATCAACAGTACCGGCTTGAACAATACATCTTGTATGAACAGTAATACAAAAAACGGCTAGCGCACGACCTGGAAGTCGTGCGCCGCCGACTTGTCGTCGGCCTCCACCGGCCAGCGGCCGCTGCTAACCTCCACTAGTTGGTGCCGCACCTGCATGGGCAAACAACGTCGTACGGACGGCCACGCCGCCGCACCACATGGCGCGCCACAGACGGCCTCCTGCAGCGCCACCGCCGCGCCGCCGAGGCCGGCCCCACTCGCGCGCCCGCACGGCTCAAGCCGCCGCCGAGCCGACGGTCGAGAGCGGCGCCGCAGGCGGCGGCGGAAAGAGGCGGCTTGGAGCGTTCACGGAGGGCGCTGGCCGGCCGGCGGCAGCAGCGTAGCGGGCGCGGCGCCGGCGGCAGATATCTGGCGCCGCGCCGGAGCCACCGACCGCCGCCTCCGGCAGAGGCGCCGACCACCCGCACCGGTAGCGTCGCCCGTGGCCGCCGTTGCCGGCCACCTCCTCACTCTTTCTCCTAAATGCAACTTTTGGTAATTTGATTTCAGCATAGGTTAGCCAAGTGCTACTAGAAACTTGAGAATTCTCTCTTCCTTTGCTCTTGTAATTTTCCTAGTGAGATTGTAAAAGCGGTTGTTCGACGGCAACATTTCTATGCTTCCAACTTCGTGCATGGTTGTGTGGATTGAGAACTTAGAGTATGGTTAGGCGAATACTTATTGCAGGTCATTGCATCGGCAGTGGTTGGCCTCAAGAAACATCGGATCGCACTGCTATCTTGGCTGCTTGTAGCTAGTTACCGAACAGTGCTGTTGGTTGGAATCGGTGTCCTGTATCATCTCCCTCAGGTGGCGCTAGTTATCATCGCATCACATTTTTCTCCTCCGTGAAGATCGGGCATCCCGTATCATCGTGGGGCGGAATGAATGAACTGGGAGCCTGAATCCGCATTAGATATATGAAAGGAAAACAGGGATTTCCCCATCTTCACTGCTTGGAGAGTGCTCTCCGGCTGCTGATCTCCAAGAAATCAAATTCTTGTCCAGAAGCATCCCAATCTTATCCAAGGCTTCAAGCTTCTTTCCGCTCAGAACATAAACCGACTAGTTAGTAATCAAGTTCGATATAGTTAGGTTTTAGATCAAAGAAATAAAGGAAGTCGTAGAAGGTTGAAGGCAAAAGAGGTCAGTGGAGTTCCTTCTCTTAGAAGATTAAAATGGAAAGCAGGAGACATAAAAACTCTAAAGCCTTACGCCGAGGGGATTTTATAGCCGCAATTCCTTAACTGCATTAGGGAATTACCCAGAAGTCCAATGTACAGAAAAGACTCTTCAATTCCCAAGGCAGTTTCTCAAACTTTAAAATGAGTAGAGACCACCTCGGATGTCACGACATTAAATGAGGTTATGCCCGATATAACTTCATCGGGAAAAAGTATTCACACGCCCAATTCATTTGAAGTTCGGGGGCTACCTGATGAGGATTAAAATCTCTATTTATTACTTTAAATACATAATTAAAATACCATATGTCTTCGTGCTCGTAAACCCTAAGACTAATGACCCATGTGGTCGTAAGAGTCGTAACCCCTGAAGCTAACAACCACTGTGGTCGTTAGGGTTCCAGAGGTTATTTATAGGTACTCTGGTCGAACGAAGTTTTGTACCTAGTCCCCAACTAGATAATTACTCATACAAATAATGAACAGGCATCTAGATGCAGCTCTAAACATATCCCTTACCGTGTGATGAATAGGGCACATGTCGTATTTGATGAACCCTAAGGTTTGATTTGTTGGCCCGATCTTTCAATGAGAATGATAAGTCCGGTAGACATCACTCAACTCTGACAATCTCAGCTACGAACACGCAAGGCTCGAAACCACGCAATCGCTGAACTGATTGACAAGTTGTTATCAACCGTGCACGAATACCCGGTTGACGACCACGAAGGTCGATTCTGCATACACCAAGAAGCACACAAGAACAAGATAAAGCAATCTAAAATTTCAAATAAAAATTGAAATTGGGATTTTGAAAGCGGTATTATGGTTGGTGTAGTCGACACAAGCCAATACACGAAATTGCAACAAGGCTAACTTTTAACTAAATAAAATCCAAGAAAACTAGAGGGGGTGCGAACTCCTTAAATAGGGAACAAGGAGCTACAAAACTAAATGAACCAGCGGGGTGGTACTAAAGGCTGTGGGGTTACTGTTCACATGAACAGTACCACACCCCCGAGTGGGCCGCCGGCAGATGGGCTAAGTTCAGTATGATTACAAAGCCCAGGTTGGCCTAAATAAGTGATATAACGTCTTCTTTTGATGATTGCGATCAGCCCAGAAGGAATTTGGAGGTGAGGCTAGATCCTTTGGAAAGGTCTCGGAATAAGCTTTCCAACAAGCCCAAGATCACCCAAATCGGATTCCGCTTGCAAAAGTTACGCTGTTTTAAGTTGGTCTTTGTCGGGATGATTCCGAACTGATCTGACCAAAATGTATCCAGCTTGAACTCCTGCTTGGCACATGTAGTAGCACCATGGCATGTACACATAGTACCATAGCATGTAGACGTCGCACCATGGCATGTAGACGTAGTTCGATCCAATTGGTTAATATGGTATTGCATTAGCCGAAAGTCCAATTGGAGAAGATGTTGTTGAAGTAAAGGAAGTAGAGGATGCAATGCAGCAGGTTGAAGCAGTGGTTGTATCCTTAGGTTCGATGTCCTCATCATCCTCCCTTTCTTGAATTTGAGTCGTCCTCGACTCATTCGTTTTCCCAAAGTCATCACTCTCATGCAAAAGATTAGTAGCAACAAGAGGCAAAGAAACATGCACTTCTTCTAATGGACACTGAGATTCTTTGCAAATCATAGTATGACATTCAGATTCATGTTTTTCCATATCAATGCCATTAGATTTTGTAGCTAACATAACATGAGCTTTCAATTTAATTTCACTTGGAGCTATAATCTTATGATCATCTTTTGTGTTCTCCGTACTTGTTCTTTAATATCTTTCTAATTCATCCTGTAATATAGCAGCAGGAGACATTGTAAGTAAAGTGATTTTTCTTTCTTTATATGTGAAAGTATAATGATTAGATCTACCATGATGTTCAGTATATCTATCATATTGCCAAGGTCTACCTAATAATAATGAGCATACTTGCATAGATACGACATCGCAATCAACATAGTCATGATATGATCCAATAGAAAAATGTACGTGCACAAGTTTAGTCACCTTCAACTTACCACAAGAATTCAGCCATTGAATGTAGTAAGGATGAGGGTGTTGTGTTGTAGTCAAGCCAAGCTTCTCGACCATGTCTATGCTAGCAAGGTTGTTGCAACTTCCGCCATCAATGATGACTCTACATGAACGTTCCTTGATGACGAACTTGGATTAAAACAAAATATGACGTTGATTTTGTTCAGCAAGCTCCATTTGGGCACTTAGCACACGCTGGACAACCAAGCTTTGGTACATGTCAGAGGCCTCATGGCTTATATGTTCTTCCTCAGTTTCATCACCTGCATTGTTAGTTGCAACCAAAACTTGTTCTTCCTCAATATCGCTAGCTGAAGTGTACTCGCCATTGTTCTTAATAAGTAAAGCTCGCTGACTTGGGCAATCACGCATCAAGTGCCCAAATCCTTTGCAACGGTGACATTGTACATGTCTAGATCGCCCTGTCGAAGCAACGGAAGAAGCACTTTTTGTAGGGACTTGTACCTCTATTGATTTGCTTGCATTAGGGACATGCACAGGAGTGGAAGGAGCAGAAGGGGGCACACGGCTTCAGGAGGGTGCCACATGTTGTTGTTGACTTGGCCGACCTGCAAAAGATCCTCCAAAATTGCTCTCTAGGGCGAGACTCGCGATTGCACTTCTCTTTCGACTTTGCAAGCAAGATGGAACAAACGAGTGATAGAATTGTATTCTTTATAATCAAGTATGTCCCGAATTTCTCAGTTTAAACCTCCTAAAAATCTAGCTATCTTAGCATCTTCAGTTTCATCTAAACCACAACGAAATAAACCAGTTTGCAATTCTTGATAATAATACTCTACAGAACTATTACCTTGTCTTAACGTTACAATTTATTTAGCAAATCATGAGAATAATATGAAGGTACAAATCTATATCTCATTGCTCTTTTCAAAGCATTCCATGTTCTAGGTATGTCCTGATGAGTACGACCATATTCACTCCACCAAATAGATGCAAAATCGTAAAACTCACTAGTAGCGACTCTAACTTTCTTATCTTGAGGAATTCATGATAAGCAAATTTTTGTTCTTCTGATAGCTCCCATGTGAGATAAGCATCGGGATCATATTTTCTAGTAAAAGAAGGCATAGTGAATTTAATTTTACCAAATGCATTATTATAGTCACGTACCTCACGTTGATTTTGTCCCATACCTTGACGATTATGACGAAGCCGACGATGGTTACGATCATTGTGCATATTGGCTCCATCTGTTTCCGTATCAGTAGTGTAATTGTTTACATCTTGTAGGACCGTAAAGGCGACTAGGGGTGAATAGGCGCTTAAACTTTCTCGCCTAAATCAAATTCAACACGAACTTTACTCCTTTAGCTATGAAAGCTAAGAAAATCAGCAGCGCCATGGAAGCCGTTCGAATTCGATAACCCCGCCAACCACAAGACACACAAGTGGAGACTTAATCTCAAAGGGCGATCTGGGCACAGCGGTCCGACCGCTATCACGGGGCGGACCGACCGACGGTCAACCATGGCCCGACTTAGAACTAATCGGAGGTCGGACCGGTGGACGCTGTTCGACCAAAGAAGCATTTTAGCGCTCGAAACACGGCGGTCGGACCGCTGCTGTAACACCGGTCCGACCGGTTCACCCAAGATCAAAATCAAGTCCAACTCCAAAACGAAATTTGATCCAACTTTTGATTAAACCAATGAAACTTGACCAAATTTCGAGCACACCTCCCTAATGATATTGGAGACCTATTTCTAGCGGCGATCCTTCAGATCCACTCCGCAGAATCGATCTCTCAAGGTTTTACAAAAGAAGTGCACAAACCCTAGAAATATGAAAAACTTGATTCAAGACTTGCTTGTGGGGGTTGATGATCTAGATTACTCTAGGAGTATTCCCACACATCAAAGCAAGATAACATAGGCCAAGAGACCAAGCATAAACCTTTGAATCAAGGAAGCACCAAAATCATCCACAAGAGAGAAGAACACAAAGGGAACAATTGATCTTTCAATTAAGCATCACAAGATAGTTTGATCACACTAGATGCTTACAAAGCCTCTCCAACAAGGAGGGCAAGAGCTCACACAAGGAGCACACTCCAAACCCTAGCTTTCCTCTCCTCTCCTCCAAACCCTAGAAAATGGAAGAAGGGGCCAAATGCATGCTTGAGGGGTTTTCCATCTCCCCCCTTTCTATTTATACTAGAGAGCTAGGGTTTCACTTTTGGGACCACTTACACATGGGACCCACACACATAACTATTGAAGCAATCGCCTGCTTCACCACGTGTAGGTTGATCACGTTCTCATCACGCCGCCAAGCCTCTCTTGTCCGAATCCCATCGAACCTCCCAGACTCGCACCGATATCCGCACCACCGATCAACCACCGCACCGAACTACCCGCTCGATCCATCTTGCCCATCTCGCACCATGCTTGTGTCACACGACCACCCAGATCCATGATCGCTTCGACCTCGCTCTCCAAGCGTAGTCCCGATCCACTCACCGCTGACGCCGCTGACTCGCAAGCCACCGCACAAAGAATAGACAAACAAACCGTTTCTGGGAACAAGTTCTTCACAACTTGACCCACGTTAGCTCCGCAATGCAATATACATCAATAAAGCATTGATAACCAAACATAAAACACAATCAAAACAACTCAATGCAAACTTGACTAACCTCCAAGTCATTGGCGGTCTGACCGCCCCACAAGGCCGGTCCGACCGATTTCAGGCCGGTCCGACCGATCCCATAACGGCGGTCGGACCGCCCGAAAGGACTTAGCCAAATTTCCAGCGTGAAAATCCGAAACCTTCTGGAATTTTCAACTCAATAGAACTTTTGACTGGGAGCTCCAAAAATGATGGGACCACATCCAGGAGACTCCCCTCACTTGCCTACACAACCTATTTTTGGCTTAGCTCCAAAAGCCACTTTTAGGTCAGGCCGGTCCGACCGGCAACCACTGCCGGTCCGACCGTTCCACGGGCGGTCTGACCATCCCACACCAACGGTCAGACCGCCTGTGTTCTGATAGCTTGAAGCAAACCCCGAAAACGCGCGATTTTGCAAACCAACAAAGCCATTGCCAATTGACTCATCATCCTGAGATCGTGCACATATCCTCACGATATCCACAATCTCCCCCTTGATGAACACATTGGCAATTTTCAAGAAAATGTGGTTTTTCAAATAAAAGTAAAACTTCGCTGCTTGCATAAAGGCACAACTTGGTCCATAAGCAAGAAAAAGCCTAGGAACCGACCAAGCTGGCTTCAGAATAGTATAGGCAAGTGAGATGAGGTAATGAAAGCACAAATGGATTCAAATTCCAGAAAGTAGCCAAAAATCTCACTTAGGTCCATATGAAAGACAAAAAGTTCTATTTGACCTTTGATCATCGTGAGTCTTCTTCAATTGCAATTCAAATCAGAAAAAGGCAATAAAACCCAGAGACTCAACTCACTATGATCACAAATTTTCAAAAGGTTCATATTTTTTTTATATGTGTGTTCTTTTATATGAAACCTTATGTAAACCAAATTTTATCATATTAGCTTTTTTCCATCAGTACCCCCTTTATTTTTATACTGTGTATGTCACTGTGTGCATTTATATTTTGTGAATGAGAAACAGCCAAGTGGAATTTTCAAAAAATTCGACGCCCCCTGCATACATGGGACTGCTTCCAACGCTAGGGATGATCTACATATATATGGGACTGCTACGTGTGAGTGTGACGAAGCCCACAATTAATTGTCTAATCACTCTATGGGTCACGGTAAGATAGCCGTAGATCGACCACATGCTCCGTCATGCAAGGTCAGTTCAAAAAGGATTTTTTTTTTTGCTTAATTATCAAACTAGATCGAGTACACACAAAGAAACATTTGTCGAGTGTCCAATTGGTATTTACCGGTCTCAAATTGCACCACGGTCATATATATGTCAAGAAACTATGGGCCGATCTATAAGCCGGTCTATGTATAGGTATTCTACTGGAAACTGTAACAGGATCAGAAGACCATATATAGGGGAACCCCTACCATAACCATTGTAATACGATTATTGACGAGCAATAAAGCGAAGCCTGAAGTCCCCTCATATCAATGTGTTCAATCTACCTTTGTGTTCTTGTGCTCTTACTTTGTTCTTACGATTATGAGTATTGTTTACGAGGTAATCATTCGGACTGGACTCGACAGCGACGGTTCCTCAACACGTTATCAGCACGATAAACTCTTCTCGTATCGAAAGGTAATCGTCGAAGAACGACACTCGTAAATTGAATCGTATTTTCTAGATTGCTTTCAATTCTAAAAATTTGGTTTTCTAGATTAGTTTTTCTACGGTGCAAATCCACCCTAATCTACCGTGAGTCGACTTGTAGTCGCCGGCATAATACCGATCGGTAGATTGCATGGAAAAATGGATGTCAATTGTACCGTAGATTAAAAATTACAATTCTGTTCTCATCTACCGCGAGCTGACTTGAAGTCGCCGGCCAAGCCGATCGGTGGACGCATGAACAGTACCCGCTTGAACAATACATCTTGTATGAACAGTAATACAAAAAACGGCTAGCGCACGACCTGGAAGTCGTGCATCGCCGACTTGTCGTCGGCCTCCACGCGGCGTGCCGCTAACCTCCACTAGTTGGCGCCGCACTTTGCATGGGCAAACAACGCCACGGACGGCCACACCGCGACCACATGGCGCGCCATTGCCGGCCTCGCAAGCGCCACCCTCCGCGGCGCCGCCGAGGCGACCTCCACTCCGCGCCCGCGACGCTCAAGCTGCCGCCGAGCCGACGGATCGGAGAGCGGCGGCTGCGGCGGCGGTGAAAAGCGGCTTGAGCGTTCACGAAGGCTTGCGCGGTAGGCGCGTAACGCAAGCGCGCCGCGCGAGCGGCGGCGCATCTGGCGCCAGCGCGCCGGAGCCACCGACCGCCGCCCAGCAGAGCGCCGACCACCCCGCCGATGGCGCCGCCCGTGGCGCCGTTGCCGGCCACCTCCTCACTCTTTCTCCTAAATGCAACTTTTGGTAATTTGATTTCAGCATAGGTTAGCCAAGTGCTACTAGAAACTTGAGAATTCTCTCTTCCTTTGCTCTTGTAATTTTCCTAGTGAGATTGTAAAAGCGGTTGTTCGACGGCAACCTTTCTATGCTTCCAACTTCGTGCGTGGTTGTGTGGATTGAGAACTTAGAGTATGGTTAGGCGAATACTTATTGCAGGTCATTGCATCGGCAGTGGTTGGCCTCAAGAAACATCGGATCGCCTTCGCTATCTTGGTACGCTTGTAGCTAGTTACGAAACAGTCTTTGTTGGTTGGAATCGGTGTCCTGTATCATCTCCCTCAGGTGGCGCTAGTTATCATCGCATCACATTTTTCTCCTCCGTGAAGATCGGGCATCCCGTATCATCGTGGGGCGGAATGAATGAACTGGGAGCCTGAATCCGCATTAGATATATGAAAGGAAAACAGGGATTTCCCCATCTTCACTGCTTGGAGAGTGCTCTCCATTCACGATCTCAAGAAATCAAATTCTTGTCCGGAAGCATCCCAATCTTATCCAAGGCTTCAAGCTTCTTTCCGCTCAGAACAGAAACCGACTAGTTAGTAATCAAGTTCGATATAGTTAGGTTTTAGATCAAAGAAAGAAAGGAAATCGTAGAAGGTTGAAGGCAAAAGAGGTCAGTGGAGTTCCTTCTCTTAGAAGATTAAAATGGAAAGCAGGAGACATAAAAACTCTAAAGCCTTACGCCGAGGGGATTTTATAGCCGCAATTGCTTAACTGCATTAGGGAATTACCCAGAAGTCCAATAGACAGAAAAGACTCTTCAATTCCCAAGGCAGTTTCTCAAACTTTAAAATGAGTAGAGACCACCTCGGATGTCACGACATTAAATGAGGTTATGCCCGATATAACTTCATCAGAAAAAAGTATTCACACGCCCAATTCATTTAAAGTTCGGGGGCTACCTGATGAGGATTAAAATCTCTATTTGTTACTTTAAATACGTAATTAAAATACCATATGCATTCATGATTGTAAACCCTAAGACTAATGACCCATGTGGTCGTAAGAGTCGTAACCCCTGAAGCTAACAACCACTGTGGTCGTTAGGGTTCCACAGGTTATTTATAGGTACTCTGGTCGAACGAAGTTTTGTACCTAGTCCCCAACTAGATAATTACTCATACAAACAATGAACTGGCATCTAGATGCAGCTCTAAACATATCCCTTACCGTGTGATGAATAGAGCACATGTCGTATCTGATGAACCCTAAGGTTTGATTTTTTGGCCCGATCTTTCGATGAGAACGATAAGTCCGGTAGACGTCGCTCAACTCTGACGATCTCGGCTACGAACACACAAGGCTCGAAACTACACAATCGCTGAACTGATTGACAAGTCGTTATCAACCGTGCACGAATACCCGGTTGACCTGACCACGAAGGTCGATTCCTGCATACACCGAAGAAGCACACAAGAACAAGATAAAGCAATCTAAAATTTCAAATAAAAATTGAAATTGGGATTTTGAAAGCGGTATTATGGTTGGTGTAGTCGACACAAGCCAATACACGAAATTGCAACAAGGCTAACTTTTAACTAAATAAAATCCAAGAAAACTAGAGGGGGTGCGAACTCCTTAAATAGGGAATAAGGAACCACAAAACTAAATGAACCAGTGGGGTGGTACTAAAGGCTGTGGGTTACTGTTCACATGAATAGTAACCACACCCCCGGGTGGGCCGCCGGCAGATGGGCTAAGTTCAGTATGATTACAAAGCCCAGGTTGGCCTAAATAAGTGATATAACGTCTTCTTTTGATGATTGCGATCAGCCCAGAAGGAATTTGGAGGTGAGGCTAGATCCTTTGGAAAGGTCTCGGAATAAGCTTTCCAACAAGCCCAAGATCACCCAAATCGGATTCCGTTTGCAAAAGTTACGCCTGTTTTAAGTTGGTGCTGTCAGGCTGATTCCGAACTGATCTGACCAAAATGTATCCAGCTTGAACTCCTGCTTGGCACATGTAGTAGCACCATGGCATGTACACATAGTACCATAGCATGTAGACGTCGCACCATGGCATGTAGACGTAGTTCGATCCAATTGGTTAATATGGTATTGCATTAGCCGAAAGTCCAATTGGAGAAGATGTTGTTGAAGTAAAGGAAGTAGAGGATGCAATGCAGCAGGTTGAAGCAGTGGTTGTATCCTTAGGTTCGATGTCCTCATCATCCTCCCTTTCTTGAATTTGAGTCGTCCTCGACTCATTCGTTTTCCCAAAGTCATCACTCTCATGCAAAAGATTAGTAGCAACAGGAGGCAAAGAAACATGCACTTCTTCTAATGGACACTGAGATTCTTTGCAAATCATAGTATGACATTCAGATTCATGTTTTTCCATATCAATGCCATTAGATTTTGTAGCTAACATAACATGAGCTTTCAATTTAATTTCACTTGGAGCTATAATCTTATGATCATCTTTTGTGTTCTCCGTACTTGTTCTTTAATATCTTTCTAATTCATCCTGTAATATAGCAGCAGGAGACATTGTAAGTAAAGTGATTTTTCTTTCTTTATATGTGAAAGTATAATGATTAGATCTACCATGATGTTCAGTATATCTATCATATTGCCAAGGTCTACCTAATAATAATGAGCATACTTGCATAGATACGACATCGCAATCAACATAGTCATGATATGATCCAATAGAAAAATGTACGTGCACAAGTTTAGTCACCTTCAACTTACCACAAGAATTCAGCCATTGAATGTAGTAAGGATGAGGGTGTTGTGTTGTAGTCAAGCCAAGCTTCTCGACCATGTCTATGCTAGCAAGGTTGTTGCAACTTCCGCCATCAATGATGACTCTACATGAACGTTCCTTGATGACGAACTTGGATTAAAACAAAATATGACGTTGATTTTGTTCAGCAAGCTCCATTTGGGCACTTAGCACACGCTGGACAACCAAGCTTTGGTACATGTCAGAGGCCTCATGGCTTATATGTTCTTCCTCAGTTTCATCACCTGCATTGTTAGTTGCAACCAAAACTTGTTCTTCCTCAATATCGCTAGCTGAAGTGTACTCGCCATTGTTCTTAATAAGTAAAGCTCGCTGACTTGGGCAATCACGCATCAAGTGCCCAAATCCTTTGCAACGGTGACATTGTACATGTCTAGATCGCCCTGTCGAAGCAACGGAAGAAGCACTTTTTGTAGGGACTTGTACCTCTATTGATTTGCTTGCATTAGGGACATGCACAGGAGTGGAAGGAGCAGAAGGGGGCACACGGCTTCAGGAGGGTGCCACATGTTGTTGTTGACTTGGCCGACCTGCAAAAGATCCTCCAAAATTGCTCCCAGGGCGAGACTGTCGACGCTGCACTTCTCTTTCAGCTTTGCAAGCAAGATGGAACAAACGAGTGATAGAATTGTATTCTTTATAATCAAGTATGTCCCGAATTTCTCAGTTTAAACCTCCTAAAAATCTAGCTATCTTAGCATCTTCAGTTTCATCTAAACCACAACGAAATAAACCAGTTTGCAATTCTTGATAATAATCCTCTACAGAACTATTACCTTGTCTTAACGTTACAATTTATTTAGCAAATCATGAGAATAATATGAAGGTACAAATCTATATCTCATTGCTCTTTTCAAAGCATTCCATGTTCTAGGTATGTCCTGATGAGTACGACCATATTCACTCCACCAAATAGATGCAAAATCAGAAAACTCACTAGTAGCAGCTCTAACTTTCTTATCTTCAGGGAATTCATGATAAGCAAATTTTTGTTCTACGGTAAGCTCCCATGTGAGATAAGCATCAGGATCATATTTTCTAGTAAAAGAAGGCATAGTGAATTTAATTTTACCAAATGCATTATTATAGTCACGTACCTCACGTTGATTTTGTCCCATACCTTGACGATTATGACGAAGCCGACGATGGTTACGATCATTGTGCATATTGGCTCCATCATTTCCGTGTCGTAGTGTAATTGTTTACATCTTTTCTTCCACCTCATCGCCCAAGAGCGGACCGCGGTGGTGTGCGGCGAGAGGGTGAGGTGGTGAGTTGTCTGCAGCGGGAGGGTCCTCCACTCTTGGCTCATGATCATGGGTCCTGTTGTCAGCAAGTGGCTGACGCTCAAGGAGTGCAACACGTGTGTGGAGCGCCACGAGATTGTCATTGATCTTATCCAAGGCATCGCGAACACTCTCACTGAGCGAGTGCTCAATGTGCCGCACGAGCTCTCTCGTGCGAGGTGTGAAAGATCCCTCACCAGTATGCCCCAAAGAGTGGTCGTTATTGTCTACACCATGTGTAGATCCATGTGACCCTGTCATTGTTAGTATAAAACAAAGAACCAATCACAGTGTATATGTCCCTATGAACTACTAGGTTCTGGAGTTTTATAAGTCGCTCACACTCAAGTTTATACCCAGTTCTTACCAGTTCTTACCAATGCAGCAAGGAAGTGATACAACCGGTGGCTGGTTCGTGATACTCTCACTTGTGATCAGCCCAACGATTGCGAGGAACGGCACCTGCTGAGTTAGTAGGAAGTGGAGCTCGGAAGGCTAGTATGTAGCAAAGGAATATCAATTATTCAATTCAGTATGCAAAGTTGAAAAGCAGTTCAAAGTACTAGTCACAAGTGCTGATCCTAGTCTAATCAAAGTTTAGCTAATTAAAACCCCACTAAGAGATGTGTATGTACGCACACGCAAAGATAAATGTGACTTGATGTAAGTAATGAAAAACCTCACAACAAGTGCTAGAAGAGACGCTAACCAACTACTAAAACTTCTTTGTAGGGCACAAGATGGTTCACACGATGTAGAGCACAAAAACGGAATAACGTGCAGCGTAAACAACCCTTTAGTTTAAGCAGAAAACAATAGTTAGTCTTGAGAGATGAAAAAGTAAAGTTTTATATGGCTTATATATACTCGTTTGATAGGTTTCGATGAGATCTACAACTTTGCAGTTGAGACGAACGCCAAATTCTGAAGGGAAGACTGAAAGAAACGGCAAAAACCGAAACCGAAAACTTGTGACGCGAATTCGGAGCCGAAAATGACCGATTTTGGGTTCCCTAGAGGGAGAAGAATGCATTAAGTATAAAGTATGTGTCTCGTTGTTAGCTTTCCAACGAGTCCAATAACGTCCAAATCGGACACCATATGCAAAAGTTATGCCCGTTTTACTGAAGGTCTCTCGGAAACGGAATCGTACTCGTACTGGAAACCGACCCGGTTTCAATCTTTAAATTGCTATATCTTTTGATTCGGTGGGCTAATCTTGCTGAAATTTTTTATGCAACCTTGTGGCTATATGTAGAAGGGCTCCACCAATTTTCACTGATTTTTGGTGTACGATTATTTTTTTCTACCACGGTCTTTGTTTTGTGTGGCGGTCTCTTTCTCCTTCTATTATTTTTCCAGCCCTAGGGTTTTCCGCGAGTCGCAAAAAAAAACAGCAAATTGTTCTCTCTTTTTTTGGGGCATGTTAGAGGAGTTCTAACCCATAAATTTTATGTTTAGATGTAAAAACTATGAACCCTAAAACAACGATAAAGCGACGCGAAGGAAAAACACGAGAATCAATCTAGACAACGACCAACTAGACAATAACTAGAGCTAAAGATCAGCAACTAGACATGACAATGCAACCAAAGATTCAACAAGCAAACTGAAAAGAAAAAAATTGCAAAGGCTCAAGGGGCTCGGTATGGATGATAGATGTAAATTTTTTTGGGCAATTTTCTGGACTTTAGGTATGAAAAATGAATCTACTACTAAAAAATAAGAAACTCTCACCGAAGAACTGTAGCTCTGATACAACCTGATGAACCCTAAGGTTTGATTTGTTGGCCCGATCTTTCGATGAGAACGATAAGTCCAGTAGGCGTCGCTCAACTCTGACGATCTCGGCTACGAACAAGCAAGGCTCGAAACTATGCAATCGCTGAACGGATTGACAAGTCGTTATCAACCGTGCACGAATACCCGGTTGACCTGACCACGAAGGTCGATTCCTGGATACACCGAAGAAGCACACAAGAACAAGATAAAGCAATCTAAAATTGCAAATAAAGATTGAAATATTGAAATTGGGATTTTGAAAGCGGTATTATAGTTGGTCTAGTCGACACAAGCCAATACACGAAGTTGCAACAAGGCTAAATTTTAACTAAACAAAATCCAAGAAAACTAGAGGGGGTGCGAACTCCTTAAATAGGGAACAAGGAGCCACAAAACTAAATGAACCAGCGGGGTGGTACTAAAGGCTGTGGATTACTGTTCACATGAACAATAATCACGCCCCCGGATGGGCCGCCGGCAGATGGGCCAAGTTCAGTATGATTACAAAGCCCAGGTTGGCCCAAACAAGTGATATAACATCTTCTTTTGATGATTGCGATCAGTCCAGAAGGAATTTAGAGGTGAGGCTAGATCCGTTGGAAATGTCTCGGAATAAGCTTTCCAACAAGCTCAAGATCACTCGAATCGGATTCCGTTTGCAAAAGTTACGTCTGTTTTAAGTTGGTGCTGTCAGGCTGATTCCGAACTGATCTGACCAAAATATATCCAGCTTGAACTCCTGCTTGCCACATGTAGTAGCACCATGGCATGTACACATAATACCATGGCATGTAGACGTAGCACCATAGCATGTAGACGTAGCTCGATCCAATTGGGTAATATGGCATTGCATTAGCCGAAAGTCCAATTGAAGAAGATGTTGGTGAAGTAAAGGAAGTAGAGGATGCAGTGCAGCAGGTTGAAGCAGTGGTTGTATCCTTAGGGTCGATGTCCTCATCAGTATTGGCTTCATACCACGCGACGTTTCATGATCCTAAGACACTAGCGACAAACTACCATGCGGTTTAGTGTCTCACAGACATTAAACCATCAAACAATTGATACTTCATCAACCGTTGTCTCGCTCCGACCAGTCGTGACACTTCCAATAGGTGTCTCTACTAGGATTAACTGTCACCACTTTATCAACTACTTAAGGAAGGACGCGGATGGCGGAAAAGGGGATCGAAGCCAATTCAGAAGATCAATAGATGATTGAACTTCATCTGAAGCATTAACATAGCAAGTACTACGCTGAGTGTAATTTGGATTAGTTCACTACCTTGTCAAGGCACCCCTATAAAGGATTTAATTCATAGTAAAAAAGCAGTTTCATCATCTTTCAAGAATTTTTTTGTCATTTTTTTTTGTTTTATTTCACAAAATCGACGACTCAATCGTCGACAGTATATGCCACCAACCAAAGTTGTCAATTCTAGAACCGAACATTTTGATACCATTGAGTTTTTCGGTAGAGTTTCAGTTTACCGTCATGGTGTTTATTTATTAATTATTATATTCGAGCTTATATAACAAAACAATATAAAATTTAGATGTTAATTTCTTCCAATTACTAACTTAGTACTACTGCATTGGCACACATTCTAAAACCCAAAACAATTGGCCTAGTAGCTACTTGGGCCAGCCTAACCAAAACCCTACACAATGACACACACACGTACAGGACAGGGCAAGCTGCCACCGCCACACAAATAGACACACGCGGACATGGGATGGGACGAGAGTTCGAGGGCGAAGCGCCGCGGATTGCTGTCGTCGGCGTCACCGCCGGAGCCGCTGCTGGCTCCGATCACCACGGCGCACGTACAGGTCTGGAGGCCGCCCTCGCCTCATTCTGTTCGCGCGGCCGCCGCCAACGCTTCCGACACGCAGGCCGGGGCATCGGGCGGAGGGCCGAGGGCCGAGGCGGCGGCTCCCGGAGGCCGCGGCGACGGGCGGCGGCGGTGAGTCGTGTTGCGCGCGCGCTTTGTGAGCCTGTGGCAAATGGTGAAATGGGATTGGCTGGGCTGGCCAGCTGGTAGCTAGGCTAGTTTGATTACCTGATATCTGGCCGGATAATTATCCGCTATCCGCTTACTTACTGATAGATACTATTGATCTCGCTATTATTTAGAGAAAAGAGTTAGACGGGGGGTTCTACCAACGAAACGAAGAAGTTTTTTTTTATTGGTCTTTATCGTTCGGAACCCTCTTAACAGCTCTCTCGATTTTGTTACCGTATCTAATATGAACTAATACGAACTATTGGTATCATTGGATACTGAATTAATCAGCACCGAACGGTCCGGATTAGCCCAACCATTTTGCACCCCCGCATAACTACAATCCGTACCCTGTTTGCGAACCTACATGGTGCCACACGTGGCGAGTGCACGACGTCCAGGCCATCGAAGAGCGAGAAGCGTCGTCGTACAATGCCAGCAGAAGCTGCAGAACCGAGGACGATAGCTAGCTAGCTAGAGAGAGAGAGAGAGAGAGAGGAGATTAAAGGAGGCAGTTATAACGGCCGACGTCTCGCCGTCACCCACAGTGCGCGTGGCGCGCACAGGACCCTGGGAGGGAGGGAAGGTGGGGCGCGCAGGCTATGCGCTGCACCTGGACCCCGGCATGCCCCCCCGCACCCCGAAGTTGTCGACACGCGTCCCCGCGACGCCCCAAATATCGCAGGCCTCACGCTATTTCTCCTCTCCACCCGAGCAAACGTCCACGGCCGCTCACCCCCAGCCCAGCGTGGCGGTACCCCTGAGAACCCGACCACTCCACTAGTTCGCTGTGATCGAAGCAGCTCAATTTCTTCCTAAAACCAACGAACACCGCAAAGGGCAACGGAGAAATAGCTGGCGTAAACTCACACTTTCTCTTTAAAATGGTATTTCACACATCTTTTTTGGTTAAAATTGTGTATATATGAACACTACCAATTCGGGTACCATAATAGATTGCACTACTATCATCGGTATCTTTCATATACAATGACCAATTATGATCCCCATTAATTGCATAATTGGCCAACTCTAGGCACTTTAACATTATCTATACAACTACACTCTTGATGATTATTCACACTTGTTGCATGCTCTTTGTGTTTGTTCACTGACCATGCTTCTGCTATATATTGCACACATTTTCTTTGGTGATAGCTAGGGTAGAAATGAAGAATGTAGAAGACTAACATCTTTCGTTTGGATTTAATCTACTTGGACTAATATACTAACTTTGATCAAATAATTTAAATCTTGGAAATGTTCTATGGATTCAACACTGGTAAAAATGTACACCAAGCATGTGAACAAAGCATTCCACGTACTCTCTCGAGTCACAAAAGAATGTTGTTTTGGACACTAAAGCGGTTCTCAAAAGACAACTTTGATCACTAATTTATATTACAATATATTTATAAAACCTAATATTGATAGCCAAAATTTTAAAAGTTTAACTACAAACATACTTTTGTGATGGTTGGAGTGTAATGTAGTAATTGAAAAATAGGTGATAATGGGGCTAGCGTGCTTCTTAACCAAAAGCAATAACTCTCAATAACTTGGAGAGATTCCAAAAAGGTTTATTTTTGCACGAAGAAGCAATAGAAAACGAAGAAAGTGTACAATGATATTCGCCTACAAAAAGGCTTCAAGAGAAAGGACTAGTTAAAAAAACATTGACCTAAGCTAGAGCGAGATGATCACGGAATTCTCGTTTTGTTTGGTCGAGCGCCTTCCTTGTTTTGTCACTACCTAAGTGTCTGTGGCAGATTGGTTCTGAATTTTTTGCTACCCCCTCCCCCAACCAAATATTCCACATGATGTAGATTGCGTTAGCAATAGGAAAAGGCTCCAAGGTTATGAAGGATTGGCAAAACAAAACATCGACCTAAGCTAGAGTGAGACAACTGGATCAAGGAAGGTCATTTTTCTCTGATTGAGCATCTGCTTTGTTTTGTCAATACCTAAGTGTCTATGGCGGATTGGTTCTAAAAGATTTTTTTTCTTCAAATATTCCACATGATGTAGATTGCGTTGGCATTAAAGTCCCTCCTAAGTTGTCTTGGAGTGTTCTTGGATGCCTGCTGCCACAAGCCAAGGACGTTGTCATAATTCGTAGGTGCAATTCTGTTGCTAAGTAGATATACTGTTACTTCTACCTTTCTAGTAATGCAAAATTCACAAACTATTGTATAAGTTTCATCCTTCTTTATCATTGTGCTTTCTTTTTAAAAAAAATATTGTTCAATTGCTAAAATTTAAATTTAATTGATGACACATAATTCAATTCTGATTTTTTCCTATGTTATCATCTCTCAAATTGCATCCAACAACAGGCATCTTAAGCTACCTGAATATCGTGTATTGGCATGTCGACATAGTTATGTGCGTCTACCAATTCTTTCCTACTAGTCAAAATTGCACGACATGCCACAGATCCTCTTTTCTCTCTCCTCCACGTAAACCCTCTCCCATTCCCACTCGGGTCCCACGCGTTGCCTAAAAGAGCCAAAGGTGCGACCGCTCCCTGCGCCCTCTCCACATACACCTTATCCCACTGCCACGATGACCCCACCGGCAAACGCCGATATTCATCTGTACGGTCCACATGAGCCGGGTGCACCACGCTCTTCCTCGAGCCCCGAGATCGAAAGCCGCTCATCGCGAGCGCCACGCGACGGGCGCCGGCTGATCCCGGCCCGCGAGATGCACGTCCGGATACGGCTCCCGCCCACGCTGTCGTGCATCCGGGCCATTTAAGGCGGATCCGACGGTCTTGGCAACTTCTCCCACCTTTCTTCCCGTGGCCGTGGGTATTAAAGGCGGCTTCCCTTCTCACGCCCCCACATCCTTTGGTCTCTCTGCTGAGGGAAATGAGCAGTGACACTAGCAAGCTAGATCATGAGGTGCCCATACGGGAGATCATCGCCAGCGACAGGAAAGTGACCACCGTGGCCCGGTCGGCTCGGCGGCGCCGGCTGGAGCTCCGGCTGCGCGGTCGGACGGCGTCGGCGGCGGCGGAGGACAAGGTGGCAAAGAGGGTGCGGCCGGGGTCGGACATTTCCTCCGACTCGTATGACTCCGCGAAGGTGGTGCCGGAGCCTCCGCCGGCGGCGGCGAGGTGGCCGGCGTGCGTGTCGCATGGCGCGGTGTCGGTGATCGGGCGCCGGCGGGAGATGGAGGACGCGGTCGCCGTCGCGGCGTCGTTCTTGGCCGCTCCGGCGGCGGAGGGGAAGAGCGGCGACGTGGAAGATGGCGAGAAAGATGAAGAGGGGGAAGAGGAGGGCTTCTTCGCGGTGTACGACGGGCACGGCGGGTCCCGCGTGGCGGAGGCGTGCCGGGAGCGGATGCACGTGGTGCTCGCGGAGGAGGTTCGGCTGCGGCGCCTGCAACGCGGGGGTGGCGGTCAGAGCGGGGCCGAGGAGGAAGACGGCGAGGACGGCACGCGATGGAAGGAGGCCATGGCGGCCTGCTTCGCCCGTGTGGACGTTGAGGTCGGCGGCGCCGACGAGACGGAGACCAGCGAGCAGACGGTGGGCTCCACCGCAGTCGTCGCCGTCGTGGGTCCCCGCCGCATCGTCGTCGCGAACTGCGGCGACTCCCGCGCCGTGCTCTCCCGCAGCGGCGTGGCCGTGCCGCTCTCCTCCGATCACAAGGTACACCATACCATACCACACACCCGTCCAAATACGCTCGGCTTAATCCCCTGACAACATCACCGAGAACGGCGTAGTAACTTACTCCCTCCGCTCACGAAAAAGAAAAGAAGTAGTTTTGGACATCGGTAGGTCTTCAAAAATATCACTTTGATAATTTATTTTTATTATAATTTATTCGTAAAAATTTGTTAAAACTATAATATTATATGAAATTACTTTTCGATGCAAATATCCGTATCTCACTTTAAAGTGGTTATTCGATTTCTCACTTTAAAGTGATTAATCTAGATTTGGGAACAACCGGTTGCGAATTAAGGACGCCTAGACGTCGCCGTCGTGACGCCATTGTTTCCACGAGATTTTTTTTAGCCGGGGTTACAGGTGTCGCTCGTGGTCGTCCGCTTCTGTGCGCGCCCACTTCGTCCGCTTCTGTGCGCGCGGCCGTGTCGAAACAGGAACGTTTTTGGTGGTCCGTGTCTTGGATTACTCGTCGCTTTTGGCAAGGTACTGGCGCTGCTAGTTTTAGCCTTACTCGTCGCTTTTGGCAAGGTACTGGCGCTGCTAGTTTTAGCCTCCCTCCATGTACGTCGCGCCAAATCAGAAGGTGATTTGCCCGTGGTCGTGGTTGGGTGGGGGTGGCGTGGCCGTGTGGGGCTATGTCACGTTGTGTCCGGACGGATTAGTTTGCGGAAACTTTCCTACGTCCCCGGTCGGGGCCGTTTAGGCAGAGGCCCAAACGCCGGTGACATCTGGCTGGGTACTAATCGCGCCGACTTTCCGGCGCGACACGTAGACGGTGTTCTCCATTGGGCTAGGGCATCTTTCTCCGCAAGGACGGGCGTGCCAGCTCATGGTTACTAATTGTGTGTATCGGCATAATTTGGTTTGAGCAAGGTCACTTTGGCATCAAACGGATCGGTTCTTCTTGATGCTCTGGCTACCCTTATGGTTGCGACTGCCGCAACCAATTAAATGCCGAGGCGAGCGGCTTCTTTTCTTGCCATACAAGGGCTAATGGCACGCTGCGTATGTGTTGCGTGCACTATGCGGTGTCAAGCTGTCAGAACGGCCGTGCTGGCTATCTTTGAGACGATGGCAGTGCTTCTGTGCGCTAGGAAGGCAGCTCAAGCCATCAGCCAACTGAACCGCCCTAAGATAATTTGTACTCAATGGTTGTAGTTGTGCAAGTTAAGTTATTTGCCTTTGCTAGGACCATTTATTGGTTACGTGGTTTTGCTTTGTTGCTGTAGCTAGGACCCAGTTCGTCTTCGTGGAGACTACGGTTTGATCTATAATGATTTGAGAAGTAGAACAGATCTGCATGCGTTCAAAAGAAGATGGCACTTGCAGAGAGAGACGCTTGAAACATGAGCTCCAAGCTCCTTTCTCTTGTTTGCCTGTCTCTGTCCGAAATACGGTTAAGTTCCCTTTCGCGGAACGAAACTGCAAGGCGCAAAGTTTCTATTGCAATAATCACCTCATGTTATTTAGTTTTGTAGGGTGGTAATTGTGGGCACTGGGAGAGTGAAGCTTTGATCTTTCCGGTGGTTGGCTGGGTTTAGATTTGTACTGACCTATGCTCCTATGGTTGTGCTGAAAACTTGGAATAGTAACAACTGTGTGTTCAGTGACTTTAAGTTACAATTTTTATTTATTTATTGTAGTTGTACTAGTTTAAGTTCTTTAGTTTATCTATGCCAAGTTACCAGTTGATTTTCTCTTGGCTAAGTTTGGTGTTGTTGGGGATCTCTGTGATGATATCTCTTTGTCAGTTCTGCAAATAGATTTGTTTGTGAAAACTCCCCATGTCCTTGGTTGGTAAATGCATACAGTACTGCCATCTTATTCAGTGTTAAAAAGTGCCATATATGATGCTTCTCCATTTAGTATCTTCCTCCCCAAAGAGAGATGTTTAAGCTCTTGAGTCCTACATGTTCAGAAGAACTATTGTTAGGATCAGTCTGTCAAGAAACAGACTAGATTATGATGCTGGAGGCTTCTGTGACAATGCTTAAGTTGGCTTCTTTTTCTTCTTCTTCAGTTTTTCCAGTTCTAATGGCATGCTGCATTGCTGCGCACATGCTGTCTAAAGAGCTTGTAGGATTAAATATCTCGGTGGGGTGTGATATAATCTATGTCTGTACCATTATATGCTACATACATGGAAAATAGATACAGTAATGGGGAGCAAAATACTCGGACATTGTAGTGTACGGACGAAGTTGAGGTGGGTGTCTAAGGCAAGTGTTGTACACGAACACTACTAAAATTAAGTGAGAAAATAATTAGTTTTAGATGCAGGTATGTCAAAGTCATATCAAGTGCGGTGGTCATTTTTTGAAGTATTGCCAGGCTGCCGCTTTAAGCATTGTCATTTGCTGGCTAGGAGTTTTCACTATCATTGTGGGGACCAACCTCGATCGTATGACGTGCAAGCCTTGAACTGTAATGATGCAGGATGCAGAAGAGATTCTGCAGCAATTCTGCATGTGTGCTTAAAAGAAATTGGTGATGCGAGGAGATGGTTTAAAACATTGGTCATCCCTTCTCCTAAATACGTGAAAGCATCTGTTGTGCAACAAAAACACAAAATTGTACTAGTTGCCCTGATATAATTTATATTTAGATTTATCTCTTTAGGAATATAGGCACTAGGAGAGCTCAATGGCACTGAAGTGATTGAGGAAGGTTGCTGGCAGACAATTTTCCTGTTCATTACTCTGGCGGTACTTGAAGAGTTGAAGTTTCCCATTGCACCTCATATGACTTGATATGTACTAGTTGCACTGATATCATTTATATTTAGATTTATCTCTTTAGGATGATAGGCACTAGGAGAATGCAGTGGCACTGAAGTGATTGAAGAAGGCTGGCGATAGTCAATTTTCGTGTTCGTTACTCTGGCAGTACTTGAAGAGTTGAAGTTTCCCGTCACACTACAAATGACTTGATACATCCGCAACTAGAACAGATTATTTTTTTACCTCATTTCCAGAGAGTCGATGCGCCACGCTTCCTTTTGACACCCACCTCAATTTCATCCAACATGCTCTATCTGTTATAGTAACTTTATACAAAAGCACCGTTGTTCATCATATCCATCATTTTAAACTACAAGTTGCGCAAGTTGTCTGCAGAGTACAGCAAACAGTAACTCCCAGAAAGCCTGAAGTGTGAAAGTTCTGAACTATGTTCTGCTCTAAGTTGCGTTATATAGTTACGTTTCTTTATATTTGAACGAAAGGATAAATTCTGGAGTGAGTCACTTAAAGCTTGTTATGTCTAGTAATAAGTCTGAGATTAGTTTGTGTCTATTGTTTGTCCATGCAATGCATTATTGATTTTTTTTTCCTTTGTTGGGATCACTTCATTTTTGTTGTAAAGTGATTGAGAGAAAACAAAAGTGCCTTTATTCTGATCTTGTACATGTATATATTACTCTTGGCAAGGTACTAGTACAAGATCAGAATAAAGGTCCTTTCTGCCGCTTTTGTGATTGTCACAAAGTGCCATTACCTCTTGTTGCTTTCTCTGTTTGCTACTTGTGTGAGAGCAGGGTGCTGATAACGTGTTGTAAAGTGATTGAGAGAAAACAAAAGTGCCTTTATTCTGATCTTGTATATGTATATATACATGATGAAGGGGTGGCAATAAAGTAAGGGGTGTCATGAAAGGGTGGCAATAAAGTAAGGGTGTAAGTTACAAACAATGTTTTGCACATTGGGCATTGTTTCACAACAATTTTGTACTAGTTTCCTTCTTTTGCAGTTTCAGCTTTGTAGGACGCCTAATGTTTTGTCACATGTTATGCTAATGGAAATTTTGTTTTGACTGTACACAGCCAGACCGGCCCGATGAGATGGAAAGAGTAGAAGCAGCAGGGGGCAGGGTCATCAACTGGAATGGGTACCGTATCCTGGGGGTGATTGCGACTTCTAGGTCAATTGGTACGATGTTGTCTCCTTTTGCTCGATACATTTCACACGTCACCAGACATGCACAAACTGCATGCGTCTAGCTGAGATGGAACAGTTATAGTATCTTCGATTAGAAAAATAATTAATATTAGCCAGATAGTGGATCATCTTGCCACTGAGGTCATTTTGAAATTTTCTGCATTGCCATGTTCTGTATACCTTCCAGTAAGCCAATCTACACCAGTAGTGATCCCTGCCCCTAACTCTAGTAACCAACTTCACTAGGATGAGCAAAGCCCTTTGTGCACTTGGCTATTGGGAACTCCAGATGCATAACATGAGCTCATCTCCATCGCAAATTATGCTCTATATTGAGTTGATCTCTGAATTCTTTCTGGTTGCCATTTCAGGGGACTATTACCTGAAACCATATGTGATAGCAGAACCAGAGGTCACCGTCATGGACCGGACAGACAAAGACGAGTTCCTCATATTAGCCAGCGACGGGCTCTGGGATGTCGTGTCCAATGAGGTGGCTTGCAAGATTGCGAGGAATTGCTTGAGCGGGCGGGCAGCATCCAAGTACCCTGAATCCGTTTCCGGGAGCACAGCAACCGACGCCGCCGCCCTGTTGGTTGAGCTTGCAATCTCGCGCGGCAGCAAGGACAACATCAGCGTTGTAGTGGTCGAGTTGAGACGATTGAAGAGTGGGAAGACGGCGATCAAAGAGAACGGTAGGTAGTATGTAGAAGTGGCGGGATGTCACAATATTTGAGCATGGCGAGAGGCAAGAGAGAGAGAGAGAGATCTGCAGCTGAGTTTACTGGGATGTTGTAAAGGGCTCAGGGATCTATCCATAGAGCTGCTCTGTTGGGACTGGCAGTGTGCTATCCGTAGCTGTGCTGTTGTACTGTGTTGCGTTGAGTTGGTTCTTTAGTTCTATGCTGACATTCCGGCCGAAGCGGCATAAAGCATAAACTGCTTTTGTCACTTATGATCATTGGTTTCCTCATGTGGTTGGAGTCTCATTAACGTCTTATGGTCGCTGTTACTGCAATTACGATGTTATGGACCTGTAGTATGGGCGAGAACTTAACCATGAACCTTGAACTTGGCTGAAGCAATCGCATGTAAGTTGATTGCACTTGGATCTTCATGTCAAGCAGTTCATGGTTGAGACAGAGTGGCAGGCCCTGTGCAAGTAGATGATGATTTCAAAGCCTCGGAATTCTAACATGATTCGTACTTTCGTAGGGATGAAAACGGGTACGATATGGAGGTCCGGTCAGTTGATCAGTTCAAGGTACTTGGGGATACAAATTGGGGGAATGGCAAGCAAGGATTCGGAGGAGCAATCAGATTGGGAAGAATAGTTGGCGAGTATCCTGGGATCTCGGCTAGTGTCCGCGGCGTCATGGTCGGTGCTGATGGTGCGCCCCTCGCATACCATCGAACACTTGGCGGGCGTTGTGCATATGGTGTTGGTGGTGAAGTTGTGAATGCCGTGCGAGCCAGTGACGACGGTACATGGGGTCGGTTTCGAGCTTGGCGGCGATCGAGGTTGGAGGTGTAGTAGCGGCAGAGGGAGTTTGCGGACACCGACTCGCTCTCGTGTCGTGACCGAGACCTGACATCAAACACTTGGCGGACGACTCGGCGGTGAGTGCGGCATTTGCGCGCGGAATGACAGAGTCCCTGACGTGGTCCCTGACGGTGACCGAGGAGGACGTTGGCGCGGTCACCACTGTCGGCTTGTCTTCCAAGAGAGCGTGCGTTTTCATTGGCATTTCATCAAACATCTCCCGTGCATGGAGCGATTGCTCCTCCACTCGCGACAGCGGCCATGCCAACAATGAGTATGTAGGCCTCCACGCCATCCGAAGCAGTGGCTGCACCAGCCAGGCCATTGGTGGTAGTAGGCATAAACCACCCAAACATGCTGCACAACTTATTTATCTTTATCACCATCTTCAAACACCTTTTCCTTCTGCTCGTTTGACATGGCGTCCCAGTCTCTGCCAAGGAAGGCGATGAGGCTGGCTTGGGTAGGGACTCATCGGCACCAGTGGATTGCATCTCCTTGGTCACTACGTAGAGCAGCACATGGTTGATGGTCGCGCGAAGAACACCACCCATGGATGCCTCTTGGTGGCTTGGCATTCCATCGAACATTTGACGGGCGCCGTACCCATGGACCTCCCATGCTAGCTCGTTGCCAGGAACCTCACGAATCGACTGCTCTGATACCATTGGTTATGATCCCACTTAATGAACACCAATCACCATTGAGCTCAAGAGATATACTTAAATACCAACACAAGATACAAGGTACTTGTGATACAAATTAGGGAATGGGAAGTGAGGATTGGGAAAAGCAATTAGATTGGGAACAAGTAGGGAATTGAATTTAGAATTGGAATTTGGGGGAGAGATAGCATTGAGGAAGGACAGGAGGTCGACACCTTCGGTTCTGTTCTTTGATTACCCTTTGTGTCGTCCATGATTTTAATTACCCTTTGTGTCGCCCCTGCTCGCCTTTTGTACGCAATGACCAACCAGCCAATACCCTCACAACGTCCAGCCTGGGCCACCCAAGGCCCATCATGGCCCACGACCCATGAATGCAAGGGTCTGTGACAAGATACCAACTATATCTCCATTTTGTTTCATTTTACATCTTTGCTAACAGAAACAAAATCGGACTCATAGACAGGTGCAATATAGTTGACGAGACGGTATTAGTGATGGAAAGAGAAATCTACTCAAGTTTGTATATATTGGGCATACTTGCTGTATATAATTGATCTTAGATACGACAACTCTATACCTTCAAATCGGTTAATGTCAAAATCATTAAAGTAGTTTTATCAAGTACTCAAACATGAATGCTTTGCATACAAAAATTTAGCTGCCACTACTACTACTACTACTACTACTACTACTACTACTATGCACACTAGCTAGTTCGTCATCCGCTATATATGCTCTGGTGGACAACGGCTTGGCTCGTATTGTTAGCTTGCGGTATCGTAGTCTCTTTGGGCTTTTTCATCAACTGTGTCAACACCAAGATAGGTGATACCTACGTGACGGTCAACCTCAGTAATGCACAGGGGCTCAACGTCGACAAGTAGGTGAGGACAACCCTGGTGGAATTCGACGTCTCCATCGACCTCTTGTACCTTCATGACTTTCTTGCAATGGGTCACGACGGTGGACACGTGACGGTCTCGTACGCCAGCACCAAATCGGCGAAGGGCTTTGTGCCCAAGTTCTACGTCATCGGTGGACCCAAGTGGGTCGAGGCGACCAAGGATGTGGCATCGACCGGGAAGGACAAGACCCCACTATCGTAGGTGTTTTGTGACCACATATGGGTGGACCAGCAGCTAGACGACAAGGCGGAGTTTGACGTCACGCTGGGCTTTTACGACGTCACAACCGACAAGACCACACCCATCTATCACTACTACAAGGTTAGGTTTGTTGAGGAACTGTCGCTGGCGAGTCCAGTCCAAGCGATTACCTCATAGACAAACTCATAATCGTAAAAACAATACAAGAACAAAATAATAGATTGAACACAGAGATATGAGGGGACTTGTCTTTGTTGCTCTTCTGAAAACTGTAGTACAATGGCTGGGGTCCCCCTTTATATAGTCTACTAGGAGGATGAGGAGCCCATCATGGGCCAAACCTGTCTGGCTTGAGCCTGGTTTCTTAATACTCCCCTTTGGGCACTCATCCATCATGTTCATATCTCATCAAAACTCCATAAAAACCCAGTGGAAAAATTTTAGAGAAAGAGTACATGAAACATGTTCTATTGTACTACACGAATTGCCTTACTAAAAACCTTAGCCGAGAAACTTCGGAAAAGCTTATCAAGAGAAAAAAAGTACAATCCACCCAATTTCATTTAATCTCTAGGGTTTATTTTTTGGGTACTCGATCTTCGTGATCAAGCTTTAATAAAGAGTTTATGAAGATTCTCACCTGAATTCTACACTTCTCTAAGTCTCATTATTCCAATTCCACGTATGCATCTTTCAAAGCAAGACACTAGAAGTGACTTAGTGAATAAATCTGTAAGATTTTCACATGACTTAGTATGCAATACTTTAATTTCGTCCATCTTTTGTAATTCATGAGTATAGAAGAACTTAGGGGTTGATATGCTTAGTGAGATGACTCTTCACATAATCCATATGCACTTGTACAACACAAGTTGTATTATCTTCATAGATAATAGTGGGATTTTGTGTGGTATTCAATCTACATGACTACTGGATGTGGTGAATCATCTGCTGAAGCCAAGAATATTCTCGTGAGGCCTCATATAGTGCTATGATTTCTGAGTGGTTTGTCGAAGTAGATACAAGATTTTGCTTAGATAATTTTTATGAAATTGCGTTCCACCACATAGGAATACACAGCCTGTTTGTGACTTGCCTGTATGCGGATTTGACATGTACCTAGCATCTGCATAGCCAATCATAGTTAGGTCTTGGTTCTTTCTGTAGAACAGACCAAGATGTTTGCTTCCTTAGAAGTATTGGAAGATATCCTTTATTCTCTACCAATGCCTTTTGGTAGGTTCTGCACTATACCTTGCTAGTAGATTCACGGCAAATGCGATGTTCGGTCTAGTACAATTTGTTAAATACATGAGTGCACCTATTGCACTTAAGTACGGGAATTTCGGTCCCAAAACTTTCTCCCCCTCTTCTTTAGGTTTGTACGGGTTCTTGTCTTGTTGCAAAAATCTACCGACCATCGTCACTTTCGAAGGATATGCCTTTTCAAAGCTGAACAGTTCTAACACTTTCTGAGTGTAGGTTGATTGATGTACTAAAATCCCTCCAGGGGTGTGCGTACTCAAGCTGCAAGCCTAGACAATATTTGGTTTTACCTAAGTCTTTCATTTCGAATTCTAACTCCAGGTAAGAGCTTGCTTTCTTAATATCTTCTAGAGTCCCGATGATATTCAGATCATCTATATATACTAAGATTATACAGAATCCATCTTGGGATAGCCATATAAAAACACAGGGACTATCCTCATTGTTCGTGTAGCCTTTCTTGCATAGAAAGTCACTCGAGCGATTATACCACATTTTGCCTGATTGCTTCAGTCCATACAGTGACTTTCTGAGTTGCACACAGTACAGATTTCTATTTGATCTGTCTTGGTTCGGGACAGGGATACCTTCAGGTACCTTCATATAAATGTTCGAATCCAAGTTTCCATAAAGGTATGCAGTTACCACATCCATCAATTTCATTGCTAAATTCAAGTTTACTGCCATTGAGATTAAATATATAAAAGTAGTTCCGCCCATGACCAGAGAATAAGTTTCTTCATAATCGACTCCTGGTCGTTGAGTGAAACCCTGTGCAACGAGCCTTGCTTTATGTCTTACAACTTCATTGTTTTCATTTATCTTTCGAACAAATACCCACTTATACCCTACGGGGTGCACATAGGAAGGCGTGTGGCTTACAGATCAAAAAATATCTGTTTTATTCAGAGACAATAATTCTACTTCTATTGCCTTCTTTCAATCTTCCTAATATGATATTTTCTTACATTCAGCAGCGAGCGATACAGGCTCTGGATCAAAATCGATGATTGTGGTAATTTTCTTTGAAAAATAAATATCGACATTAGCTGTTGTTCTATTCATAGATTATCCCGTGGTCACATAATTTATAGCTATTTCTACATGGAGCGATACTTCTAATGCTTCTACTTGCTCACCGTTGCTTCCAATTGGGTGGTCAAGTCCCTTTAGTTTTTCAGCTCCGATGTGTGTGCACATATCCATGCTGATGTCTCCCTCCATGGGAATAATCAAATCAAGATGCTTTTTACTGAAGGTTCCATATTGTGCTAGGTCTCAACTGGAGCCCCTTATAGTTCCAGGAAACTTCAGTGATCGGTTGTGTCAAGTCATTCTTATTCTTTTTCACCACGCGTCCCTAGTTACTTGGGATTCGAGGGCTCGGAGTTCTCGTCCTTTTATTTTGAGGCCTGTGGACGAGATTAGGGGTACCTTCAATTTTCTTTGGTTTTTCAACCATCTCCGGTGCATTGTGTGCAGGCACATGCGACTTGATCACACTCTTCAAATCACTAAAGTGGTCAGGCAGTTGATTCGTTAATGCTTGCAAATCAATTATCTTATGGAGTTCTCTATTTGCTTCACTAGTGCGCGGGTCATGTGCATGGATTCCCGTGGCTTGCCACGTCATTTCCAAATATTTTTCATCAAGTGTTTGATTTCCTCCCCCTAATGGCGGAAAGCTACCCCCATCAAATATGCTGTTAGCGAAGTGGGCTGTATGCAAAAATCCAGTCATGGGGTCCAGATACCTGATTATGAATGTTGTCTCATAACCAAGTATATCCGAGACTTTCGGAGAGAGCCCATTGTGGTTCACTGCGGTGGTGGAACATGTATATAAACCTTGCAACCAAACCTTCGTAGATGAGATATTTTTGGTGCTAACCCTTGCGCTAGCTAGTTGTATTGGTGAATGGATATTATATGCTGACGGTCTAAAATTGATGAGAATTACTACGTGTAGGACTGCGTATCCTCAACATGTAGTTGGTAAGTTACAATTCTACAAGAGCGGCCGGGAAATAAATTTAATTATTTTAATTAATACATCTGCTAGTCCATTCTGGGTGTGGACATACGGTACGGAATGCTTAACGGTAATTCTCATTGCCATGCAATAATCATCAAATGCTTTTGAAGTAAATTCTTCAGCGTTAATCTCAAGGAGGTCTTCTCCTTCCTTGAGTGTTGAGCCTACCAGGATGGTGGAGCACCTCCGGTATACTTCAAGCGACTACCTGCGGGAATGTCAAAGTAGAACCATTCCTTCTGATAATTCCACCACGAATCCTTAATGGGAAGTGGGGGGTATTTCTTGGACATCTGGTCCTGGAGTTTGAAATAGATACTCCCACATTTCCCCTAACCTCGGTTATTTTGAGTGAACTGGTAGAAGTATCTAAAAAGACAAATAGAAGGGGGAATGCCAAGGAAAGTTTAGCAAAAAAATAACAAAGACACTAAGGATTATGATGGAGTTCAGTCATAAGTGGAAAAGTTCTATTTAGAAGTAAACTAGGACATCTGCAAAAATTCACTTTCAGGCAAACAAAACTCTAGCTTTACAAAAGAAGAAAAAATGATGATACGACCTTCTTGCAGAATTGGAGCATCCTCATCATCGCAAGGGCTCCATGGGATCGAAGATCGTGTTGGAATGTAGCCTTGATCTTCAAGTTCTTGTATTATGCTCTCAAAAAGAGTTGATGCCCCAAGAATCCCCATGATCAAAGATAAACCAAAGATTTTGAAAGAAGAAAAAGTTCGGGAGTAAAGATGAATTGGAGATGAAAAGGCGCTAAGACGGAGACAGAGATTGCAATGAGAGCGAACAATGGAGAAGTAAAAAGATGTACTTTTATCCCGCTTATTGTGAACCGTTCACCTACTTACCGCAACATTCGGATACAATTTCCAAGAAAATCATAACATTTTCCTTTCTTACACATTTTCATTAAATGATTGGAATGATTATGCAAGATCGAATCTTATCGATGCACGTTTCAAGGCAAGTAAAGCATTAGGTAAATATTATTTTCTTAAGTCATAGAGGCTACCGATGAGGATTCTTGAAGAAGTCAACATTTTCAGTCAAAGTCAGAGTCCCTGTCAAATAAGGCACCCTTAATAAAGATCCACTTTATTATGGTCATGAACCTGTGACCAGTATATAAAGGAAGTCTAATTCTCCTTTGTTACGGCCAAACTAGTCGACGACTTGTTTGAGTCATGAGACGACCAGCTACATGCATTCTCTGACTAGTTATACGATTTTGGACAATCCCCGCCCAGCAAATTGGTCGGGAAACACCAGCAATTATCCACGTGACTGGTAGGAAGGCGGCTTTTGACGCATTTGACAAATTACGATAATTGACCAACATATGTGATGGTTCAAGACTCTCTAGCGAATGTGCATGAAGATTATAGGCGTCTTTAGCGGTATTAACTGTCACTCCTTCAAATACTATAAAGGGGTAGCCCACGTTCTTTGTAACATAAATTGGTAACTGTATTCAATCATTAGCCATGATCATTACGTTCATTCTGTAACATCCTCTGTATTCCCATACAAACACTCAGTGTGTCCACAACAATACAATATCCTCTTTTTATAGCGTTCTCACATCATTTACCGAGTAAGTTCAATAGGGAACCATGTATTACAATCATCGACACCCCCTCCTCTTGTGGATGGAAGGAGCACTACTGGCAATAAAAATAAAAATACATTTACTCATATCAGTACTGCTTCCCCTTTTCCACGGGTTCCCTTTCCTACTGTTAGTTTGTAGCTACGACAATTTCAACTAAAGATTTTAACTCGAATAGCAAAATCTCAATCTGAAATCCAAAATTTTCAACTCACCGGATGATCCCTCCATGAATCCAAATAAACCAGTGGTCGGTGGCGGCGAGGTCACTATACCTCCAGCGACGAGGGCAATGGCATGTGCCCACACCGGTGGTGGCGCTGCCGAGCAGCCGGAGAAGTGGGATCCCCTCGGGCGCTTATTAGATTTGCTTGTTAGTGAGAGGCTGGCAGGCAACGCGTCGGATGGGTTGACGAGATCCAATATGGGCGCGGGGGGTCAGTAGGGAGAGGGAAAAGGAGAGAAAGAGGAAGAAGAAGAAAGAAAAAAGAGAATCAATGTCTCGCATCTCGGGCCTCTCGGCTACTCGCCACCTACACGTGAAGACGGGGAGAGGGCCCCACCAAGCGTTGGAAAGTTATCTAGCGCGAGGACATGAATTAGCTACACCCGATAGCCAGGAGCAACACGCCAACGCCTCTGACGTGTTGCTGCCTTGAACCAGCGTGACACATAGCCATGGCCACTTGGGCCAAACAGTTTTAACTTCCAGCAGTGTAGGCGCACGATAGTCCTGGTGCTTTAGCCTTCAAGTGATCAGGTCAAGGGAGGATCCGAATCCTCTGCAGTACTGTAGAGACCCGTTATGTAAACAGTGTTTTGTGAGAGAGTAAACAACACTACGACGTTGTACGGTTGCAAAACATTGTAGCAACAATGGTGAAAATATTTTTTATCAATTACTGTAGCAAAATGACACCGCAGCAAAAAAAAAACTGTAACACTTGATCTCAACCTTTAATTTTTTAATCAGACGGTGAAAATCATTTATAATGGTTATACAGTGTAGATCCTCCGTGTTGGCTACTTCGATGCAAATATGATCCCGATCCGTGGAGGAAAGTCCTATGCCAACTCTATTGTGTGGATAACAGGACGTGCCTGACACTCTGACCTGATGCATATCAGATTCAGAGGAAGCGGTGACTGACGGAAAAACATTGTATTGCAGCAGGTTGTATATAATATCTTTTTTTAGATCAGCGGAGCTTCATTCCTTGGCATTGCGCATGAATACCATGGAAAATAGAAGAAATAATGACGTAGTACGAGGGATATTTGACTGAGCTTTGAAAGGCTTGATCATCCAACGCAAACGAAGTATCCTGTAGGAAGTCAGTTGACTCAACAAGCCACGAATACCTGCTTAAATTACATGAGATTTGCTTATTGCAAAAGATGGGCAGCAGCATTACCTAGCCGCCGGACGAAACAAAAATCAAACTCCGAAAAATTCCTGCAAAGATCCCAAATCTCTGAAAGAAAAATTCCTGCAAAGATCCCAAATCTCTGAAAGAATTAGAGAAATTTCTGATCTGTGTCCGGATGGGTTCTTCCACAAGTCGACAATGCTGAAACAGTCGGTCTCCAGAAGTAGTCTCTGCACCATAATCTGTATAGCTAGCTTTACCAGTATCTACAGCATCCCTTTTAAAACTAGGTCACATGGCATTAACACAAATCTCAAAGCACCGTCATCCTCCGTACGTCTTAATCCTTCTTTCGTCTCCCCTCTGTTAATCCCCCAGGGCCCCAGGTACAGCCATACCTGAAGCGCTTCTTGTTTTTCTTGCTTCTCTCATCGAGAATCCGATATGGTGGTAAGCCGTCCAAATAATTCACCTGGCGGCACCGGGCCCCCATGCCCGCACCCATGGTCTGTAGTGTACGCACGGCTGTTGCCGCTGTGAACCGGGCACGACCGACCCAAGCAATTCCTGCGACGCCGCTGCCGCCGATGGCGTGGTGAGGCATGCGGGGTCGCCGGCAAGAGCAGTGGTAGGGCGAGCCGAAGCAGTGGCAACAACATGACGAAACATGGGGTTCAGTGGAGACGAGACGAGCAGTGGGTTGCCGGTAAGGGTGCGACCGTGCGAGACAACGAGAGTGGCTGTGCGTAGGTCGGCGCTGTGCATGAAGGAGCTTTCCGCAGCTCGTCGACGATGGGGGCGACTCGAGGGTCGCAGGCAACGGCAAGGGTGACGACGCTGGTAGCATCGCATGATTCATGGAGCCATGGACCATTGTAGATGACTAGGACAGGACAGATGAGAAGAAAGCTATTGCCACTGTGAGATTCGGCAACGCCATGTGTCATTAATCTAAATTGGGTGCTATAGATGTTGTACAGCACCTTGTGCCATATATTTTTTTTCCCTGGTGAGTGACTGGAGACTGCCGAGTTCCCGGCGACGCGACTTTTGTGTACGCAAAATTGAGCGGCAAGGGTGTCAACACGAGGAATTGTGCAAGATCTACAAATAGAATACACCAAACATCCGCAACCCCAAACAATTTTAGGCAATTCTGCAAAGGTATATGTGTTCATAGCCATAAAATATATAGGAAAATGTACACTACTTAGAGAGAGAGAGAGAGAGAGTATGCATACGCGTAGTCGCGTATGTGTGACTGTGTATGGAGTTCTCTCCTACAATCTCCTCCAGCATGTAACAGCCCTGTAGATTGCCACCGCAGCCTTCCACCCCATCCTTCTCGCCTTCCGCCTCCTCCTCGCCGTGCTGCGCTCAGCCACGTCGAGCACGGCGGCGGCACCCTGATGATGGTCCCACCTCCGCGACGCCGCGCCGGGGAACGGCAGGTTCATGAGGTGGCTCTCGAGGACGTGGTAGAGCGACGCGAGCTCGAAGGAGTCGTACAGCGGGCTCCCGCAGTCCCATGTGGCGAACACCCGCTCCTCCTCCCCTCTCGCCTGACCGGTTTCTCCTGCCTCCTGCTGCATCCTGGAGACGTTGAGCTATCGGTGGAGCACAGCATATGTGCATGTGCCGGTCGCCCTCTCTGGTACAATACGGCAGTGTGGTGGGTGCGGGGCTGTGCTATAGCTTTCTGTTCGGGGCCAGATATTATATACACCCGATCGATCCTGTGTGATTTATCAAGAAAACTATACATTGAGATATACGTCCCTTGCAAGCAGAAGTGGTAAGATATTATGTTGTTCTACTAAAAACTAAAATTTAAATAGGGTTTGAGTCCCACTTAGCCTTCTTTGGTCCGCCCTTGCTCGCAAGGTTGTAGTCTGTTAATTAGGTCTGTGGATGACAGTGTCAGATTCCTAATTTCATAATGGGAATAATTAAATTTTGTTGGATGACAAGTGGGCCGCATCTCCAAGTGTCAATGTACATGCTGCTGGCGGTCGAGCATGCATTTGATGTCCAGAAAACGGCTGCCGAATAGATATCCTGATATTTTTTGTGCAGTGAAAAGACTACTTTGTACTAGTAATTGGGTTTGGCACAACAATTGGATGTGGAAGATTGTGTCAGACAGATCGAAGAGCTGAAGTTGATCTTGTCGTCATAGGTTGTGGAAGATAAGTACCACTTAATGAGGCAATTGCTTTCATGGAGTGGTTGCCGACTGCATCTGCATGTGGTATATATTGTGGTTAGACAGACACGAGATGTTGGGTATGCATGGTACGATATACGCCTCATGCCTGTATATGTCTCGTAGCTAATTTTCCTCACACATGGCCATGCATGTGGCTAGCTTGAGATACATGATATCTAATCTCTTTTCTGTTGCCCCTTTCTTTAGAAATTATAAGTTTGTTGCTTTGGTTTGTCACTTTGTCCCATGTTTAAGCTCCAGAACTTGTTAATACCCAAGCGTAACCTCATCTTTTGGGAACGCTTTAAACAAAACTGAGCATTACGACATGGTTTATCCGAACAAGACAACCACTTTTGTCGTGTAACCGTACCAACTATGCTCATATGCAAGGAAAAAATAGTTGCACTAGCCCTGGCCAGATAGGCGCACGGCACGCCACGGCTCGGCCCCACAAGGCACGACAGCTCAATGGGCCGGCTGGATGCTAATCCAAACACGACACGTTGGTACCTCAGGTCATAACGGGCTAGCCCGAGCACGGTTGGCCTGACGGGCCGTGCTCGGTCTGTTTCAGTTTAAAAAAATTCAGAAAAATAGAAAAATATATAGAATTAAAAAATACATATGAAAATTGCAAAAATAATGAGACAAACATATTGAAAATATAATAAAGATATTTATAAAATTTAAATGGTTGCCTCGTTCAAAAATTTGTCAGTAAAAACTCAACATGTGAAAACCTTGGCAAAGGAAAAAGAGTACAGCATATAAATCTGCACACAACCATGTTCTAAGTGTCGTTGTCCAGGTACAGATTTTCGAACACCTCCGACAACTCTGGAGTTTTCACAAAGTGTTGTGTTCGTACATCAGCTTGTCTTTGTCCTTCACAGTTAGAAGTATCTTCATCATCTCACTCGTGAAACATGTTCTTCTCTCTTCTAATATTCTTTCAGAAAGACTGAAGGCAGACTCAGAGAAACCCATCGAGATAGGAACAGCTAACACATCACGTGCAAGTATAAATAGCACGTAATATGTTAACTTATGGGTATGCCATCATTGCAAAATTTTAAAGTCTTCTGAGTTGAAATCCACAATATCGTTATCTAGATAGCTGAATAGTTCACCACTCATTCGTTGGGAGGATAGTCTTGGTTGAGAAGATGTCATTGTAGAACCCCTAGACCTAGAGAAAGAACCTACACCCCAGATCATGCCTCATAAATTTGTCTTGTTACCTGAGGTATGTGGTAGTGGTGGTCGTTACAAGTGAACTCCTTAGAACTTATTTTCATACCTTTGAAAAACATCGATAAATCTAGAACGAACATCTGCAAAATAGTTATAATAGTCTAGGCCTGTAGTCACTACTACAGATAGGGTCAACACAGACGGTTCCAAACCGTCATCACAGACAGTTTTTGAACCGTCTGAATCTATGTGTCTGTGATAACATACGGTTATCACAGACAGTCTGTGAGCCGTCTGTGAAAAGTCACAACATAGACGATTTTTGGTGGAAACCGTCTGTGATAGTAGGCCTTCACAGACGGTTTCAATAAATAACCGTCTGTGATATCCCACATAGCACAGACGGTTCAGACAACCGTCTTTATTCTGAACCGTCTGTGATATATCACAGACGGTTATTTATTGAAACCTTTTGTGAAGTTATACTATCACAAACGGTTTCAACCAAAAATCGTCTGTGATATGTAGGATATTACAAACGGTTTTGATGGTAGCCGTCTGTGATATGTGACCTATCATAGACGATTGTTGGTGGTACCCGTCTGTGATTGGATACATATTATAGACGGGTGTTAGTAGTAGCCGTTTGTGATTGTATACATATCACATACGGTTGTTAGTAGCAGTCGTCTATGAGTATCATTCACAGACGATTTATTTCACAAAACCATCTATGACAGTTCTTTATATACCTAAATATATTTTGATTTTTTGGCTAGCCCCAGGTAATGCAAGCCATGCCCTCTGAAAATAAGCAAGCAGAAAACATATATATCACAATTGATTAGATATAGAACAACTTAAAGTGATTTACAAACTCAATATCAATTACAAGGTCACTTTAATGATCTAATTACAAAGTGATTTGATTACAACTCAAAGTGAATTACAATAAATCAGAGTCGCTGGGGTAAAACTCTCCACTCTCTTTAATGATCTCCCCCGTGATGAAGGTGGCGAGCCGTCCTCGAACTTCCACGAGTAAGTCCAGATATGAGTTACTTTCTGGTATTTTCATGCCCTATCGCTAGCAATAGTAAAGTAGTAAGCATATATATTTATATTCATAAATAATTATTAAGAGATTGACTGACAAACCTCTGGATCCTTCATCTTAGCACTCGTGATTTCCAGCATATGACGACAAATGTAGAATGCACATATGTTGCCTTGACATAGTTGCTAGTGGCACTGCAAAAATAGAACTGTGATATAGGATATAGGTATAGTCAGTTCGAGAGGCCAGGATACAAAGTGTGATATAGGATTATTGTGCTATAGCAAGTACCGAAAACCGCGTCCGATGTCGCAGCGTGGCGCCTGGTTCATTGTGTGTCCCTCCCTCGGCAACATAGGCGCTAAACGACCTACATGATTCCAAAATGTTATTCTCGGACATTTCAAACGAAGGAAGACTACAATAGAGTTACGTATTGAGGAAATGACCATACATGTCGAGTACTTTTTGCACAAGGGTGAAGTCGTGATGGTTATTGACTAGGGAATCAATTTATATTATACCTTGTTCCACTTTGGTATAACGACTAAAAGGATCTAGTACCACCTACTCACATATGTCGCTTTAGTCATTAAACTTAAGCTCGTCTTGCGTATAAAGAACAAATAAAATTTGTATAGCAAATAGTGAAGCAGTTACCCCTGGTTGTAGGGCACCAGTATGTAGTCCCTTCGTTATGTACTTCTCGACGTAGTTTGCATCTTCGAGGCTGCATTGCTCTGAGATCAAATGTGGGTCGAGGAAACCCACCGGTTATCGCGATCGCCGGCCTTATTGCATCATGTATCTATACATAAGCAATGAGTTATGATATTTATTGGTATTACATGAATGCAGAATTTGATTGTACATACTTATAATGTCCATTATCATAGAAGTGAGGCGTTGAGGGCGTCGAGATTGAATAGATCAAATAAGTCTTCGAAGCACACGACGAAGTAGCCTGGCTTGTGGCGGAAATGGTTCTCATTTGTAGCTTATGGTGAATCCAGTAAGCCAGTCTTCTCTCACCTCGTCGGTCTGCCGCATGTACCAGGCATGTAAAGTCTGGCAAACAAAACCAATGTGGCGTAATGTTGTATCGGAGACCAACGACATTTCGAGGGAGAACGTCCCAGGCTTGTGAGGTGCCTTAATCTTCTTCGATTTGGCCTTAGCACCTCGCATGTTAGTTGTCTTCCTGGAAGACGACTCGACAAGCTTTTCCTGTTTCTTCGGCACCATCTCCACGGTACAGGATACATAGGCCTTATGAAGCGGGGGTTGAGGCAAAGTCATCGAGGCATGACCGTGTGGAGATCGCGGCACTGCAGGATCCAGGGCGATGTCCCTCTTGGGTAACTGGACAAAAGTGTGCAAGGCATCCCCTAGTGTTATGATGTCTTCGTTCGGGAGCTTCTCCAACGGATGGACATCAAATTACCATGTACCATGTCCACCTGGACCTTGGCGTAACCCTGCGCCAGTTGGACCCCGTACACCACTATCCCTTTTTGGCGTGGAAACACCACCCCCACCCAGCCTTAACCGGAATGGACCCAACCAGCCTCACTTGGAGCCTGCAGGGCGTGGACACCTTCAAAATGATACACAATTAGCTAAGGCATCCTGCAGGTATATCTTTGAAGCATCCCAGAGATGCACATTACCTGGATGAAGTCGATAAGTAATTGGGCATCGCCAAGTTCAAGAAGTGCAGGCGTGGACGCAACACTACTCTGATGTTGAGGGGGACTGGCTCCTAAAATCACAGGGGTGTCTTGCGACCTGTTGAGGGTTTGTTTAATTTATTCCTGCAATGTTGTTATCCGTACAGTAACATCCGCTTTCCACTGTTCCTCACGCTCGACCTTGGATCTTTTTCGACTCCTATACTCCTCGGAGTCGTGTGGGAATCTATGCCTCCAATGTATGTAAACCCCAAGGCCCCATGTGTGACCCAAGTGCTCCTTATTTCCCATGGCCGTGGATAGTATATCCTTCTCCCTGACTACTTCAAAGGAGCCTTGGAAAGATTGTGTAATTTTTGCTGCAAGAAGCCATCATGTTATTTTAGACCATACGAAGTTATGGACTTATTAAAAAACTAGATAGTATTTAAAAATTAGATAGTTCGATATATCTTACCAGACGTTGGGACACTTCCTCGTCTGTCGGGTTTGTGAAAGAGATAGCGACCGACGACGTGGTTGAGGCCCTCGCTCTTAACCAGTTTCGGGAGCTCTCGTCTATGATCCCGTCAAATGGTGGGGAGATCTCCAACTGGATTGCCACATCGTCCTCACTCATCCATCCTGGGATTTTGCCCACGTACCCAGCAGTGCCGAGTTTGTGGGGGTGAATGTTTCGTGCCTGAATAGCTTTGTGCGCTGCACTTTGCTGCTAAAATTCGTTCATCGTCTTCATTCGCACAAAGGCGTCTCATGTATCCGACGACACGAAACTAAACTTCGTGAAGGTTGTCCGATCCTTGTTCATGTATTCTGTGACAAGCTTGCTCTTGAAGGTCTTCCAAGCGTGTGCCATCGCAAGGAACACCTTCCGTCACACGACTTCGGAGAATTCTGGTGGGATCTCAAACAACGTTGTAATTTCAGTCCACAGCTGTGCTTTCTCTACGTCCGTCAAATCCTTCGATTTCTGTTTTGTGATGGGGACTCGTTCCCTTGCAAGTATACCGCAGGTGGCCCGGAAAACTGTCGCTGCTTTCTGAGGAAGCAGAGGGATCCTAGAGGGACTGACGACCATGATGGTCATTTGGCTCACATGCATTTTCAATATTCCGCTGTCATGTCGCTTAGGTACCACTTTCCTCAGAGATCCAGACGCATTTGGCGATGTCGATGACGGCGGGGAAGACGGTGCAGACGCCATCTCACTTACTTGCTATCTCGCAAGATTAACAAAGCAATATCTCACAGTGCTAGCTAGAGTCAATCAAAACAACACAATTTGAAACTTCTACTAGCACAATTCGAAGCGGTGATCGACCTTGATGGGAGGCATGGACGAAGAGCGAGTCGAGGTCGGGGGAGAGAGGCCATCTATCGCAAAGAGAGGACACTAGTGCGGGGAGGAGGACGGCGCAGGGACGACAACGCAGAGAGAGGAGGCTCGGGAGGAACACGAGAAGTAAGGGCGCTGGGGAGGCGGACCGGAGAGTGTGCTATGAGGAGTAAGAGTGCAAACCCTAGAGGGGCCCCCTACTTATAAATATATATCACAGAGAACCATCTGTGATATCATATATCACAAACGGTTATATTTAAGAGCCGTGTGTGATAAGAAATCTACGACCACCACTTGGTCGTAAGCATATCGCAGACGACTCTATTCTAGGACTGCCTATGATAAACTAGCATATCACAGACGGTTATATTTAAGAACCATGTGTGATAAGAAAGCTATGACCACCAGCTGGTCGTAAGTATATCACAGACGGTTCTATTCCAGGACTGTCTGCGATAAACTAGCATATCACAGACGGTTATATTTAAGAACTGTGTGTGATAAGAAAGATACAACCACCACCTGGTCGTAAGCATATCACAGACGGTTCTATTCCATTATCGTCTACGATAAGCGAGAATATCACAGACGGTTATACTTAAGAACCATGTGTGATAAACGAGCATATATCATAGACGGTTCTATTCTAGGACCGTCTGCGACAAGCGAGTATATCACAGATGGTTATATTTAAGAACCGTGTGTGATAAGACAGTTTCAACCACCACCTAGTCGTAAGCATATCACAGACGGTTCTATTCCAAGACCGTCTGCGATAAGTGTGGATATCATGGGGATATGCTTCAGATCTTAGGATGATGTAACAATTGGCAATGGCGTTTGCGGTTTGTCGTTTCATGTGTTTTCGACAAGTTTGTAACTATCAGCAAGAATCGGTCGGCCGGTCATAGCGTATGGTCGAGGCCGGTATTAATCGATCCGACCGGCCATAGGCGGCGGTCGGACCGGTGAACTTAAAAAGTGTTATTTTGAGCTAGGTCAAAAATAGAGAGTGTAGGCAAGAGAGGGAATTCTATTGCACTTGGTCCCATAATTTTTGGAGTCTCCAGTCAAAAGTTCTATTGGATTGAAAATTCCAAGAGGTTTGGTTTTGAGGTCAAAATCGGCTAAGTCGTGCTATAGCGGTCCGACCGCCCATGTGTGGCGGTCGACCGGTTCACTTGGTTAAATCGCCGCCGGTGTGGCGGCGATGTGCGGTTGTTAGGTCAAAGTCATGAGTTTCAGGGCATATATGGCGCATGATGCATGTTTTGACTAACATGGGTCAAGTTGTGAAGAACTTGTTCCCAAATTCGGTTTACTTGTCTATTGTTGTGCAGGTTGTCTGGTGGTCAACGGTGAGGATGATCGGCACTAGGCTTGGAGAGCTGAGACCCAGAACGATCGACGATGCCGGGTGAGGTCAATGTACTCAAGCGTGGTGCAAGATGGACAGGGGTGACCTATTAGCTAATCCGAGGCGCAAGATGGCGCTAGGTGTAGCTAGTTAGGTCAAGAGGAGATAAAGACGACGCTTTAAAATACGTGCGTATATGTCCTGTTTGTTTTGGGCCTTAACGGGAGCCCAATAGGATCAAACATCCAGAAGGTCTAAGCCTCCACTATAAATAGGAAAGGGTGGTGGCTGCACCATCGCTTCTTCTCTTTTGCAATTATTGTAAACCCTAATTTTCTTAGGGAGAGCTTTGGTGGAGGCTAGAGTTCTTGATGTTTGATGTGATTTTTGTGCTCTTGGATTGAGCATTGTCCTCCATTGATGGAGTGGCTGTAAGCCCTGATCATATCAATCAATCAAAGGAAAGTTTGATCAATGTTTTGTCTCATTGCGTTCTTTCTCTCTATTTGATGATTTTGGGTCTTTCTTTGATCTGAGAGTTTTTGATTGAATTCTTCACGTGATCTAGCTTGCTGTGACGTGTGGAAACCTATCTAGGATCATCTTGATCATCAATCACCCACGAGCAAGATCTTGGATCAAGTTTTCGTTTTGACCCGGTTTTGAACCCTTCTTTGAGCAAACAAAAAAGGATCTTTATTCTTTCGAGAATTATCATAAATTTCGATTGGAATAGGTTCCTGATATCACATAGAAGGTGTGTTCCAAGTTTAATCAAGTTTGGATTAGTAGATCAAAAGTTGCATCTATTTTCATCTTCGTTATTGGGTTCGTTCTTACATTACGGAGGTTTGGCGGTCGACCGCCAGTAGCCACCGTCGGCCGAACTGAAATCGGTCCGACCGCCCAAGGCCGGTGTCGGCCGGCAGCAAGATCGATAGTTGCTATCTTGTGTTTTGATCGTTTGTAGTCTTGCTTAGGGGTGTTTATTGTATTCAATATTAGTCTTCCGCTGTACTGATATACTGATCTTCATAGCTTCCATAGCTACTGGAGTAAAATCTTATTGGATCCATTATTTATGAAAAAGTGAGCGTGCTCCTAGTCACCCCCCTCTAGTCGCCTTTTCGGTCCAACAAGTGGTATCAGAGCCCGGTTAGTTCAATCTTGATCTTAACCGGTCACTGAACTTGGCGATGGATAGATACTCCACAAAGCCGCATATCTTCAATGTGCACGACTATGCCTATTGGAAGAATCGCATGCGAGTCTTCCTTGAGAGCGAAGGACACGCTATATGGGAGGTTGTTCGAGTCCCGCTCATTTTGCCCGAAGTTGCTACGCCGGCTTTAGAAGCCCTTTTGGCTAACAACAATAAGGCTAAGAACCTCTTGTATGGTGGGCTTGGGAGACAGGAGTATGATCGGATTTGCAATCTTGAGACTGTGTATGAGATTTGGAACACTCTCGAAACTTACCATGAGGGTTCGTCTCAAGTCAAGAAAGTACGCCAGACAGTCTATAAGTGTGAATACAACAAATTTGAGATGCGTCCTGGAGAGAGCATCAATGACATTTTCAGTCGCTTTAATAAAGTGATAAATCAGATGAAAGCTGATGGTATTGAATATTCTCAATCTGAAAATGCCACCCATCTCTTGGTTGCAATCAACACCAAGGAGTGGGAGATAAAGGTTACAACCATTGAGGAGAATGTCAATCTTTCTGATCTGACTTTGGAGCTGCTCTATAGCAAGCTTAAGACTCATGAGATCAAGAGGATTGATCCTCCTAAGAAGGAAAATATGGCTTTGGTAGCAGACCCGCTCAAGAGAGCTTCTGATGGGTCTTTTGAGTCTTCTTCTGGATTTTCGCTTGCTGGTTTATCTGCTATTCATGAAGAAGAGTTTGAGAGTTTTCCTGAGGCTGAGTTGGCCCTCATAGTCAGAAAGGTCACACGGGCCTATAACAACATGAGAAACAGAAATCGATATCTTTCGGTGCTAACTTGGTCCTTATGTTCATATCAATCAGGTCACGTTGTGCATTGACATCATCCTTTGTTTTATCACTAATGTTCAGTAAGAGACCAATCAAGCTAGCACATACATTCTTCTCCACATGCATGACGTCGATGCAGTGGTAAACTTCTAAATGCTCCCAATAAGGTAAGTCCCAAAAAATTGATCGCTACTTCCAGATGTTCTTCGGACGGGTCTTTAATTTACGCCCCTTTCTAAGCACAACATCGGTATCCTTAACCATATCATTGAACTCTTTCTCTTTTAAAGCCCTTGGAGGTGGACCATCCTCCCTACTTTTGTCGAATTGTTTCTTCATCTTGCGGTATGAGTAATACCTGGGAAGGAACCTACGCTGACTTATGTACACAGTTTTGCGCAAGTTATTCAGCCACACAATCTCGGTATCATGTAAGTAGTGCGGTCATGCTTTGGCTCCTTTTGTATGGAACCCCGACAGGTTACCAAGGGTAGAAAAATAATTGATGGTGTAGAACAACATGACGCGGAAAGTGAAGTACTCTCATTTGTACGCAACCCATACATGTACCCCTTCGTTCCACAGTGTCACAAGACCTTTCAGCAATAGTTCTAGGTAGACATCAATATCGTTCCTAGGTTGCTTCGACCTTTGGATAAATAGTCACATCAGAATGTACTTCCGCTTCACACACTACCATGGAGGAAGGTTGTACATACATAGATTCGCAGGCCAGGTGCGATGTTGGCTACTCATGTTACCGAAAGGATTCATTCTATCTGTACTAAACCCAAACCTTATATTACTCGGTTCTGCACCGAAGTCTTCGAAGCTCCTATCAAAGTTTTTCCACTGGGCAGAATCAGCAGAGTGTCTTATCTTTCCATCTTTCTTACGCTCCTCCGAGTGCCATCGAAGCAATCTTGCATCCTTTCGGTTCGTAAATAAACGCTTCAAATAGGGAATTATAGGCAGATATCACAACACCTTAGCAGGAGGTCCCTACTTCAACTCGATGCCCTCGCTATTATCAGAGTGATTTTTACACTTGTACCAGGATGCTTTGCACATCGGACATACATGCATGTCTGCATACTCTTTGCGGTAGAGAATACAATCGTTCGGGCATGCATGTATTCTTTCTACTTCCATTCCCAATGGAAAAGAACCTTCTTGGTTTGATAGGTAGTTCTGGGCAATACGTTTCCCTTTGGAAGGATGTCCGGTAGGAGACCTAGTAACGTCGTGAAACTCTTGTTGTACCAACCATTGCTTGCCTTCAATTTCAGTAGTGCAAGCACGGATAACAACCTTGTGTATTCCGGCTTGCAGCTAGGGAACAAAGGTTTCGCCGAGTCCTCCATTAAGCCCTCAAATTTACCAAACTCTCTCTCAGTATAGTCTCCTTCTGCATTGCGTAGCATCTGATCTAGATTGTCATCGTGCGACCTACCCTCATCAAAAGCATAGTCCACATCCAGTGTCATATCATTGTCTCCCTCTAGGATGTTACTACCTAATTCCGGTATAATCTACTCTTCACCGTGACTGGTCCAATATGTATGCTCCTTTTTGAAACCCCTTCAAATCAAGTACCCTTCGATCTGCGTCGGGTTGGTAAATATCTTCAGATTATCGCAATCAATGCATAGACAGTACATAAATTTTATCCTCTTCTTCAACATATCCTACTCAATAACTCTTCTAAAAGTAGACACACCATCAATGTACTCTTCACTCAAACGGTTCTCAACGTAGATCCAGCTTTGGTCCATCTACGCTACGCACATAACAAATTAGATTAATGCATGCAACTACGTACTCTTCCAACGACGCTATCATCAATCTCTCTAGATTATAATGCATATAATTAGAAGCAAATACTAACCTTAGATCACCAAGAATAAATAGATCTACAAGGACACTTGCAAATCTACAATATTTAATTCTTTCACCAAACACCCCAGAGCCAACCGCCTCCTTCAAAGCAGCCGCATATCAGAGACAGATCTCACTATAGACAGATCTGTTTGGAGTTGGGACAACCGGATATTTAATTGCGCATATCACAGACCGTTATTAAAAAGAATTGTATGTGATACGTATCACAGATGGTTTTAAATAACCACCGCTTGTGATAAACGTAGGCCTCACAGACGGTTTTAAATAACCACCGCCTGTGATAAACGTAAGCCTCACAGACGGTTGTTGTTAAGAACCGTCTGTGATAAGTATCGCAGACGGTTCTTAACAAAAATCATATGTGATATTCCGAGACCTCACCGACGGTCTCCGAATTATCACAATCGGTATTTATTCAAAACCTAACAATAACTGTCTGTGATATGTGCTATTAAATATCTGGTCGTCCCCTCAGATCTAGATCTATCTGTAGTGAGAAATATCTCTGATATATATGCGGCTGCTTTTAAGAAGGCGGACGGCTCTCGGGCACGTTTGGTGAAAGAAATATCGTAGATTTTTAAGTTTGCTTGTAGATATGCTATTTGTTTTTGGTGATCTATGGTGAGTATTTCTTTCTCTCTGATGCGGCTGCTTTGAACAAGACAGCTAGTGCGCCTAAGAAAGAAACCAAGCCCGCCATGAAGCATGATTTTTTTTTCGGGGGGTCGTCCATGCGGCACGAGGAGGATGAGGCAGCAGCCACGACCAACTTCATCGAGCCAGCAAGTTCAAGAAGCATGGCTGCCAGGAGAGCTCATGAAGAGGCTATTTCACAGGCATTCCAATAGACACAACTGCAGGTCTCGGATGTACCACGCAGCATGTAGAATCCTCCTCCTCATGCTGCTTGGGCACATCTGAGGTTTTTAGTTGTGTCTGGAGGAATACCAATGAAATAGCCTCTTCATGCGCTCTCCTAGCAACCATGCTTCTTGAACTTGCTGGCTCGATGAGGTTGCCCGTGGCTGCCGTCTCATCCTCCTCATGCTGCGTGGACGACCCCCGAAAAAATGCTTATCAGAGACGGTTCTTGTTAATAACTGTCAGTGATACACATCACAGATGGTTCCAATTACAAATCGTCTGTGATAAATAAACATCATAGGCAGTTCTTGTTAATAATTGTCTGTGATAATTATATATCACAGACTGTTGTAGTTTATAACCGTCTGTGATACATATCACAGATAGTTTATCCCACTAAACCGCCTGTGATAGTTCCTTCCATATCTAAAACATTTTCCGTTTTTCTCCTGCTAGCATCAGAAGTATCACTAAAAAATCGCTAATTTTGCATGTGTCTGGAGCATGCTAGAGTTGGAGATGGGGCACATTCTGGACCATATCAAGTGGCCGAGAAGATTGTATGTGTGTGTGCATGTATCATTGTTGTAATTTATGGCATATTTGTTAAGTATCCAGGCAAGCATATTACAGACGGTTCTTATTAAGAGCCATCTGTGATGTTTTCACTATCACATACAGTTATTTTTTAGAACCATTTGTGATAATACATAGACGATTTTTAACAATAACCGTCTCTGACGTATGCGATTATCATAAACTGTTATTCTTAACAACCATCTGTGAATTATCATAGACAGTTCTAAGCGTACATGATAGCCAATTTTGTAGCAGTGAATATCACTAACAAGATCAAGAACATTAGAAAATTCTTCAATTTTAGCTCTAGAATCTAAAACAAATGAAAATACATATAGGAAAGAGATTTTTCTCTAATATTTTAGGTGTTTTGTTTTCATAGCAATGATAGCATCTCATAAAACTGTCATTTTCATTTATTTTCAACTGAGTGGTAATCTGCATAATAGTATGCATAATTATATGAGATGTTGGATAATACACAACGGACAAAACAACACTAGCTTCATAACTTTTTTTCTTCAAAAACTGAAGTATCTTCTCACCAATGAACCAATATTGCTCAGTCAATAGTACACTGTCATCAGGGATTTGATAGTGTGTTTGAATAAGAACAGAAAAACATGTTTTTATATGATAAAAGACTCTTAAGAATCAAGTAAGTAGAGTTATATCTTACCGGTATGTCCAAACCAAATTTTCTTGTACGTACACCCATTGCCCTGCAGAAGTTCTTATATGTTGCTATTCTTGCGTTAGAATTATTCAACAAAGATATCGCATCGCAGAAAGCTCTAATATATGAAGTCAACTTCTTCAAACCACATTTTACTATAAGGTTAATAATATGACAAGTGCATCGCTATAGTAGCAAGAAGGAATCGGCATATATACTCAACATTAGTGTAAGAATATCTATTGCTGTAGAGTTTGAAGCGGCATTGTCTAAAATAATTGAGAATATTTTAATTGTAAGACCAAATTCTTCCACGTCTAAAGTAAGGTAGCTATATATAGAAAAAAATATCTATATTTTTTGATTTTTTTTTGCTATTTTAAAAACATCCCAATGACCACATTATTTCTGTGTCGGGATGGCCCTACGACTACCCCAGTCCCGTCGCCTCCCCCCGTTGTCGCCTCGCACGTCTCGCCCCAGCCGCCTCCTCCTCGACGCCGGCCTCACTCCATCGCCTCCTACCCCCTCCTAAGCGCCGGCCTTGCTCCATTGTCGCCGCACCAGCCGCCCAACCTCCTCCTCGGCGTCGGCCTCGTCCCGCCGCTGCCGCACCGGCTGTGCCCACCACCTGTGACGAAGATTGTTGACTAGTTAAATTATCCGGATATACCTTTATTCAGAAATAACCCAGATCCTCCGCTTGTCCTTAATTATCTTGCTGGGCCCAGTATTAATTACGCAGTCAGAAGGTGTGCGCAAGAACCTTCCCTTCAGACCACTTCAGGACCTCTCCCCTGGAGGTATTTTTGGACCACTCTAGGACCTCTCCCCAATAGAGGAGGTCCTCAATGGTGGTTGCCCACGTGCAGTTAATTACAACCCACGTGAAGAAGGTATTGGTCGTTACATCCAGAGTCACATCGGTTGCCATGAAGGAATGTGATGAGTGGTTTAAAGGGATGTGTGTGGGGACCCTGAATTATTTACATAAGACCATAGTCCTCTAGGTCATATGCAAATAACTCTAAGTCTCCAAGATCTGAAATCCAATTTAATCCATGTAAATATGCAGACTCGGTTGACCATAACTAGATGATCGACCTTCATACCACACGAGGGTGTATGCACCACGCCGATCAGAGCAGTCCGAGACCATACTTACGTGAATCAAATAGCATTTCAAATCTTCATATATGTGTCTCGTGTTTGCTCCCAAGGATCAAAGGCTAACACAGTCATACACAAGGCATACAAATATATTACAGAGTGTCGCACGAGACAAGGACTTATGTCCATAAGTTACACAAGCGGTCGACTACCCAAATTTAAACATTTACCAAAGTACGCAGTGGAAAACAGAGTGTCATGAGCAAAAATTCAAGAAAAGGTGTGCCCCTCCCAAAGGCAACTAAGTGGATGTCAGAAACAACACTATTCATTAGCGTCGCCAAGATCGCCGCTAACGAAGTGATCTAGAGTATGGTCTTCCTTACCTGAACAAATGGACAATCCGTAAAAGTACAAATTTGTACTTGCAAGACTTACACAAAAGAAAATTATACATGCTAATGGTTGATCAAATGAGAGGTTATAGTGGCTCTATTTTTGCATAAAAATAACAATTCTCAACCTATAAATTCTAGTTTAAAAAGGCAATTTAAGTTTAAAAGGGCAATTTAGCAACACAATTTTTATCAAACGAAAGTTAAATGACATATATATAAACAGATATCAACCAATATCAAACTGGCAGCCCACTTTGATAAACTAAACCACATGACGAACTAGTCATGCCGATACCAAGTTGTTCTCATGTCAAGTTTTAGTTTAGAGTTTAACAATGATGTCAGTCAAGATCCAAGTGTTGTCCATAACTGTGGACATTACTATTCAAATAGTTTATAGCCCTACAGGGGAGTACATCTTTACCCACGCGACTTGATCAGCCCGTAAACCTCCGGACAATGATACACTTCCTTTGGTGTGCCGGCCGGGGAAATCAAGACTCGATATTTTTCAACAAGAAAACCATATTGAATTGAATCACCCATACATGATGAAATCCCGCTTAGTGCTAGCTATATCGCCTGCTAACCAACCGAACATGCAAGTTGTGTTGGAGTGGCCTGTTGGAAATATGCCCTAGAGGCAATCGTAAATGTGATTATATTTTATTATGTTCATAACATTGGATAATATGTTATCTTGTTCCTAGCATAATATCAATAATATTTATTATCAAGTATGCGACTTGATTGTGAAACTCTATATTTCTGCGATGATTATTCTTAAACGTTCTCTGGTCGAAAATATATGAGAATACATATAAATAGACTAGCATATGTATTGGTTGATGACTATATTTCACAGGTCATGGATATGGAGATATCAAACTAACAATATGGACACATGTTAGAGAACATGGTGTTGGAAAAGATCCATCTTGAGACACTGTTGATATTGTTATTATTCTATGTATTATTAGTTGGTCTCAAGTAATGATGATGTACAATCCTTAGGCCTGAGATCAGCTTAGTTTTCTACATGTGTAATAACACTCATAGGGGTTGCTAAACGCTATTCGTAACTGGGTAGTTATAAAGGTAGCTTTCGGGTATGCTATGAAACATGCGGAGGGATGTGACTGGTGAGATATGGGATTTGCCCCTCCTAACATAACAGGAGAGATGTCTCTGGGCCCTCGTTGTGGTCGGATAAAGAAAGTGCATGGTCATGCCACTAGTGGTCGAAGTGTCGACAACATGAAGTTATCCGACACTTGATCGAGAATGTATTAAATAGTCCATGAATGATACAACATCTCATCTGGAGTTCAACCAAACATCGTGAGGCAAAGTGAGAATACACAGAAGGTCTTTCAGTTCGATCAGATACGGACTAGTCGTATGGAGATACTAGCTGGTCGTAGGTTGGTCGAACACGGTCACTAAGTGGTCGAAACCTAGTCATAAGGAGTTACGAATTGGCTGAGACCAAATATGGACTTGTCGTATATAGATACGAGCTGGTCGTTAGTGATATGGACCTGGTCGTAGATCATATTGCATTAAGGTTCGTCCAATATATTCTATGTGTGTTTGGGAATTATTATGTGTTGCTAGGTACCGCTAACGACTAGTGGTCGGAAAAGAGTTCCACTGTGTAAACCTGTGTTATTTCCCTAGATCAGTAGATAGCATGCACAGATACATCTTTGATTCATGCACATACATCGCATACGTTGTTCAACAACATAATTATTGCATAACAGGCCGTATGGCCAACTGCCTTACAAAAGGGGGCACGAAAGCCGCCATACTACATAGTTTGGAGTACATAATTAAAAGATAAGAGCGGAAGTAAAAGAAATAGTAGTGGAGCCATTCTCTCTGCCCACAGGCAAACGACTGGGGGTCCCAGCCTAAGCATCGCCATCTTCCCCACCGTTGTTCCAGCGGCCACAAATGTAACACCCCAGCCCAACCTGAGCCTAGGATGCTACCACCATAATAAGACTACAAATGAAACTAAGACATTTCTTTCTAATTTCCGGTAGAATCTCCTTTGTAAACTGAACCATCTGGACATCCGCACAATTAACAGTAATATTAAGCAATTATCTAATCACGCATACTAAACATGTTTATGAAAGAAACGACCATAAAACACTATCCAACTCCAATAGAGGTTGTCCACGACATAGGACGTAAAGAAGTAAGCCTCACATAAAACTATTCAAAATCGAAGCTATGACTTAAATGTTTTGTTCAACTTTAATCGTGCCAGTGTGCAACCATTATAATTTCTACTCCCGCCCATGCATGCCGACCACAACCGATGTACCTAAAAAAACAACACTGCAAGGGTGAGTCCAAGACTCAGCAAGGCCAAAGATACAAAACATAACAAAATCATTCAGTATCCAACAGTGTATCAACATCACGAATCGAATCAACATATGAATGAATGAATGCACATGCACTTCTCTTTTGCTCATACCGGTATAGCGAGTGAACACCGTCGGTGTTCACTTATGCCGCGTTCTACAACAGCGGGATCCAAAGCCCGTTTGAGAACAAGTCAACCGGGGATTCACAATGCCCACTTTGGAATGGTGGGTCTTACAATCACCACCCACTCCCGTGGGTGTCGCAAGTCCACAACTTGCATTCATGAGTGCACATGATGAATAATAAAATGACAAGATGTCAATTTGATAATCTAGCCATCATGAACAAATACATATCACCATAAAAGCATTACATCGAACAAGCATATGTTACCATGATTCATCATATAGAACAATCACATAACAAGCACATTATAGGTGCACTTGCCTGTTTCTTTCTTTCCCGCTACGGCACACAAGGAGGCAAAATTGGTGTCTCTACTCTGGATCTCCGCCTCCTACACAAGCATAGCGGTAACAATAAATACGATGAATGATGGACTCCGTTTACACCCCTTAATCCAACTCCTCAAGACCTATGACTCAAAGAGAGGTTCTACCAGATTTCCGTGATCTAGCATAATGCTTCCGGGACAGCAAGATCTGAGAAAAATCGCAGTTAAATATCTGTAACTCCGAATGACTTGAAACCAGTGCTCAAATACTCTTAACGTAACAGGCTACAAAACTCTAGTTGGTGGGGTTCTTTGATTCGGCCAAACTAGTGGTCTAAACAACCGTTGAAAACAAGCGCGGACATCTGTCGAATACTGAGACAATGATAAATAACATGGCATAACTTTCACTCTACAGATCCAATTGAGATGATCTTTACCAATTTGGAAACATAATTAAAACAGGATACAATAACCTAGTTGGGAAAGACTCCTGATTCGGCCTTCTATTAAACCTAATGTTCTGGTGAAGTTTCTTTGTTCCCTCGACCGACGATCGACACAGCGACGGTAAAAATTCAATAACTTTTGATTGCCAACTCTAAAAATCGTATTCTTTATCAACTTGGAAATATTACTGAATTATCTACAATATTCATGTTGGGTGGACTTTCTGATTCGGCCTCTAAACAATTCATAATGACCAGACAAGAAAACTGCTAAATCCCGTCAGCTCTCCTGACCAGTCGCACAAAAACGGATATATCTCCTAAACCGTAACTCCAAATCAGATGATCTCGGTGCCAAAAGAAAGCTAAGATCAAGGGATACAACTTTCTAAAAGGTGCACAGATCAGAAAATATACGGAACTTACCCAAATCTGACAAACCAATCTAGCGCAGGGGAGGGTGAGGAGAGCCGGCGGCTGCTAGGGGGAGGAAAGGGGGAAAAGGGGAAAAGGGGGAAAGGGGTGGGGCACTAGGGTTTTGGGGGGTGGGCACCCCCCCTTTTGGCCGGCCACAAGGAGGCCTCTCCTGGGCCGTGGCCCAGGCCCAGGTTGGCGAAAAATATCAAATGACCCCCTGTCGTTTCATGTTTACTATTCCTCTTATTCCCTTTTTTCCTCTCGGCTAAATCTGTGATTTACCGATTCGATTTCCAGGGTATTACATTCTACCCCCCTTAAACAGAATTCGACCTCGAATTCTACCAAGGTTAACACGCCAGAGCAGAAGCTACTAAAACCATAGTATCACGTACCTGTGGTAAATAATTCTGGAAATTGTTCACGCATACGAGATTCCAACTCCCAAGTGGCTTCCCTCTCCATTTGGTGTATCCACAATACTTTGACAAATACCAACGTCTTGTGCCTCATCACTCGCTTTGACCTTTCCAAAATACGCACTGGTCGAGACTCAACTGTGAGGTCTTGCTCAATTGTCAGTGGTTCTAATGAAATCTTATGCTCTGGGTCCTTCAAAAACTTCCTCAGTATCGAAACGTGAAACACGTTGTGGACTCCTCGCATGGACTCTGGAAGGTCCAGGCGATAGGCTAACTTCCCAATCCTAGCCATAATCGGGAACGGTCCGACGTATCTTGGGCTAAGCTTCCCTGTGGTACCAAACCAGACACTCTACACATGACACATGGGACTTTGGCTCCAACTCTCGATCAACCTTTTCATCTTAATAATGAGCACATCTTTTAACCAGGATCACACAACAGAACTTGCTTTAAACAACTCTTTTATAACCAGAACCCAATCGAAAATAGCGAATCCTCATCACAATCACAAAATGGCAACTTTATCCAAAAAGGATCGAACTCAAAAGCGAAGATTCATCATGAAATCTGTTCCACTTTTTAAGAGGCAATTTACAAATAAACACCTCACAAGCCGAAAGAGAAACCACTCGAATACCCAAATCGATTACTTTCTTTATTCTTTCTGAACTGATAAGAACCATGCATGCCAATCATAAGGTCAAACTCCATTTGTAAAAGACATCCGACACACCACATAGCTCAAACAATAATCAAAGAACGCTTCACTACTCGAGGAAGCATTTTTTTTTATAATTTTCTTTTTTTTTTAGAAATAGAATTTCCCTCAAATTATGGAACCCTATTTCATCCATATCACACTGACTCATTTCTTTTAAATTGGCAACCCCAACACTATGCTCAAACCGAAATCACCATAAATACCTTTGTAGGGAGCCTTTAATGACTTCCACAAAATATACTCTAGCCAACTCCTCTACCAAATGAATCACTTTGATAAATAATCTCCAACGTACCTCAATATAGGTTTCACCCACGATCACACCTTCTCAATCTTTTAGGAATAATCAACTTAAGATTCACAGCACACGCTCTCATTTACTACACTCAAAGGTTACTATCAATGGTCATCCCGCTATTCAAAATCCATTCTTATTCTACTACTTTTATACATAATCATTGGCAACCGAGGTTCTAGCATAAAAATCCAAAGCCCAAATTCAACCTCCAAGACTCCTACGATAAACTTTTCGTATAGAAGATCGAGAAACCTCGTACTTGTTCACTAAAATTCCCACATTCCAAACTTACTCAGCCCTTATCATCCACATTCCAAACTACTCCTCCGCTAACTTGGTAGCAAAATATCATTGCTACGATTACTCATCCACCACCAAACAGTTGCCAAACTTTCACCTTGCAAACACTTCGCAATACAAAACTGTGATCATTTCTCAAAAGGAAGAGGCGAACAAAAACAAGTTCATTCATATAGGAAAGCGTTGCTCACCACGGCGGCCAAGAAACCAAAAGAAATATTCTGCTAAAGGTGATCTTGGAAAACGAAAACTAAGTTCGCAGTTGAGGGCACACATCCCTCAAGAGAGAATAGCAAATAACATCCGATACGAAAGAAAGACATTGCGATTGAAACTCGACATATCTTGAGCGGAAAGAGTAAGAGGTTTAGGAACGATTCAAATAATCACAAGTTACAAAACTTGACTCAAATTATCAAATACTCTACTGCACTCTTTCCTTTAACACAACAATTAGTTCTTGAACTAATAACACTTTGCCACATGAACAAAGTAAGTTCTTCAGTTCAACCCACGGAACTACTTAAGAACAAATAAAATTTTTCAACACGCCAAATTTGTTCGAAACAGTTCATCTACTCATGAAACATGTAATCCAAATGACCTCAGCCACAAAACAAGCATTTTTCTTTACAGGACTTCACGAAAAGCAAACGGATTCTCAACGAAAGCAACGAAAATTTCTTTTGATTGCAACCTCACTTTGCAAACTCAAACCAAGGAGCCTTTAGGACTAAATCACACGAAACTCTTAAGAAGCAATAGGATATCTCCATGCACCCTTTTACTTAAAACAATCTCAGTTACCAGAATATTCACGAACTCCAAAAGGTCACGGAAACTAAACTTGAAGTATTATCATTTAGGTGGTATCACAGAGGTGATTATTTTTACTACAAGTTTCAACATCAATCTCACAACGTCAATTAGAAAACACCTCGAAAGACTCATGCGAAAATAATGGGTGAATATTTCTCAAAAGAAGAGGCACATGAAAGCGATTTTCACCAACTAGAAAATCATTTACCACTCGCCACAAACAGGACCAAGGAGAAAACCAATTAAGCAATGAACTCATTGAACATAAGGGAGTCCACAGTTGAAAGCATAAGCCTCAAAAGAAGAGAATGTCGACCTTAGCGAGATAAGAACAACGAGCATTCAATATCAAAGCGCTCGCATCATGAAGAACTATTATAACTTTACAACAAATTGTTTCTACGGCGGACTTCGTTTACCAAAATAAACTTGAACCCCAAAGGTCATGAACACAAAACTTGAAATTGGATCATTTTAGAAACAACAAGAAAGGTGGTCAAACTTCTTTCTCTATAACAGAATCAACCTTACTCTCACATTCTTGATCGTGTTAATAAACCTTCTAAAGGGAACATGACAAATCGGGTCATAAAAATTTTGACATCAAATGGAATTGTAATAACAACTTATTCTAGAAAAAGAATTCGCACGAAAACCACAAAGTTGAACAAACGTCACACCCAGCACTACAAAACTCTAGAGAAAGGGGATTTCGACACTTTTCTTTTCAAAGGGAGGTTCTAAACTCCAACACTCCAAATATTCCAAAGAAATAAACATAGTCGAAATTTTCTTCAATGAACTTTGTGAAAGGAAATTTTCATTCTCCGAACTGTCAAACGGATAACCGAGCTACCCTTATCAACAAGAGAGATATGGCTAACATAAAGAGAACGATCTTGTCAAGAATAACGTTCACCAACAGCAATGAGAGCTCCGCAGCCAGAAAGGTAAGAAACTATTTTGAAAAAACAAATAGGGTATAATAGAAACCCGTAGCCCACAATCTTTGTTTGGGTGCAACCCCCGACTTAAGCATAACCAAGCACTCCAAAAGGGTTTTAACGCTTTTCTTCAGAAAAGAGATGCATCAAATTTCAACAAGTAGAGGGTTCCAAAAGGAATACATTGAGTCAATGCTTTCTCGTGTTAACGATCTTGCAACAAGAATTCTCATTAGGCAAACCATCAAACGAGTAAATGAGTCGCTCTTTTCCAATGAGAAAGAAAGAACAACTATGAAAATATCAATGTTGCCAATTTACAAAGATCATTCTTAGTAAAAACAATTCGACAATCGAAAAACAATAATGTTTTCGGAGTGCCATTAAAGGCCTATTTAAACTCGTCTACCAACATCATGAACCCAAGAGAAATTCATCAATCGCCACCGGACAAGAATTTGTCAAATTCGAAAATCAAGGAAGAGAACGACGTACTAAAGCAAATTTCAAGAGAAATATGCAAGATCAATACACACTTGATAAAGAACTTGCAAAAGAAGTCTTCCAATACCGAGATTCTAAACGAACGAATGACGTAAATTTTCCCAACAGGGGTAAAACAAGTCTTTTGTGAAAAGAGGAATTGTAATATTCTGAAAAATAAATGGTAATTATAAATAAATATTATTAACGTCTTAAGGATCGGTGCGTAATTAAATAAAATAGTACATATAAAAATAGAATTTTAGAATTTTTAAGAGCTATATAAATAGATTTTTGGGAATTCTAGAAACCCTAGCATTTTTTTTCCCACCCTAGCCGCCGGCTCCTTTTTGCCGTCGCCTGTAGCCGAGCAAAACCTGCGGCCGCCTCTGCGCGTGGAAGCCGCCCGAAGACTCTTTGCATGCATGCGCTGCTCTCTGGCGTGATCTCGCTTGCATTGAGCTGCTTGTATTGCCATTCTTCTTGCTTCGGCCGCCGCCGATTGCTTGAGAGCCGCTCTGCTGTATTTGCCATTCTTCTTTGCTCTCTGCTTCCAGCGTGCACGCTGAGCCGAGCAGTGACCAAAATTTCTGCTTCTTTGTCTTATTCTTCTTCTTTGTCCCTCTTCCGCTTGATCCAGTAGAGCCGATCTGTTCTTCTTATTGCGCTAAGCCGAGAGATCTGCGATTCTGCTTCTTCTTGAATTTTCTCGACGAGCCGACGGCTGCCTTGCGTGCGTGTGAAAAGAATTTCCCTGTAATGCATGCATGCAGTTGAGGCGTCATCACAATTCCCGAGTAAGTATTAGAGATTATAATCTAGATTAATTAGCGAGGTTTTATAATTTTCTAGTAGAGAGGCCGATTATTGAGTCTGTTTAACATGCTATTCTATTGAACGATTTATTCGGGTACCTTAATGGCAAATTTTGGAAATCTCATCTACTAGTTAATTGTAGATAATTTCGATATCTTTCTATAGCATATTTAATCATGTCGATCGGACAAGTAGAATTCGAGTTGTGATTTTCGGAAGACCGCTGTTTTTGCGGTTGTCGTCTTTCGGCGCTGTTTTGGTAGACTGAGGATTAAAAATAGTAAATAGACTAATTAGAGTTTTTGATCTACATGAAAGTTGTAGATAATTGTCCAATGGTTCTGTAGAATCTGAGAACGCGAATTTTGGTTGAGTAAAACAAAAGTTATGAATTTAGTAAGACTGCTGTTCCGAAGCGGACAGACCGGCTTTCTGGGCTATAAACGGAGGGTTAGATTATTTAATTAGAAGTCTTTGTAATCTAATAAAATGTGGATAATTTTATAAAGAATCCAGAATGGGGTGGTTTGTGGTGATCGGACTTTCGAGTCAAAAGTTACGTTCGTTTTAGTACTAAGTCAGCTATGGGTAACTTTTCGATACGGGCGTAACGTGGTATATTTGGGGACGGGTAGAAGCGAAGTATATTGATTGTTATTCTTGTTGCTGTAAATTGTATTGAAGTTTGTGTATTTATTATAGGAGAGGCGTCGTGCTTGTTGCCATCTGTTAGCCAAATTGTGCGTCGCAACTAGTAAAGGCAAGTGCATGGTAAACAGCGATCAATGATTGATCACTGTGATTCTTTATCTTTCAGTACCATTATTGTTGTGCTTTTATTTTATTTAATTGCAAACAATGGAATGACATGGTTATGTCTTTGTTGATAAACATGATGAAAAGTTGGATACGATGTTTATGATGGAGGTTGCATATTCATACATAAGCATCTTTGCATATGAGCAGGTGATCATGAATGATCACAACTCCACGGGAGTGGAGGAGGTCCCCGATCCTTATGGAGGAACGGGCTTGAGAGTGAATGTTGTCGCGAGCATTCACTCATGCTATACCGCATATCTGTGAAAGAAGTGCATGTGGACATGTAGAATAGATTTGCATTGATACATGAGATTAATGGATGTGAATCAAAGAGAAGATAACTGCATGGGAATATTAACGAAAGTACCTGTGATGATAATGAAGTTATTGAACACTGTTGGTTTATTATTTGTTCGTTGTTTATGGATGTGTTTGCTGAGTCGTGGACTCACCCTTGCTCTATTGTTATCTTTAGGTGATCTTCGAGGATGCCGTAACTGAGAGCGAGTAGAGCACATGGACAACACATGATCATTTGCCATAAGAATCTTTTCATTCACAATTGGATTACTCTTGGACATGTTAGAGGTTGAATAAAATTTAGGACATCGTTTGGACTAGACTATTTGCTTTATTAATTTGGATTCATTGGTTGATGCTATTTTGGGTTATTTACCTGGTTATAATTCCCATTGCTTATTTATTGTCGCTTGATCCATAATTATGCTGTCCTTCTTGTGGTCCGTTGATATGATTGTCATTGCTTCCTTGCTGTAATTTTTATAGTGTGTCGATAATTATTAGTTTAAAGAGTAGTGTGGTGGCATTCTAGGCTCAGTGTTGGGCTGGGGTGTTACAGGAATCTTGCATTTGAACTATGCTCACGTGGAGCAGAAATATCACAATAGTCGAAAGGGCAATATTTGTTTCAAAGATCGAATCAGAGAACTGCTGGAGCTTGCCTTCTTCATTAAAACCCCAATTTCAAAAGAATTCACGAAGCGCCGGGAACCACAACCAGAAACCGGATATCGGTTCGAGAAAGGCAACAAGTTCATCAATGAGCTCATGCTCAATCTGAGCTTATGGAGCAGAGGTAAGAAGTTCTCTAATATCATACTACAAACAGTGGTGTAGCCTGGCAAAACCCAGGACATCAACCACGAACTCAACTGATCAACGCCCGCTAGCGAAACGCATAACTAATGCAATCAATTATGAATATGTATATTTATATCGGATCATCTCATGACGATCATAGAATAATTTCATAGATAGAGGTTATCACATCATATCATGGATTAACACATCATAGCACAATACAATTTAACAACGACTCAATACTCGAGTCACCACAATTGAAATGCGAAAGCAACAGTTTACCCAACCCCTCCTAATGTGCACAGTGTGTCAATTTAATATGTTTGAATGAACCACGGACCTAAAGCCCGCTCGATACTAAGCTGTAACACCACGGCTATTGGAAGCCAAGATGTCACGCAAAACTATCAAACTACTAAGAATAGCATTAAATTTGGATTATCTGATTCAATCAACAATAATTTCTAAAGAATGACCATAAGCGATCACCGATTCATGGAAAAGAATGGATAAGCAGATATAATACCACGAGCAGTCAAGCAATACCAAAGTTGGATTATTACAACTGAAATTTATTTAACAAGTTGGCTTGGTGAAAGGTAATAATAATTATTCGATTGGATAAAAGTGAAGTGCAAGCAGTCGAACTACCCCACCAAATCACCTTGTCTTCTCCTCAATTACCTAATTAAAACATACAAAGCAAGGGTGAGTCAAGACTCGGCAAGTACATACAAGAATAATCAAACATAGAGCGGACAACACAATCCGGTTGAATTACGAACAAATCTTGGAACACATATATGATTGAATGGAATGAATACATGAATGGATGGAATGAAAGAATGCATTGAAGGAATGGACTAATCACGACTTATACTGGGGTATAGCGAGTGATACACCGTCGGTGTTCACTTAAGCCCGTGCCATTGCAAAGCACGGGGACCCAATCACCGTATGAAGAACATTTCATACGGTGTCCAAGTTGCCACATTGGAATGGTGGTCAACACTACCCACATTGGAATGGTGGGTTTTCAAATGCCCATCTTTGGAATTGATGGGTCTTTCAAATGCCCATCTTGGAATTGATGGGACTTACCAAAAGAATCCACTCTGTGGTCATAATGAATTTTATGAATGAATATGATGATTTCTCATGGTATGAATGAATAACACACATTAGTGGAAAAGACACATGGCATTCAACAACATGTGTAAACAAGTATGAGTATGCATTCCCACACAGCATAATATATCAAGGATGCCACACAAGTTAGTTGCATGTAATGGAATGCAACAACTGAAATGAATGCTAATTCTTTAATCACAAGAATCATCTTCTTGAAATGAAATAAACATCAGGATGGATAGAAAAAGGCATTCACAATTTATCCCAACATCAAGCAAACAATTGGAAACATCACCAAACAGCATAGGGTACTTGCCTTCCGCGATGTTACGTAATAGGAGGACACGAAGATGCCCCTCCACTCACCGCCTCACCGCCTACACAAATGTATAATCAAAATAAGAATAACAAGGTATGACATTGCTACAAGAGCCCTTCCATCCCCTCTATCTCTCCCACCCAAACAACGGGATCAATTTTTACCAAGTTTACCCAACAGCCCGATTACCGCTAAACTGGCAGCGATACTAGAAAAATCACCATTAATTATATGTAACTCCAAAAGACCTGAAACCAGTGCTCACTGAATCTTAACAGATCAGGCTACAAAACATTAGTTGGCGGAATCCCCTGATTCGGCCAAAACAGAGGGCTAATTAACAGCTAAACACAACCCATCAACGTCTGTCCAGAATACATATCAGAGATAAAGAAAATGGCGTAACTTTCAACCTATTGATCCAATGAGAATGATTCTTATCATCATGGAAAGATAATTTTAAGGGCTAAAATAACTTAGTTGGGTGAAGGTTCTGATTCGGCCCCTAATTTGAACAAAACCGAGGGACAAACCTACTGACCTCAGTTTTCAGACAGACCGGACAGTTCGTAATCAAAAATTCATATCTCCCAAACTACAGATCGGATTTTCCTAATCTTGGTGCCAAAAGAAAGCTAACGTTCCCAGGAATAAAACTCTAGAAGGGAAAAACCTCAGATTCAGCATCTACAGTAGTCTAAATAATAGATGAAAACACTAACAATTATCTGCCTAAAATTCAGAACAGTGGTAAATAAAATATCATAACTTTCATTATACAGATCCAATGGAGATGATCTTTATCAGCTTTGAAAGATAATTTAAAGGGCTACAATAACTTATTTGGGTGGAGGTTCTGGAAATGCCTCTAACTAAATCAAAACCTAGGATCAAGCCGATAGATCTTTCTCGTCAGACAGACAGAATAGCGCGCACTAAAAAAATCATATCTCCTAAACCGTAAGGCGGAATCACGTGATTTCGGTGGCTATGGAAATCTAAGAACAATACCTACAACTTTCTAAGAGATGGACAGGACAGAAAATGAACGCATCTTACCCAAAATCGACGTACAAGATGGTGCACAGCAAGGGGGAAGGGGGGCGGCGGCTCCAAAGGGTGGGAGGGGGAGAGAAATGTGGAGTTTAGGGTTTGGGGGGTGGGAACCCCCCTCTTATGGCCAGCCACCACATGGGCCCCTCCTGGGCCGTGGCCCAGGCCCAGGTTGCCGTGAAATCACGGAAAACCCCCCGGTGAAAAGATGATACTGGTTTTTCGATTAGCTCCCTCTTCCGAAACTTTTTCTAATAAGCCGAATCACCTTCGGGGTATTACACCAACCTTGCAGATCAACAACATTCACAAGTAGCCAAAAGTATCTCATTAGCCGAAAGAACAATATTTGTTTAAAAGAACAAATAGAGACCAATTGAAACCCGTCAACGGTATTGTAACCACCATTCAAGGAAAGTCCATCAACCGCAAAAACTGCAGCCAGAAAACCAAATACAAACTCAAGGAAGACAACAACTTCCCCAAAGAGCTCTTCTCCAACCTTGGTAACTAAGTTACTCGAGAAAAACCATTGCTAACCCCATACCACCAACAGTGGCACACCTTGACTATGCCCAAGACCACTACCAAACTTTACCTCTCGGCATCGTTTATCCCCACACATAATAATCATATAACCAAGTAATAAGCAATCATACTCAATTAATATCAGCAACGATCAATACGATATATCGGAAACGTAAATGCAATGCTTTGCCCATTCCCATCCTACTGTGCACAGTGTGTCAATTTAATTTTCTTTTTCTTTTCTAGCTACCACGGACCTAAAGCCCGCTCTGATAGCAACTGTAACACCCCAGCCCAACCTGAGCCTAGGATGCTACCACCATAATAAGACTACAAATGAAACTAAGATATTTCTTTCTAATTTTCGGCAGAATCTCCTTTGTAAACTGAACCATCTGGACATCCGCACAATTAACAGTAATATTAAGCAATTATCTAATCACACATACTAAACATGTCTATGAAAGAAACGACCATAAAATACTATCCAACTCCAATAGAGGTTGTCCACGACATAGGACGTAAAGAAGTAAGCCTCACATAAAACTATTCAAAATCGAAGCTATGACTTAAATGTTTTGTTCAACTTTAATCGTGCCAGTGTGCAACCATGATAATTTCTACTCCCGCCCATGCATGCCGACCACAACCGATGTACCTAAAAAAACAACACTGCAAGGGTGAGTCCAAGACTCAGCAAGGCCAAAGATACAAAACATAACAAAATCATTCAGTATCCAACAGTGTATCAACATCACGAATCGAATCAACATATGAATGAATGAATGCACATGCACTTCTCTTTTGCTCATACCGGTATAGCGAGTGAACACCCGTCGGTGTTCACTTATGCCCGCGTTCTACAACACGCGGGGATCCAAAACCCGTTTGAGAACAAGTCAACCGGGGATTCACAATGCCCACTTTGGAATGGTGGGTCTTACAATCACCACCCACTCCCGTGGGTGTCGCAAGTCCACAACTTGCATTCATGAGTGCACATGATGAATAATAAAATGACAGTAATCGAATTTCAGTAATCTAGCCATCATGAACAAATACATATCACCATAAAACAGTACATCGAACAAGCATATATTACCATGATTCATCATATAGAACAATCACATAACAACCACATTATAGGTGCACTTGCCTGTTTTTTTCTTTCCCGCTACGGCACACAATGAGGCAAAATTGGTGTCTCTACTGTGGAACTCCGCCTCCTACACAAGCATAGCGGTAACAATAAATACGATGAATTATGGACTCCGTTTACACCCCTTAATCCAACTCCTCAAGACCTATGACTCAAAGAGAGGTTCTACCCAGATTTCCGTGATCTAGCATAATGCTTCCGGGACAGCGATCTGAGAAAAATCGTAGTTAAATATCTGTAACTCCGAATGACTTGAAACCAGTGCTCAAATACTCTTAATGGAACAGGCTACGAAACTCTAGTTGGTGGGGTTCTTTGATTCGGCCAAACTAGTGGTCTAAACAACCGTTGAAAACAAGCGATGACATCTGTCCGAATACAAAGACAATGATAAATAACATGGCATAACTTTCACTCTACAGATCCAATTGAGATGATCTTTACCAATTTGGAAAGATAATTAAAATAGGATACAATAACCTAGTTGGGAAAGACTCCTGATTCGGCCTTCTATTAAACCTAATGTTCTGGTGAAGTTTCTTTGTTCCCTCGATCGACAAATCGACACAGCGACGGTAAAAATTCAATAACTTTTGATTGCCAACTCTAAAAATCGTGTTCTTTATCAACTTGGAAATATTACGGAATTATCTACAATATTCATGTTGGGTGGAATTTCTGATTCGGCCTCTAAACAATTCATAATGGCCAGACAAGAAAACTGCTAAATCCCGTCAGCTCTCCTGACCAGTCGCACAAAAACGGACATATCTCCTAAACCGTAACTCCAAATCAGATGATCTCGGTGCCAAAAGAAAGCTAAGATCAAGGGATACAACTTTCTAAAAGGTGCGCAGATCAAAAAATGTACGGAACTTACCCAAATCTGATAAACCAATCTGGCGCAGGGGAGGGTGGGGAGAGCCGGCGGCTGCTAGGGGGAGGAAAGGGGGAAAAGGGGGAAAGGGGTGGGGCACTAGGGTTTTGGGGGGTGGGCACCCCCCTTTTGGCCGGCCACAAGGAGGCCTCTCCTGGGCCGTGGCCCAGGCCCAGGTTGGCGAAAAATATCAAATGACCCCCTGTCGTTTCATGTTTTACTATTCCTCTTATTCCCTTTTCTCCTCTCGGCTAAATCTGTGATTTACCGATTCGATTTCCAGGGTATTACAACAAAGTAGCCATATGTATCTTGGTCAAGTGGCTCTGAAAGATTATATTAAGCGAGCTTGAGTACACAACTGTACTCGCTAGCCAACACATAATGTAATTATTATAGATGCAAGGTTAATCAAGAGAGGTTCATGGTTCTTTTATTTGTACAAAGCTACGTTTTAATTAGACCATATAGTAGAAATTTCCTGATACTTAGCAGTTAAACTGAGTTTTTGTTTGTAAAGTACTAGTGGAGGTCCAACCTCCTGTATCATTGAGTGGCTCCGTCCACTCAATGCTCGGGTTACACCCCGTATTTACCACTGATCCTCGTCCAAGCCATCTCAAATCCCTGGGGTCCTACCCCATCTCTCCATTTCATTCACAAATTGTTTTATAAAAATGAAAGCTAGTTCAAGTGAGCTCCCGGCACCGCTCTTGACCATGAGCACGACTATCTAGATAGTTTTCTTATTCTGCAGAATTCGTATACTTTACGCACAAGAGATATTCAACTTATGATGTCTCATACACACTTCCGTAGGTGTGCGACTAAATTGATTATCACAGGGCCTTTACAATACCCCACATCAGCGCAGCTCCACACCACTAGGTATCACCTCGTTGGGCCTTTCCCCTGGGAGGTCTCCCACTTGTGCCAGGTGATTTATCTGCGGCTTCTTTTACCCACGCCACGTACTTGACCAACTACGAAGCCACGTCGATGCAAACAAACTAGTTAGTTAGGTTGTACCCATTATATACTTGTGGTTGCCCTATTTTTACACGAGAGGTCATCACAAGAACTCAGTCCTTTATTGACTCGGGCGGTACAACCCCATACCCACTCTGTTGTGCACTCGGTACCAACCTCTCTTTCCAACCACCCGAGTCGAAATATGTTTTTCAGGTTTTCCTTTGTTTTTGAAATAACCTTTAGTCCAACATACCAACCATGCTCCAGCCTCGACTGCCCAAATCCAATTTTCAAGTCTCGATTGATTGTTGTCGGGCAATTTAATACCCGTATGACAATGTATTTAAGCAAGGATAAGCATGATACTTATATACAAACTTATTAACTAGTATGTAGACCATCAATTCTAGGGTGACAAATGATTGTGTTCAAGTTCAAGGATTGAAAATTTATACACAATTATTATTAGGGCATTGACTATGAACTAGACCAATATAGTTGTATAAATCATAACAATACAATTTCATAATTTAAAGCAATATGAACTAGACCAAAGGCTAAGTGCAATATGATCAAAGTTTTGACTCGCCTTGGTCGAGGTACTGCTGTTCTTGCTCTTGGTCTACTAGAGGGTCTTCGGGAGCTTCAGATTCTATACATGCAAAATTTAACCAAAATTCAAATAAGCACATATGAATTCAGATTGCATTCAAAAATCCAAATGAACTCTGAATTGGGTGTTTTCGGTTTAGTTGAGAAGATTTTGCTAGTTTCTGTTTTTCATTACCGTGTCCAGTGTTGGACATAGAATCCGAGTAGATGAGTAAGTTGTTTCTGAGTTGGTTGTTAATTCGTATACGAGTTCTTGGTTTTGAGTACTATTCATCAATTCGAGTACTGTTCATTGTTTCGACTACCTGATCGAAAGGGCTTTCGACTACCTGGTTGGAAGGGGTTTTGACTACCTAGTCGGAAGGAGGTTCGACTACATTCCAAGTGAAAGGAGGTTTGACTACCTGGTCGAAAGGAGACTCGACTGCATTCCAGGCAGAAGGAGGTTCGACTACCTGGTCGGAAGGAGTTTTGACTACATTTCAGGTGGAAGGAGGTTCGACTACCTGGTCGGAAGGACGTTTGACTACATGAAAGGAGGTTCGACTACCTGGATGTTCGACTACCTGGTTGAGAGGAGGTTCGACTACAATTCGGGTCTACAACGCATTCGTTGATTCAGCAATGTTTCCGCACAAATAGATTGAACATAAGCATCTAGTGGCCACTAGGAACGTACCGATATGACGTGGAGGGGACGAGCCAGAGATGGTCTGGTGACGGTGGTCAGCAACGGCGAGAGAATCTCCAAGTGGCGGTGGTGGCTGGCGAGGTCGATTCAAATGCTTGGGCTATTCTGGTCAGAGGGGAGGAAGAATGAGGTCGGCGGCGGTTCCTGCGAACAAAGAGTAGAATCAACTAAGGGTAAACATCTCTTTGGTCATGGAATATGAACTGACGCATATAAGGAGGAAAGAGCTTCACCGATGAGTGTTAATGGTGATGGAGGCATTGTGGTGGCGCTCGACCGAACCGAGCGCACAAGCCTTACCTGGAGCTCAAGCTCGTTTGAGGGATGGAGGAGGTAGGACTAGCACTGGTGTGGCGAGGGAAGGAAGTCATGGGGCACGGGGTTGCTATATATAAGCAATGGGGTGGAGATGCCTGAGAGCCTGCGATGCATTCAACGTGGCTCAACACTGAGGAGTAGTTGATGATTTTGATAGGGTCGGCAGCACAGTGCATATGGTGTGACCGGTTTAGCGATGGCGAGTAATGGACGAGCGATGTGGTGGATGCCAGAGTTGGGGAAGCCAGGAGAGACAGAGAGATGGTGCCTGTGCTAGTTCTTCTGGGCAGAAAGGAAAACCAGGTGCTGGCTTGGCTAAGGAAAAATGGATGAGGGAGAAGAAAACCATGCATTGCCAAATTGACCGAAGGAGTGAGCTTGCAACATGGTTTGGCTTGGCGAGAGAAATAGTAGACAGGGAAAAAGAATAGGTTAGGGAAAAGCATGGTGATTGCTATTTTCCTGATTTTCGCTAAGAGAATTCTTGTTGGATATTGATAAACTTTGATACTTGCTACACGATTCTAATTTAGACTTTTTGAATATTCAGATAATTAGGTTTTAACATTCTATACCTGTGATCTTAGGGTCTATACTACATGGAGAATTTTTAGAAGAGCAATGCTTGTAAGTTTATTTTGCTCAGACCATTTATGTTCCTAAGGTTTCCATATTTAGGGTTTCTGTTTTATAATTTTATGTTATTAGGGTTTTTTGTACTTTAATACTTTCATTTATTATTACTTGTGCTAGCAAAAGTACATATGAGACTCCAATAACCTAAAAAATGCACACAAAAATGATGGCAATCGATATTCACACAAAAAGTTTCAAAAATCCCATATTACCGCATTTATGGATTTTTAGGATGTTACAGTGCACCATATCTATCTCATCCCAACACCGCCACCCACCCCGCCTCAATCCTCTCGAGTTCGCCGGAATTTGAAGTTGAAGGCTCAATGCCAGAAACATTCATGCTACCGATTCCATCGCCGACAAGCTCGCTCCGTCGCCTTCATCTACGTCCTCAGCATCGCCTACACCCGCTAGTCCCCAAGCGTGCACTCTCTTGACTGGAGGACCACCGAAATGACCTCACTGCCGTTGCCCTAGCACCACCGCCACTAAACTCCTCGCCGCTGGCCACTCCGTTGTGCTCCACCGCCGCAAGGTAACGCATAAGGTTCAGCGTCATCTCCTCTTCATTTTACGCACCTTTGCGTACCTCGCCATGGTGCGTAGCGCTAGCAAGCTTGTACCCGAGCACCACCGTTGCCGCCCTGGGTAGATGAAATCTCCTTCGACCAGGTAGTCAAAACCTTCCTTTGACCAGATAGTCGAAATCTCCTTCAACCAGGTAGTCGAAATCTCCTTCGACTAATCGTGTAGTCGAATTTTCTTCGACCCCGTAGTCAAAATCTCGTTCCGACCAGGTAGTCGAAACCAGGAACAGTACTCGAAAATGAACAGTGACTTCAAACTTTCAAATTTTTGTTCCCCTTCATACGAACTCCGATTCCATCGATTATTGTCCCTATATTCATACAAATTCAATATCTACCTCCCAGAACATAAATTATTTAATTTAGAATTTATTTGAATTTTATTTGAATTTGGTTCGTTTTCAGGTATAGATTTTGACGACTTCGTAGAAGCGGATTTCGGCGCCGTTTAAGAACAACAACAAATTGAGCAAAGCAGGTTACATATTTGATCATGTATGATCTCATTATTTCAAATTATTTAAATTCTATTTAAAATTATTATTGCATGCTTATTTATATTCAAGTAAATTTAAATGCTTGTTTTAAATTTATAGTTATTCCCAACTCTATTTGTATGGCAAATTATTGACATTTAAATATCAATACCATTTCACCTTAGATAAAATATAGTTGGTACACTAGTATGAACTATAACATGTTGGAAAATTATGTTTAGACCCTAACTTATTCAATTTGTGAATTTTCAGCAAAAAAAATAAATGTTGTTTAAATTGTATTCATAGCATTGGTGTGCTATGGAAGTTTGTAAATGATTTTGGAAAATAAAATAAAATAAAACTGGTTTGGACTTGGGCAAAATGGATAGTTGGTGCGTGCAGTTTTATGCACGGGCTTAATGTATTGCATGGTTGAGGCACAGGGATTATTTTGGAAGTCGCCCAGTCAATTAAGGACCAGTCTACGAGCTGCGGATTGTAAAGCCCTTCCGTACTGTCACAAGTCTAGTATGGGACAGACTGGACTAATTAATTTGCAAAGTTCCACTGTCAATTGTGTCATTGATGTGTGGGTGTTGTGAAGACTTATTTTTAATACCCACGTGGTGCAAGAGGGGGTTACCGTTTGGTGTGAAGCCTACGGTAGCGAAACCTTAGCAGGCATGACTACCATGGGATGGCGCATTTGTAAAGACCTTGTGATAATCACTTAGTTGCACACCTTCGGAAGTGTGTCAGACAAATATTAAAAATTGATTATTTCTTATGGGTACAGTTGTACAACCTTTGCAGAGTGTAAAACTATTCCAATAGCCATGTCCACAGTCATGAACATGCCGAGCAAAGCCTTTCGTGGATTAGACTTTAATTTTATTTTTAAAATGCTTTATATAACAGTTTATAACATGGATGGGTGTGCATGAGAAAAATTATGGGTTGAAGCCTCGGGTTGGTGCCCATGTTTAAGTTAGTGTTAGGTTGGTGCTTACACTAGCTTTATTAATCCAGTTAGAGTTAGTGTTAGGTTGGTGCTTACACTAGCTTTATTAATTCAGTTAGAACTCAATTTAAGATATTGTAAAATTTGAGCTTTTGAACTTAGCTGTTGTATTTAAAATATAAAATGTTGCTTTTGCACAAAGAACCCTATAAGCTTTTCTTTGTTAATATCCATGCATGCATTAACTTTGTTATGGGTGTAACTTGCGGAGTACGGTTGTTTGTGCTCACCCTTGCTTAATGTAAATAATGTTCAGAGGAGAAGTGTAATACTCCAAATTATTACAAGAAAGAAAGCTCTCAAAAGAGAAATTAGACATAAGAAAAAGGGGGTTTCTGCAGTTTTTCGGCAACCTGGGCCTCGGACTTTGGCCCAGGAGGCCCATAAGGGGCCAGCCACGTATAAAAGGAGGGGAAAACCCTAATAACACTGTAGCTACAGTACACACCGCCACTGTAGCAATCCCCCCTCTATGTTGCTCTACCAAGATGAGGAGAGGAAGGAAGAAGAAAAAAAAGAAGAGGAAGAAAGGAGGAGGAGAGGGATCTTCTTCGTGGGGAGATCAACCAGCGTCTCCTTAAGATTCTTCGAGGGTAACGAGTTGTTGCCCCCGCTGTTTGTTGTCATTTAGATGCGAATTGGATTAGTTTGATTGGATTGAATTGATGCTGTCAGAAAGTTCAGATCTGTCCAGTATGTTGCGTTGCCGGTTTCGACCTCTTAGAAGCCAATCTGGAGGTTCTTCCCTCCTAGAGAATTGTAGCCACGGTTCTTAGCTTTCCATAGCCGCCAAGATCACCAGAATCCGATCTACGGTTCAAAAGTTACGATAGATTCTTTCTTGCTGTCCTGATAAACCTGATGAGAATTGTCAGTGTAGTTGTTTGATGAAATATGACTTTGTTAGGATCATATTAAGATTGGTCACCCAAAACTATTTCTGTAGATAATTTTATTATGTTTTTATATTGATAAAGAACACTTTAATTGGAATTATAGATTAAAAGTTATGTTATGTTCTTTGCTGCTGTTCTGTTCGTCTAGACATATTGCTGTCAGGCATATTCACCTACTGTTTAGTCAAATGTTTTTGCCGAATTAGAAAATCTTGCCAACTAGAGTTTTGTAGGTTTTCTCGTTAAGTTTCATTGGGCACTGGCATCCAGAGTCATTTTAGATGGATGAATTGTATGTTTTCAGTTCGAGTCTATTCGTTGTATTGGATAGTCAGGGGGTTATTGTAGATCACCGGTAGCATTGTCCTACCCTATCGTCCTTATTTGGTATACATAATTGTGTAGGCGACGAGGTGGCGAGTGTAGGAGCACCTTCGTTGCATCCTAGCACGTCACAACGGAAGGCAAGTACTATGTGTTAACGTGTATTGATTTTTGTTGAATGATGGTCGATGTACTGTTAATTGATAATCTATGTTCATATTCCATGTTATGCATTTCGTTCTTAATTGATAATCCATGTTCATGTTCAATGTTATACATTTTGTTCTTAATTGATAATCCATGTGGAAGAATGTGGTGATATTAATTGCATATGTTTCATTCCATTCATGCGTTGTTCATGTTCCATCCACGGCAGTGGAATTGTAAAGACACATCAACTCCAGTACGGGCACGTAAGACCCACCATTCCAACGTGGGCAACTTCGGACACCCGTATGAAACGTTCTTCATACGGTGATTGGATCCCCAGACTTTGTTAAGTACGGGCTTACGTGAACACCGACGGGTGTGTCACTCGCTATACTGTATGATCATGTGTGCAATCCATTCTTTTCAATGCATCCATTCATTCCATACATACACATAAGTTTCCAGAGCTGAGTTCATAATTCGTATTGTGGTTGACGTGTTCATAATTTTGTATGATCAATTGTTTATTGTACTTGCTGAGTTTCGACTCATTCTTGTTTTCTTTATTTAATTAGGTGAACGTTGATGATGGCTATGTTGGGAGGGAGTAGACAAGTATTTTTCACTCAGTTCACCATAATTTACCTTCAATATTAAGTTCGATTATACCCTCCATTTGTTCAGTGAGGAACTGTAATAAATAAATTTAAGACTGCATGATATTTCTCTCCATGTTATGTTTTGTTAATTGTTGCTAGTGGTTTGTTCTATTCACTCTCTGACTATACTTAGCTGAATTTAGTCTTTACTCTTGCCATGCTGCTATTAAAGTTGATCTCTTTATATACTTAGAGGAGTTACAGTTTAAATTCTTCCGCTTTATGGTTGTAGGTTAAATTATTTAGGTAATATTTTGGCTTCCAAATAGCCAGGATGTTACAAGAAGGACTTCGCTACCGATGTGGATCACAACGACTAGGCTGTTACCCTAGTCGATTCCCTATGGTAGATCAGCTGGACTCTACTACATCTTCTTCGATTTTCGTTGTGTTCTTTATTGCTGGCTGTGAGAATAGCCATGCATACACATACGTACGAATAAAACATGTATCAGCAGATCCTACTGATGAATAATCTTGTGCAGGTTCCCAGTTTAAGGCCACCAATCAATGAGTATATATATACGTGCGTAGCCGTTCCATGCTAGGAGTGCAGGACAGGCCCATACATGGCTGCTTGTTATATGTTCTATCACGCCACGTGTATCACACGATGGTGTACGTGCGTCTTTTGTGCAAAACGGAGCCTTGGTTCACCATATCCATACCCTTTTGAATGGAAAAAGTCCAGGAAACATGAGCATATATGCTGATACGAACTGTCAGCGTCAGACTTCACTACCTCGCACGCGTCATCTTTCAGTCGCTATTATTTGTTGTCGTCACTAGTCAGTAACCTGCAGGTGACGGCATGTGATTTTTTTTTCTTCTCGTACAGGAGCAGCATCTGCGGCTGAGCTAGTACAGCCTCAATCCAACCAGCTTTCAGAATTCAGAATCCGTCAGAATCCATCTGCTCGATCGTCGATTGATTAATTCGTGGCCTCTGACCTCTCAGCAAATAATTAGATCAAGGGCACGTCATATGCAGCGTGACGCACGCCGGGGCACTGCGCCAGATCGATGCGAAAGCTTAGATTTCATCGTTTGTGTTTGCGTACACAAACAGCGTTAGTGATACAGGGAAAGAAAGAAAAAAAAACATGAAAGATAGCACGATTTGGCAGGTGGTTAAGAATATTAACGAGCTGCACGCAGCAGAAGCTGAGACCAGTTGAAAAGGCTTACAAGGCTCAAAGCTGTAACGTAGTACCCCTAACTGGTAGCTCTAGCTAATGTTACAGTGGATAGGAAAACTCTACAATGCGCGCTAGTAGTACACTCTTTTCGCCTTTACGTATTTGTCCCGCGGCAGCGGCGCTACGGTTTTGTTTAGAAATAGCCCGAGTTACCCAAGAAATCGGCGTCCAGCTGGAGCATGAAGTCCATGTCCCCCATTGGGGAGTTCGTCGTGGTGGCGAGCTCGACGTCGGGCACGTTCCGAACGCCGGCCAAACTGCCGCCGCCCGCCGCGTAGCCGCTGCCGCTAACCTGGCACTCTGACGTCGCGGGTGACACGAAGGCGTGTGCAGTGACGGCACAGCTCGGGAAGCCGGTGCTCGCCGCGCCGCCGGTGTTGGAGCCTGCCGGCGTGGATGGGAACGATAACTGCGGCAACACGGGCTCCAGCACCTGCGCGCGCCCCTCGGCCTTGAACCCCACGTAGACGGTGGAGCTCTGCTCCTGCCCAGGCTGCGTCTGCGGGTGCTCTGCGCTTGCTGCGGGTCGCGGCCTCTGGCTGTTGTAGTGCGGGATCATCGCGCACGTGTGGTTCCCATGGTACACGACGTCGAAGAGCAGCGGGTCGCCGTCCGTGCGCTGAACCTGCTTGCTCGCGTGGCAGCTCTGCGTGTGCCGGTGCGTGCACCGGAAGTAGGCCCTGCGAGAGTTCAATCAATTTCAGCACCGGTTTAAGCCTAGCTAGCTGGCTCCCTCGTGCGCTTGCGCGCGCGCGCTGTGAAAACTGAAAAGAATGCGTTTTGTGGTGATCTTGGTGCTTGCGTCGCTGACCTTGGGTACTTGGCGCCGAGGATGTCCTTCTGGCCGTACTTCCTCCAGCTGAAGCCGTCGTCGAGGGGGCCGACGTCCTGCACGGAGCTCACCCTCACCTGCGTGCTCCACTTGGGCAGCGTCTTCCTGCATTTATCGCAATCACACGTACGAATACGATTAATACTAAACGCAATTATCAACAACCGCGCGCGTCGTGCGCTGATTTCTTTGGAGTTCTCAACAACCATCAACTAGGCTTTGTTCGCTCTTACCTCTTCTTGCACTGCCCGGCCGCATTGCCGCGGCACCGGGAATCACCAGCCTGGTCCGAGCCGGCGCTGCGGGGGCTGCCGTCACCAGACGGCGGCGACTCCGGCCCCCCGGGCAGGCGCCCATCCACGCAGCAGGACCGTGCGATGTGGATGGACCGGTCGATGGAGAACCGCATGCTGGACACCAGCGCCCGGCACCGCTCCCCTCCGGCAGCGCCGCCCTGCAGGCCCATGTGCGCCTCCAGCTGCCTCACCATGTCGAGCACCTGCGCCAGCTCCGTGGCCAGGGCGCACCTCTCAGTGTACCTGTCCGATGACGAGCCCTCCATTAATTGCAGCTAGCCGCTCTCTCAGTCGGCACTGCCGTTCATCCGATGAGTCGGCGTCTGTGTGTTGTTGTGGTAATGATGTGTGTGTCAGTGTGGGTAGAACGGGAGCCGCTCTTTATAGAGCCGGCCGGGGGAGGCAAACTTCACCAGTTTGCTCGCTTGTCAGTTGGAAGAGTAAGAAGTTTGACCGGACTAAAAAGAAAAGGCGTTTTCCTGGGTGTTTAAAGGGACTTGTGTAATATTCAAACGTTTAGACCGGTCTTTGGTCGTGGCACTTGGGCACTGCGATGCTGAGTGCTGCTTAGTCTAGCTCATCTTTTGACCGGTTCCCCGATCGATCCATCGGCTGGAGATGGCTCTTTTGGTGTCCATGCTGGGTTTTGATCACTTTGGTTGGTGACTACTTACTAATTAAGGCTCTGATTGGCTCATTAACTAGGAGTGGAGAAGCGGTGAGGAGCTATATATGCATGGATTGTAAAAAAAAAATGCTAGCTAGAGGGGGGAGCTGAAATTCTTACCTGAGATCCATCTCATGTCATGGAACCTAGCTTAAAGGTAGCTGTTTTCACATTGCTAACTGCAGAGCTATTTTAGCTATATTTTTCCCCTAAATGGGACTGTACAGCTAATCTTTTTCAGTAGAAAATGACTCCACATCCAGAGTGGCGAGACATACCATAAATGATAGTTGTACGGTGCCTTGTAGTCCCAGTCCAAACAGGAGTATAGTATAGCTCGAGTCCGATCTCAAAGCTGTAGCAGCTCGATCGGAACCTGACCTGACCAACAACCAGGTTCTCCATATTGCAAAAGGCACTTCATTAATGGCTGGAACAACGAGAGGATGGACGCGGTCGGGTGGTGACGCCCGTCCGGGACGGGTTGTCAGCGACTCGGCAGTTGGTGCCGCGTTTCGTTAGCGCGGGGCCGCCACGTAAGGGAGTTAGTGCTTCGAAGGCGGCGTGCATTCGCGGGGCACGTTCTTCACGAGCGCGAGAACAAAGTTGCCAAGACTTACGTAATCGTACCGAACGTTTCTCTCTGACACGCTGACCCTTCGGAGATGATGACCCACGAGTCAGTCAGTAGTATTAGAGTTTGAGCATCTTTCGTGGCACGCGTACGGGGAACCTCGCGGGGGTAACGAGTGAGGACTCCGAAAAGGTTTCTGCGCGGGTGAGATTTCACGTAGTGCTTGCTCGTTCCACTGAATGCGGGCCATGGAATCAGTGGGCCACATGTTGGCCTCGTTGAGATTATCTCACGCTACCGTGGCTTTGTTGAGCATCCGAATGGATGGCCATATTCTCACGCGTCCAAAGAAAAGAAGATGATGATTGATGATGCGTCTGGAAAGTAACGGGATTTTTCTTTCCTCTACTTAATGGGATACTGGCAGTTAGACATGGGATTTGGATCGTGTTTTTACAGACTGAATTAAGGCAAACGTAGCCTAATACTTAATCGGTATGGTACGGTATGACCAATTAAACTGTGTTTAGACCGGCTTGACACGAAAAAGGTATGACCTCCCTTTCCTGATCCAATCCCTCGAACTGCCCAACCAATCCCTCCCCGGCCTAGCCGAAGCACAACCCCCTCCCACCTCCCAATCCCCGGTCCCCAACCCCTCCATCAGCCTCCTTCCTTCTCCCTCCCCACACGCCGTCGGTCGCTGCCCTCCCTCCCACTCCTTCCCCACGCTCCACCGGCCGCCACCCTCCTTCCAGTCGCCTCCTCTCCTCCCCCCTGCTGACACCCCCTCGCTGCCGCCGACACCGCCTCCTCCTTGTTGCTGTCTCTCTCACCCCCTTCGCAAGCACGCACAACACACGGTCGAGGTGGGTGGAGTTCCTCACCGGTGTCCAGGAGGAGGAGGCCATAGCGAGGGGGAGCAAGCGTGGATGGCAGAGGTGGCACTTGGGCGTCTTTGTCTTCCTGGACGGTGGCGGTCGTCTTGGCGACGTGGTCCTCGTCCTTGGCCTCGTCATCGTTATAGTCGCTGGCTCGCTCAAGGCTAAGCCTGGGCCGACACGACGACGGCCCGTCGTGCCCTGGGCTGTGCCTAGGCCTCGCCGGACATAGTATTAGAGTACCTTGCTCACACATATACCGATGCTCCATGGGCGACCTACCTTGGACTTCCATCACACGTTGGTCACACCACCGAACTATGTGTCTTCTATCTCTTCTCTCCGTTGCGGCTTTTCTTCTTCAACCTCCAACTAGAGTTCTAGATCCTCGCCCTGCCACGCCCCGACCCGAGGTGCTTCGCCCTAATTAGGCCATCCCCCCCCTACTAGGGTGTGTGGATGCGGGTTGGAGGCCACCCCGCCCCTCCCCAACCACATAAATGTTTTTTTATTTATTTTTGTATGGATTAGTATTGTTCTAAATGCTGTGATAATGCAGTATTAACTAGTATTCGCTATTTCAAAGACATTTGTTACAAGTTGATCTTTAAAATCAATGTTTCATGATAATATGTCAATCAAGTTTAGTAAATAATATGTTTCTTACTTTTCAAAATACATGAAACTAAAAACCTGCCCCGACGTGGCGGAGCATCATTGACTAGTCAACCCCGCCCCGCCCTAACTAGGGCTAGGGCAAATGTTGGGCAGGCCAAAACCCGCTCCGCCTCGCCCCATCTAGATCTCTACCTCCAACAACAAGTCCAATTCTTGACCGATCCCTCTCAGCTGCTACCCCTTCCAATGCAATACCCATGCATGATGTTATACATGCTTGACGTCATCATCTCCCGTGTCGGCCACTCCTCTTCTTCAACGTTGGCCAACACAACCTTGAGGTTTTCTCACAAACCACGATGATCTCCTATCTTCACTGATGCTAGCATATCTGCTTTAGTCATTGTCTAATGATACAGAAAATTTTCTCGCCATCACCGGTGACATCGTGCCCCTTACCAGCGATGACACGCTCCTAATTACCCCAATGGCCCCATATCATCCATAGCTCGTCTTCAATGCAAAGCTCCATCTCCTCTTTGCCAGGGTTTCTCCATCATCGAGCTTCTTTGGCCACTGACTTGTTCAACAACACTAACGCTCACCACTCGTCGTCGCAGTCTTTGGCTACTTTGTCTCTGGCCTTTCTCACGCTCCTAGATACCTAATGCCCCCATATCTTCCATAGCTCGTCTTCAATACAAAGCTCCATTGGTAACTCTCTGTCAGGGCTTCCCCATCATTGAGCTTTTTTTTGCTATTAACTTCTTCAACAACGCCAATACTTTCCGCTTGTTGTTACGACCCTTGTCTTCTTCGACTCAAACCTTTCTCTTCAACCGCTCCGGCGAGTACCATGACATCGTCCTCAACGAACGGCTAAGGCGACCAGTGCAACATTGTCCTCATCTCCACCATCGCCGCCACGGCTCTTTGCTTCACTGTCGGTGAATGTCATCTTACAGGACATATCGATACAATTGCACTATTTCGTGGTCTCCTCCAACATCATTCATGATATCCACATTATAACTTTAATTTTTTTCTCAAACTTTTGGTTATTGTTTATTGGATTCATTCACAAATCAAACTGGTATTTTTAAAAAATTTATTACAGTTTTCAATTATTTAGGGATTTTACTTTGGAATTAGTCTCGAAATCAAATAGAAATTTGTCTTTTATTTTATATTCCAAATGTAAATTATTTTTGTTCGAATTTGTATACAAATACAATTGCTTATATTTCTTTAATTTTTGCCAAATTACAACTATTTCAGGATTTTACGTCGTAATTCCCATCAAATGTTTTTGCTTTTTTGTATTTTTAATTTCAGTTTTTTTTTGTTAGAATTCGTATAAAAACCAAATAGCTAATTTTATTTGATTTATTCTGAATTTATGTTATTTAGGTGTTTTACTTTAAAATTCATGTGGAAATCAAATTATAAATTTCTTTAATTCTTTAATTCTGAATTTAAATTAATTTTTATAGGAAGCGTATACAAATCCAATTGCTAAATTTTCTCTCTTTTTCCAAATTACAGTTACTCATCGATTTTACTTTGTAATTTGTATTGTAATCAAATTGCTTATTTTATTTTATTTTTATTCTGATTTTCAATTATTTTTGTTGGAATTCATTTACAAATCCAATTGCTAATTTGTCTTTGAAATTTTATTATAAATTATATTTATTTTGGGATTTTACTTAAGAATTGGTATGGAAATCAAATTTCTAATTTTATTTAATTTTCTATTATGAGTTTCAGTTATGTCTGGTTTGTACTTGACATGGACTGTCTGGTTTAATCTAGACCGTTATAATCTATACCCACCACTGTAACACCCCAGCCCAACACTGAGCCTAGGATGCCACCACACTACTCTCTAAACTAATAATTATCGACACACTATAAAATTACAGCAAGGAAACAACGATAAACATATCCATGGACCACAAAAGAACATGCAAAATTATGGATCAAGCGATAATAAATAAGCAAGGGGAAATATAACCAGGTAAATAATCCAAAATAGCATCAACCAATGAATCCAAATCCTTGAAACAAATAGTCTAGTCTAAAACGTTGTCCTAAACTTTATTCAACCTCTGACATGTCCTAGAGTAATCCTGCATTGAATGAAAAGATTCTTATGGCAAATGATCATGTGATTGAGGTATGGATCTAATCCATGTGCTCTACTCGCTCTCAGTCACGGCGTTGTCGAAGATCACCTAAAGACAACAAAGAGCAAGGTGAGTCCACGACTCAAACAAACACATCAATATACAACGAACAATAATAAATCAACAGTAATCAATAACTTCATTATCATCACATGCACTTCTATTAATATTCTCATGCTATTAACTTCTCTTTGTTTCACACTCATTCATCTCAAATATTAATGCAACTCTAATCTACATGTCCACATGCACTTCTTTCGCGTATACCGGTATAGCATGAGTGAATGCTCGCGACAACATTCACTCTCAAGCCCGCTCCTCCTCAAGGATCGGGGACCTCCTCCACTCCCGTGGAGTTGTGATCAATAATGATCACCTTCTCTTATGCAAAGATGCTTATGAATGCAAACATGCATAATTTCATAATACTCATCATATCCAATTTTTTCATCATGTCCATTAACAATATAAATCCATACCATTCCATTGCTTGCAATTAAACAAAATAAAAGCACAACAATAATGGTAATAGAAGATAAAGAAAACAGTTATCAATCATTGATCGCTGTCTACCATGCACTTGCCTTTACTAGTTGCGACGCACGATTTGGCTAGAAGATGGCAACAAGTACGACGCCTCTCCTACATTAAATATCCAAATTTTAATACAAGCTACAGCATCAAGAATAGCAATCAATCGACATCGCTCCTACACGTCCCCAAATCAACCACGCTCCTCCGGTATCGAATCGTTACCCATTGCTGTCTTGGTACTAAAACGAACGTAACTTTTGACTCAAAAGTCCGATCACGACAAACCACCCAGTTCTGGATTCTAAACAGCATTCTCCACATTTTCTTAGATTACGAAGACTCCTAATTAAATCATCTAACCCTCCGTTTTTAGCCCAGAAAACCGATCTGTCCGCTTTGGAACAGCAGTCTTACTAAATTCATAACTTTTGTTTTACCCAACCAAAATGCGTGTTCTTAGATTCTACAGAACCATTGGACAATTATCTACATCTTTCATGTAGATCAAAAACTCTAAGTAGTGGATTTACTATTTTTAATATCCGGTCTACCAAAACAGCGCCAAAAGACGACAACCACCAAGACAGCAGTCTTCCGAAAATCATAACTCGAATTCTACTTGTCCGATTGACATGATTAAATATGCTATAGAAATAAATCGAAATTATCTACAATTAACTAGTAGATGATATTTCCAAAATTTGCCATTAAGGTATCCGAATAAATCGTTCAACAGAACAGCAGGTTAAACAGATCTAATAATCGATATCTCCGACTACAAGCATCATAATAAACTACCTTACTGTTCCGACAAATCATTCTAGTCTACATGCATATAATGCTACGGCCAAGTTAATTGACTACTACTTAGCAAAATCCTATTCTTCTCTTCATCTTCCACTGTACAGTAAACATTTTTCTCTAAGCACAACACTAATTGAACCTAAAGCAATTAGCTAGAACTACTAATCACGTGCATGCAAGAGTAGTCCGTAATTGATTAGCTAATCCTAGCAGTAGGCAGCCTAAAGAAATTATGGCAGTGATCACGTTATTAGTTCTGGCACCAAATGATTAGCTAACCTTAGCCGTACACCAAAAGAGAAAATCACATTACTAGTTCTGGCAGTGCAATGAACCAGGTGAAATAAATCCAAACCAATCCACGGCGGCAAGCAATAAAAGAAGACGCGGCGCAAAGACTTAATGCGATCGGTTCCACGACTTTTGACAAAGTGCCCTTGGCGTTGGATTGGCCGGGCGACACGGCAGCAGAAGAAGAATCCGCGAAGAAGAAGTAGCTCGGCCGCGACGATCAGAAAATCACGCGGCAAGTGGCGTCAAGGAAAAACGCAAAGAACGGCAGCAGCGGCGGCACCGGCTTCGCCGCGCGCTGGATTCGCTTTGCCGCTTCGCTTCGGCATCGGCTTTCGGCTAAATGACGCGAAGAACGCAAAGAACGCAACGCTTCCAGAGAAAATTGGCGTGTGGCGCGCGGCAGCGAAATAAGAGAAAATCGCTAGCGAGAAAAAACAAATGGCTGGCGGCGATGGAAAAATAAAAACTATTAGGGTTTCTAGAAAACCCACAATCTATTTATATAGCTCTTTAAAGAAACTCTGAAATAACCCATTTTTTCACGTATTCTTTTTATTTAATTTCGCACAAGCCCTTAAAGACGTTAATATTCATTTATTTATTTTTCAGAATATTACAACCACGATGGACGATGTAGATTTTTCTCTTTTTCCTCCAATTAATGTGAGAGTTTCTAACTCTTGGGAGCGAACATGGTGGCTTCTTTTGTCTTTATTTTAATATGACGACTAGCAGGGTGGCTCATGCATTTGCGCGGCTAGATATTTTTTTTTAAGTTTGTAGTATGAACTGATATAACTTAAATGCTTGAGAATATATTACATATATTGTAGGCTATTTAGATTTATAAAACATCCTAAATATTGAAAATGATAATACAAGCTTGAAGGAAAATACAACTTGAGGGAAGTAATTGAAGTATGAGCTTCGATGGAAGAAAATGAGCACAATAAGCTGTTGGAGTTCTTAGAAATATAACCACTCTCCATCATGCATAGATCATGTAACTTCATGCCCCTATTCTTACTCGATGGAAGAAAATGAGCACAATAAGTTGTTGGAGTTCTTAGAAATATAACCACTCTCCATCACGCATAGATCATGCAACTTCACCCCCTATTCTTACTCCATTAGTTTTAAAAAAAAATTGTATGCATGGACATGTACCTCTATTTAATATCAAGCAATACATTGATTATGTGTGTGGTAAATTATCTTATTATTTTACATGACATTAGAATACCTTGCTCATGTATACACAAACGCACTATGGGCGATCTACCTTGAACTTATCCCCCCTCACACGCTGGCTGCCCCCAACAATTCGTGTGTCCTCTATCTTTTCTCATTATCACAATTTTTCTGCTTCAACCTCTATGTCGGGACCCCGAGTCAATGGACCCGAGCCCCTCTGTGTATTCCGACCTAGTCTCAGATCAGTTGCTAGCTCACACAGTTGCAACATTGATGTAATCATATCCATATAATAAAATAGCTAATGAAGAAAACAAAGTAATATTACTTAGTAGCAAAATGACCTTATAGTCAAGTCTTACAGAGGTTGCCACGCCGGGCTTAATAGCAAAAGATAAACTTAAAGTGGAAACGAAAACGTCTCGTGGTAGCCATCCGACATGCCTGTAGGAAATATGCCCTAGAGGCAATCATAACGATGATTATATTTCATTATGTTCATAACATTGGATAATATGTTATCTTGTTCCTAGAATAATATCAATAATATTTATTATCAAGTATGTGACTTGATTGTGAAACTAGTATGTGACTTGATTGTGAAACTCTATATTTCTGCGATGATTATTCTTAAACGTTCCCTGGTCGGAAACATATGAGAACACATATGAATAGACTAGCGTATGTATTGGTTGATGACTATGTTTCACATGTCATGGATATGGAGATATCAAACCAATAATATGGATACATGTTAGAGAACATCGTGTTGAAAAAGACCCACCTTGAGACATTGTTGAGATTATTATGATTCTATGTATCATTAGTTGGTCTCAAGTAATAATGATGTATAATCTTTAGACCTGAGATCCGCATGGTTTTCTATATGTGTAATAGCACTCTTAGGGGTTGCCAAACGCTACTCGTAACTGGGTAGTTATAAATGTAGCTTTTGGGTATGCTATGAAATATACGGAGGGATGTGACTGGTCGGATATTGGATTTACCCCTCCTAACATAACAGGAGAGATGTCTCTGGGCCCCTTATTGTGGTTGGATAAAGAAAGTACATGGTCATACCACTAGTGGTCGAAGTGTCGACCATATGAAGTTATTCGACACTTGATCGAGAAAGTATTAAACAGTCCATGGATGACACAATATCTCACTTGGAGTTCAACCAGATATCATGAGGCAAATAGAGAATACACAAGAAAGTGTTTCAGTTTGATCAGATACGGACTAATCGTATAGAGATACGAGCTGGCTGTAGGCTGGTTGAACATGGCCACTAAGTGGTCGAAACCTAGTCGTAAGGAGTTACGAATTGGTCGAGACTAAATATGAACTTGTCGTATAGAGATACGAGCTGGTCATTAGTGATATGGACCTGGTCGTAGATCATATTACATTAAGGTTCGTCTGATATATTCTATGTGTGTTTGGGAATCGTTATGTACTGCTAGGTACCGCTAACGACTAGTGGTCAGAAAACAGTTTCCAAGTCACAACCGATTACACATGAACCTATAGGGTCGCACACTTAAAGTGCTAGGATTTGATTTGGATGTTGATCCGAATTCTTGTAGGCCACGAGTTCCTAATAGGTCTCAAGTACGAGTCCCATCATGGATGCCTATATATAGAGGGGTGGTGGCATGGGGATGATGATCTTTTGAAGAACTCCCAAAACCCTAACAGTCACGCCTTCCTCATACCACGTTGCTGGCGCTAGCACTTCAGCGCGTGGTATCCCTATCCCGTACGTGTGGATACCTTGGAGGTGTTGTTCCGAAGCATCAACACTAGGACGATCTGCAACTCGTGACGATCGCAAGACTCAGAGAAGAAGACGCGCGACAAGTACGACTACGACTGCATCAACTCGCTACATCGACTCTACTTCCGCTACGAGTTAGAGCATGTAGTGGTAATACCGTGATCTATTACTATCGGAGGTTCCTTGGTTACGCGGTAAATTTTTGTTTTGTGCTATTGTAGCCTACCAGTAACCCTTCAATGCCCACAAACAATCGAGTGAAAAACGCGACTTGGTTCGCGTAGTCTTCGAAGTAATCTTCCTCGTAGAACTCGGTGCTCGCCGTATCATTAAAAAAGACTGATCAACAAATGACGTATAGCTGTGAATACATAAAGTACTGATGAAGTCGTAGGGAAATGTATGTAAATAGTATTCATGCAAGGATTGAACAATGATAGAATTATGTTTAATTTGCAGAAAGAAGTATTGACATTAAATACAATAGGTAGATTGTAAAGCATGATTCAAAATATTAATACATAAATAATCAAATTCTTTGAAACAACTAGTGAACACCATGTTCACTTCCCAACCATCAACACACCAACTACACAAAATCCGTCCAAACCATTCCAACAATTTTTATAAAAATCTACCCCTCGTATGAAATCACCAGGCATTTGTCCATAACCCGGGACACGACTATTCAAATAGTTTTTAACACTCTGCGGAAGTTGTACAGCTTGACCCACAAGAGATAATCATCTTATACTGTCAGACATTTCACGCTTTCGAAGGTGTGTGACTAAGTGATTATCACAAGACCTTTACAAAACTCTGTTTTGTCCCCGTTCTGCTCGCTAAGGATTCGCCACACTGGCCCCCTCTTGCGTCATTTATCAACCCAAATAGAACAGAAATAGAATATTGCTAATTAGTTGACCTGGTCTACCCCATAAATAGACTTGTGGTTGCACGGTAAGGCCCAGATCGATGGCGCACAAAGTTCGATCCTTAGAGACTACTAAGGCGAGAAAACCATATCCCAAAATTACCCCCTTTACTACACGATCACTCGCATGAATATAAATCATAGGTTCAACCCAACCAAATGGCAACCCTTGCCATGGAACAACAAACTTTTAATAACAGTGGCCGCACCACAATTTCATACCTCATTAAGTCTAGTTTAAACAGGTATGAGTATGTGATCATGAATCTCATTGGATAGCTAAACCAAGGCTAAGCATATACGATACCCAAGTTGGTACTAAAATATGTCCAACTAAAATTAACCCAACCTATGGTGTCCATAGGTACATGTCATTCGCAATGTTCTAAGGAGGCATAATGGCAATAAGGTAATTAACTATTCTCAAAACTATTATTATAAAACTAGCAATGCATGTTGATATAAAGCAACATAATTTTATAAAGTGCGTACGACATGATCAAAGGTCTATAACTTGCCTTTCTTGAAGAGTTCACACACTTCGGTCATCGGATCCAAGAATTCTTCAAAAACACTGGAATCTATATGTGTGAAAAGAGTCAAATAAATAAAACAAATTGGATAATATGTTATCTTGTTCCTAGAATAATATCAATAATATTTATTATCAAGTATGTGACTTGATTGTGAAACTAGTATGTGACTTGATTGTGAAACTCTATATTTCTGCGATGATTATTCTTAAACGCTCCTCGGTCGGAAACATATGAGAACACATATGAATAGACTAGCGTATGTATTGGTTGATGACTATGTTTCACATGTCATGGATATGGAGATATCAAACCAATAATATGGATACATGTTAGAGAACATCGTGTTGAAAAAGACCCACCTTGAGACATTGTTGAGATTATTATGATTCTATGTATCATTAGTTGGTCTCAAGTAATAATGATGTATAATCTTTAGACCCGAGATCCGCATGGTTTTCTATATGTGTAATAGCACTCTTAGGGGTTGCCAAACGCTACTCGTAACTGGGTAGTTATAAATGTAGCTTTTGGGTATGCTATGAAATATACGGAGGGATGTGACTGGTCGGATATTGGATTTACCCCTCCTAACATAACAGGAGAGATGTCTCTGGGCCCCTTATTGTGGTTGGATAAAGAAAGTACATGGTCATACCACTAGTGGTCGAAGTGTCGACCATATGAAGTTATTCGACACTTGATCGAGAAAGTATTAAACAGTCCATGGATGACACAATATCTCACTTGGAGTTCAACCAGATATCATGAGGCAAATAGAGAATACACAAGAAAGTGTTTCAGTTTGATCAGATACGGACTAATCGTATAGAGATACGAAATGGTCAGAGGTTTGGTTGAACATGGCCACTAAGTGGTCGAAACCTAGTCGTAAGGAGTTACGAATTGGTCGAGACTAAATATGAACTTGTCGTATAGAGATACGAGCTGGTCATTAGTGATATGGACCTGGTCGTAGATCATATTACATTAAGGTTCGTCTGATATATTCTATGTGTGTTTGGGAATCGTTATGTACTGCTAGGTACCGCTAACGACTAGTGGTCAGAAAACAGTTTCCAAGTCACAACCGATTACACATGAACCTATAGGGTCGCACACTTAAAGTGCTAGGATTTGATTTGGATGTTGATCCGAATTCTTGTAGGCCACGAGTTCCTAATAGGTCTCAAGTACGAGTCCCATCATGGATGCCTATATATAGAGGGGTGGTGGCATGGGGATGATGATCTTTTGAAGAACTCCCAAAACCCTAACAGTCACGCCTTCCTCATACCACGTTGCTGGCGCTAGCACTTCAGCGCGTGGTATCCCTATCCCGTACGTGTGGATACCTTAGAGGTGTTGTTCCGAAGCATCAACACTAGGACGATCTGCAACTCGTGACGATCGCAAGACTCAGAGAAGAAGACGCGCGACAAGTACGACTACGACTGCATCAACTCGCTACATCGACTCTACTTCCGCTACGAGTTAGAGCATGTAGTGGTAATACCGTGATCTATTACTATCGGAGGTTCCTTGGTTACGCGGTAAATTTTTGTTTTGTGCTATTGTAGCCTACCAGTAACCCTTCAATGCCCACAAACAATCGAGTGGAAAACGCGACTTGGTTCGCGTAGTCTTCGAAGTAATCTTCCTCGTAGAACTCGGTGCTCCCTGGTTCTCCTTCGGCGACTGATCAACAAATGACGTATAGCTGTGAATACATAAAGTACTGATGAAGTCGTAGGGAAATGTATGTAAATAGTATTCATGCAAGGATTGAACAATGATAGAATTATGTTTAATTTGCAGAAAGAAGTATTGACATTAAATACAATAGGTAGATTGTAAAGCATGATTCAAAATATTAATACATAAATAATCAAATTCTTTGAAACAACTAGTGAACACCATGTTCACTTCCCAACCATCAACACACCAACTACACAAAATCCGTCCAAACCATTCCAACAATTTTTATAAAAATCTACCCCTCGTATGAAATCACCAGGCATTTGTCCATAACCCGGGACACGACTATTCAAATAGTTTTTAACACTCTGCGGAAGTTGTACAGCTTGACCCACAAGAGATAATCATCTTATACTGTCAGACATTTCACGCTTTCGAAGGTGTGTGACTAAGTGATTATCACAAGACCTTTACAAAACTCTGTTTTGTCCCCGTTCTGCTCGCTAAGGATTCGCCACACTGGCCCCCTCTTGCGTCATTTATCAACCCAAATAGAACAGAAATAGAATATTGCTAATTAGTTGACCTGGTCTACCCCATAAATAGACTTGTGGTTGCACGGTAAGGCCCAGATCAATGGCGCACAAAGTTCGATCCTTAGAGACTACTAAGGCGAGAAAACCATATCCCAAAATTACCCCCTTTACTACACGATCACTCGCATGAATATAAATCATAGGTTCAACCCAACCAAATGGCAACCCTTGCCATGGAACAACAAACTTTTAATAACAGTGGCCGCACCACAATTTCATACCTCATTAAGTCAAGTTTAAACAGGTATGAGTATGTGATCATGAATCTCATTGGATAGCTAAACCAAGGCTAAGCATATACGATACCCAAGTTGGTACTAAAATATGTCCAACTAAAATTAACCCAACCTATGGTGTCCATAGGTACATGTCATTCGCAATGTTCTAAGGAGGCATAATGGCAATAAGGTAATTAACTATTCTCAAAACTATTATTATAAAACTAGCAATGCATGTTGATATAAAGCAACATAATTTTATAAAGTGCGTACGACATGATCAAAGGTCTATAACTTGCCTTTCTTGAAGAGTTCACACACTTCGGTCATCGGATCCAAGAATTCTTCAAAAACACTGGAATCTATATGTGTGAAAAGAGTCAAATAAATAAAACAATTCCAAATAAAGGCACTGAATTTAGATGAATTTATAAATTTGAATCACTTGAATCAAAGCTCGAACGAAGGAGAATAGGCTCTTAGAAGTTTGAAAACACATAAAATGAAGAAAATCAGGATTTTCAGAATTATTTTTATGCAACTATGTGAAAAGAGTCAAATAAATAAAACAATTCCAAAGGCACTGAATTTAGATGAATTTATAAATTTGAATCACTTGAATCAAAGCTCGAACGAAAAAGGGATTGGACCTGTGACATGTGGGCCTGGGTCTTGTGGACTGGGTCCACAAGTAAGATGTAATACCCCAAATATCAATTAGAGATAATATTAATCGGGTGAGGGAATTAATTAAAAATTCAAGGATTTTGGGGGAATTTTGGAACCTGGGCCTCCGACCCAGGCTGGAACAGCCTAGTGGCCGGCCATGTGTGGGCCAAGAAGGGGGGAGGCGCCCCAATGCCGCCCCACCCCCTTTACCTTAGGCCAAACTCTTTCCTCCCCAAGCCGCCACCCCTCCTCCCCAAGCCCCTGCTGCTCCAGGCGCCGCCCCTGCTATTGGTGCCGCCCCTCCCTGCCCCTTGGTGCTGCATCCCTGCTGCCGGTCTTCGCAAAGGAGAGGTGAAGGGAGACGAGGGGAGAAAGGAGGAGAAGAAGGGTCTTCTTCTTCGGGGATTGATCATCGTCTTCCCGCAAGTCTTCAAGGGTAACGAAGTGCTTTCCTCGCTGTTTGATGATTAGATACGAATTTGATTAATTGGATTGGATCGAATTGCTGTCGTTAGATTTTCAGTTCTGTCCAGTTGGTTGCGTGGCGATTTCGGGTTCTTAGAGGCCGAATTTGAGATGTCCATCTCCTAGAGATATATAGGAATTGTTCTTAGCTTTCCGTAGCCGCCAAGAACACTTAATTCCTACTTACGGCTCAAAAGATATGGTATAATCTTTCCTGTTGTCCTGAATTCCTGACGAGAATGAACTGTCAAGTTGTCTTTTAAAATATGATTAAGATAATGGCAGATTCTGTAATACCCCGGCCTGCTCGTAGTGTGGCCCATGTGGCCCATGAGTTATGTGGTGGGATTAGTCCCACATTGCTTGTCTCAAGTGAGTTGTGGTAGTATATAATGCCTGTTGGATCCAAACGTAGCACCTCCGGGTTAACCCTTTTATATCAAGCGAGGACGAAAAGTGTAAATGAGGTGCTATGTGTGGGCGGGTCCGCCCCACGGTGGGCTGGGCATTGAGCCGATTTTGGGTCAGGGTGTTACAGTTGGTATCAGAGCGGGCTTTAGGTCTGTGGTAAACAAGGTGTTAAAATGACACACTGTGTGTAATATCCCAACTTTTGAGCCTTTGAAAATCTTTTACTTATTTGCTAGTTGAAAATCTCATCATCTGCATTTTATTTGAATTTATATTAAAAGCTTAATATGGACTTTCATGAAAAAAATGATTTAATGTGCTTAATCCCAACATCAACAATGGCCAAACTTATTTTATTTGGATTCTATATGCTTGGATATATTTTCTAGAATTTTTGGAATTTTTCCAAGGTCATTTGCTATTTGCATTTTCTGGATTTATTTTAAAAAAATCTATTTAAATCCCTCAGAACAGTGCTGGGCCAAAGCCCAACACTATTCCCACGCGACAGCCCATCTCCCGATCGCTAGCGCCTTCCTCCGCTCGATCATCCCCGCGTGTCCCTATCGGACGTTGTAGCGCTCGCGCGCCGCGTCTCTCGCCGCCGCCAAAGTGGGCCACCGATCGGTCGCCGCCCCCGACCGCCTTCCTCCTCGCGTCAACCGCTTTTCTCGCGCCGCCGCCGCCATTACCTCTCTTTAGAGCTTCGTCCGACAAAACGGATTCCGTTGAGATTTCTTCGCGCCGACCCCACCAAATCCCGGCCTTCTCTCTACCTTATCTATTCCCAACCGAATCAAACTACGAATCAGCTTCAATCTCCTAAAATTGGGGAATTCCCGATTGCGTTCGTTTCGGATGCGATTTGGGGTTTCAACCACGACGCCCCGGTCCTATAAATACCCCTTAGGATCGCCCGATCCGCCGCAACCCAGAGCCGCCACCCTCGTCGCCCGATCGCTCTAGCGCCGTCGCATTTCAAGTTTTTGGGTTTTCGGTCGAGCTTCTTCTCCGGCGAATTGCGTCGCCGTCATTGTCGCCCTTGCCCCACTCACTGCACCACCGTGTTCAGCAAGTCCTAGGCTACCTCATGCGCCCCTCCTCGTCGCCGGAGCATACTTCCGACAAAACCCGGCTCCACCGCCGCTTTCTTCCGCCGGCCGCCACCGTTGCTGCTGCCATCGTAAGGGCACCCCGAGTGCGCAATAGCACGGAAACAACTGTTCCTTCGCCGCCGATGACTCGCCAAACGCCGATGACCATCGGTCCCGAGCGCCGCCGCCGCCGTCTCATTTCACAGCCACAAGATCACCTTCGGTCTGTGGTGGCAGCCAAGTGGCGCCAAATCAGCGCCAAGACACGCCGCGTGCGTGGCTCACCCATCACGTCAACTCTCCCGAGGCTCGGTGCACTCAGTCCACCGTGAGCCAGAGACTAACATGTAGGGCCCACATATCATATTTCTTTTAAATCTAATTCTTTTTCCATAAATTCTCGGCTGACGCAAGCATTGCGCAATAATCTAATTTTCCTTTATAAAAATAATTTGGAAAATTCATTCAAATCCAAATTAGGGTTTTAATTATTTTCTAATCTTATAAAGCCCATAACTTTTGCATCCGACCTCCGATGGAGCTCATTCAAATTTGTAAATTCATATAAAATCAAGATCTATTTAATGGTGAATTTTATTTGATTTTTGGAGTTTGTTTTGCCTCTATTATTTATTTATTTTTGTTTCTTTTATCTCGTTTGGGAGTAGACGTCGATACTTCGGGAAATTTTGGAGAAGAAGGAGCACCTCAAGATCAAGACCAGTACCTAGACCTATTCCAAGGCAAGTTATACATTTGATCATCTTGCACCCAGCTTTCAAAATACTTTGTTTCAATGTATTGCATTCTAATTCAAGTATTTATTTAAATGCTTTTGGGATAGTTATTAATCCAAATTGTTATATCCACCTTGTCTTTTGTATGCTATTTTTTTGTCACCCTAGGTTGGTTTATTACTAGTTGGTATTATCGTAGCACCAACGTGGGTTGGTTAGATACGAGTAGATTGCTTAGTCATGCCACGAGTCATCATTTCATGTGAGTCGCAATTATGAACTTGATTAATGGAATATGGAACTATGTTATAAAACTGTGTGATGTGTGCTATTACTCGTTGATGGCATGTGTTGCACTTAATCAAGAGGGTGGGAAAAGATTTAGACTGAGGCAGGTGGTGGATCTGTGTGAATGGTGGAGCTGTGTGCTTATTAAACTTTGTGATTTGGAAAAAACTGAAAGTCTTGCCTTGGTCAATTAAGGACTTAACTTTGTGCGCCATTGAACTGGACCTTACTGTACGACCACATGCCTAGTATGGGCTGGGTCTAACTTAGTAAGTTATGGAGTCTTGACATTGACAACTCAGGTCGTATTTAAGCTGTGTGATGTGCTGGAGGTGTGATATGTCACATCGCGGGACGGTTCGCTGCATCCCTGTCCAACGATGTGTGTCGTAACCAAACGCTGTGTGTATCGGTTGGCTGGCAGGAAAGCACATCGGGAGTGTTATTGTTTGAGATGAAGTCTCTGAAAGGTTTTGTTGTGATCAACTCTGATCCGATTGATTTTATCGTGTGGGTAAAGTGTACAACCTCTGCAGAGTGTTAAACCAATCTATTCGAATAGCCGCGTCCTCGGTCATGGACATGCTCGGGAATTTCACACGAGGGGTAGTTTTTCATATAAAAAAATTGGAAAGGGTTAGCTGTGTGAGATAACTTGTACAAATTGTGAATAACTTGATTAGACTGTGTCCTTTGGGAAATCAAATGTTAAATTAATATTCTTTATTTGTTTTCAATTACGTTTCAATCTATTATCTGTATTCAATTGCAAATGTTGCATTTCTGCAAAATAACCACAGAAGTCATTCCTCCTTTGGAATAAACCATCATGTATAATTGCATTCTGTGGTATGACTTGCGAGTACGGTGTGTACTCACTCTTGCTAAACAAATCAACAGAAGTGGAGGAGTCATCGCCAGCTTTTGAAGAGGAATTCTACGAAGGTTGATCGTTAGGGTCTTGATCCCAGTCAGTTGCCTGTGGTGTATTGATGGGAGTCTGCTGGAGTTTACTTTGTTTCCGCTGCAGTTTATTTCTTTATTGTCTGCCTTGCATGGCTTAATAAATATAAAACTCGACCGTAAGGTCCCAACAGTTATTCGTTATTCAAAGTACTCGTTTATTCTTATATTCGTTGTATGGATGTGATATTTCATCGATGTTGACACTGTGTGCACTAGCGTAATCCTGGACTAGTGCAGAATACACAGAGGGTCTAGATTTGCATATTTGGGTCCTGACACTGTGCACAGTAGGTGGGGTTTGGGAAATCCATTGCATCCGCATTTCTAGTGATGTGGTTCATTATGTTGTACTGTATCGAATTGCTTATGTACTATCTTTCTTGTTGTTAATCTATGATATAATGTGATATCCTATATCTATGAGTTCATTCTATGATTGTCATGAGATGATCCGATATATTCATAATTGATTACATTGGTTATGCGTGTTGATAACGGATGTTAAGAAGTTGAGATCGTGGTTGTTACTCTGGGATTCACCAGGTTACACCATCATTCGTGGTATGTGGTTACGGGAGTAGTTACCCCGAGTACCATAGTTTCACGTGTTGAGCGTTAGTTGCTTTAAAAAGTTATTCTCTTCCTTGATTTCTGAATTTGGCAAATTCTTGTTCGGTGGTGGTTGATGAATTTCTCTTGGGGTTCATGGTTCGTGGTAGTTAATGAGTTTCAATGGGTCTTTAATGGATCTCTCAAACAATTATTGTTTTTCGTTGTTGAGTTGCTTTTACTATCTGGTGATCTTCACAATTGGCAATATTGATATTTCCATAGTTGTTCCTTCTTTCTAATTAGAAAAGAGTGACTCATTTACTCGTTTGATAGTTTGGATAATGAGAGTTTTCTGTTGCAAGTTCGATAACATGAGAAAGCTTTGGGCTCTATGTATTTCTTTTGGATCATTCTCGTGTTGAAGTTTAATGCATCTCTTTTTCAAGAAAAGTGTTAAAACCCTTTGTAGTGCCTTGTTGTGATTAAGTCAGAGATTGTAATCAAACAAATTGGTTGGCTACGGGTTTCTATTGGTCCCTATTTGTTTTTCAAAACAATTCTTGTCCTTTTGGCTGCTGAGCTCTGTTTGCTACTTGTAAACGTTATTATTGATAAGATAGTTCTCTTTTATGATAGTCAAATCTTTCTTGTTGATAAAGGTGATCTGGTTATCCGTTTGGTATTTTGGAGAATTGGAATTATCTTTTACAAAGTTCATTGAAGAAAGTTTTGACTCTGCTCATTTCTTTTGGAGTAGTTGGAGTGTTAGAGTTTAGAACTTCTCTTTGAAAAAGAAAAGTGTCGAAACCCTTTGTAAGGTTTTGTGGTGTTATGTGAGGGGTTGTAAGTAAATAAGATAATTGATAATCTATGAAACCAAGTTGGATTATTAGCGTGATGCGGCGAGCATACTCCGACAAAACCCGAGCTCCAGCCGCTTTCTTCCTGCCGGCCGCCACCGCGTGCGCCATCGGTAAGGGCACCCGAGTGCGCAATAGCACGGAAACAATCTGTTCCTTCGCCACGATGACTCGCCAAACGCCGATGACCATCGGTCCCGAGCGCCGCCGCCGTCGTCCTCGGCAGCAAGATCGCCTCGGTCTGGTGGCACAGCTGGCGCCAAATCAGCGCCAAGACACGCGCGGCGTGGCCCATCCATCGTCAACTCTCCGAGGCTCGTGCACTCCCACCGTGAGCGAGACTAACATGTAGGGCCCACATATCATATTTCTTTTAAATCTAATTCTTTTCCATAAATTCTACGACGCAAGCATTGCGCAATAATCTAATTTTCCTTTATAAAAATAATTTGGAAAATTCATTCAAATCCAAATTAGGGTTTTAATTATTTTCTAATCTTATAAAGCCCATAACTTTTGCATCCGACCTCCGATGGAGCTCATTCAAATTTGTAAATTCATATAAAATCAAGATCTATTTAATGGTGAATTTTATTTGATTTTTGGAGTTTGTTTTGCCTCTATTATTTATTTATTTTTGTTTCTTTTATCTCGTTTGGGAGTAGACGTCGATACTTCGGGAAATTTTGGAGAAGAAGGAGCACCTCAAGATCAAGACCAGTACCTAGACCTATTCCAAGGCAAGTTATACATTTGATCATCTTGCACCCAGCTTTCAAAATACTTTGTTTCAATGTATTGCATTCTAATTCAAGTATTTATTTAAATGCTTTTGGGATAGTTATTAATCCAAATTGTTATATCCACCTTGTCTTTTGTATGCCATTTTTTGTCACCCTAGGTTGGTTTATTACTAGTTGGTATTATCGTAGCACCAACGTGGGTTGGTTAGATACGAGTAGATTGCTTAGTCATGCCACGAGTCATCATTTCATGTGAGTCGCAATTATGAACTTGATTAATGGAATATGGAACTATGTTATAAAACTGTGTGATGTGTGCTATTACTCGTTGATGGCATGTGTTGCACTTAATCAAGAGGGTGGGAAAAGATTTAGACTGAGGCAGGTGGTGGATCTGTGTGAATGGTGGAGCTGTGTGCTTATTAAACTTTGTGATTTGGAAAAAACTGAAAGTCTTGCCTTGGTCAATTAAGGACTTAACTTTGTGCGCCATTGAATCGACTTCTATGCGACCACATGCCTAGTATGGGTGGGTCTAACTTAGTAAGTTATGGAGTCTTGACATTGACAACTCAGTTGTATTTAAGGCGTGTGATGTCTTGGAGGTGTGATATGTCACATCGCGGACGGTTCGCTGCATCCCTGTCCAACGATGTGTGTCGTAACCAAACGCTGTGTGTATCGGTTGGCTGGCAGGAAAGCACATCGGGAGTGTTATTGTTTGAGATGAAGTCTCTGAAAGGTTTTGTTGTGATCAACTCTGATCCGATTGATTTTATCGTGTGGGTAAAGTGTACAACCTCTGCAGAGTGTTAAACCAATCTATTCGAATAGCCGCGTCCTCGGTCATGGACATGCTCGGGAATTTCACACGAGGGGTAGTTTTTCATATAAAAAAATTGGAAAGGGTTAGCTGTGTGAGATAACTTGTACAGCTGTGTGAATAACTTGATTAGACTGTGTGTCCTTTGGGAAATCAAATGTTAAATTAATATTCTTTATTTGTTTTCAATTACGTTTCAATCTATTATCTGTATTCAATTGCAAATGTTGCATTTCTGCAAAATAACCACAGAAGTCATTCCTCCTTTGGAATAAACCATCATGTATAATTGCATTCGTGGTATGACTTAGCAGTACGGTGTGTACTCACTCTTGCTAAACAAATCAAGATGGAGGAGTCATCGCCACTTTTGAAGAGGAATTCTCGAAGGTTGATCGTTAGGGTCTTGATCCATCGTGCTGTCGTGTGTATTGATGGGAGTCTGCTGGAGTTTACTTTGTTTCCGCTGCAGTTTATTTCTTTATTGTCTGCCTTGCATGGCTTAATAAATATAAAACTCGACCGTAAGGTCCCAACAGTTATTCGTTATTCAAAGTACTCGTTTATTCTTATATTCGTTGTATGGATGTGATATTTCATCGATGTTGACACTGTGTGCACTAGCGTAATCTCGGACTAGTGCGAATACAGAGGGTCTAGATTTGCATATTTGGGTCCCGACATCGCGATGAGGTGGGGTTTGGGAAATCCATTGCATCCGCATTTCTAGTGATGTGGTTCATTATGTTGTACTGTATCGAATTGCTTATGTACTATCTTTCTTGTTGTTAATCTATGATATAATGTGATATCCTATATCTATGAGTTCATTCTATGATTGTCATGAGATGATCCGATATATTCATAATTGATTACATTGGTTATGCGTGTTGATAACGGATGTTAAGAAGTTGAGATCGTGGTTGTTACTCTGGGATTCACCAGGTTACACCATCATTCGTGGTATGTGGTTACGGGAGTAGTTACCCCGAGTACCATAGTTTCACGTGTTGAGCGTTAGTTGCTTTAAAAAGTTATTCTCTTCCTTGATTTTTGAATTTGCAAATTCTTGTTCGGTGGTGGTTGATGAATTTCTCTTGGGGTTCATGGTTCGTGGTAGTTAATGAGTTTCAATGGGTCTTTAATGGATCTCTGAAACAATTATTGTTTTTCGGTTGTTGAGTTGCTTTTACTACTGGTGATCTTCGTCAATTGGCAATATTGATATTTCCATAGTTGTTCCTTCTTTCTAATTAGAAAAGAGTGACTCATTTACTCGTTTGATAGTTTGGATAATGAGAGTTTTCTGTTGCAAGTTCGATAACATGAGAAAGCTTTGGGCTCTATGTATTTCTTTTGGATCATTCTGCGTGTTGAAGTTTAATGCATCTCTTTTCTGAAGAAAAGTGTTAAAACCCTTTTGTAGTGCCTTGTTGTGATTAAGTCAGAGATTGTAATCAAACAAATTGGTTGGCTACGGGTTTCTATTGGTCCCTATTTGTTTTTCAAAACAATTCTTGTCCTTTTGGCTGCTGAGCTCTGTTTGCTACTTGTAAACGTTATTATTGATAAGATAGTTCTCTTTTATGATAGTCAAATCTTTCTTGTTGATAAAGGTGACCTGGTTATCCGTTTGGTATTTTGGAGAATTGGAATTATCTTTTACAAAGTTCATTGAAGAAAGTTTTGACTCTGCTCATTTCTTTTGGAGTAGTTGGAGTGTTAGAGTTTAGAACTTCTCTTTGAAAAAGAAAAGTGTCGAAACCCTTTGTAAGGTTTTGTGGTGTTATGTGAGGGGTTGTAAGTAAATAAGATAATTGATAATCTATGAAACCAAGTTGGATTATTAGCGTGATGCGTAATTAATCTTAACCGATGTCCTCGGTAGCGTAGCTGGTTATTTTTTTTGTTGCCATGCAATGATTGCATGGCGAGCTGTGATTTAGAATATATTTATTCCTGATTAGAATCAACATGGCTCTAAGAAGAGTGAATATTAATATGAAACTATCTCGTAAGCATCTACTTGATGATCTTACATAAGTGCTAGACTTACCTATTTTCTTGACATGCTAAGATTGTTGAAACCTTATGCTTTTGCCACATTGATATTTCTAACTTTCAAAGTAATTACCTTCTTCTGATTTGGAGTTTGATCTTCTTTTCGTGCGGGTCATGTGGCCTCAACTGTGGACTTCACATATGTTTTCTAAGTTCATTGCCTAATTGGTTTCCCCATTGGTCCTGTGTTCATTGCGAGTGGTAAATGACTTTCTAGTTGGCGAAAATCGTTTTCATGTGCCTCTTCTTTTCGGAAATATTCAACCCATTCTTTTCGCATGGGTCCTTCGATGTGTTTTCTAATTGTTGTTGTGAGATTGATGTTTATGCTTGTAGTAAATTGATCGCCTCTGGTGATACGCTTAAATGAGAATACTTCAAATTTAGTTTTTGTGATCTTTTGGAGCTCATGAATATTTTGGTAGCTAAAATTAGTTTAAATAAAATGGTGTACGGGAATGTCCTATTGCTTCTTAAGAGTTTCATGTGATTTAGTCTTAAAAACTCTTTGGTTTGAGTTCGCCAAGTGAGGTTGCAAACAAAGAAAAATTTTGTTGATTTCTTCAAGAGGAAATTAATCCGTTTGCTTTCCGTGAAATCCTGTAAATGAAAATGTTTCGAGTTTTGTGGCTGAGATCATTTGGATCTCATGTTACATGAGTAGATGAACTGTTTCGAGCATATTTGGCGTGTCGAAGAATTTTATTGATTCTTAAGTAGTTCTGTGAGTTGGACTAAAGAACTTACCTCTTTCGTTGTGGCAAAGTGTTGTTAGTTCAAGGACTAATTGTTGTGTTAAAGAAAAGAGTGCAGTAGAAGTATTTGAGAATTTGAGTTAAGTTTTGTAACTTGTGGTTATTTGAATCATGCCTAAACTTTCTGCTCAAGAGATGTCGAGTTTCAATCATAATATCATTTTCTTATTGGTTGTTACTTGTTAATTCCTTTTTGAGGGATGTGTGCCCTCAGCTGTGAACTCAACTTTTGTTTTCCAAGATCCTCATTACCAGATTATTTCTTTTGGTTTCGTGCTCGCTATGAGGAGCAACGTTTTTCTGTGGGACGAAACTTGTCCTTGTTCGCCTCTTTCTTTTGAGAAAGAATCAACAGTTTTATGTTGCAAAGCTTTACAAAGTGTAATATGGAACTATGTTATAAACGTGTGATGTGTGCTATTACTCGTTGATGGCATGTGTTGCACTTAATCAAGAGGGTGGGAAAAGATTTAGGCCGAGGCGGTGGTGGATCTGTGTGAATGGTGGAGTGTGTGCTTATTAAACTTTGTGATTTGGAAAAATACGAAAGTCTTGCCTTGGTCAATTAAGGACTTAACTTTGTGCGCCATTGAATGGACCTTCTATGACGACCACATGCCTAGTATGGGTGGGTCTAACTTAGTAAGTTATGGAGTCTTGACATTGACAACTCGAGTTGTATTTAAGGCGTGTGATGTCTTGGAGGTGTGATATGTCACATCGCGGACGGTATTGCATCCTGCCAACGATGTGTGTCGTAACCAAGCTGTGTGTATCGGTTGGTGCGTGAAAGCACATCGGAGTGTTATTGTTTGAGATGAAGTCTCGAAGGTTTTGTTGTGATCAACTCGATCCGATTGATTTTATCGTGTGGGTAAAGTGTACAACCTCTGCGAGTGTTAAACCAATCTATTCGAATAGCGCGTCCTCGGTCATGGACATGCTCGGAATTTCACACGAGGGTAGTTTTCATATAAAAAATTGGAAAGGGTTAGCTGTGTGAGATAACTTGTACAGCTGTGTGAATAACTTGATTAGACTGTGTGTCCTTTGGGAAATCAAATGTTAAATTAATATTCTTTATTTGTTTTCAATTACGTTTCAATCTATTATCTGCATTCAATTGCAAATGTTGCATTTCTGCAAAATAACCACAGAAGTCATTCCTCCTTTGGAATAAACCATCATGTATAATTGCATTCTGTGGTATGACTTGCGAGTACGGTGTGTACTCACTCTTGCTAAACAAATCAACAGAAGTGGAGGAGTCATCGCCAGCTTTTGAAGAGGAATTCTACGAAGGTTGATCGTTAGGGTCTTGATCCCAGTCAGTTGCCTGTGGTGTATTGATGGGAGTCTGCTGGAGTTTACTTTGTTTCCGCTGCAGTTTATTTCTTTATTGTCTGCCTTGCATGGCTTAATAAATATAAAACTCGACCGTAAGGTCCCAACAGTTATTCGTTATTCAAAGTACTCGTTTATTCTTATATTCGTTGTATGGATGTGATATTTCATCGATGTTGACACTGTGTGCACTAGCGTAATCCTGGACTAGTGCAGAATACACAGAGGGTCTAGATTTGCATATTTGGGTCCGACATCGTCGATGGTGGGGTTTGGGAAATCCATTGCATCCGCATTTCTAGTGATGTGGTTCATTATGTTGTACTGTATCGAATTGCTTATGTACTATCTTTCTTGTTGTTAATCTATGATATAATGTGATATCCTATATCTATGAATTCATTCTATGATTGTCATGAGATGATCCGATATATTCATAATTGATTACATTGGTTATGCGTGTTGATAACGGATGTTAAGAAGTTGAGATCGTGGTTGTTACTCTGGGATTCACCAGGTTACACCATCATTCGTGGTATGTGGTTACGGGAGTAGTTACCCCGAGTACCATAGTTTCACGTGTTGAGCGTTAGTTGCTTTAAAAAGTTATTCTCTTCCTTGATTTCTGAATTTGGCAAATTCTTGTTCGGTGGTGGTTGATGAATTTCTCTTGGGGTTCATGGTTCGTGGTAGTTAATGAGTTTCAATGGGTCTTTAATGGATCTCTGAAACAATTATTGTTTTTCGGTTGTTGAGTTGCTTTTACTACTGGTGATCTTCGTCAATTGGCAATATTGATATTTCCATAGTTGTTCCTTCTTTCTAATTAGAAAAGAGTGACTCATTTACTCGTTTGATAGTTTGGATAATGAGAGTTTTCTGTTGCAAGTTCGATAACATGAGAAAGCTTTGGGCTCTATGTATTTCTTTTGGATCATTCTGCGTGTTGAAGTTTAATGCATCTCTTTTCTGAAGAAAAGTGTTAAAACCCTTTTGTAGTGCCTTGTTGTGATTAAGTCAGAGATTATAATCAAACAAATTGGTTGGCTACGGGTTTCTATTGGTCCCTATTTATTTTTCAAAACAATTCTTGTCCTTTTGGCTGCTGAGCTCTGTTTGCTACTTGTAAACGTTATTATTGATAAGATAGTTCTCTTTTATGATAGTCAAATCTTTCTTGTTGATAAAGGTGACCTGGTTATCCGTTTGGTATTTTGGAGAATTAGAATTATCTTTTACAAAGTTCATTGAAGAAAGTTTTGACTCTGCTCATTTCTTTTGGAGTAGTTGGAGTGTTAGAGTTTAGAACTTCTCTTTGAAAAAGAAAAGTGTCGAAACCCTTTGTAAGGTTTTGTGGTGCTATGTGAGGGGTTGTAAGTAAATAAGATAATTGATAATCTATGAAATCAAGTTGGATTATTAGCGTGATGCGTAATTAATCTTAACCGATGTCCTCGGTAGCGTAGCTGGTTATTTTTTTTGTTGCCATGCAATGATTGCATGGCGAGCTGTGATTTAGAATATATTTATTCCTGATTAGAATCAACATGGCTCTAAGAAGAGTGAATATTAATATGAAACTATCTCGTAAGCATCTACTTGATGATCTTACATAAGTGCTAGACTTACCTATTTTCTTGACATGCTAAGATTGTTGAAACCTTATGTTTTTGCCACATTGAGATTTCTAACTTTCAAAGTAATTACCTTCTTCTGATTTGGAGTTTGATCTTCTTTTCGTGCGGGTCATGTGGCCTCAACTGTGGACTTCACGTATGTTTTCTAAGTTCATTGCCTAATTGGTTTCCCCATTGGTCATGTGTTCATTGCGAGTGGTAAATGACTTTCTAGTTGGCGAAAATCGTTTTCACGTGCCTCTTCTTTTCGGAAATATTCAACCCATTCTTTTCGCATGGGTCCTTCGATGTGTTTTCTAATTGTTGTTGTGAGATTGATGTTTATGCTTGTAGTAAATTGATCGCCTCTGGTGATACGCTTAAATGAGAATACTTCAAGTTTAGTTTTTGTGATCTTTTGGAGCTCATGAATATTTTGGTAGCTAAAATTAGTTTAAATAAAATGGTGTACGGGAATGTCCTATTGCTTCTTAAGAGTTTCATGTGATTTAGTCTTAAAAACTCTTTGGTTTGAGTTCGCCAAGTGAGGTTGCAAACAAAGAAAAATTTTGTTGATTTCTTCAAGAGGAAATTAATCCGTTTGCTTTCCGTGAAATACTGTAAATGAAAATATTTCGAGTTTTGTGGCTGAGATCATTTGGATCTCATGTTACATGAGTAGATGAACTGTTTCGAGCATATTTGGCGTGTCGAAGAATTTTATTGATTCTTAAGTAGTTCTGTGGGTTGGACTAAAGAACTTACCTCTTTCGTTGTGGCAAAGTGTTGTTAGTTCAAGGACTAATTGTTGTGTTAAAGAAAAGAGTGCAGTAGAAGTATTTGAGAATTTGAGTTAAGTTTTGTAACTTGTGGTTATTTGAATCATGCCTAAACTTTCTGCTCAAGAGATGTCGAGTTTCAATCATAATATCATTTTCTTATTGGTTGTTACTTGTTAATTCCTTTTTGAGGGATGTGTGCCCTCAGCTGTGAACTCAACTTTTGTTTTCCAAGATCCTCATTACCAGATTATTTCTTTTGGTTTCGTGCTCGCTATGAGGAGCAACGTTTTTCTGTGGGACGAAACTTGTCCTTGTTCGCCTCTTTCTTTTGAGAAAGAATCAACAGTTTTATGTTGCAAAGCTTTACAAAGTGTAAATTGGTAACTGTTTGGTGATGGTTAAGTAATGGTAGTGGTGAGATTTTGCTACCAAGCTATTGGATGAGTAGTAGAAGATGAATTGGTTTTGATCTGTGCCTCTTGGAGGAAATTTGATTCACATAGAATGTTTGGCTTCGAAGTAAATCTGAATAGTGTTACGACTGAGTAGAACCTATGGTATAGAGAAATTCCAGAACTTCAGTTCATGTTGAGAGGTCGGGGATTATCGAAGGTATGGAAACCTTGATTAATTTTATAGAGCAGTGCAATTGGATAGTATTGCAAGATTGTGTGGGTGATTTCTGATGATGTCAATGAGTGATTATGTTAGATTTGTGGGAATGTTAGATATTTAATCGATAATTTCGCTATCTTTTATAAGAGAAATTTGTTGTAGAGGTCTTGGAGGTTAAATCTAGGCTTTGCATTTTTATGCTAGAACCTTGGCCGCTTCATGATAATGTGTAAAAGTAGAAGAACAAAAGTGGATTCCAAATAATATAATGATCATTGATAGAATCCTTTGGGTGCAATAAATGAGTGTGTGCCGAGAAGTTCCAATTGATTATCCGTAACAGAATGAGGTGATGTGGTTGTGGGTGAACAAACATTATTGAGGTGTTGGAAACCATTTGGTAAAATAAATTCCTTTGGTATAGAAGTGAACTAGAGAATCCTATTGTGGATTAGTAGAGTCTCTCTAAATAAGTATGGTTGTTATTTCGGTTCGAGGATCGATTTGGGCTTGTTGGTTGAAAGGAAGGAGTTAGTATGATCGTTTGGAAACTCATGATGCGGAAAAATGGTTTATTTCTTAAAAGAACATCTGAGAAAAGGTTGTTCTCTCGAGTAGAGAAGTGCTCCATTGGTTCTTGGTTGAGTTGGATTTTATGACGGAGAACATGTACAACTTGAGTTGACTCTATGTTGGCAAGGTGGTTCTTTCCGGTTTAGGAAAAAAAATGAAGTGTTTGATTTGGGCATTCGAGTGATTTCTCCTTTAGCTTTCATGGAGTTTATTTGCAAACTGCCTAGTTTGAATGTGAAAAGGTTTTCATGAGGAATCTTTGATTTTGGATTTGAGTGTTTTGGAGGAGAGTTGGACATACATTGTGAATCATTTGTTTTCAGTTGCGTTCGCTTGGCATAATAGTTTGTTTAAAAATGAGTTCTGTTATGCGTTCCTGGTTAACGGTTGTGCTCCTTGTTAAGGTGAAGAAATCGATTGAGACATGGAACAAGAGTTCCATGTGTTATGTGTTGGATGTGTGGTTTGGTACCAAAGGGAATGTTGGCCTAAGGTACGTTGGGTTGTCTCTAGATGTTGCGGTGATTTTGGAAGATAGAGTATTGCTAAGAACGTCTCGAGTCCTAGCGCAGGGTACACAACGTTTTGTATGACCCGGTGTCGAGGGAGTACTTGAGAAATCTAGAGTGTGAGGTTTCGTTAGAGCCGTTGACCCACGAGTAAGACCGTGCCTTCGAGTCCTGTCCGTTGAGTGGCTCTATAAAAAATCAGGACGAGTAATAAGGCGTAACACGTTAGTTAGGTCAAAGTGCAACGGTCGCATCAGACCGAGTGGAAAGCGACTTAGGAGCTAGAGTCCCGCTTGCGCGATCGAAATCCATAATTGTTCATGGCAGGTACGTGCTATTTGTTGTTGTCCTTTGAGTAGAACGACAGATAGAATTCGGGGTCCAATTATGTTTAAGGGGGGTAGAATGTAATACCCCAAAATTTAATCGAGAAACAAGAAAAGAATTCGGGAGAAGGAGTTAATCAGAAATTCATAGTTTTTCATTTTTCGGAGGGGTTTCCACATTTTTCCGACAACCTGGGCTTGGGCCGCAGCCCAAGAGGGGGTCCGGCCAAGGGGGGTGTCCTTCCCCCTAAACCCTAGCCAACCTTTCCCCCTCTCCCACCCAGCCGCCACTTCCACCTCCCCTTGGGCGCCTCCCCCTACCCCACAGCAGCCGCCCCTCCTCTCCTCTTCCTCCCCTGACGCAGCCCTTCCCCCAAGGTCATATTCCCCACTGGTCCGGCATTTTTCCCGGTGATATAAACTCCCATTGGAGCATCCTCGTCGCTGTTGTCCATAGTGTCAATCAGGTCAGATTTCTACCCTTGGTTTTATTATCATATTGCGTCGAGTTAAAGTCCGAATCAGGAGATATGGTCTCTTAGAAAGATGTAGTTCTCATCATTAGCTTTCCATAGGAGCAAAGATCACTCAATTTGGAGTTACGGTTTAGAAGTTATGATAGTTTCTTTGCAATTGTCTAGAAGGGCTGACGAGAATTAGCAATTACCTTTTCTGGCCAATATGACTTAATTAGAGACCGAATCAGAAAGTTCACCCAACACAAATTTTATAGACAATTCAGTAAGATTTCCAGATTGTTAACGAACGTGATTTTTAGTTGTGTTAATCAAAAGTTATGGATTTTATACTACCACTACATTTCTGACTGACAGATTGAAGGAACAGAAAATTCACCTGATCATTAGATTTAATAGAAGGCCAAATCAGAGGACCTTGAGAACTAGGTTATCGTAGAAGGTTTTGTCACGTTTCCAGAGAGTTTAGGATCACTCCGTTCCGAGTTTTGTAGTAAAAGATATGATGATTTTAGTACCGCTGTCCTAAATTCCTAACGAAAATGAAGTGTCAAGTTGTCTTTTAAAATATGATTAAGATAATGGTAGATTCAGGGTTTCCACCCAACTAGGTTATTGTAGAAATTTTTATAATGTTTCTAGAATGATAAAAAAAACACCCTAATCGGAGTTGTAGATTAAAAGTTGTGATCTGTTCTTTACTGTTGCCTTTTTCGTCTAGACAGAATATGTCTTATAATTTCATCTACATGTTATTCCCACTTCTAGGGAAGAACGATGCTCTCATAATCCTGTTAATAATACTGGGGAGGGGAAAGTGTCCAGTTACCTTGCCACATGAATGATGATGATTTTAATCATAATACTCATCTACCAAGGTAAGTGCAAGGGGTTCTTGAAGATGTACCTTTCTACCCCCTGGACTCTCTCAGCTCTAGGGCCTGCACAAAATCTTCCTTAGAGGCTTCTAACCTCTGTTGCCCGCTCATCCAAATAAGGTGGTCGTGATCAGGAGACACGAACACCGTTGCATAGAATTGCCTGATGGCCTTGGCATGGAAGTTACAACGCAGCGAGACCAAAGAATCCAAACCTACATTCTTGAAGAGACGGTAGAGCCCATTGTAGGTCGGATTTTGGGCAAGATAGCTCCACTTGACAAAGCGGTGATTTGCAAAATGTTTCTTCGCATAAATAACTTGAAACACATCTTGCTGGAACTTTGTATGAAATATGTACATTGAACCTGATCTTGCAAATCTAAACTGGTTGATGTGCCTTAAGATGGTATATTGCTCACTTTTGATCCTTGACACATCAAGCCCGACGAACGGACTTTCATCGGGAGCATCTTCCTCATCCTCATCATTTTCCTCATTATCAGATGCTTCAAAGTTTTCATCGATGTTCTCATCATTTTCACTTGACTCCTCAACCTCTTCCATATGCTCATCTTCAGATTCATCTTCGACGGGACTCTTCCCTGTTGAAGAGGAAGGAGGAGCCCTCGAGCGATGGACAAATCGCTTGTTCGGCATGGCTCTTGGGAATATAATTCAAGGATTAATCAAGGAAAATCAAGGAGCAAACTTATGAATATACAAGAAATACCATTTGCTATGCTCTCTGGTCACTAGCGGTCGGACACTGGACTGGCGTTGGACCGCACACAGCTGGCGCATCAGCGTTCTACATCGGTCGACCACGGTGACCAAGCAGAACATACTAAAAATTTGGAATTTTCAGATTTTACAAATTTTGCAATGACAACACAATGGCATAGAGGATATTCATTGGTTTACTAGCAAACTACTTGCATATCAAATATTTGCCACAGAATTGAAATACAAAGTAGGATTTTTGACAAGCCCTAGAATTTAGGGCAAAATTACAATGGGAGAATAATGCAAGTAGACAAGGGTGTTTTACCGGCTTGAATGGAGAGGATAAACAAGGAAGAAGAATCCTTGAGAGATTGGAGAACCAAATAGTCGGGTGTTGGAAATTCCTCCCTCACCTAGGGTTCCAAATGAAGGTGAGATTTGACATCCAATCCACAAACCAATTGGATGGAATGGAGGGGAACAAAATGATACCTTGAAGTCCCAAATGGCCGACCGAGGAGGGAGATCAGGGCTGGAGGAGATGGTGGCGGCCTGAGGGTGAAGAGAAGAACTTGGCTTCGGGCAAGAAGAGAATGGAGAGAAAGAGAGGCTCTCAGGTGAAGGTTATAATAAACTTCACGCAAAATCGGTCAGACCACTGGACCAACAGTGGTCGGACCGCCGAGGGTCGCGACCGAGTTACCTCTAAAGCGCCGATGGTCGGACCGATTGGTTCGGTCGGACCACGAGGGTGGCTGTGCCGACGTTACCTCTAAAACCGACACAGCTTTCATAACAGAGGTGAGAAAAGAGTAATTTGTTGTATTTTACTCTAAATCTTTGCACAATCAATCAACTAAACACATTTAGATTATTTCCAACTTATATAGCTCATGAAAAACAAACCTTAAATAGTTTTATCAATTAAGTTTTTGATTTTTTGCAAATGAAATCATATTTTCAGGAAATTTCATCAAAAGATGCAAAATGCGCAAATGATTGAATTTAAAGCATTCAATTGCATGTGTGAGTCATGAATACCATTATGAACATATTCATGTGAAGAATTTTGGTTCATATGGCAAAACTCACGTAAGTGCTAGATAGTGACCACTTCGGTCAAAGTAGTATTTTGGACGAGTTTGAAAATTAATTATCTTTTTCTAGGTTGGTCTTTTGAAAATCTTTTGAATACCAAAAATATTTAGAATAGCCAACTCTATGATTTTCCTTTTGGCAAGATTTTCAAATTCCTTTTAGAATAGATTTTACACAAAAAATCTAGTTTTGGTCCAAAACAAGATACCATAATGTAGAATTTTGGATAAAAATGCATTTTTACTTAAAATAGGTTTTTCTAGAGCCAAAACCTTTTGTAAACCTTTGAAAAGCATGTGTATACATTTTGCAACTAGTTTTTCAAAGAATTACTAATAATTATGAAATTTTTGACTTTTGACTTAAAGACTCAATTTTTTGAAAACAATACTAGCACTTAATTTATTTGAGCACACATAGGGATGTGGTATAAATGATTATAATTTTAGCACTTCCCCTTAATGTGCCACTACCATCTTGTTCAAGATATAAATAATGAACATTATGAACATAGAGCAAGAACACCCCTTTTAATATGATTTTCATGAAATGCAACCTACACAAGGCATAAGGGGCTAAGGGGCTAGATATTTCAATGTAAGTACTTGTTACCGAAATGGCATTGGCATATGATATGACATGATCATCCTCAAGCTTGGCTCCAGTTTAATACATGATGAAATCCATCTTTATATGAATAAGCCAAGCCTCCAATGCCTCTCCAAGTACCTATTAAGCATTAAAGCGTATTTTGGTACCCAATACTTGGTTGGGTCCACGAATGTTAGTCACAATAGATTTGGGCACCCAAATGGCCCTTGCATTAGTTTTATGTGAACTAACTATTCTAGCAAACACATTGCCATTGATATCCTTCCTAAGTAAATAGTAATTATTATAAATAATGGGCTTAGGAGTGATACATTTGGGACAATCCTTACTAAGATGTTCATTTTCCTGGCAATTGTAGCAAGTTGGGACTTTGCTTCCCTACTTGTCTTTATTTCTTGCTTCTTGCTGGCTTGCCTCAATTTTGAATGTCTTGTCTTGACATCCTTTTGATTAGGGCACACCGAGCCATAGTGGCCCTTTCCGTTGCATCCATGGCACTTGACATATTTCTTCGTATGTCTCGCGTTGTGCTTTGTCTTGCTATTCTCCCTTTTCTTGGGAGTGTAGCCAACACCACTTTTATTTTGCAAGCATTTTTGCTTGCTCAATATTTCATTGAGAGTGGCTTTCCCTTTATAGCTTCTTTCCAAGTCATTCTTCAAATTTGTGACTTGGGCCTTTAGCTCATTATTTTTCTCTACAAGATTAGTCTCAACAAGCATAGAGGAAATAGGAGTATCTACTTTAGAGCAACAAGGCATATCAATTAAATCCTCACAAGAGGTGGATATGCTAACCTTAGATGAAATGCAAGGGTTAGCAACTACACATGGCAAATCATTTAATAAGTTACATGTAATGTCTATGTCCACCTTGGACTTATTGAGATCCTTGAGAAGGAGAGTCTCATGAGCTTCTTTTAGATCTTCATAAGAATCCTTGAGAGAAAGAAATTCTTTCTTCAAGACTTTGAATTTTGACTTCTCCTTGCCAATATATTCATTTAAGTCTTCTAGCATTTCCATCAACTCATCATAAGAAGGCTCATCATCGTTTACCTATTCATTACCTTGAGCCATGAAGCAATGAGGCGATGTTGATGGAGTTGATGTGGAGGGTCTTGTGGACTCATCAATGTCGGAGCTAGAAGCTGAGCATTCTTCTCCCGACGTCCACTCTTGTGTGCAATCCTCGCTTGTAGTAGTGGACATTTCATAATTGTATTGAATTTATGTCCACATCTCATGGCGCTCTTGAGATTGCACACTTCATCAAACACCTCTACACTCAAAGTACTAAATAAACCGTTAATTGCTTGAGCGTCGAGATGTAAGCATTTCTCTTCCTCGATTGTTGGAGTAAGTTGGTCCAATGGAGGAGAAGGAGAATAATGCAAGTAGACAAGGGTGTTTTACCGGCTTGAATGGAGAGGATAAACAAGGAAGAAGAATCCTTGAGAGATTGGAGAACCAAATAGCCGGGTGTTGGAAATTCCTCCCTCACCTAGGGTTCCAAATGAAGGTGAGATTTGACATCCAATCCACAAACCAATTGGATGGAATGGAGGGGAACAAAATGATACCTTGAAGTCCCAAATGGCCGACCGAGGAGGGAGATCAGGGCTGGAGGAGATGGTGGCGGCCTGAGGGTGAAGAGAAGAACTTGGCTTCGGGCAAGAAGAGAATGGAGAGAAAGAGAGGCTCTCAGGTGAAGGTTATAATAAACTTCACGCAAAATCGGTCAGACCACTGGACCAACAGTGGTCGGACCGCCGAGGGTGGCCAGTCTGACCGGTTACCTCTAAAACTGGCCCAGTGGTCGGACCGATTGGCTGTCGGTCGGACCGCCGAGGGTGGCCGGTCTGACCGGTTACCTCTAAAACTGACACACAGTTTCATAACAGAGGTGAGAAAAAGAGTAATTTGTTGTATTTTACTCCAAATCTTTGCACAATCAATCAACTAAACACATTTAGATTATTTCCAACTTATATAGCTCATGAAAAACAAACCTTAAATAGTTTTATCAATTAAGTTTTTGATTTTTGCAAATGAAATCATATTTTCAGGAAATTTCATCAAAAGATGCAAAATGCGCAAATGATTGAATTTAAAGCATTCAATTGCATGTGTGAGTCATGAATACCATTATGAACATATTCATGTGAAGAATTTTGGTTCATATGGCAAAACTCACGTAAGTGCTAGATAGTGACCACTTCGGTCAAAGTAGTATTTTGGACGAGTTTGAAAATTAATTATCTTTTTCTAGGTTGGTCTTTTGAAAATCTTTTGAATACCAAAAATATTTAGAATAGCCAACTCTATGATTTTCCTTTTGGCAAGATTTTCAAATTCCTTTTAGAATAGATTTTACACAAAAAATCTAGTTTTGGTCCAAAACAAGATACCATAATATAGAATTTTGGATAAAAATGCATTTTTACTTAAAATAGGTTTTTCTAGAGCCAAAACCTTTTGTAAACCTTTGAAAAGCATGTGTATACATTTTGCAACTAGTTTTTCAAAGAATTACTAATAATTATGAAATTTTTGACTTTTGACTTAAAGGCTCAATTTTTTGAAAACAATACTAGCACTTAATTTATTTGAGCACACATAGGGATGTGGTATAAATGATTATAATTTTAGCACTTCCCCTTAATGTGCCACTACCATCTTGTTCAAGATATAAATAATGAACATTATGAACATAGAGCAAGAACACCCCTTTTAATATGATTTTCATGAAATGCAACCTACACAAGGCATAAGGGGCTAAGGGGCTAGATATTTCAATGTAAGTACTTGTTACCGAAATGGCATTGGCATATGATATGACATGATCATCCTCAAGCTTGGCTCCAGTTTAATACATGATGAAATCCATCTTTATATGAATAAGCCAAGCCTCCAATGCCTCTCCAAGTACCTATTAAGCATTAAAGCGTATTTTGGTACCCAATACTTGGTTGGGTCCACGAATGTTAGTCACAATAGATTTGGGCACCCAAATGGCCCTTGCATTAGTTTTATGTGAACTAACTATTCTAGCAAACACATTGCCATTGATATCCTTCCTAAGTAAATAGTAATTATTATAAATAATGGGCTTAGGAGTGATACATTTGGGACAATCCTTACTAAGATGTTCATTTTCCTGGCAATTGTAGCAAGTTGGGACTTTGCTTCCCCTACTTGTCTTTATTTCTTGCTTCTTGCTGGCTTGCCTCAATTTTGAATGTCTTGTCTTGACATCCTTTTGATTAGGGCACACCGAGCCATAGTGGCCCTTTCCGTTGCATCCATGGCACTTGACATATTTCTTCGTATGTCTCGCGTTGTGCTTTGTCTTGCTATTCTCCCTTTTCTTGGGAGTGTAGCCAACACCACTTTTATTTTGCAAGCATTTTTGCTTGCTCAATATTTCATTGAGAGTGGCTTTCCCTTTATAGCTTCTTTCCAAGTCATTCTTCAAATTTGTGACTTGGGCCTTTAGCTCATTATTTTTCTCTACAAGATTAGTCTCAACAAGCATAGAGGAAATAGGAGTATCTACTTTAGAGCAACAAGGCATATCAATTAAATCCTCACAAGAGGTGGATATGCTAACCTTAGATGAAATGCAAGGGTTAGCAACTACACATGGCAAATCATTTAATAAGTTACATGTAATGTCTATGTCCACCTTGGACTTATTGAGATCCTTGAGAAGGAGAGTCTCATGAGCTTCTTTTAGATCTTCATAAGAATCCTTGAGAGAAAGAAATTCTTTCTTCAAGACTTTGAATTTTGACTTCTCCTTGCCAATATATTCATTTAAGTCTTCTAGCATTTCCATCAACTCATCATAAGAAGGCTCATCATCGTTTACCTATTCATTACCTTGAGCCATGAAGCAATGAGGCGATGTTGATGGAGTTGATGTGGAGGGTCTTGTGGACTCATCAATGTCGGAGCTAGAAGCTGAGCATTCTTCTCCCGACGTCCACTCTTGTGTGCAATCCTCGCTTGTAGTAGTGGACATTTCATAATTGTATTGAATTTATGTCCACATCTCATGAGCGCTCTTGAGATTGCACACTTCATCAAACACCTCTACACTCAAAGTACTAAATAAACCGTTAATTGCTTGAGCGTCGAGATGTAAGCATTTCTCTTCCTCGATTGTTGGAGTAAGTTGGTCCAATGGAGGAGAAAAGCCAACATCTACAATACGCCATATTTTTGGACTCATGGCCCTAAAGTAACATGACATGCGGATTTTCCAATATGCATAATTTGTGCCATCGAATTGAGGTGCTTCACCTAGGTGCACTATTTCTCTAGTCGCCATCCTTTACTCTCTAGACGGTTAAGTCTAATAAATTAAGAGACCAACCTCTGATACAACTTGTAAGATCGAGGTGGCCGACTAGAGGGGGGTGAATATGCGGTTTTAAAAATCTTTCGGCTCTAAAACCAATATATAACGCGGAAGCTAATAACGAATTGGTTTTGCACAATTAAAACCTAAATCAACTAGGCTCAACTAAGTGCACCAACAATACAAGAGAGTAATCATACAAGATATCTAAACAATTAAAGCAAGTAATGTAAATTGCTCAAAGTAAAGCATGAGATAAAAACAAGATGGACACAATTATGTTTTACCGTGGTGCTCAGAGACTTGCCGGTCTCCCCTAATCCACGTTGAGGTAAGCCCAACCATGTTGGACCGGCTCCACTAATTAAGCCAACACCTTCGAGGTAAGTCCAACCACTTGGACCGGTTCCAAACCGAACCAACACCTCGCTCCACTAAGGTTACTCTTCCTCCACTCCAGAGATGGTGAGCACCAACCACTCACAACACGACGGATCTTCTCACAAGCTTCTCGAGAAGATCACCGGGCACGACACCTCCACGCCGTCTAGGTGTCGGCAAACACCAAGAGAAATAAATCTCAACCTTCACTTGATCTAATCAAGTGTCAACGCTCAAGTGGATACACAATCTACTACCTAAGGCAACACATGCACTTAGTATTTGCTCTCTAATCTCACCAAGTGCAACACATGCACAAAAGAGAATAGAGGCTTGCTCTTAGCTCAAAGGATTGAGTATAACACTCACAAGAACACCAGCAACCTCTCCCAACCGGCCAAGGTGGCTATATATAGCCCACACACAAAAACTAGCCATTGGGATAATATTCCCACAAATCAGCACAGGGCCGGTCTGACCGCCAACCAATGGCCGATCAGACCGCCCCATGCGCCAACGGCTAGAAAACTAGCCGTTGGGCCTTCGGCCGATCGGACCGCCAACTAATGGACGGTCGGACCGCCGCCAAATTGGTCAGACCGCCACAGCTGGCCGGTCCGACCGCCCGATGGAAATTTGGCTAAGTCCCAAAACGGACGCTCTCTGGAATAAACGTTCCGCACGAACCCCGTAACTTCCTCACATCGAAAGTTCCGTTTTCACAACTGCAGAACTTTCAGACAGAGAAACATCTCAAAGAAAATCGCCCAACACATGGAGGTTCGACCGATTGGCCACCGGTCAGACCGGTGACCCCTGGCGGTCTGACCGTCAGGCTCCATAGACCAAACACATTGGCTCAACTCAATTGGCAAATCACATTCGCCCAACTTGAGTGCAACTTCAACAAGGTACCAAGATGATATTCTCAACAGGTTGCAAAACACATTTGCCAACCTTTAGAATACTCATCACAAGGTATAAGTTACATGGACTTACACTATATACAAAACACATTCGCAAACTTAAGTCACGTGCTACAAGGGTTATGCATGAGCCTCGACTATTTGCAAAACATATTCGCAAATAAATAGCATCATGCCTAGATGAGCTAGAGAAAACACAATGAGCTATCAACACATGACTAACTCATGTTACTAGTCAAGACCCCTCTTAATAGTACGGCAATCCTATACTAGCAATCCGGTCTTCCAACCAAACACCAAGACCGGTAAAAGACTAGGAATACATTCTTAGCCCTAGTTAGTCATAAATTTGCCTTGCATCTTCTTGAAACTTGATGACGCACATCAACACTTCAAATTCGGGTCCTTGACTTTGACAATCATCAAAACATGATAATTTCTTCACTTCGGGATCTTGTCTTGAACATCATCACCACATGATGATTTTTTTATCCCGAGTCTTGATATGCATCAACACATGATGCATTACTTCACTTGACCTCCATCAACACATGATGGGTCTTCTCTTGATTTGATGTGCATCAACCCATGATGCAACCTTTACTTCAAGTCTTCATATGCATCAACACATGATGCATCCTTCACTTGAATCTTGACTTGATGATCAACTCATGATCATCTCAAGTCTTCATCACCCTGGAACCTAACCTATTCATCCAACTCATGGAAAATGTTAGTTCCACAATATGATTATCATTAATTACCACAACATACCATTAACATATAATTGTAATACTCCGGCCGCTCATAGCGTGGCCCATGTAGCCCATGAGGAGTTGTGTGGTTGGTTTAGTCCCATATTACTTGTCTTAAGTGATTTGTAGTAGTATATAATGCATGTTGGATCCAAACGTAGTACCTCCGGGTTAACCCTTTTCCACGAAGCGAGGACGAAAGTGTAAGTGAGGTGCTATGTGTGTGCGGGTCCGCCCCACGGTGGGCTGGGCATTGAGCCGATTTTGGGTCAGGGTGTTACAGATGGTATCAGAGCATCAACCTTCGCCGACGCGCGTGCATGATGCGAAGCGCGGCGCGGGCATATAGCGCATGGCACATGTGGGCTCGGAGTGGACACATGGCATGGCATATGTGCCGGCACTGGACGCACGGACGTGTACCGAGGGGTGGTTCTGGGCATTTATCGCGTATGCGGTATGCTGCTGAGTGCGTCATCCCTTAAGGGGGGGTGAGTGTAATACCCCAGCCTGCTCATAGCGTGGCCCATGTAGCCCATGAGGAGTTGTGTGGTGGGATTAGTCCCACATTGCTTGTCTCAAGTGAGTTGTAGTAGTATATAATGCCTGTTGGATCCAAACGTAGCACCTCCGGGTTAACCCTTTTACACGAAGCGAGGACGAAAGTGTAAGTGAGGTGCTATGTGTGTGCAGGTCCGCCCTACGGTGGGCTGGGCATTGAGCCGATTTTGGGTCAGAGTGTTACAATAATGGTGGGACAAGATACCTCTATCTTTCCCTCTTTGGTAATTGATGATAACCATTTCAATCACACATAAATTAATTTAGATAAAAGTAACACATTATGAGTATATATAAACTACACAAGTCATATATATACTCACAACATGAGTATGTGAGAACTACACAAGTTCTACATACTCAAAACATAAGTATACAAAGACTACACAAGTTCTATATACTCAAACGGATATGTTTCAAAGTAAAGATCCCAAATATATGTGGAAAACGGATTATGGATCAATACTAATAAAACCACAAAATATAGAATAAACTCCCCCTAAATGTGTGCATACACATATGTGTAAATAGAAACATATGCACGTATTCAAGATATACTTATGGTGGAGTTCAACCTATATTTTGGATCCGAGGAATACAACACTATATAAGAGTATCGTCAAATGCATACCTCATTGAATTTCACCTTTATATCCAAATGAGACTACACAAGATAATACTTGACAAGAGAGTTAGTCTCACAATTAGATTTGTCATTAATCATCAAAATACCCCATTAACTCATAATGGCGGGTCTAGATCTTTCAATCGAGCGAGGTCATGTTCACGTGGTTACTCATTCAAATATATTTAATTTATGTAGGAGGGGGAAATTCGAGTGTAGCAACTTCTGTCTTGCCTCATAACGCTTCGCAAAGCGGAAGGCAAGTACATTGTAATTCTTTATGTTGATGAATGATGAGTGCTTGTGTTCATACTGTTATTGCTATGATCCACGATTACATTCAATGCTTCATGTTCTTTTCATATCCGTTAATCCATGTTGAAAGAGATGATGTCCTTCATTTTTCATGTTTCATTCCATTCATTCATTTGTTCATGTTCCTTCCACGAGAGTGGAAATTAAAGATCCATCAATTCCAGTATGGTCACGTAAGACCCACCATTCCAATGTGGACAGATTTGGATCCCCGTATGAAACGCTCTTCATACAGGCCTTGGATCCCTGCATTTTGTTAAATGCGGGCCTAAGTGAACACCGACGGGTGTGTCACTAGCTATATCGGTATAAGCAGAAGTGTAGTTCATTCATTCTATTCATTCATATGTTCCTGTCGGTTCTATATTCATATTCTTAATGATATTGTATTGTTCATATTCAATGTAGTTCAAATTATTCTATGTACTTGCCGAGTCTCGGACTCATTCTTGCCTTTGTTGTTTATTTTAGGTAATCGTTAATGATGACATTTGGGAGGGAGTAGATATGCACTATTCATTCACTTCATCATATTCAAGTTTCAATAATATGATTTGGTTCTTGTCTTTCATTTGTTAAGTGATGAACTGTAATAAATAGAGTTAGATGTTGGATGATATCTTTCTCTATGTTAAGGATGATTAAATAACTGCTTGTGATCCTTGATTACTCCTTCGATATAATCATCTTAGTGGATTCATTAGACTTGAATAGTTGGAGTTTGTGAACTATCGTTGGATTCAAACTATATTCCCGTATTTGTTCTATTATATGTTGATATCTTTATGTCATTAGATGAGATATTATTTAAATTCTTCCGCTTTATGGTTGTATGTGAGATTATTTAGGTGACATCTTGGCTTCCGAATAGCCAGGGTGTTACATGCAGCGTGACCCATGTTCCTTGAACATGCGACCGTCACCAGCCACAAGGCCGCGGCCTACGTGCTCGGCCTCCTCCTTTACACGGCCGGCGAGACGCGCGACGTTGGGAAGCACTACATTAGCCAGGTTGAGGGCGAGCCAGCCGGCGGTAGGTGTGAGACGGCCAAGAGGACCAACCGGGAGTGCAAGCGGCGCCGGAGGCTCGCTGCGGACATGGTCCAGGAGGCGGCGTGGAAGAAGATGGCCAGGCCACTGGGCCGGGTGTAGGCGCTGTCGGAGGACGGCCACCCGTGCACGTGCACCAGCTGCGGCGTGATGGAAGGGTGGGACAACTACGTCATCTTATGCAGCGACGACTGAAGGATTAGGCATGAGTATGCTAAGTTCTTTGCAGAGGTATTGAACTACTTACCGTAAAATTGTCGATTTTAGCATAGTTTTAGCTAATATTCATATATAACTATTTACTAATATGTGAATGTGTCATATATACTTCTGAATTTGCATTTATGCATGAATATTATAACAGACGGTTCAATTATAGATCCGTCTGTGATGTGAAACCATTTCATAGACGTATCTATTATGGAACCATCTGTGATGTGAGATAATATCACTTATGGTTCTATAATAGAACCGTCTGTGGTATCCCTTTATTAATAGGAGCCCGCTAGGATTTGCGCCCTAACTCGTCACTCCCCAGCGCCCTTACTCTCGCCTGCCTCTCCCACCCAAGTGCCCTCGACCTCAACGCCGCCGCCCGAAGCATCCTCCCCGACGTCCACCCTCAAGTCACATCTTCTCCCCGACGCCGCCCTTCTTCCCGTCGCCGCCGGTTGTGACACCACGGTTCACTGCATAAGACACTCTTATCGTAAGAGTCTTGTGCAGTGTCACCGTCGTGACACAACTACAGTGGCGCTGTCGCTGGTCCAATCGACCTCCCCTCGGCCAAATCCACCTCCCCGCCGCCAAATCTGTCTTCCCCTCTTCGACCTCTCCACCGACCTCCTGCGGCTACCTCTCCACTAACCTCCCCTGGATACCTCTCCATTCTCTGTTGCTTCAGTTTTTTGGTTTAAGTTGGACTTGGATGCAAGTTCTATGGTTGTTGCTGATACATGATGCTACTTCCCAGTTGGAGTACCTGCGCGTCCATGCTATTTTCTGAACATAGCGACGTCCAATTACCCGTCGACTATATCCAGGTAATTGGATGTCCATGTACTCTCCTGACAGTCGTGCTTCTTGAAGTTGCCTGTGGCTGCTGTCTCATCCTCCTCATGCTGCGTGGACGATCCCCCGAAAGTGGCTGGGGGACTACAAACAATAATATATATATATATATATATATATATATATATATATATATATATATATATATATATATATATATATAAAGCCGGTTTTAAAGGCACAAGCAGTCACTGCTTTGAGACTTTATAGAGAAGAGTCATCACATACGGTTTTATCTAGAAACCGTCTGTGATACATTAGCCATCACACACGGTTTGTAGATGAAACTGTTTGTGATAGTGAACTATCACAGAAGGTTCTGAGTCAATAACCGTTTGTGATAGTCTACATCACAGACGGTTCAAAAACCGTCTGTTGTGATCTCATGACATTACTGACCCATAAACTCAGACGGCTCACGAAACCGTCCGTGAAGACCTTTTCTATGGTAGTGCATATCTTCTTTGTCTTCCATTGTTGTCTTTGTTGTTGGCTCGTAAGTTTTTATGGTAATTAACTCTGATATTTATTGATAAAGCTTTGTAATTATGGATGTTACTATATTTATTTACTGTGTGAACTAGCCACTGATCATGGGACTAGTTCAGTAATACACAAGCGATTTGGGAGTGTTAATCCCGGGTCCTTACATAACTTTTATTTTATTCAAAGATTTAGTTATTTTTTTATTGGAGATCGTATGCAAATCAAATTGCTAATTTTATTTAATTTATTCCTAATTTTAGTTATTTTGACATTTTACTTTGGAATTCTTCTGGTAATTAAATTGTACAGTTTCTTTTTTATTCTGAATTTAAATTATTTTTTGTTGGAATTAGTATACAAATCCAATTGCTGATTTTTTTTAATTCTGAATTGCAGCTATTTAGGGATTTTATGAAAATATAATTTTGTTTCTTAATTTAAATCATTTTTGTTTGAAATTAGTATACAAATCCAATTGTTAATTTTATTTTATTTTTTATTCTGAATTTCTGCTATTTTTTGTTGGAATTCGTATATAGATCCAATTGCTAATTTTTATTCTGAATTATATTTATGCAGCGATTTACTTAGGAATTTGTATCGAAATCAAATTGTTCAGTTTTTAATTCCAAATTGCAGTGATTTCTGAATTGTACTTGATATGACCTCTTTCTTTTGATCTATATCGTTATAATCTGGACCGACCACAGTCGATGGTATAGATGTTTCTCTTTTTTCACCGATTAACATGGACATTTCTAGCATTTGAGAGTGAACACCGATTAATCTAGTATTTGAAAGTGAACATTGTGACTTCTTTTTCTAGCGTTTTAATACTATAATAGAATAATAGATAGATAGTGCACTGATCATCCATAGGCAAGCACGCCTCTAGTGCTTGATTGCAATATTGTGACTACTGGCCGTGTACGTATTACCAGGCATGCAGCAACCAGGTCAAGAAAAAACTTACGAATAATCATTGGCAGCTAGTTAGATAGTAAACGAAAATTACACGCGCTTTTCATTCTAGTTTTGACATGTTCCAACCAGAGAGATCTTTTAGTACGTCTCGTTTTTTACAGCTCTACTGACCACTGGTTCACTGACTGACATCCTTTTCTCTGGGAATTTATGTGTCGATTCACTTTTGTGCTCTTGCGCATGATTCGCTTTCTTTTAGTTTCTCCGTTGTTTTCAGTTTGATCCCGTCCTCTTCGACAAATTTAATGCCCGTTCAATGACAAAGACGGGAAAGACATGTCGTATTATGGATCGCGAGAAGGAAGACTATAATTGAATTGAAGTCTAGAAGGTCTACCTATTCAAAATCACCGTGCAATATGTTCCGCGGACGGGACTGAGTACATGATGTGCACGTTTTGCCACCACGTAGCCCAATAGCAACAAGAGAGGGAATTAATAAGACATATAGTAAACCAGACCCATTGTATACTAAAAGTCCATGATGATTCTTTTAGAGTTGCTAAGAAAAAAAGAAATATACTAGAAATTCTAAAATTAAAAAAAACATCTAACTCTTAATTTGGTGGATCCTAATTTTAAAGTTTTAGATTTGATAGTTGACTTAGCAATATAAGAATATATCTATATCTATACCAATTGTACACTTGGAGAAAAGATTTAGTCATCTATCTGGTGGAACCCTAGTTATAACGGGTAAGATTAAAAGAAAGAGCCAATGTCAAATACAGTCCAAACTAAGAGAAATTTGAAATATAAAATAATGAAAAGTTAGCAATTTAATTTTTATACTGCTTCCAATGTAATATCCATAAATAATTAAAATTCGGAATAGTATTTAAATAAAAATTAACAAATTAAAACAAAAAGTTCATGTCAAGTACAATCCAAATAAACTAAAATTCGGACTAAAAAATAGAAATTTGATTTCCATGTGAATTAAAAAGGAAATCATAAAAACTAAATATTGGAATAATAATTTAAAATTAAATAGAAATTAAATTTTTACATGAACTCCAGCTTAAAACCAAAAGGAAATCCACGTCAAGTGCGACCCAAAAACATACAAATTTTTAAGAAAAAAAAGTATGATTAGATATTTGATTTGTAAATGAATTTGAAACCTAAATTCCAAAGATATTAAAATAATTTAAACATATATTGATTACACACTCTAAGGAAGCTCCCGTGTTAACCAAAAAGATCTAGTCATCTATCTCGCAGACCCAAGTTATAAGGACCCAGATCTATTCTATTATATTATATTATATTATATACTAAAAGTTGATGTTGGGTGGTTTATAGCTGCTAAGTAAAAAAGATAAATAGCCTACAAATTCTCACAAAAAAAGGAGAAAAATATATGGTCCTTAGTTTGGTGGACACTAATTATGATTGATGGCTCATAAGCACCAGATGTTACAAGAAAATATACATATGCTATAAATTCTCAAAAAGAAACCAGGCTATTAATTTGGTGGACCTAACTTATGAATATAAATCACAATCATTAGATGTTATTAAGCAACCTATGTAAACTCAAGAGATAAGAGATAATAGATGTTTTTTAAAATTAAAAGATAAGAATGAAATTAAAGTAAAAAAAATAGGACTTAGCCTAAATAGACCACACATGGACACAAAAAGGAACCATGCCCCATGTATGTTAAACTCGGCCATCTTTTTTAGCGCAAAAAAGGAAGAGTTTTTGTAATGAAAACAAAAATAGAAACAAAGAAAATAATTTTGTTTAAGAAGGTACAAGGTGCACACCACACGCACGCACACACATGTGCGTGTGCCCCCTACACACGCATGGAAATTTGGAAGCCCTGAGGCATCACTGAAGGATGGGTGCTCATACATGTGTGTACTCAAATTATTTAGGCAAGACACATTGGGTTGATGCAGGGATCAAACCTAGGCGGGTGGGATGTTCCTCCACATCTCCTCCACTAAGCTATTGCTCAATCGTTAAGAAAAAAAATATGGAAAAATGTTGTTTTTGCTTGATTTCCAACTATATAGACAATACGAAATACATGTAAAGAAGACATTTAGGGTTAAATAGAAACAAATGTATGGAATACATCTACATTATTGTGATTGGATTTTAGTAATATTTATGTGCATTTAACTACACTTTACCCATCTATAACAATGATGACCGCACAAGGCCTCAGGCCACCTCGCTAGTTACGTTAAAAAAAATGAGAGTAACTTAAGCATTTCACATACACATTTCCCGCCATACCTACAAGTGGTTGTACACCGGAAAATGCTATAGGTGAGAAAATTTTAAAACTTAATTTTCTAAATATAAATTATATTTACCAGAAATTTATTTTCTCGTCTGTATAGGCACTAGTGTTATAATGGTTTTTTTTTTTGGTGAGGCACTAGTGTTATTATGATCACCATACTATTAAACTTTTTTAATTGGACGATAATGAAGATACAATACAATTAATATATTGCCGAAATACACAGCAGAGTAACACTGTATACTCCATATATTATGGCACTAGTGTTATAATGGTCAGCAGGGTATCTATTAGACTTTTTAAATTGGACGATAATTAAGATGCAATGATTTCCTACGGACGATGATCAACAGAGCATCCTTTTGCGCCATGCTACACGGCTATATTTGGAAATGCTATCTCGATCGGAGACCACTGCAAGGTCCAAGTACATGTTGGGAAAAATCCGACACACATGAAAATTCCGCAGTTCACTAGGTAGGTGGTCGCTGTAGAAGCTTCCAAACTTCCGGACCCTATTGTGTTGGCGTATAGACTGTAGATCGTTGACTAACCATTCCCAGTGGGCCCGTGATTCATCACGGAAAAGAGTTGAAAAAATTATAGTATGGCCGAGAGAGAAATGGAATTCGAAAGAAATATGCATCATGCATGGACTAAAATTAATATCCCTGTCACGTAGTTAGTAAACTAGCATGGTAATTAAACTAGCTCAGGAGAACAATACCTCAGAGGCCAAGGTTAATTACAGTGCTAACCATTTGGTTCTGTTACCTCAAAAGCCTGAAAGGGTAGTAGCTAGGCCTCTCGAGAAATATAAACTAATTACTTATTTTATCTTATGGAATCTATTTATAATTATTTAGTAATCATAGTGTGAAAAATTGGTGTTCAAACAAATCTTGGCTATACGGGAGAGCCAATTTGGCTGTCCTCATGCACCTAACAAGTTTTTTCTTGCCTGTGTGGTAAGAGTTTGCTTGGCAAAGCTAGACAAATAATTACTAGTCACTACTTGGAAGAGCAAAATTAAAGAACGATTTAAGGAGGAACTTGGCACGTGCACTGATGCATGATACGAGGGACATCTCCCATATTGATCGTTCATTCAGTGCACGCATCTTGTAATTAAGAAGAGCACGCATGCAATCTTGTTCACCGGGGGGAAAAAATGGTTTTGTGAACTGATCCGGAGTAAGATAATTTTGGAGTACTTGTCCTTGTACAAGTTAGACCAAAGCGATCCAAGATGGAGATGTAAGCCGAACAGTAAAAAAAAAGCCAGAGGGAATGAATCACGTTGCCAAGGCACAGTGGAGAAAGATAGAGAGAGGCGCGGAAAAGAACAATACAGGTGACGATACTCGAGTTCACACCTAGCTGGGGAAAAGAACAATACAAGTGACGATACTCGAGTTCACACCTACCTAGCCAGCTAATCAAGCTTGCGTTGTTCTTAATAGTCATGAAACGGCAAAGTTTCTTCCTACATCTTTTTTACTGCAGTTTAACAATACTTGGGTTTGAGTTTGCTTGGACATAGAGGGATTAGACCTAATCACTTTGGATTTGAATGGATTTTAATTGAAATTATTCGTCAATCTTAAAGGATTGAGTCGGATCACAAAGCATACAAACAAAGCCTAACCGGGAATGTGCTTCTCAAAAGTCGCAAATCAATTACACACTCCCTACTGTAAGCATGGTTTGAAAAAGAAAATGGAGCCTCAGTAAATTCTGCATTTACACTCCATGATGAAAATTGTATTCTTACTTACAACGAGCTAGTTTTGCAAGATCAGTTCCCTGCTGTGATGTGAGCAAGGTAGTTAGAATCGCGATCCTACTCTTAGAGTCTTACGATTCTACGAACCCACGACAGCCTGTCGATCCAAATCGCATCGTGAATCGGAATCAGATAGAATCGTGGTAGAATCACAATCCAACAGTAGAATCGTGTAGAATCGTAGAGTAGAGTTGTTTGGGCAAAAAAAGGTATTTTTTTTATTTTTTATTTAGAGGTCAGGGTTTGCTGATATTTTGTTTTAGAGTAAAATTTGTTGATATTAATTTTTGAGAATGAAACTATAAATAAACAAGGAGCATACAAAATATTATATCAGTGTGGTAATACTAGTACAAATATCTATAATATAACATGAGGAATCTTGAGCTTGATAATGACAAGCTATTTTTATTTCTGGAGTAGGTCTAGCTGCTTTTAAGGAACATGCAAGTGTTGCAATTAGGTATTGATTTACAAAAGTTATGAAATTTTCTCATGTAATTGTAGTAAAGTGGTCATTGTCATTGGTTGTTCTCCTGTAATTCAGAACTAAATCATCTATCATATCGATGCATTATCTTTTACAGCGATAAAAGTGATTGGTCCCTTTTTCGGTTATAAGTAAGTAGTGAACCATACAATAATTATACAAACTTATAGTATAGATGTTAAATATGTGTATTTTTACAATGTCGTAGAATCGCCGATTCTACGATTCGATACTACGATTCGATCCTACCGGAGGCAAATCGATTCAACTTAGAATCTCGACTCTAACTACCTTAGATGTAAGCACTCTCTCAGTTAATCTTACAGAATAAATTTGAAGTAGGTCGAGAGAAGAAGAAAAAAATCAGATATAACTAGACACCGTTGGGCCCTAAACCTTCAATCAGGGTCCGAAAGCGCCACACGCCGTCGAACCTTTTCGGCAGGATAAGGCAGATTTGTGGTTCGTGCCGGCTTCCGTCAATGATGAGGCAAACGGGTTGCGTTGTTTAGGGGGCGGAGCGACCGGGTCGAGATGTGAACAGCATCATCTTCCTCGACGTGATCCAAGCACTTTCCTATCTTATTTGTTAATTTATAAGTTATAACCTCACCAAATAACGCAATTTTTTTGTTTCAATATCCCTAGAATATGAGTGTGACTTGTTAGAATTGATACTATTGATAATACATGGAAATGGCATGTTATCTCTATCAAATAATTCTAATTCGTCATATATTTTTTTATTCTAGTATGTGGAATACGAAATAGATAAGAGTGGATCAAGAAGAAAAAAAATTGAATACAGATGGGTACCTTTTTTACAGTTCAATGGAATTCCTTTTTTGTTTTTATTTAGATTAATAAATATTTTTTGAAAGGTTAAAAGGGTGGAGTAAACTTGTTTTTATTTTCTTCAAAACCAATGCCCTCTTCCTCCGCGTGTAGAAAAGGAATAAATCAATCAATCAATCAAATTCAAATTCAAATTATGATAAGCCTCATAAAGCGCTTCCTTAGGGGTTAATCTTCCATTCGATTTATTCATCTAAGTAGATAAATCTCCAAATAGAGACGCTTCCTTTTTCTTTTCAGGGAAGGGTTTTTTTTAATGGTACAGAAGGAAGTGAGATTAGGTTATCTTTTCTTATTTTTGCACTTCTTAATTTTGTATTTATTCCGCTATACAAAGTACGAGTACTGCTAAATACTAGCCTAGCATGGCAAAGCACAACTGGACAAGGAGGAAAGAGAAAGACAAGGGCCTGTTCAAACCTTGCTCTGCGGTAGCTAGTTTGCTACTCTATGTACATGGCTGTGCTGCTCCTACAGTTTCCTTGTACCTGGTCAAAATTCCCTTCACATCTGTTCTGTTGTAACTAGTGGAACAGAAGGGAGGGATCTCTCTCTCTCTCTCTCTCTCTCTCCCCTACAGGTACCTATCGTATATACCTTCTTCCAAACAAATGAGTACGTATCGAACTATCGATATCGTATATGTGGTCTGTACTGCATACACTGTCTTTTGCCGTGGTCAAGGGGCCAAAGCTTGATTGGTGAGGATGGATGTCGTTTTTCGGTCACCACGGAGGCTATGGCGGATGGCCTGAGAGCATATCCACAGGTTTGGGCTTGTCTCGGCTGTGCAAACCAGCCCAGCTGTTTTAAATGGGCTGTGGTTTAACCGCGCCTAGGAAGCACTCGAAATCACGTCCAAAACGTAACATCTGCAGGGCAACTCAAATCCGTCCCAGCGACGGGCCGGGGACAACGCGCGGCGAGGCAGAGGGATGGCCTGCGCGCCGCGGCCCCTGACGAACGCCGGGCGCATGGAAACCCAACGGCGGCATTTGACGGGACGGCAGCGTGCAGAGCCTGGTTTCCTCCTGCCGCGCTCGTTCCACTTGCACACCACGCGGCGGCACGGCACCACTCTCCTGCACCTTGCGCGCTCGCGGCCGCCTTTAGCCTGTTCGCCCTGCCACTCGCGTGGCCTGGCCACCTCCACCCTCACAGCCTGCGGGCTGCGGCCCCATGCCACTCGCAGCGCCGTTTTTTCCGCCTCACACAGCCGTCACGCGCGCCGTCGTGCCGCCCGCCCGCGCCCTTGGTTCCGTGCGTTTGCCACCACGCTCGCGCTGCAGAACCTCCGGCTGAAGTCGCCACGCTCCGCGGTACGCCCGTACGTGATCGGCGTCACCACTGGCCGGTGGGCGGTGGCCGCATTGCCATCGAGTTTCAGGTATGCTGCACGAATTCTCTGATGAAAGGTTTTTGACCCAACTCCAACGAAACCTTTTCTGAACCTCAGAAACTTGGTAGTGGCACACTATTTTGCACTAGGATTTACACAGTTGATCGTTACTACAGCAAAATCATGGGAAAATAACTCATATTATGCATGCTGCAAAACTAAAGACTTCGATTTATCAGTTATCACTGCGTAGAACAAGCCATACAGGCTTTGGCAAGCCAGCCCAACAGTGAATATGTTTTCATACCTGCAAGTAATGCATGACAATTAATCAGACAACATATTTTCTATGGATAATGTAAACCAAAACATTCATGAGACTATAATGCTGCAATCTGTCATAAAATGAAAAGGTGAAAAAGAAAATTCCCAAGCCACATTACCTCATTGGAATATAGATTCAAAACAGCACACTTTCAGATTTGTTGCGTCTTCAGTCTCAATAACTCCGATAAGATGATAAAGTAGAAGGAACAAAAAATATCTTCAGCGATTGCACTGCCAATAGAATACACAAGCCAACCTATTTGAGTAGTTCCATAATGTATTTGAGCACTATATATGATACATGGAAAAAATATATCTGGCAATAATTTCCTTTCTGCCACAGTTCACAACTAGAATGCAACCTTTACATCTACTGGCACTGAATTGTTGGTAAGCAAATTTACAGACAAAATGGAAGGTGAGGGCGGTTGTGACTACGAATGTAGCGGACCAGATCATCGCAGTTGTTCTTGTGGTAAACAATTGCATCACTCAACTGTTTGATGGCTTCTCTTTTCTCCTGCACTCTAGCTGCTAGCTCCTCTTCTTTATCTTCAATTGTCTTCTCAAGCTGAACAATCTTCTCCTCTGCCTCAGCAGCACCTCTTGCCATTTCTGACACCATCTTTTCTTTTTCTCTCAACCTAATAGCCAGCTCATCGTTCCCCTTGAGCAGTTCTTTCTGCTCATCAAGACGGTCGTGTAACTTGTTTCTTAGGAGCTTGAGCTGTTCACTGCATGCAAATGAACGGGCAATGAAGTGCCCAAAACTCTTATCAAAGTGTAATTGTAGCTGATCCAATTGATCAGTCAATCCGGAAACCCCTGACTCAGCAGTTTCTTTTATTTTCATAAGGGTTCCTTCCACCGAGCAGATCCTTCCAGAAAATTGCTGCATTTGTTGTTCAAGATGCCGGATCTCTGCCTGTGATGTTTCCACTGCCGTCACGTAGCTGTCTTCTTTGCTTTTGCTCTCTGCCTTGGAAACTTTAAGCTTCTGCTTGGCTAGCTGGAGCTGAACTTCAAGTTCCTGGACATGCTGTTGTAGCTTTGACTTCTCCTTATTTGCATATATCTTTTCCTCTTCCAAATGTCGATGTTTTTCCAAAATTTCTGTTTTTCTCTCCTCTAGTCGATCTATCTCCTCAATCTGATTCCTCTGAAGTAGCTCTAGCTGGGACGCCCTTGTGGACACCTCATCATATGCATACTGGAGCTTCTGACAGCTGCTAAATATCGATCTGAGGTTCTGCTGGAGGCAAGCAAGTCTTATATCATGATCTGTAATTTTCTGTTTAACTCTATTTTCGAAATCTTTCATAAAAGACATATTTTCCGTGCATGTCTTAATTATAATTTTAAGATCATCCTCCACCTTGGTCTTCTGAGAAGACAATAGATCGATTGTCTTCTCCAAATCTTTTGCAGTAGTATTTATGTCATTAATTTGAATAGCCGCTTCAGCCTTAACCTTCTCAAGTTTCTCATGTAAGTAAGACACTTTCAATATTGCCTCTTCCAACTTCTGGTCCAAGCTGGAATTGTTTTCCAGCTGAATTGAAAGTTCCTCCTTCAGCTGTGTTACCTCTTGTTCAAGATTCTTGATAGCAGTCTCTGACTGCTTTAGTTGTGTTAGTGCTGTATCCTTCTCTTCTTGTCTCACCTTAACCTCCTTCTGCAACTCAGCCTTGACTTCTTCGAATTGCTCTGTCAAGGTACAGTAGTTCTTCTGTAATTCATCATTAGCTTGTTGTAGAGTTGAAATGTTCTCACTTTGCTTTTCTACCAATATCTTTAAGTACTTAACAGAAGCCTGAGATTGTTGTAACTCTGATACAGCTGCGTCTTTCTCTTCACGTAGTGCTACAATCTCAGCATGCAGACTGGTTCTTGCTTCCTCCAATTGCTTGTCCAAGCTAGCATTGCAATTCTTCATGTCTTCATTAGCTAGATGCAAGATTGAAATTTGCGCTTTTCCTTGCTCTAGCTCGACTCCAAGATTCTTGATAGAAGCCTCAGACTGCTGCAGCTCTGAAAGTGTTTTGTTCTTCTCTTCTTGTAGTGCTAAAATTTCAGCATTGAGACTAACCTTGGAATCTTCTAATTGCTTCTCTAAACTCTTCTGCATATCTTCATTAGCAAGCTGCAGAATCAAAATGTGTTCTTTTTGCTGTTCTAACTCACCTTCAAGGGTCTCTTTTGAAGCGTTTGACTCCTGCAAATTATAAAGGGCTTGTTCCTTCTCTCTTTGTAGAACAATGATCTCCTCTTGCAAATTAGTCCTAGCTTCTTCCAGTTGCCTATCCAAGCTACAATTTTTCTCTTGCAATTCTTCATTGGCTTGCTGGAGAACTGAAATTTGGTTCTGTTGCTGTTCCAACTCACTTTGAAGATCCTTGGTGTAAGCCTCCGACTGTTTTAACTGCACGAATGCTGCATTTTTCTCCTCTTGGTGTACTGTAACCTCATTATACATATCGGTCTTTGCTACTTTGAGGTCTTCAATAGCCTCCTGAAGATTTGAAATTTGTTGGGTTTGCTGTTCTAATTTACTTTCAAGATAAATAGTAGAAGCAACAGCTTCATTCTTTTGACCTTGTACTGCTGCAAGCTCATTATGCAGATTAGATTTCGCCAACTCCAGGTCTTCAGTACTCTTCCACATAACTGAAATCCGCTCAAGTTGCTGTTCCAACTCATTCTCAAGATTCTTCAAAGAAGCTTCTAACTGTTTTACCTCTAACGCGGCCGAATTCTTCTCTTTCTGTAGCTCAGCAACATTATCATTCAGAACACCTTTTGCTGATTCCATTTCCTTCTCTAGTTCCTTAACGATAGATTGTGCCTTCTCCAACTCATTCAAACATTTGGAATGTTCTGATACTAGCCTTTCCTTTTCTTCAGCTGCAGCTTCATGTTCCTTGTTCAGATTGTTCACTAGCTCCTCTTTCTCCAGAGTCAGACCATCTATCTCCACCCCTAAAAGTTGAAGTTTGCTTTCAAGTGAATGGTGTTCTCCCATCAAGGATTTGTTTTCAGCTTTGGTTTCCATAAGAGTTTCCTTCAGTTGGGAATGCTCAATATCTAAATTCTGCTGATGTGCTTTCATGTTATCGTATTCCACTGACATCGTCAAGTTCTCATTCTTCATCTTCTGGTTTTCTGCTAACAAGGCCTGCACTTCTTTCTCAGCCAGCTGGGCCTTCTCAAGTTGGGATGACAAGAAGGTGCATTTCTCCCCTGTATCTTGCAGCTGATTACTGAGATCTTCCCTCTTGTTCTCCATGTCTACAATTGAAATCTTCAGGACATCTCTCTCTTTTTCAATAGTTTGCTTCTCACTGGACAATGTTTTGATCTCATTCTCCATGAACGTTAATGTCTTCAGCCATTCTCCTCCCTCCCTCTCTGCAGTTTCAACCACTAATTTTAGATTTTCATTCTCAGATGACAAAATTGCAACTTCTGAACTAAACTCTACTCTTGTAACTTCTTTATCCTTGATTGCTTTATCTAGTAGCTGCCTCAGATCAGATATTTCCTTCGCTTGTTCTTCTGTATTTTGTTTCAGATTCTCAATTTCTGCTTCCACACTTTGTTCTTCACCTTGATGGTCTTCAGCAAGCTTCTGCTTCCAGCCATTTTCTTCATTGAATGAATCTAGTTTTGGCTTAGGAACATCATTGTCTGATCTGTCTCCCTCTGAATCTGAATCAGATGAATCCGAACCAGTGGAACTGTGCCCAACATTTTCTAGTTTACTAATTAGCTGTTTGTAATGCGTGTGAAGGTATTGATAGTCCTCATGGAAGCCCTTTACGAGGGACGATAGTTTTGATTTCTTGAAGATATTTCCAGAATCATCTGGTTCATTCTCCTCTCCTATCATCCGTAGAATGTTCTCCACGTTCTCATCAACACCTGGGCAAAACAATCAAAACAGCAAGTCTTTTTTCAGACGACAAATGGCTAGAAATAGTAGCGATTGTGAATTACAGTACAAGGCAGGGCCCTCCTAAAAGAACTAAAATATAGCATTCAAAAGCAACTAAAATATAGCATTCAAAAGCACCGAGTGAAAAGAAAATATATAAGCCGTATGTATGTCCTGATGTTAGAATTATATTAGGGATCATCCTTATGAATAGCGTTTATATTCATCATGTGGTCAATAAGCCAATATATATACAAGTACAGGCATAACATATATACAGGTAACCCATTATACAACAGAAAAAATACACAAATAATAATACATATCTAACATTCTCCTGCACTTGTGTCCGCATGTAGGACGCATCAACACCAATATACTTTGTAAGCTCATGCTTCACCAAATCTTTAGCAATGTTAATAGCATATGTACTGTCAGACAAACAAGGAGTTGGTGCAGAAACAAAAACACCAAAATCTTCAAGGAACCACCGTAGCCAAGTAACCTCCGCAGTCAACGAAGCTATAGCTCGCAACTCAACCTCAGCACTCAAACGAGAAGCTGTTGTCTGCTTCTTAGTCTTCCAAGCAATGAGAACCACCAAGAAAAACACAATAGACAGAGAGAGACCGGCGATTAAAGTGATCACTAGCCCAGGTGGCATCAGAATATGCCTAGAGTTGTAAAGAGCTGAAGCGAGTGAAAGAGAGACGACAAGTGATGGTTCCACGAAGATATCGTCGAACACAAAGAAGATGACTATAGTGAAGCTGAGTGGGACGAGAAACAAACTGACTCAAGATATGCACAGGGTACGAAATGTCAGGATAAGTGACACCCAAATAAATAAGACTCCCAACAAGGTGATGATAGTGAGTGGAATCAGTAAGAGGCACATCATCAGTGGGCTGAAGATGGACATTAAGCTCCATGGGAGTCTCAACTGTGCGCTGATCAGTAAGAGAAGCACGATCAAGAAGATCCTGGATATACTTTTCTTGGGACAGATAGAAGCTCTCAGGTGTAGAAATAACCTCAACCCCAAGAAAGTAGTGAAAATAGCCCAGATCAGACATGAGAAACTATTCACTAAGACGCTCCTTAACAAAAGTGATGTACTTATAATCATCTCCAGTAATGATCATATCATCAACAAATAAAAGAAGCGTTCGACCGCAAGGCGAAGTGTGAATAAAAAGAGCAGGGTCATAAGCACTGGCAGAAAAAACAGCTGTAGTGACATTAGAAGAGAAACGATCAAACCATACACGAGGAGCTTACTTGAGGCTATAAAGAGATCAGCGAATGCGACAAACCATACCCTCAAGAACAGAATACCCCAGCGGTAGCTACATATAAACCTCCCCACGCAGCTCACCATTGAGAAAAGCATTCTTGACATCAAGCTGAGAGATAGACTGTGCCCGAATAGACGCCAGAGCAAGAAAAGTGCAAACAGTAGTCATGTGAGCCACAGGAGCAAAAGTTTCATTATAATCACGATCATGCTCCTGCTGAAACCCACGTGCCACGAGACGAGCCTTGTAGCGCTCAAGAGAACCATCAAAGCGAATCTTAACCTTGTAGACCCACTGGCACGTGATAGAAGTAACACGCACGAGAAGGACAAAATCCCACGTGCCAGTACGCTCAAGGGCAACAATCTCCTCTGCCATCACATGCTGCCACTCCTGATGAACAACATCACGATAAGATGTCAGTTCAGCAAGAGCAGCAGCAGCAAAACAAAAGCGCTCGGGAGGCCAAATAGACTAACGGTCATGAAGAGCATGTCGAGGAGAAGAGGCCGAAGAAGATGACCCATCAAAAGAAGATGACACATTAGAAGAATCCTCAACTCGCGAACGACGGGTGTAGTAGAGAGATAAGAAGGAACAAGACCAGAAGGAACCTCTGGAGAGGGTATCGGTGGCGAAGGAGGCACCAGCAGTGAAGGAGACGCCGACGAGACTCATCAAAAATGACATCCTGAGAGATCCGCATCCGTCGGCCAACAGGATCCCAACAACGATATCCCTTATGCTCAGCGCTATAGCCCAGAAAAACACACTCAATGGACTAAGCGGTCAACTTGATGTGCTCACGAGGTGCAAGAACATAGCACACACACACAAAGAGGCGAAGACCAAAATAATCAAAAGTCTTACCACAAAGACACTCAACTGGGATCCCTCCCTAAAAAGCTGAAGAATGCAGAATATTGATTAACAAAGTGGCAGTAGAAACAACCTCAACCTAGAAATGTGGTGGAAAAGCGGAAGCAAACATAAGAGCACAGACTGTCTCAAGAAAATGACGATACTTTCGTTCAGCCGCACCGTTCTGGGCATGAGCATCAGGGCAAGAATACTGAGAGTGCTCTGCTCAGCAAGAAAACTATGAAAAACTCCCGACAAGTATTCCCTAGTAGAATCAGCACGAAAAACACGAATATGAGAGTCAAACTGAGTATGGATCATGGTGGCAAAATTCTTGTAGATGGATAGAACCTCCCTACGAGATGACATAATGTATATCCATGTGTGTCGAGAAAAGTCGTCAATAAAAATTATATAATATCGATGACCTCCTTTCGAAACGAAAGGAGCCGAATGCCATACATCGGAATGAACAATATCAAAAAAAAACATTGAAATTGACTCACTGGAAGGATAGGGGAGTTGAAGCTGTTTACCAAACTTACAACCCTGACAATTTAGAGAAACATCACAAGACACATACCCTAAAAGACCACGACGAACTAAAGAAGATAAACGCGACCCGCAAAGATGCCCCAAACGATGATGCCACTGAGCAAAAGACACAGTGGAGAATGCAACAGAAGCAAAGGCAGTGGTAGAGGCGACAAGACTGTCAGGGGCAGCGGAAGGAAGATGAAGTCAGTCAAACTCCCAGAGACGTCGTGAGCCACAGCGGTGAGGGCCAGTACCAACTAGGGTCCCCGTGCGTCGATCCTGAACACAACAAGAATCAAAATCGAGAATAACACGACAACCATGATCAGTGAGCTAATTGGTAGATATGAGTTGCATGATTAGTTTGGGAACATAAGAAACAACAGGAACATGAAAAGAGAAATTCGAAAGAGTACCTCGTCCTGCGACAGAAAGAGAGGTATCATCTGTAGTCTGAACAGTGATAGAAGCAGCTAAAGGACCAATAGAAGTGAGACTGGTGGAATCAGAAGTCATATGAAATGAAGCACCAGAGTCAAGAATCCAAAGTGATATACTTGAGAAAGAAGTAAAAGGTTGTCTCTCACTAGAAAACTGTGCAGCAAAACCAATTGAAACGGACGGTGCAAAAGTAGCCATGCGACATAACAGTGTGAGAAGCTCCTGAGTATCGGAAGCACCAGAGCTCCTCTAAGAGGAGGAAGCACCAGTGCCCTTTAGAGGACGGCCACCACGATGTAAATCTTTTTTCTTCCTATAGCAGAACTGCTCCGCATGTCCATCCATGTTGCAATAGGTGCAGTGAAGTCCCCTACCAATAGCAATTATCACTGGTGTAGGCACCACTGGTGAAGGAGTAACTGGAGACGTAGAGGGTGTAGAAGCTGAAGGAGCTGCCAGAATCGAAAGAAGAAACAAATCTCCTCAGAACGAACAGCTGCAAGGGCATTCAACAGAGTCATACGAGGGTGACACACTAGCAACTAAGCACGAGTCTGCTCATACTCAACCCAGAGACGTGTCAAGAAGTCATAAGTGCGACGAAACTCCAGGTGAGACTGCTGACGCTAACAGCACTAACAAGTGTGGCAAACATCCGATCCCAAAGAGTCAATATGACGCCATACCGCAGATAACTGGGTATAGAACTCGTCCACAGTGGCATCTCCCTACTGCAACGATTGCTCTTGACACAACAGCAATATACAAGGAATCACCAAACGGCTCGTAGCGATTGCGCAGATGCGCCGACATGAACTATGTTGAAGCCAAGCCAACCACATCACTAGTGAGATGCACTTTTATGGTAGCAACCAGAATAGCAGAGGCATGGACATCCTCATCAATCCATGTCTTATAGGCAGCATACTAAGTCTGAAAAGTCTCCATGACATCCTCAAAAACATCAGATGTCTCTTTACGAGTGTCTTCAAAAGCATCCTTCGAGAGCACGAGCTCAACAGGTGGAACAAGTCGAGGCAGACAAGGCAGCTCGCCGGTGAGAAAATCCCAAAGACGCTGACCACGCATGTGGAGACGCTGGTGAGAAAACCAGTCTCAATAATTGAAACCATCGAAAATCACCGGACAACAAGGAACATAAACAGTGCACGAAGAGGACAACATTTTTTTGCGGGCCAAGCCAGCTCACACTAAAACAAAACGGTCTGCGAAGGAAAACCGAAGGCGCGGCGGCGGCTCGTGCGGAGGAGGCTCGGCTCGGGCGGGATCCAAGCAGAGGCGCAGCAGTTTGGGCTGCTTCTGCTCGGGGCGAAGGCAGCCGGATCCAAGCGACAGCGACCTCGCACGAAGAGATCCAAGCGTCGGGCGGCATCGAGTTGGGCGGCTGCGTGTGGGTGGGCGCGAGCTCTTGCTACTACTGATCTCGGTGCTACTTGTTTAGATCCACGCCTCTGATTGAAGACAAAGCGGCCACAGGAGGCGACCAAGTATGGGAGGACTCGACGGATCCGGGCGGAGTAGCAAGAACCCTAACCGAAGAAGAAGAACTAGAGGCAAGACAGAGAGGGGGATGGCAAAGCCAAGTGACGGCCGGAAGAAGAACCAGCGGCGGCTTAACGAAAAACAAACCCTAGGTTTGCTCTGATACCATGTTATGAATAACGCTTGTATTCATTGTGAGACCAATGGACCAATATATATACAAGTACAGGTATGACATATATGCAGGTAACCTCTTATACAACAAAGAAAATACACATCTAACACATCCAACCAGAATGTCAACAAATCAACAATAGATCGACAATAATATTTTATTTATGGAAAATAATTTGATCTATGAAAGCACAGCAATTGGTGATCCCTCTTGAGGCACAAAGCCTACATAATAACTCATGTGAGTTAAATATTAGTCAAAAGATTACCCTTTTTGTTCTCTAGAAGATGTTTCAACTTCGTAATTTTGTGTTTCTTCGTCATGCTGAGCTGATGTCCTCTGAAGGTTCTTATATCCACAAGCTTCAATATTTCTTTGCAGGAAAAGCCGATCTAGATCAAATTGATCATACTTCAGGTCATATGCTGCTGCAATTCCATATTATACTTTAACTCATGATCGAGAGACGTCTCAGAGTGAACTGTGTAAACAACAAAAAGATAATTAATTGGCAAACTCATCCCGGAGAATAACTCACTTAGAACAACAAAAGAAAGCTGTTACAAGAGAAACCATTTGATTGTGTAATGATTAAAGATAATCTAGAAAAGATTGAAGCCCATTTTGGGCAACTTAGCAAAATGGCAGGGGACTTGGCTGTCCAAACATTTTTTAAGCATGCACAAAAGCATCAATAGTACGAATCTTATGCAGATTTTGGGGCCTTAAAATGATAGGAGGCTAGGACCTGTCAGCTATTCCACAAAGGAGTACTCATGTAAACTAGTTTATTTTGCATTTTGAGTTTTTAACCATAGCACAATTTGCCATAACATACTTTCAAGTACTGAAACAGCATGGCTATTAAAACAACATCAACGCTTCTTTTAGAATAAGGAACAAAGTAGTACTTGTGCAAGACATGTTGGCTCCTTGAACTGCTGACATATATAGTGTGTTCTCTTAGTTTTGGCAGAGAAGTGGGTGAAATATTAAAACGAAAAAGGCAATTTTGATGATGGATATGCAAGAAGCATGTTTGGAAGATTACAGATAAACAATCCAGGATGTCTTTTGCAACTTGGTTAAAAGTGGTTAAGATGTACTAAATTTTTCAGTGTTACTATTAGACACGTTGACCATATCTATTTTGCAATACAAAACGTTTTGTCACACATCAAACATGAGCTCACTCTGCCATAAAAACCACATATCTATAGAGATAAGGTAGGTTTTCAGCTTTTCTTTTTCATTTCAAAAGGAACAGTTAAGAATATTTGTCTACACAGATGGTTCCATATCAAATCCTTCAAAAGTGCATCTTAAAAAACCTTCAAAAGAGCACTAGTAGATAACCATATTTTTTTAGAAATAAAAGTAGACAGTCATATAATAATGTACAGATTTTTCTTCTCTACCGTGATCAGAACAAAATTGAGCTAAAGCTATATTCCGATAAATAAATTATAAATCTATCTTCCAGTTTCATCTAGCGGGTATATTTTCGATCATACACACGTGTTGGACATCATGACTTATCGACTTCAGACACATATGTGAAGTACACACACACAGACTATATCGGATCATGCTGAGTGAACCTTTTCCCTAACATGAGTACAGGATAGCATTCTTTGCCTAGCAGTAGTGTACTCTACTGTAAAAAAAAAACTATTAGCATACGCGACCTAATTAGGAAAAGAGCACCACAAATGACATCGTCCGATGAAATCATCACAAATACTAATCACTAATATGCGGGTCCCTCCTAGAGAAGAAATAGAGCACAGATGGAAGTTGCAGAACTAATCTAGAGCACAGAACTGACAAGTACTAACCACTCCACAAACACATATAGCCCGAGAATATCAAGGGGACAAATTAAAAAAAAACAAGGGCTAAGACTACGACCAGAGAACAAAAAAATGATGTATCACCCTCATGCATCCTTTCCCAATCTTGCATCTCCGTGCTAGCTAACACATCCAAGAACACCCCCACATCACAACGATCCATCCAACAATACACACACTCGTACAGAAATTACTCTACCAGTCCAAGAACAAAGGCCATCACAAGAGCCCACCCGGATCAGAAAACATGAAACCAGAGAGGGAATGGACAAATCAAGAAACGTACCAAACGAACTGCTTCCTCCTCTCTATCTCCCGCCTCTGCTTGACCCCCGAACTAAGATCTGAGAATAAGAAGGAAAGAATAAGCATGATCCAAAATCGCACACCGATTTGAGTCAGGCGAACTTGTGACTTGTCAGATCAAAACAGGGGAACAAGCTAAACAAGGAGAGATGTGAATCAAACTGGACAAAGACAGAAGGGGTTCACCTCAAGCGATTGCTCGATAGAGCAAAACAAACTGTGGAAGCAACAGCCCACAGGCTCCTCTAGTAGACTCTAATGTGTGGGCAGAGTTAGAAACGTATCCAGAGAAGTGAACAACAATTTGTCCTTTTGAGCCTCGCTAGTCGCAACATCGACCTGAAAGCCCCTCCGTGTTCGTACCTTATTACGGGATCACCCCGGAACTGAAACAGTACTCCCGCCAATTCAAACGCGAGATACAGCCACACGCGGGCAGAGACGAGCACATTGCGCAGTCACCGCCATGCGGGGCCCACGGGGCAGTTAGGTCTGAGCTGGCGGGGCGTGGGAGCCAGCCAAGCAGGACAGCCGGCTTTTGTCTCGTCCGTGCGCTGACGTGGCAATATTTGCTTCGTGTTCCCGCCGTAAGGCTGGGGAGCGAGGATCTTCTGCATCAAGAAACATAAAAGGGCTGTGCATGTCATAGTAATAAAGCATAAAAGGAAATGCTACACTCGTGGCATTAGCAGATCGATATGATGTAAGTTGCAAAAATTCATTTCATGTCTATTGATTGTCGTGTGACATGATGGGTATTACACAACATCCTATGCGAGAAAAAAAAATGTGTTGTTGGTTCGACGCAGATTATCATTAGCAAAGCTGGGGAAGGGGATGGTGGGGGGCTGACAAGGACAACCACCTTCAAATGGTGCTCAGCTTTTGTTCTTGTTATCTCCTCCGCAAGGAATCTTTTGCGTGGGATCTCCACAGATCAAATAAATTGTTCCATAGCTCGTCACTGCGTTACGATTAGTCACTTAATACAATGACAAAACGCTTAATCTAGATTATTAACATGATAACGTGGTTAAGTTTAAAATAGCAGCGTGAAAACGAGTCCTAAAGCAACATAAACTAAGTGTATGCCAAAGTTTAGTTTGGTTCATTTGAATCCAGCCCTGGCTATCTACTTGGTTCCATACCCGTCACCGATGTATGTATTCTCACCCTCTAAGCTATTCAATTATGTATCCTTTGAATCATCACATGTATCAAAGATGGTATAGATACACAAAGATATTTCCTTTCTTTCTTTCTTTCTTTCTTTTTTATTTGTGCATGTTTGTGTGAGCTATGAAGAATACGCAGTTCCATTTCTTAAGTTCAGGCGTCGGATTTCTTTCTCTTCAGGCTAATAATTGCAACTTGGGAACAGAACAGATCCTTTGGCCGGTCGAAATGTAGATCCGTAGACGGGACGGGATCCAATTCGAGTTCAGATCTCGCCATCGCCCATGACCGAACATGCAGTGACTTGTTACAGAAGAACTTCGACCATATTATGTAATCGTGGCCGCACCATGCGACTGACCTGTGGGCTCCGTTGCCACGTGAGCGGTGCAAGAGAAGACAAAATTACCAACACGCTAGAGACGAGCACGGCTGCATGGGATAGCTGTTTATCTTTTGTTTGCATGGGTGTTTTTGTACTCCCTAAAGCGAAGGGAATGGTTCATTTATGCTCGATCAGATTGGTTTGTTCTTGCATGATCAGACAAAACGTGAAAAATCAAAGCAGAGCATCGGCAGGGTACACCAGAGTAGGAGTGTATCAGTGCATGTACTGCCTGCTCTTTGTGACCGATTCCTCTTGTAGGCTGCCACTGACAGTATATGACCCAATGTCTAGCAAAAAAAATCTCACGAGAAGATGACTAAAAATGATATAGAAAACAGACTAAAAATGGTATGGAAAACCGTTGTTGAGCCAAAATTGCCTAGGCCGGCTCGAGGCCTGCAGCAGCTCTGGCTAAGCCCCTGTGTGCTTGGGCATAGTTTATTGCTGAAGATTATTGGCGGAACAAGATTTTTCTTGTTTGGAGTGTTGACGAGGGCTTAGTTGCCAAAGTATAGTGTTCCGTAAGATCGGGAATTCAGCGTTTAGACTTTAGATCCCAAGTTGCGCATACGAATTGCACTCCCCGCCTTGATCGACAAACCTAGCTAGTGATGGTTTTTTTGTTGACTGGTTCTTTGTAGACTAGTGTAATTGTGGCATCAGAGATGAGCATTAGAGCCAGAGAAAGTTTAGAGCGAAATCTCCACGGAGCTTTTTTCTGCGACAAAGCCAATGACTTATATTAATAATAACTCGATGAGTAAAATACATAAGTGCATAACTTTTACATTAAAGATCGTAGACAAATAACATGTCACCATTAAGTCCTTTAGTCGATGAACGTGTTGGACTTTTTTTATCTTCCACGCCATTGATTCGAGTGCCCTACTCACTCAACACCAGCAAGAACACCGGAGAAGAGGGGAGAGGGACCGACTGAGGGATGATGGAGTTATGGCCGACGGGCTAGGGTTCCTGACAGTGGCTCCGTGGTACGTAGTAGGCAGTGAATCTCATCTATCCAACGTTACGTGCCAAATCTCCACAAAGCTAACAAGTAGGGGTGAAAACGAGGACGGATAATTTCCTCCTGATCAGATGTCGTATCCGAAAAAATCCATCCAGGTACCATTTTTTAGTCTCGATCTGCATCCAATACTAGTTGTTTCCGTATTCGGAAAATCTCATAGAATATGGGGCTATGATATAGAAATAGAAATATCCTATATGTATCCATCTTTTATATGATATCCGATAAACATCAATATCCTTTGATATCCTCTATGGTTTTTTAGTCATTGACTAATATATCATATGAATTTATATTTGATTATGTTTGATTATAGGTAGTATAATTTGACACTTTCATAGGTGAAGTTATATTTTTTTTCTTTATGTGTACACTATCCGTCAAGTTATCCGTGTCGATTTGAATCCGATCCGTCATGTACCCGTATCCAGAAAAGACTATATTTGTATATGTATCCGACTCCAAATCTGAAGATAAAAATATAAGTTAGGGTATCCGACCCGCATTCCTGAATCTAAGGCGGTCAAGCAACCTTTCAAGTCCAATCACTCAATGGGCTGAAAACTCAACACCTTTTGGGCCCTGTTTGACCCAAATGAAGTTGTGGCTAAAGCATTGTCGTACGAAAACGGCTGGCTCCGTGAAGTTAATGCAAGACGACGGTATTGTTGAGTAACCGTCGCTGGGGATTCCAGTCCGAACGAGTACCTCGTATACAATATTCAAAATCGTAAGAACGAATGAAGAACACAAGAACACAACAGTAGATTGAACAAAGAGATATGAGAGGACTTCAGGCTTCGCTTTATTGCCTCGGAATAATCGGTGTTACAATGAGGGGGTCCCCTCTATTTATAGACTTCAGGGGATGAGGAGTTCAACTGGGCTAGGACTCTCCGGAGTCCTGGGCCCGGTTTCTTAACACTCCCCCTTGGATACTCATCCAACATGTTCATGTTTCGTTAAAACTCTATAAAAACTCAGTGGAAAAAATTTAGAGAAAGAGTACATGCCATGCGTTCTACTATGTTACACGAATTGCCTCATTAAAAACCTTAGCCGAGAAACTTCAGGAAAACTCGTCAAGGGAAAAAGAGTACAATCCACCTAGTTTCATTTAATCTCCAGGATTTATTGTTTGGGTATTTGATTTTCGTGATCAAGATTCAATAATAAGTTCGTGAAGATTCTCCCCCTGAATTTTGCACTTGTCTAAGTCTCATCATTCCAATTCTACGTATGTATCTTTCAAAACTAGACCCTAGAAGTGACTTAGTAAATAAATCTGCAAGATTTTCACATGACTTAGTATGCAGTACCTTAATTTCATCCATCTTTTGCATTTCGTGAGCATAGAAGAACTTGGGATTGATATGCTTTGTGAGGTGAAGGATCTAGACCCGCCATTATGAGTTAATAGGGTATTTTGGTGATTAATGATAAATCTAATTATGAGACTAACTCTCTTGTCAAGTATTATCTTGTGTAGTCTCATTTGGATATAAAGGTGAAATTCAACGAGGTATGCATTTGACTCATACTCTTATATATTGTTGCATTCATCGGATCCAAAATATAGGATGAACTCAACCATAAGTCTAACTTGAATATGTGTATATGATCTATTTACACATTTGTGTATGCACACATTTAGGGGGAGCTTATTCCATATTTTGTGATTTCATTAGTATTGATCCATATTCTATTTTCCACATATATTTGGGATCTTTACTTTGAAACATACATGTTTGAGTATATAGAACTTGTGTAGTTTTTGTATACTCATGTTTTGAGTATATAGAACTTGTGTAGTTCTTACATACTCATGTTGTGAGTATATATATATATATATATATATATATATATATATATGACTTGTGTAGTTTATATATATGCTCATGTTGTGTTACTTCATTTATCAATTCAATTTGTCTTTGAAATGGTTATCATCAATTACCAAAGAGGGAAAGATTGAGGTATCTTGTCCCACCATTATGAGTTAATGGTATAGTGTGGTAATTAATGATAATCATATTGTGGAACTAATATTTTTCATGAGTTGGATGAATAGGTTATGTTTCAGGATGATGAAGACTTGGGATGATCATGAGTTGATCATCAAGTCAAGAGCTTGGTGTAAAGGATGCATCATGTGTTGATGCATACGAAGACTTGAAATAAAGGTTGCATCATGGGTTGATGCACATCAAATCAAGAGAAAACCCATCATGTGTTGATGGAGATCAAGTGAAGGAATGCATCATGTGTTGATGCATGTCAAGACTCGGGATAAAGAAATCATCATGTGTTGATGATGTTCAAGACAAGATCCCGAAGTGAAGAGATCATCATGTGTTGATGATTGTCAAGTCAAGGACCCGGATTTGAAGTATTGATGTGCGTCATCAAACTTCAAGAAGATGCAAGGCAAAGGTATGACTAGCTAGGGCTAAGGATGTGTTCCTAGTCTTTTACCGGTCTTGGAGTTTTGATGGAAGACCGGATTGCTAGTATAGGATTATCGTACTATTAAGAGGGGTCTTGACTAGTAGCATGAGTTAGTCATGTGTTGATAGCTCATTGTGATTGCTCTAGCTCATCTAGGCATGATGCTATTTATTTGCGAATGTATTTTGCAAATAGTCAAGGCTCATGCATAACCCTTGTAGCATGTGACTTAAGTTTGCAAATGTGTTTTGCAAATGGTGTAAGTCCATGTACCTTACTCCTTGCGATGAGTATTCTAAAATGTTGGCAAATGTGTTTTACAACTAGCTGAGAATATTATCTTTTAACCTTGTTGGAATTGTACTCAAATGGGTGAATGTGTTTTGCCATTTAAAGTGAAGCAAATGTGTTTTGCTTCGTTCGACAACAGTCGAGACCACTTTGTGTGGACCGATTCGACCGATGCAATCGGTCGAACCGCCATGTGTTGGGCGGTCGGACCGATTTCCCTCTGTGTTGATTCTTTGTATGGAAGTTCCGCCGTTGTGAAAATGGAACTTCCGATGTGAGGAAGTTCGGGGTTCATGCGGAACGTTTATTCCAGAGAGCGCCCGTTTTGGGACTTAGCCGATTTTGCATAGGGCGGTCGGACCGACCAACATTGGCGGTCTGACCGATTTAGCGGTGGTCCGATCGGCCATTAGTTGGCAGTCCGACCGGCCGAAGGCCCAACGGCTAGTTTTATAGCCGTTGGAGGAACGGTCGGTCCGACCGGCCATTAGTTGGCCGTCAGACCGGGCCTGTGCTGATTCGAGGGAATCTTCTCCCAACGGCTAGTTTTTGTGTGTGGGCTATATACATGAGCCTTGGCTGGTTGGGGTTGGTTGCTGGTGCTATTGTTGAGTTCCATACTCATTCTTTGAGCTAAGAGCAAGCCTCTATTCTCTTTTGTGCATGTGTTGCACTTAGTGAGATTTGAGAGCAAACCCTAAGTGCATGTGTTACCTTAGGTAGTGGATTGTGTATCCACTTGAGCGTTGACACTTGATTAGTTCAAGTGAAGGTTGAGTCTTGTTACTCTTGGTGTTTGCCGACACCTAGACGGCGAGGAGGCGTCGTGACCAGTGATCTTCTCAAGAAGCTTGTGAGAAGGCTCGGCGTGTTGTGAGTGGTTTGGTGCTCGCCAACTCTGGAGTGGAGGAAGAGCAACCCTAGTGGAGCTAGGTGTTGGTTCGTTTTGGAACCGGTCCAAGTGGTTGGACTTACCTCGGAGGTGCTGGCTTAATTAGTGGAGCTGGTCCAACGTGGTTGGGCTTACCTCAACGTGGATTAGGAGAGACCGGTAAGTCTCCGAACACCACGCTAAAACATAATCGTGTCAACTTATTTTATCTTGTGCTTTACTTTGAGAAATTTACATTACATGCTTTAATTTTTATATATCATTGTGTGATTGCTCCTTGTATTGTTAGTGCACTTAGTTGAGCCTAGTTGATTTAGGTTTTAATTTTGTAAAACCAATTCGTTATTAGCTTCCGCATTATATATTGGTTTTAGCGCGAAAGAATTTTTAAAACCGCCTATTCACCCACTCTAGTCGGCCACCTCGATCTTACATAAGGGGACTCTTCACATAACCCATCTGCACTTGTGTGACACAAGCTGCATTATCTTCATAGATAATGGTGGGGGTTTAAGCGGTATCCAATCCACATGACTGCTGGATGTGGTGAATCATCCGCCGAAGCCAAGAACATTCCCGTGAGGCTTCATATAGTGCTATAATTTCTGAGTGGTTCGTCGAAGTAGATACAAGACTTTGCTTAGACGATTTCCATAAAACTGCAGTTCCACCACACAGGAATACATAGCATGTTTGCGACTTAGCTGTGTGCGGGTCTGACAGGTAAGCATCATCTGCATAGCCAGTCATGGTTAGGTCTTGGTTCTTTCTTTAGAATAGACCAAGATCTTTGCTTCCTTATAAGTATCGAAAGATGTTCTTTATTCCCTGTCAATGCTTTTTGGTAGGTTGTGCACTGTACCTTGCTAATAGGTTCACTGCAAATGTAATGTTCGATCTAGTACAGTTTGCTAGATAGATGAGAGCTACAACTGCACTCAGGTATGAGAATTCCGGTCCCAGGACTTCCTCCTCTTCTTTAGGTCTGTATGGGTCATTGTCTTACTGTAAGGATCTCCCGACCATCGGCACTTTCGAAGGATATACCTTTTCAAAGCCGAACCTTTCCAACACTTTCTGAGTGTAGGTTGACTGATGTACTAGAATCCCTTCAGGGGTATGCTCAAGCTGCAGGCCTAGGCAGTATTTGGTTTTACCCAAGTCTTTCATTTCGAATTCTGACTCCAGGTAAGAGCTTGCTTTCTTAATATCTTCCATGGTCCCGATGATATTCAAATCATCTACATACACTGAGATTATACAGAATCCATCCTGGGATCGCCGTATAAAAATACAGGGACAATCCTCATTGTTCGTGTAGCCTTTCTTGCAAAGAAAGTCGCTTAAATGATTATACCACATTCTATCTTATTGCTTCAACCCATACAGTGACTTTCTGAGTTGCACACTGTACAGATTTCTATTTGCTCTGTCTTGGTTCAGGACAGGGATACCTTCCGGTACCTTCATGTAAATGTCTGAATCCAAGTTCCCATAAAGGTATGCAGTTACCACATCCATCAATTTCATTTCCAAATTCAAATTTACTGCCATTGAGATTAAATATCTAAAGGTAGTTCCGCCCATGACCGGGGAATAAGTTTCTTCATAATCGACTCCTGGTTGTTGGGTGAAACCTTGTGCAACAAGCCTTACTTTATGTCTTACAACTTCATTAGTTTCATTTCTCTTTCGAACAAATACCCACTTATGCCCTACTTGTAACACCCCAGCCCAACATGAGCCTGGAATGCTACTAAAATAACAATATAACAAATACAAATCTAAGACATTATAATAAATTTCGGCAGAGTCTCCTTTGTAAATCGAACTATCTGGACAATCGCGCAAATAACAACAATAATAAGTAAATATCCAAACGCGCGTACTAAACATGTTCATGAAAGAAACAACCATAAAACGCTATCAATCTCAAAAGTAGGTTGACTACAACATAGGACGTAAAGAAATAAGCCTCACATAAGACATTTCAAAATTGAAGGTATGACTTAAATGTTTTGTTCAACTTTATTCGTGCTAGTGTGCAACCATAATAATTTCTACTCCCGCCCATGCATGCCGTCCACAAACGATGTACCTAAAAAAACAACACGGCAAGGGTGAGTCCAAGACTCAGCAAGTGCAATGATACAAAACATAACAAAATCATTCATTATCCAACAGTGTATCAACATCATGAATCAAATCAACATATGAATGAATGAATGAATGCACATGCTCTTCTCTTTTGCTCATACCGGTATAGCGAGTGAACACCCGTCGGTGTTCACTTATACCCGCGTTCTACAACACGTGGGGATCCAAAGCCCGTTTGAGAACAAGTCAACCAGGGATCCACAATGCCCACTTTGGAATGGTGGGTCTTACAATCACCACCAACTCCTGTGGGTGTCGCAAGTCCACAACTTGCATTCATGAGTGCACATGATGAACAATAAAATGACAGTAATCGAATTTTAATAATCTAGCCATCATGAACAAATACATATCACCCTAAATCAGTACATCGAACAAGCATATGTTACCATGATTCATCATATAGAACAATCACATAACAACCACATTATAGGTGCACTTGCTTGTTTCTTTCTTTCCCGCTACGGCACACAAGGAAGCAAAATTGGTGTCTCTACTCTGGAACTCCGCCTCCTACACAAGCATAGCGGTAACAATAAATACGATGAATGCTGGACTCCGTTTACACACCTTAATCCAACTCCTCAGGACCTATGACTCAAAGAGAGGTTCTACCCAAATTTCCCAGCAGTCTAGTATAATGCTTCCCAGGACAGCAGTACAAGAAAAATCGTAATTAAATATCTGTAACTCCGAATGACTTGAAACTAGTGCTCAAATATTCTTAACGTAATAGGCTACAAAACTCTAGTAGGTGGGGTTCTTCGATTCGGCCAAACTAGTGGTCTAAATCATTGACAGACATCTGTCCAGAATACAGCACAGCAGTAAACATCATGGCATAACTTTCACTCTACAGATCCAATTGAGATGATCTTTATCAATTTGGAAATATTATTTAACAGGCTACAATAACCTAGTTGGGTAAGACTCCTGATTCAACCTTCTAATAATCCTAATGTTCTGATGAAGTTTGATGTTCCCTCAGTCTGATAATCAGACAATAGCGACGGTAAAAATTCAATAACTTTTGATTCACACCTCTAAAAAATATGTTCTTTATCAATCCTGAAAGCTTACTGGAATGACTACAACTTTAGTTTTGGGTGGCTCTTCAGATTCGGGCTCAAAAAAATACTATCTGACTAAACATGCAGACTACCAAATCTCGTCAGCCTTCCTGTACAGTCGCTCACAAACAGACATATCTCCTAAACCATAACTCCAAATTAGATGATCTCGGTGCCAAAAGAAATCTAAGATCAAGGGCTACAACTTTCTAAAAGGTGGATAGATCAAAAAATGTACAGAACTTACCCAAATCGGACGAACCACTATGGCGCAGGGGGAGGGTGGGGAGAGCCGTGGCTAGGGGAGGGGGGGAAAGGGGAAAAGGGTGGGGCACTAGGGTTTTGGGGTGGGCACCCCCCCTCTTGGCCGGCCACAAGGAGGCCTCTCCTGGGCCGCGGCCCAGGCCCAAGTTGGCAAAAAATATCAAATGACCCCCTGTCGTTTCATGTTTTACTATTCCTCTTATTCCCTTTTCTCCTCTCGGCTAAATCTGTGATTTACCGATTCGATTTCCAAGGTATTACACTATTGGGTGCACATAGGGAGGCGTGCGGCTTACAGGCCAAAACACCTCTCTTTTATTCAGAGATATTAATTCTGCTTCTATTGCCTTCTTTTAATCTTTCCAATATTATCTTTTCTTACATTCAGCGAGTGACGCAGTCTCTGGATCAAGATGGATGATTGTGGTAATTTTCTTTGCAAAATATATGTCGACATTGGCTGTTATTCTATTCATAGATTCTCCCGTGGTCACATAACTTATAGCTATTTCTTCATGGGACGATACTTCTAATGCTTCTACTTGCTTACCGCTGCTTTCAATTGCGGGGCAAGTCCCTTTAGTTTTTCAGCTCCGATGTGTGTGCACACATCCATGCTGATGTCTCCCTCCGTGGGAATATTCAAATCTGGTATTGTAGGACCGGAAAGGCGACTAGGGGGGTGAATAGGCGCTTTCATAATTTTCTCGCCTAAGTCGAATTCAACACGAACTTTACTCCTTTAGCTATGAAAGCTAAGAAGATCAGTAAGCACACAGCGGACACCTTGTGCTGAATTCGATAACCCCCGACAACCACACGACACAAAAGTGGAGATTTAAACTAAAAAGGCAGATCTGGACACAGGCGGTCTGACCGGCTACCACAGGCGGTCGGACCGACGGTCAACCAATGATCGGCCAAGCAACTAATCGGCGGTCGGACCGGTGGGCGATGGTTCGACCGGCGAGCAATGATGCGAATATACGGCGATCGACGCCCGTTCGAGACCGATCGACCGGTTCGATCGATCTTGAAAAATCCACCCCAAATCCAAAACGAAATTTGATCCAACTTTTGATTCAACCAATGAAACTTGACCAAATTTCGAGCACACCTCCTAATGATATTGGAGACCTATTTCTAGCGACGATCCTTGGATCCACTTGCAGAAACAAACTCTCAAGGATTAAACAAAGAAGTGCACAAACCCTAGAAATATGAAAACTTTGATTCAAGACTTGCTTGTGGGGTTGATGGTCTAGATGATCCTAGGAGTACTCCACACATCAAAGCAAGACACAAAGGGTCAAAAGACCAAGTTTAAACACTTGAATCAAGGAAGCATAAAATTCATTCAAATGAGAGAAGAACACAAAAGGGGAGACAAATGATCTCACAAGCAAGCATCACAAGATTGATTGATCTCACAAGATGCTTACAAAGCCACTCCAACAAGGAGGACAAGAGCTCACCCAAGGAGCATACAATCTCTCCCTCTCTTCCTCTCCAAACCCTAACCCTAGAAAAGGCAAGGGGGAAACCAAATGAATGCCTCTCAAAGGTTTTACATCTCCCCCCTTCTATTTATAGGAGAGGACTAGGGTTACACATTTGGGACCCACTCACACGTGGGACCCACACACAACATCTGTTGAAGCAATCACCTGCTTCACCACGTGTAGGTTGATCAGCGGTTCTCATCGCGTCACCAAGCCTCTCTTGTCCGAATCCCATCGGAACCTCCTGAGACTTGCGATATCCGCACCTTTGATCCAACCAGTTGCCGAACCACCCGTTCGATCCATCTTGTCCATTCTGCACCATGCTTGTGTCACACGACCTCACCCGGTATCCATGATCGTTCTGGACCTCGGCTCTCCAAGCGTAGTCCCGATCCACTCACCGTTGACGTCGTGACACGCAAGCCACCGCTGCGAGAATAGACAAACAAAGCGTTTTCGGAACAAGTTCTTCACAACTTGACCCACGTTAGTTCCACAATGCAATATGCAACAATAAAGCATTGATAACTAAACATTAAACACAATCAACATGCATCAATGCGAACTTGGCAAACCTCCAAGTCATCTGCTGGTCCGGCCAGCCCCACAAGGCCGGTCCGACCGATTCAGTTTGATCGGACCGCTCCCACAGCGGCGGTCGGACGGTCAAAAAACTTCGACCAAAATTCCAGCGTGAAATTCGAAACCTTCGAAATTTCAAGCGAATAGAACTTTTGGTGGGAGCTCCAAAATGATGGGACCACATCCGGAGACTCCTCACTTGCCTACACAACCTATTTTGGATTAGCCCCAAAGTCCAACTTTAGGTCGGCCGGTCCGACCGCCACCATCGCCGATCCGGCCAGTCCACAGGCGATCGACCGCCCAAACCACCGGTCGACCACTGTGGTCCGACAAAGATGAAGCAAACCCAAAACGCGAGATTTTACAAACCAACAAAGCCATTGCCAATTGACTCATCATCACGAGATCGTGCACATATCCTCACGATATCCACAATCTCCCCTTGATGAACACATTGGCAATTTCAAGATAATGTGGTTTTTCAAATGAAAAGTAAAAATCACCGTTTTAGCATAAAGGCACAACTTGGTCCATAAGCAAGAAAAAGCTTAGAACCACCAAGGCGGCTTCAGAGTAGTCTGAGCAAGTGAGATAAGGCAATGAACGCACAAAAGGATTCAAATTCCAGAAGATGGCCAAAAATCTCACTAAGGTCCATATGAAAGACAATATGTTCTACTTGACCTTTGATCATTGTGAGTCTTCTTGAATTGCAATTCAAATCAGAAAAAGGCAATAAAACCCAGAGACTCAACTCACTATGATCACAAATTTTCAAAAGGTTCACAAATTTTTTTTTGTGTGTGTGTGTTCTTTTATGTATGAAACCTTCTGTAAACCAAAAGCTCCAAAGCAGCATTTTCTTCAATCCTTCTCCCCCTTTGACAACGAATTCATCAAGATGCATGGGACAAGAACGAGCATGAAGAAATGACTTTATTTGAAATTTAGCAAAAGGAGCTATGACCATTATCTATGTAGACAGTACAAGACATATACCAAGCCATATAAGGAGAAGAAGCTATATTCAATCATGGCAAAACATGTACTGCAAAGCTAAGACCAAAATAGCAGTGATCTGAGATTAAAAGAATTAAAACCATGAAAGGTTGCTCAATATCATAGATTCACTCAAAGCAACCAAAAATGAGTCAAGCCATGTCTATAAGTAAAAAGAGACTCAAAACAAGAATTGAGGCATTTTGAGCATTAAGAGAATTCTTTTGAAGCAAAACTCAAGCACTTAGCCCTTTTTGGGCAAATTTTTCTTTTTTTTGCTGTGCTAGATCTCAAGCCTTGCCGCGATCATCTCAAGCGATAAGCTTAAAAGAATGATCTAGGTCATCCAAAACTCCCCCTGAGTTCATGCCTAGTGCAATGGCAAGTCGTCTCATGAGAAATGATTGGTGAGATCAGTTTTTTCGCACAGAAAATCTCATTTTTCATTTGCTTGACTTAAAAAGATAAAAAACTCATTTTTCATCTCAAAATAAGTTCAAGACTCAATTCAACCTATTTGAAATGGTAAGAATCATAAAAGGATCACTAGAGCAAAACTAGTCACAAGATCCAACAAGACATGATTTGATTCAATTTGCTCACAGATATAAAGCTAGCAAGGCAAAAGCTAAGCAAAACACGAAAGGCCATAAAAGAAGTCTAGCAGACTATCACTTGATATGACAAGGTATAGAAGATGGAATCAAGTCATACAAGGATAATAATCAAAGCTCCACTAATTTTATTATTCAAAGCAAGACAAATGAATTGAAATATGCATTATGATACAATGAATGCAAAAAGAGCAAATTCCCTCAAAACATCCAAGCCTCAGTACTGGGATTTGAGATAGAAACTCTAGGTGTCCAGTACTGAGATGGACGATGCCTGGGAATAGCAAAAGAAGCAGCAGAAAAATGATTAGGCACAAAATCATAAGAATACCCCCGAGCACCACCTGGACCTCTCCAAAACGATCTACCAAAAGACTGATACTCCCCCTGTCTAGGTGCTACCCGTGATCTATCCTCACGATATCCTAAACCAACCTGCTGCCTGGACCCACCAGAAGAGTCAACAAAGTTCTCTACAAACCTAGGCCTATATGTGATACGCTGAATAGGCTGCCCAGCTCTAGAGACTACAGCTAAAGAAGAGACTCCTCCAATGGATTTCAAAGTGCTCATCCTTTCTTTCCTCTCAATTTTTGCTCTTCGGAAGCAAAACTCAACCGTGTGGCCCTCTTTCTTGCAGAAGGTGCAATGGTACTTGACCTTTTTAGGGGTCCGTACTGGTGAGACAGAAGCACCTTTCTTGCTAGAAATAGATTGAGCAGACCCTGCAGATTTAAGAACAACCTTTGAAGTCATAGGAGGTTCTTGCTTACCCAAACCACTTTTCACAATTCTAGCAATCTTTGGTGTGAGATTCTTGGAAAGCTCTAGGGACTTAAAGCCTAGGCCACTGTTTTTCACACTCACCTTGGATTGGTCTAGAATCAAGTTGAGTTTCTTTTTCCCACTAGAAAACCTCTCAAGAGTCATTTTGAGGTAATCGTTCTCTTTTGCCAAAACTCCACAATTGGAGCACTTTTTAGAATCGATTGCCTCAACATGTTTGCTCTTAAGAAGGTCCACTTCCACTTTAAGAGCCTCACAAGACACACAATAGGACTCTCCAATCCTATTCAACTGCTCCTTAAATTTAACTCTAAAAGCCTCTTGTATCTTACCAATAGCAGTTTCAATTTCAGCATGCAACATACAGGAGGAAGAATCAATAACTTTCTTTGAAGCAGTAAGAGACATGGATCTTTCAATTTTAGTTTTCTCTTCAAGAGTCTTGTTTAAAGCTTCAATCTCAATTGTAAGCTTAGGGCAATTTTCACAAGAGGCAATTCTAGAATAAGCAACCATTTGGTCATCTCTTGCATTTTAATTCGATTATTCTTACAATGAGAACAAGTGTGACTAGCATCAAATTTTTGCAATTCTTTTAAGGAGCTATTCAGTTTCAATTCTAGCATAGCACAATTTGAGCAAGTTAAAGGAATAGCATCTAAAGCAGTCACACCAAGCGGAATAGCATCCATGCAAACAGAACTAGACTTGAGAGATTCTAGTTCAGAAAGAGCATTTTCCAATTGTTTTTCAACAGAGGAATGAGCATTATTCAAGCTTGACAATTCATTAAGCAAGCTAGAGCATGAATCACAGAAATCATCAGGATTAATGGATTTGAGCCTAACCACTTCTAGGTTCAAATTATCAATCATAGTATCGTGTTTCTTGATCACTTTAGCTTGCTTATGCAATTTTTGTTCAGCAAGCACTAAAGCCCTTTTCATGTCGAAGTGAATGGCATACCTCATCGGGATCGCTAAAAGGATCCTCATTTGTTGGAGAAGTCGCTGTCGTGGCTGTTCTTAGCCATAAAGCACATGCCAGTGAAATCACGTGCCTTCTTCTTGCCACGGGAGTCACTCTTGTCGTCCTCCGATTCCGAGTCCACATCTTCCATGCTCACATCCTCTAGAGCTTCAAGGACTCGGCTGACAAACTTGCGATAGTTTGTCTTCTTGGACTTAGCATCCCTCGCTTGAGTATGCCTTTGTGACTCCTTCTCCTCCTTGCCCTTCAGCTTGGGGCATCTAGAGCGAATGTGGTTGGGCTCACCACACTCGAAACAAGTGACAGGTCCACCTCTCCTCCTACTCCTCACATTGTTGTACGCTCTTGTGAATTTTGTGGATAGGAGGGCTAAATCATCTTCAGGTAGTCTCTCAAGTTGCTCATCGCTCAAAGAATGCAAAGCAGACAAAGAAAATCCAGATGAGCTAACATTAAAAGAATCAGCATATCTACCCTTAGATTGATCGACCACTAAAGCCATCGGTTACATGCGTGGGAGACGCGAGATAAAATCAATCTCATGCGTCTTCAACCTCGAGTAAAGCTTATCCATGGTAAGCTCACTCATGTGATGTTGTCATTGATGGCGATGATCTTCATCCCCGGACCTTCACATCCAAAGCACCCAAAAGTGGCGTGCATTTTGGACTCGTAAAATACAAGATCAATAGCGGAGATCATGAAGAATTTTAGAAAATCTTCCCACACTCATCTAAAGATTCACGTGTCTTTGCTCGATCTTAGAGTATGCTTTCTTAAGTTGGTTCATCTCACTTCCTTGATCGCGATGGACCCTTCGTGATAGTCACAAAGAGTCCGCCAGATCTCATGAGCAGACGACAAATGAGCGACACGCTCAAACTCCGATCGACTAAGGCCTTGAATCAAAAATTCGAGCCCTGTTTGTTGTTCTCCACATCCGAGTGATCAAATTGTCATCTACCGCACGACATAAGGATTTTTCACCTTAAGCCAAATCGCGTGCCCTTGAGCCTCGATGTAGGCCTCCATTCGGGCCTTCCAATAAGCAAAATCAACTCCATCAAAAACATGTGGCCTGATTGAATATCATCGATCGCCATGGCTCCAAAGACCGGTTAAGATCTATAGAAAAGAGCTAACCGGTTCTGATACCACTTGTAGGACCGGAAAGGCGACTAGGGGGGTGAATAGGCGCTTTCACAATTTTCTCGGCTAAGTCGAATTCAACACGAACTTTACTCCTTTAGCTATGAAAGCTAAGAAGATCAGTAAGCACACAGCGGACGCCTTGTGCTGAATTCGATAACCCCCGACAACCACACGACACAAAAGTGGAGACTTAAACTCAAAAGGCAGATCTGGACACAGGCGGTCGGACCGCTACCACAGCGGTCGGACCGACGGTCAACCAATGATCGGCCGGCAACTAAGCGGCGGTCGGACCGGTGGGCAATGGTTCGACCAGCGAGCAATGGCGAATATCTGGTGATCACCGCCGTTCGATTACCGATCGACCGGTTGATCAAAGATTGAAAAATCTACTCCAAATCTAAAACGAAATTTGATCCAACTTTTGATTCAACCAATGAAACTTGACCAAATTTCGAGCACACCTCCCTAATGATATTGGAGACCTATTTCTAGCGACGATCCTTCAGATCCACTTCGCAGAAATAAACTCTCAAGGATTAAACAAAGAAGTGCACAAACCCTAGAAATATGAAAAACTTTGATTCAAGACTTGCTTGTGGGGGTTGATGGTCTAGATGATCCTAGGAGTACTCCCACACATCAAAGAAAGACACAAAGGGTCAAAAGACCAAGTTTAAACACTTGAATCAAGGAAGCATAAAATTCATTCAAATGAGAGAAGAACACAAAAGGGGAGACAAATGATCTCACAAGCAAGCATCACAAGATTGATTGATCTCACAAGAGGCTTACAAAGCCACTCCAACAAGGACGACAAGAGCTCACCCAATGAGCATACAATCTCTCCCTCTCTTCCTCTCCAAACCCTAACCCTAGAAAAGGCAAGGGGGAAACCAAATGAATGCCTCTCAAAGGTTTTACATCTCCCCCCTTCTATTTATAGGAGAGGACTAGGGTTACACATTTGGGACCCACTCACACGTGGGACCCACACACAACATCTGTTGAAGCAATCGCCTGCTTCACCACGTGTAGGTTGATCAGCGGTTCTCATCGCGTCGCCAAGCCTCTCTTGTCCGAATCCCATCGGAACCTCCCAGAGACTTGCACCGATATCCGCACCGCCTGATCCAACCAGCTGCACCGAACCACCCGTTCAATCCATCTTGCCCATTCTGCACCATGCTTGTGTCACACGACCTCACCCGGTATCCATGATCGTTCTGGATCTCGGCTCTCCAAGCGTAGTCCCGATCCACTCACCGTTGACGTCGTGACCGCAAGCCACCGCGACAATAGACAAACAAACCGTTTCCAGGAACAAGTTCTTCACAACTTGACCCACGTTAGTTCCACAATGCAATATGCAACAATAAAGCATTGATAACTAAACATTAAACACAATCAACATGCATCAATGCGAACTTGGCAAACCTCCAAGTCACTGCTGGTTTGACCACCCACAAGGCCGGTCCGACCGATTTCAGGCCGGTCCGACCGCTCCCACAACGGCGGTCGGACCGGTCAAAAAGACTTAGCCAAAATTCCAGCGTGAAATTCCGAAACCTTCTGGAAATTTCAAACGAATAGAACTTTTGACTGGGAGCTCCAAAAATGATGGGACCACATCCAGGAGACTCCCCTCACTTGCCTACACAACCTATTTTTGGATTAGCCCCAAAATCCAACTTTAGGTCAGGCCGGTCCGACCGGCCACCACTGTCGGTCCGACCGTCCCACGGGCGGTCTGACCGCCCCAAACCACGGTCGGACCGCACCGTGGTCCGACAAAGATGTAACAAACCCCAAAACGCGAGATTTTACAAACCAACAAAGCCATTGCCAATTGACTCATCATCCGAGATCGTGCACATATCCTCACGATATCCACAATCTCCCCTTGATGAACACATTGGCAATTTCAAGAAAATGTGGTTTTCAAATGAAAAGTAAAATCGCCGTTTTCGCATAAAGGCACAACTTGGTCCATAAGCAAGAAAAAGCTTAGGAACCGACCAAGCTGGCTTCAAAGTAGTACAGGCAAGTGAGATAAGGCAATGAACGCACAAAAGGATTCAAATTCCAGAAGATGGCCAAAAATCTCACTAAGGTCCATATGAAAGACAATATGTTCTACTTGACATTTGATCATTGTGAGTCTTCTTGAATTGCAATTCAAATCAGAAAAAGGCAATAAAACCCAGAGACTCAACTCACTATGATCACAAATTTTCAAAAGGTTCACAATTTTTTTTTGTGTGTGTGTGTTCTTTTATGTATGAAACCTTCTGTAAACCAAAAGCTCCAAAGCAGCATTTTCTTCAATCCTTCTCCCCCTTTGACAATGAATTCATCAAGATGGGACCATTGCAGTTCGCTGCGGTGGTGGTATAGGTACATAAACCTTGCAACCAAACCTTCGAAGATGGGACATTTTCGGTGTTGACTCTTGCGCTAGTTGCATAGGTGAATGGATGTTATATACTGATGGTCGAAAATTGATGAGAGTTACTGCGTGTAGGACTGCGTGTCCCCAATATGTAGTTGGTAAATTACAATTCTACAAGGGCGGTCGGGCAATAAATTTAATTCTTTTAATTAATGCTTCTGCTAGTCCATTCTGGGTGTGGACATGTGGTACAGAGTGCTCAACGGTAGTTCCCATTGCCATACAATAATCATCAAATGACTTTGAAGTAAATTCTCCAGCGTTGTCCATCCTGATGGACTTCACATGATCAGGGAAATTATTCTTAATCTTACTTATCTGCGAGATCAGCTTTGCAAAAGCGTGGTTTCTCGTAGACAATAAGCATACATGCGACCATTTCGAGGAAGCATCGATGAGCACCATAAAGTACCTAAATGGCCCTAACAGGGGCTGTATAGGACCGCAAATATCTCCCTAGATACGATCCAGGAATGCAGAGATTTCATCCTTTACTTTCAGAGTAGAGAGTCTAGTAATCATTTTCCCGGTGGCACATGCAGGGCACACGAAATCTTCTGGATTCAGAAAATTCTTTACATTGATATTATGTCCCTGAGAATTAGTAATTATATTTCTCATCATTCTAAGACCGGGGTGGCCTAATCTGTCATGCCAGAGACAGAAAAGTTTAGAGCTTCTAAAAGTCGTTTTGAGGACAATATAGGCTGCAGATGCCTTAATATGAGTGTAGTATAGCCTAGATTCATATGAAGGAAGTCTTTCTAATACCATTTTTTCATTTTCCTCGCGCTTTGTAATGAGTAGGTATTCCTTACCATACTCTTCTTCAGTCTCTACGTGGAGACCGTTAGCACAAATGTCTTTAAAGCTTAAGAGAGTCCTAGTCGATTTTGGGTACAACAAGGCTTCTTCAATGACCAATGTTGTGCCCATCGGGAGTATAATTGTGGCTCTTCCTGAGCCTATTACACAAGTATCGCTGTCTGCGATTGTCGTAAGACTACCAGCATTCTTGCTGATCGACTGGAAATTTTTTATCTCTCTTAATATGGTATTCGTTGTGCCGCTGTCTGCTAAGCACACTTCCTCCATAGGGCTCCACACGCGTTCTGATATACATATAAAATATTTATTAATATAGGGTAGCAAGCAACCATACATATAAAATACTTCAAAACAAAACACAATTTGCTTTTATTAATACGAGAAAAAGTCGTGCGGAACTCATAATAAGAATTTATTTCTTTGCTCTCCTAGAGCTTACAACCATTATGCAAAATTATTATTCTATTACAACCAAAAACTGCAAATGACTATAAAACTAAGTGCAATACGTGCACTAGATCGAATCAGCGAAGTATGAAGATACTTATGCCTGGATCTGCGCTACGTCCATCTACTCTTCGTCGGCAACTACAGCTACTGCTGCTGCGATGTCCAAAGAAGGTGTGATGGGGGCCGCTATCGGGCTGTCCACATCCATGGGTGCATCCCATGATTGTGGATCCTCCGTGCCTGCAATGGCGAGGTGTGACTCATGCTGTCCTTTGCCCTTCTTCTTGGCCTTGAAGGCATCGATCATGTGCTGCGACTCATGGCAAACACATGACCAATGACCCCAAGTGCCACATTTGTAGCAAGTTTGATCCTGCTGACCATAGGGTTTCTCGTCGCGCTTCTTTTGTCCGCCCTTCTTAGCTTGGGCAGTCTGCTTGATTTTGCGACCCATGACCTTACCCTTCCTGCCTCTTTCTACTGAGTAAGGCTTTCTCACCTTGTAGCTGCTTGCATTGACTTCATGACCAACTTTGCTACTAGGTGGCTGTGAGATGTAGTTCTTTCGGAGAACATCATCTTGAGCTTCCGCAACTTGCATGATATCGATCAGTTTGGTATACTACTTGTAGCCATCCTGCCGATAGTTGCATGCGAATTGCACCGCGTTGGGGTGGAAGGTAGAGACAGTTTTTTTCTATCTTCTACTCGTCTGTGGTTACTTTACCACATAGTTGAAGACTTGTACAAATTCTGTGCAATGCAGAATTGTACTCTCCCACGGTCTTGTAGTCGGCAAAACGCAGTCGGTTCCAATCCTGCTCTGCACAAGGAAGGATGGTGTACTTTAGCTTCTCAAACCGCTTCTTCAGTGCGGTCTAAAAGGCTAGTGTGTTCTTTTCTGCCATGTACTCATTCTTGAGCGTTAGGCAGAGATGGTGTCTGAGGAAATGAAGTGCTTGATCATTCTCCTCAGCAGTTGGAGCGGCGTCCTTCAGGGTGCCATGTCCAATAGCAGCACGGAGCTTCTTTGCTCCAAGTACAATCTCGACATCTGATGCCCAAGTCAGATAATTGTGGCCATGCTGGGCCAGCTCTTCGAACTCCCGGTTCATAATGCCAGTCATCTGTATACTCATGCAAAGAGTGTATAAGATTACTGCTGGTAACTTGCATAAAATGGTTGCAAAAATTCTTATAATGTTCCCGTATTTTTCTATACATTTTTCATGATTTACTGCTATTTTCAGTGATTAAAAGTAATATAAATAATCACAAATAATCAAAAACAATAAATACAGTAAATAAATTGCATAGAGATAATAATAACAAGGTAAAATATGATTCAAATGCAAAAACCGATTCAAAATTTGAATTTCCGAGGCCCTTTTCTACCGGAATATGAATTTTCGGATTTTGCAATTTCCAGGGGCTAAAATGTGAAAAATTCAGTTCTGAGAAATTTTCGTGCAATTTACAAAAAAACTCAGGGCCTATTTGCAAAACAACCCTTTTTCGTTTTCTTTCTTCTTTTTTTTCGCTTGCCGTGCGGTTATCTGGGCGGCCTGCTCACGGCGGGTGGGGCTCGAGGTAGGGTTTCCCTACCCCGAAGTCTCTATCGTGGCGGCTCCCTTCATGGAGTCGCCGGCCGAGCTTCGACTTCGGCGGCGGCGCCGGTGGCGCGGCTAGCTCGCGATCGCGGCGGCGGCCGTGGCGTGTGGCGAACCGATGCAGCAGCGGTGGCGCAAGAGGCGGAGGCGCGCGCCAGGCGGAGCGCGGGAGGGCTTCCTGGCGGCGCAAGAGGCCGGAGGGCGGTGCTCGTGCGGGAGTGGCGGGAGGGCTCGGCGGCGGGCGGGTTCGATAGCGCGCCTTCAAGGCGTCTTGACTAAGCGCGCCGTCGCGTCTGGCGGCGTGGTGTGGTCCAACCGGGTGGCCGGCGGCGGCGTGTCTTCTCTCCCCCTTCCCCCTTTTCCTGTGATGATTGGCGATGCCTTCGGGTGGCGCTTGCGGGTGTGCAGCGCGCTTCGAGGGCGGCGGGTAGTGAGGGCGCCGCTCACGATCGTGGGTGGCTTTGCCGATGGTCGGGCTTGCCCATGCAGGGGGTCGACGGCCGTGGGGTTGTTGGCGGCGCACGACTGAGTCGTGGGTGTTTTTTTCATGTGCTTGCTCATGCGAAAAAAAACTATTTATCGGGAAAATATCGCTATGCATGTACCGTTCGTGTGTCCACCGATCGGCTTTCACCGGCGACTTCAAGTCAGCACGCGGTAGATTAGAACGATTTTGCAAATTCAATCTACAGTACAATCGACATCCAATCTTTCATGCAATCTACCGATCGACATTGTGTCGGCGACTTCGAGTCAGCTCGCGGTAGATTAGAACGAATTTGCACCGTAGAAAATCAATCTAGAAAGCAAATTTGCATAATGGAAAGCAATCTAGAAAATATGATTCAATTTACGAGTGTCGTTCTTTGACGGTTACCTTTCGATGCAACGAGAGTCGATCGTGCTGATAACGTGTTGAGTAACCGTCGCTGGGGATTTCAGTCCAAACGGGTACATCATATACAATATTCAGAATCGTAAGAACGAATGAAAAACACAAAAACACAACAGTAGATTGAACACAGAGATATGAAAGGACTTCAGGCTTCGCTTTATTGCTTCAGAATAATCGATGTTACAATGAGAGAGGTCCTCTCTATTTATAGACTTCAAAAGATGATGAGTTCAATTGGGTCAGGACTCTACGAAGTCCTAAGCCTGATTTCTTACCAGGTATAACTCACAAGATAACACATGTTAAAGAAGCAAAGAAAAAAAAACTAGTACTAGTAGAACACCAGCGGCGAGCCAACCACGGTACCGCCCTGTTTCGGGCTTTTGGCAGCAGATTTTCTCGGCACCGGCCCACGCCACGCCCAAACTCGCCACTTGCCAGCCCCCCCACCCGCGGAATGGCCGGGAACGCACGCGGCTCGCGTGGAGTTGCGGACGTCTCCCCAGCCTCCGTTGATTTCCCCCCGTGCCGGCACAGTTTTTCCGAGCCAATGCCCCGTCCCGATGCGCGAACCTCAGTCGATCGGAATGTCCCGGCGCGTACTCAACGGTGGCCGGCGGGTGGAATCCGCTGTCCCAAACCAGCTGGGTGGTGCTGATCCAAGCAATTTGATCGGAATGTAACGCAAGTTATGCAATTCCCTCGATTCTTCTAAACCATGTAGCCGCGTCTGGCCCCCAAAAATATCATGTAAAATCTTAACTTGGTGTGCGCCCAAAGAGCTTTTTCTTTTGCGAGGGCCCAAAGAGCTTATTTAAGGGGCAAACTTTATATCCAACATGTAGAGGTGTTCCGATGTCATTACATGAAAAATTACCTCAACTAGACGACGTATACCACCAGCTAGCCTCAATTGGAAAATCAAATTACAAAGACACATAGTATTTCACAAACTTCACAAAGACACATAGTATTTCACAAACGGTCCTTAAGAACTTTAGATTATTCTTTTTGGGGGATCTACGGTGGGCAAAGTGCCGTAAATTAGTTGATCCAACAAATTTATACTCAAACCTCACAAAGGAAGTGTTTGGCTGGAAGAAATAAACAACGCCTATATTCCACACATATCTAGCAATTCCCTCAGGCCAACCGATTGGCCATTCTCGGTCTGAGGCCATCATCCTCTCAACAACCGCATATCGTTACACAAGGCCTTTTACGCGGTAAATGCAGCTAATTTGGCACCGATTCGTAAGACGTTATCGCCAATTTGGTGATCCAGCACATTCAGCCTACAGGTAGGGGTGGACCTAGGATAAAATATTAAGTAAGGCGAGTCGTGGTCTCATCGATTGCGACGTGGCCGCACCCTCCGCTCTCCGGTGAGGCTGTACGTATCACGGGTGTCCTCCTTGTGTTTCTTTTATAAATCCACAATATATTGTATGTAATCCATTGAATGCCATATTCTGGAGACGATGTCGCTAGACCTGCACTTGAGGCTGTTTGTTTCACCTTGGACAGGTCACTGGTGTCTGGTTGTGAGGTTCTCCTACATGAGATCTACAATACTACAACCAGTAAATCATATTACTATAATATATTATAGCACCGATTAATCATAAAAATTACAAATGGGCATGAAGCAATCAATCTCACATTGCCCTCGGCAAGCAGGGGAAGGTGGACGACGATATATCCATTAAAGAATTTTTTTTCACATATGTAAGAATGTGGTTCATTGAGGCATTGTATCAAACAGGTGGTGCGCAAACTCACTTTAACAGCAGCGAGGGTGCATGATTGCCGGAGCCACCGAGTGGGAGAGCCGAGGCCGAGGCCGAGCAGAAGATGGAGACCGAGAGTTGGAGAGCCGAGGTGGGAGGCCTGAGCGCTGAAGCGAAGAGGAGGCCTTGGGTTGTCGCGCGGTCGCGCCGTCTGTCAGGAAGAAGAGGGGGCGTCACCGGCGCCGGCTACCTGGGGCGGCCGCCCAGCCTTGCCCTATTGCTGGGGCCACCCCTGACACGAGGGACGTATACTGAGAACTCAATAAAAATAGGGTACCAGTTCGTGATTTACCCCATTCAATCAGTGGAGTAAAATTCATTCGACTTGCTCGCACAAATTTGTGATCTAACCTGGTCTCTCGGGAGAGGATCCTCTGCAACGAAGCAGCTAATGCAAAGATGCCACAATGCAATCGTATTAGGGGCGACTTCCACTGTCCGATCAAAAAGCAAATGACAAGATCAATTGCTACAACGGTTTGCTACATTGTGTGTGCTACATTAAACCGGCTGGGTGGGGTATCTGTCGGTCGTCGCGGCCTCGTGTCATGGTGGGTCGTCCACAACCCTGATGCAATGGACCCTTGTCCGAGTGGGGTACCACTCGATGTACTCGTTGTACGTCCGGTGGTTGTAGGGAGTATCCTCTTGGACTACATCCTCCGAGACGTCACTACTACAAAACATGCTATACTAGACACCCGTGATAAAATTATCACAGACGGTTCTTCGTTAACCGTCTGTGATACTTCACAGACGGTTCGTGTAATGAACCGTCTGTGATAGTCTTCTCATCACGAACCGTCTGTAATACTTCACAGACGGTTCGTATAACGAACCGTCTGTGATAATATTTGTATCACGCATCGCTCGCTATACTGAACCGCTCGTGAAGTATTAAGATTATCACTGCGGTTCTTTTAAAGAACCGTCAGGATACGGGGCTATCACGCACGGTTATTTAAAAGAACCGTCGTGATATATTAGCATTATAAGTAGGCGCTGCCGACAGTCCCCATTTCTATTAATTCCATTTGAACCGCCGCCACCCTCCTGCTGCTGCGTCCTCCCCCATTTTGAGCTGTTACCCCAACCTCCTCCTCTCCCATTTTGAGCTGTTACCCCTGCCTCCTCCTCCCGGCCCATTGCGGCACTGGCCGCCTCCTCCCACATTGCACCACTTTGGAGAGAAGGGTAACGATCGATCAGAACCCTTTATTTTTACTCGGACTAATCACTACTGTAACGATCAGTAACCCTTTATATTTGCTATAGAGTACTTACTAATGTGTTTGGTCATTATGAAGGGTACTTGCGGTTTATTAATATATAATTTAACACTAATTAATTTGTTACGTGCGTATACGTGTAGATGGACCGAAACTGGATGTACATTGAAAACCGTGTGAGTGAAGAGTATATTAATGGCGTGTTTGCTTTTAGAAGAGCCGCCGAGCAGGATATGTTGAAGAAGGGGATAAAATATATGTACTGTCCATGCATTGATTGCGGTAATATAAAAATGTTTAACAACCCGGCGCAGATCGAAGCTCACTTAATACGAAGAGGTTTCAAAAAAGGATATACATGTTGGAGCAGTCACGGTGAAGAGCAGATTATACCGAAGTCGAATGACGACATCGCCGAGGAAGTCAACGATATGCAGGGTATGGAATGTGCTTTTGATGAGGATAGATCGCATGATGACAATCTGGATCAGATGCTACGCGATGCAAAAGGGAACTACGGTGAGAGAGAGTTTTGTAAATTCGAGGGCTTAATGGAGGACTCGGGGAAACCTTTGTTCCCTGGCTGCAAGCCGGAATACACAAGGTTGTCAACCGTGCTTGAACTGCTGAAATTGAAGGCAAGCAATGGTTGGTCCGACAAGAGTTTTACGGCGTTGTTTAGGTCTCTTAGTGGACATCCTTCGGAGGAAAACGTGTTTCCCAGCACGACCTACCAAGCTAAGAAGGTTCTTTGTCCATTGGGAATGGAAGTAGAAAGAATACATGCATGTCCGAACGATTGTATCCTCTACCGTAAAGAGTATGCAGACATGCATGCATATCCGTGTGCGAACATCCCGATACAAGCGGAAGAATATCGCTAAGGCGAAGCAAGGACCTCTCGCTAAGATGTTGTGGTATCTCACTGTGATCCCACGCTTGAAGCGTTTATTTGCGAACCGAAAGGAGGCAAGATTGATGCGTTGGCACTGAGGAGCGTAAGAAAGATGGGAAGCTCGGACACCTGCCGATTTCGCCTCGATGGAGAAACTTCGATCGGAGCTTCGAAGAGTTCGGTGCGGAACCGAGGAACATAAGGTTAGGGTTGAGTACGGACGGAATGAATCCTTTCGGTAACATGAGCAGCCGACATAGCACCTTGCCCGTGAATCTATGTATGTACAACCTTCCTCCTTGGTCGTGTATGAAGCGGAAATACATTTTGATGACACTACTTATCCAAGGGCCAAGCAACACGGGAACGATATTGATGTGTACCTAGCACCATTCTTTGGAAGATCTTGTGACACTTTGGAACGAAGGGTACAAGTATGGGACGCTGCATAAACGAGAGAACTTCACTTTACGCGCTATGTTATTCTCGCACCATCAATGATTTTCCCGCCCTTGGTAACTCGTCGGGTTCGCATACAAAAGGGCCAAAGCTCGTCTCGCGACCGCATAGATGGTACCAAGAGTGTATGGCTGAACAACTCACGCAAAACTGTGTATATGCGTCACCGTAGGTTCTTTCCCAGGATTCACCCATACCGCAAGATGAAGAAACAATTCGACGGAGATAAGGAGGACGGTTCACTCAAGGGATTCTAGAGGAAAGAGGTCTATGATATGGTTAAGGATATCGATGTTGTGCTTGGAAAGGGAGGTAAATTAAGGACCCCTCAGAAAAATATCTGGAAGAAGCGGTCAATTTTTTGGGACTTGCCTTATTGGGAGCACTTAGAAGTTCGCCATCGCATCGACGCCATGCGTGGAGAAGAATGTATGTGATAGCTTGATTGGTCTCTTACTGAACATTACTGGCAAAACAAAAGACGGCGTTAACGCACGGCGTGACTTGGTTGATATGAACATAAGATCCGAGTTAGCACCGAAAGAGACTGATAAAGGACGAACGTACCTTCCCGGCTTGCTACACTTTGTCCAAGGCCGAGAGAAATGAAGCGTGTCAAAGTTTGCATGGTGTGAAAGTTCCGTCCAAGGTTACTCGCCAATATTAAGAAACTTGTTTCCATGAAAGATTTGAAATTAATTGGTATGAAGTCTCATGATTGTCATGTCTTGATGACACGATGCTTCTGTTGTAATTAGGAGTCTCTTGCCAAACAAGGTCCGAGTGGCAATCTTTAGGCTGTGTTATTTCTTTAACTCAATTGCTCAGAAGGTCATCGATCCCGAAGGACTCGACGCTCTGCAGGCCGAGGTGGTGACGACTCTATGTCATCTTGAGATGTATTTCCCTCCGTCTTTTTTTGATATCATGGTCCATCTCATTGTTCACCTTGTGAAAGAGATAAAGATATGCGACCTGTGTTCCTACGCCATATGTACCCTTCGAGAGATACATGGGAATTCGAAGTCCTACGACGGAATCGATCTCACGGAGGGCGATAATCAAGGTTATGCAACCGAAGAGGTCATTGAGTTCTGCGTGGACTACATGGCTCAGGTGGAACCGATAGGCGTGCCTCTATCTCGTCACGAGGGGAGACTGGAGGGTATCGGGACCATCGGGAGGAAAGCAATCACTCCCAATCTAGATACATACGCATGCACCCATTTCACGGTCTTGCAACACATGACCCAAGTGTCCCCGACGTCGACGAGCACGAGACATGTTACGCCAATGTAATCCGCACCGGTCGGAGGTTTGGATAACGAGAGCACAACCGTCGGTTCAACGAATGGTTAAAGATGCGATTCACTGGGAGGGCACCAAGTGATGAAACGATGCTATGGTTGGCCAAAGGACCAAAATTTACAATTGTGACATGGCAAGGATACGACATAAATGGGTACACGTTTTATACGGCAGCTCAGGATATGAAGAGCACGATCGAGCAGCGGTGTCCGTGATAGATGCATTTCACAAGGGTTCAATATCGCGGGGCACGCGGGTTGAACTCGTACTATGGGTTCGAGAGGAGATTTGGGAGCTTCACTATGTACTTTTCAAGATCCCCCTGTTTCGATGTCACTGGGTTAAACTTCCGCAGGGCGTGAAGGTCAACAAGTACGGTGTCACTACTGTGGACCTCAAACGTGTCGGATACAAGGACGAACCATTCGTACTCGCTAAGCAAGTTGTTCAAGTTTTTTATGTAACGGACCCAGCAAATAAGAACCGCCATGTAGTTCTTCATGGGAAAAGAAGGATTGTCGGAGTTGAGAATGTCGTGGATGAGGAAGAGTACAATCAATTTGACGAGTTGCCTCCTTTCGGAGACGGCATCAGACTGGTGGAAGAACCCAGTGAGGAAGCTAGCTATATGCGCGTCGATCATCATGAAGGACTGTATTTCAATTAAGCATGTATATATTCCACTGTAATTAATTTGATGTTAACATGGAAACGCGTCACGTGTTATGGGCGATGCTAAATCGGTCAATTTGCCTCTCGGTCGTGTGAGACCCCGGTTTATCGACTTGTAATGCAAAAGATATATATGAGAAAATTAAACACCTCATCTCGAGCTATGATACAGTGAATCAAGCACCTCATGAGATGAACAACCCAATCGGATTCATCTCATTTCGAGCTATGATGCACTTTGTACAATTTTTTAAAGCCTTGAAATGAGCAAAAGTAAAATGCATAAGTAAACTTTTCACATTTAGCTCATTAATTAATAGAGGAATCCAACAAAATTGGATTCACTCAAAAATAGTTCTGTGAAAGAGTTATGCATTTTTGAATTTAATTGTATTTTGAGCTAACAAATAATCCTTCTCTGACGGTTCTCAAAAATAGTTTACAATGAATCTGGGCCGCCCATCTAAAGAACGACGGTTATACATATGTGTGTGTTCACATCACGAGCGGTTCTATAACGTAACCGTCAGGATATTTAATATCACAAGCGGTTCATTAATGTAACCGCTCAGGATATGAAATATCACGACGGTTGATAGAATGTAACCGCTCGTGATATTAAAATTAGGTTCTATCGTCGTTCATATCACGAGCGGTTCGATTATGGAACCGCTCGTGATATGAAAACTAGGGCTTTCGATTAAGTTATCACGCAGCGGTTCTATAATAGAACCGCTCGTGATAGTTAATATCACGACGGTTTCTTTATGGAACCGTCGCGATTTATTATCACGACGGTTCTATCATAGAACCGTCTCGTGATATCCATGTATATAAGTATGTTCTATCATCGAGCGGTTGTGCACACTCGCTTTTTCACCCTTCTCGCCGTGAGGGTTTACCAGGCCGCCTCGCCGTCCCGCCTCAGGGCCGCGCGCCGCCTCGCCGTCCCGCCCGACCAGCGCCGCCTCCCTTCGTCCCCGCCCCAGACCAGCGCCCGCCTCCCGCCGCCGAGCACCCGGTGAGTTTCCTAGCGCCACCTCCCTTCTCTGCCGTGAGGGTTTACCAGGGCCGCCTCCCTTCGTCCCCGTCTCCGACCAGCGCCGCCTCCCTTCGTCCCTGCCTCCGACCAGCGCCGCCTCCCTTCTCTGCCGTGAGAGCCCGAGGGTTTACCTCGATGCCGCCCGCGCCACAAGGCCACGACAGTCCTCGCCGTGGCTGCCTTACTTCCATAGCTTTGATTTGTGGGTCAGGGAGAGGTCGTTGAATGTAGGATTTGTGTCACATGACAACAATTTTTTGATTTATGATAATTGCAGTGGTAGGTTTGATCTGTAACATAAATTGTTGTTTGGCGAAATTATGCCTTTTTGTTTTTGTAGCTTTTACTAGATTTGGTATTTTACCTGGTTCGCTCAACTTGAGATGTCCATTTGGCTGATACGGTATGGTTGATCAGCTCAGATACTTATGGTTATTGGACTAAATGTAGCTCACTCATATCTTACCATGGGTGGACTAGAGTTGCAAAGTTTTTAACAAGGAATTACTGATCAGAACATGTATACGGTGGCCTGGTGTAGCATTTATGGTTCATTTCTCGATAGGTAGCATGGTGTGTGTTATCTCTTATTCAGTTTACCCATTTCCATTTGTAACTGCTGTTAGAGTGTTAGGACTTGTATTAACCCTACTCTGTAGTGTAGAAAAAGAAAACTAACTTTGTTTTGTATACAAAATCAATCTAATGTTGGTAGGGTCGTCGTGAGTAATAGGCAGTAATGTTTGTCTTTTTTTTTTTTGAACTCTGGTGCTAATGCTTGATATTCCAATTTACTAGGTTGGCATCTGAAACTTGAGGTATAGTGCCGAATGATGAAAACCTATGGAAGTAAGACGGTGCCAATTTACTAGGTTGGCCTAGGTATCATGGGTATCCCGGTACCGACTAATCTGGGTTAGCCTAGGTGACTTGAAAAACCAAGATGCCGGTTAACCTAGGTTGGTGTGGGTAGTCTCGATACTTAGGGTGCCGACTAATCTGGGTAAACCTGGGAACCGTGATGATTCTTATGGTACACTGACGGCAATTTATTTTATTTTACTCTGAGATGGCAAACGTTGATTATATTTGTTTATATTTTTTGTGCAATTTCCCATATATTATATACTATGTAATAATTGCGTACGTAACTTATATAGATAGCAAGTTTAGATGGCGAGGCACCGTCTTCGCGCCGCCGATGTCGCCAAATGCGCCCGATCTCCGATCAAGGTGGTACGCAGCGAGAAGGCGAGGAATCTCCAAATTGCCCTCGGCCGCATGACGATCACGGAGGTCGATGGACGCGGGATCCCGCCGAGTCCCAAGAAAGCACCGCGAGATTCGGACCGTCTGCGGGGTACTTGCAAGGAACGGGTCCCCATCACCACCCCCTGTCGAAGTCTCGACGGATGTACAGAGAGACCGGTTGTGGGTGAACTTTCGCCTCGCTCACTTTCCTCGGCGTACTGCACGTGTGCGATGGCGCCTTATCTGGCGATGTCCCACGCGTGGAGGACCTTCAAGAGCATGCTTGTCACGCAAAGACGTGAACACGGCCTGACGCCCTTCACGACGTATCAATTTTTGTCGCGGATACATGGGACGCCGTGCGTATGAAGACGACGGCCGAATTTCAGGAGCAAAGTGCGGCGCATGAGCTATCAGTAAAACACTCACCGCTACAGACTCGGCACCGGCCCTGGTACGCGGTAAAGCCACGCGATGGCGGCGGAGGACGAGGCTGCCGCACGACCGTTCTTTGTGATCTCGGACGAGCGCGCTCGATCTGGTTAAGAGCGAGGGCATCACCACGCCTTGGGCAACATCTCTCGACAAACCCGCAGACGAGGCGGTGTCTCAACGTCTGTAAATTTCTCGAACCACTTAATTGTTAATAAGTCCACAACTTCATGGTGTCTACAATAACATGATGTTCTCTTGCAGAAGCATTGACTTCGTGATGTTCCCAAGGTTCCTTCAAGTAGACAGGAGAAGGATGTACCGCTCACTACCCGGGAAACAAGGAGCACCGGGTCGCACGCGAGGCGTTGGGGTTTACGTACCTTGGAGGATGGATTCCCACACAACTCCGACACGATAGGAGTAGGAAGAGATCCAAGGACCAGACGACGGCCTCGGTTGGAACATGTGATTATTGCACAATTTCAAGAACAAATAACAAACTTGCGTAACCAAGTAAATCAACTCATGCAGCGCAAGCCGCCTTTAATTTGGGAGCAAGTCCCGCCGACATCGGAGTAGCGTCGCGCCCACACATAATTCTCGACATGACGACGTGCAATTACCGATCGACGGCATCGAGGTAATGTACATCTGCGAGTGCTCCAAAGATAGACCTATAGGACGCCTTAGCTAATTGTGTACGCTTTTGTAGGAGCCGACGCCGCAAGCTCCAAGTGAGGATAGTAGGGTCGATTCCTATTGAGGTCGGGCGGGTTATGGTGTATCCATACCAGAAGGGGCAAGGCGAGACGGTGCCCGGTGGCGCAGGTTACGCCGTGGTGCGGTGGACATGGTCCATGACAATTTCATGGCCATCCTACCGAGATTCCCGAACGAAGAAATCGAACACTAGGGATGCCACGCACACTTTTATCCAAAGGCCCAAGAAGGACATCGACCGACCCTTGGTGATGCGATATCGAGAGGACCCGCCTCTCCAATAGGACCCTCGATGAGTCGCCTCAACCAAAGCTTCGAAGGCCGCCACATCGCTTCCGCCGAGAAGACGACAAAGGGACAAGAAAAGCGTGTCACCATATCGGTCCCTCGAGGCGCCTCACGGAAGACGCCCTCACCGCCTCGTTAAGGAAAAATCAAAATCGAAGAACATTAAGGTACCTCCCAACCCGTCAAATACTCACTAAGTCCGCTGGTCTCGTGCAGAACTAAAGAGCTCGGGAGTAGCTTGTCAAGCTTTGCATGATTGGTACTTGCGCAAGACCGAGCGAAGGGGTCATCTTGAATCACCGTCACATACGGAGGGAGCATTTTCTCCACGAGCATGGCCACTTCGTCGTGGGCTTCAAGACTTATTTGACTTATACAACCTAAGCGCCTCGACGCCTCACTTCTACGATGCCGACAATCGTAAGTGTGTGCAATCAATTTCTACACTCACGTGATACCGATAAATATCATAACCCATTGCTTATGTACGGATACATTATGAAACGTGCCGTCGAATCAAAGAACCGGTGGGTTTCTCGACCCACACGTGGTCTCCGAGCAAACAATCAACCAAGACGCATCCTACGCCGAGAATTACATAAAATGGGATTGCTTGCTCGTAACGATGTGGAGTACATAATGGTGCCCTACAACCGTAAGTAAGTGCTTCAATATTTGCTATACAAATTACGCTTCAACATAGGTTTATGACTATAGCGACATACACGAGTAGGTTCCATTGGATTCTTCCGATTCTTGTGCCAAAGAGGAACATGGTATTGTACCTTGATTCTCTACTCAACAAAAATCACGACTTCACCATTCTTAAAGGAATACTCGATGTGTATGTTCATTTCCTCCGCACATAACTCTATTGTAGTCTTCCTTCGCTTTAAATGGACAAGGATAACTTTTTGAATCATGTAGGCGTTCATCGGCTATGTTGCCGAGGAGGTTTATACAAGGAACGAGCGCCACACCGACTCACAGGATGCGATTTTGAGACGCCTACAACACAATAATCATATATCATACTCCGTAATATTGCGTCTCGAATCGATTGTACATATATATGTAATTCTATTTTTGCAAAGGCCGCCAAAGAAAAACGAGATCACCTATGCGCATTCTACGATGCCATCATATGCACTATTGATTGCTTCTAGGACTAACGATCCCGTGTTTGTCAATCTCGTAATAATTATCTCCTAATTATAAATTTAAATATATATGCTTACTACTTTACTCACGCTAGCGATGTGGCTTGAACATAGAGTTAAATGCACTCGAGATGGACCAGTCACGCACATTCGAGGGGAGCTCTGTGGCTTCATCAAGGCAGACATAGTTAACACCAACGGAGAGTTTCACGCCGTCGACACCGATGAACGACCTCGAAACAATTGATTCAATATTGTAATTCACTTTGACTGGTTGTAATTCAATTTGTAACTCTAGCGACAATATATACTTGAAACATTCTTTTGTAATTGATTTTGAGTTAAATGATCACTTTGAGTTGTCAGCAATTATCTGTGACATGTTTCTACTTGCTAGTTTTCAGAGGGCATGGCTAGCAATTCCTGAGGCTAGCTGAAAATACGAAAAAATTTAATTAGGTTTAAGGACTTATCACAGACGGTTCTAACTACGAACCGTCTATGATACTGAATAACCACAGACGGTTTGTAGTTGAAACCGTCTGTGATAATGAATTATCGCAGCGGTTCCAACGGATACCGAACCGCATCGTGATATCGTGATTCTACGTAATCACGACGGTTCGAGGTTGTAACCGTCGTGATCGAGGGCATGGCTAGCAATTCGAGGCCGTGAAAATGCGAAAAATTTAATTAGGTTTAAGGACTTATCACGAGCGGTTCTAACTACGAACCGCCTATGATATCGAATAACCACGAGCGGTTTGTAGTTGAAACCGCCGTGATAATGTGTTTTCGAACCGCTCGTGATGATAATCGCACGGCGTTTTTGGAACCGTCGCGATAAGAGTTATCACAGACGCGCCAACCGTCGTGATAACCGCCGTTATCTCGCATATAAAATTTCGATGGTTCAAAACCGCTCGTGATGATATTACGAACGTCTGTGATGACCTTTTCTGTAGTAGTGCGTGGAGCCACTGCGTCACCTAAGGGACCATCTTGTCAGCCAGGAAGTGCTATCAGATACTCCCTTCCTGGTGTACATGTGGAAAGCAACTCGTTGGGCCACTGCACAGTGTCTCCTGCGGACGTTGTACCTGAAAATTCAATGCTTGCATCATTAATAATATGAAACATAGACAACAAGTAATAAGAAGCATACCACAAATTAACTTTGCAATCAGCGACACCACAAAAAGGATTAACGACATATCTGAAACTATATAATACATCTAAAACTATCTAATTAATTTAATTATTGCACCGAAAAAATCAACATGATTAACGACATATCTGAAACTAAACTATACACAACTAAAATGATGTACTACACAACACTACACCACATAACAATACATCTAAAACTATCTAATTAATTCAATTATTGCACTAAAAAAATCTACACGATTAATGACATATTCGAAACTAAACTACACACAGCTAAAATGATGTACTACACGACACTACACATAACAATACATCTAAAACTATCTAATTAATTCAATTATTGCATCGAAAAAATCTACACGGTTAATGACATGCCGAAACTAAACTACACGCAACTAAAATAATGTACTACACGACACTACACATAACAACACATCTAAAACTATCTAATTAATTCAATTATTGCACCGAAAAAATCTACATGATTAACAACATATCCGAAACTAAACTACACACAACTAAAATGATGTACTACACAACACTACATCACATAACAATACATCTAAAACTATCTAATTAATTCAATTATTGCACTAAAAAAATCTACAAAATTAATGACATATCCGAAACTAAACTACACACAACTAAAATGATGTACTACACGACACTACACATAACAATACATGTAAAACTATCTAATTAATTCAATTATTGCACCGAAAAAATATACACGATTAATGACATAACCGAAACTAAACTACATACAACTAAAATAATGTACTACACGACACTACACCACATAACAACACATCTAAAACTATCTAATTAATTCAATTATTGCACCAAACAAAAATTTACATGGTTAACGATATATCCAAAACTAAACTACACAAACTTAAATAAAGCAGTCCACAACACTATACCACATAACAATACATCTAAAACTATCTAATTAATTCAATTATTACACACAAAAATTCTATACGATTAACGACATACTCGAAACTAAACTACACATAACTAAAATGATATACTACACGACACTACACCACATAACAATACATCTAAAACTATATAATTCATACAATTATTGCATGAAAAAAATTATCTACACGATGAATGACATATCCGGAACTGAACTATTAACACCTAAAAGGACGAACAGCAAGATAATACACTACATAACAATGCATCTAGAACTTTCTAAACCATTCATGTACTGCACCGTAAATAATATATATAATAAACTAAACTATATACAACTAAAATGATGTACTACAACAAACTACAATACATATTTATACATCTAAAACTATCTAATTCATACAATTCTATGTCGCTATTTTTATTTGCTAAATACCAGGGTTTCGAATTTAGATACAAAGTTGCAAAAATATTTACCTATAGCGCTACGAATTGGTAGCGCTTCGCTAGGTCACTACTCCCCTATCCTCCTCTCACTTCCCTCCTTCTTTCTTTTTTCTTTGAATTAAAGTGAGTTTAGGACGATTTTTGCTGTTTTTATAGACCGGCGACAGGGGGTGCGAGTTCCTGTCGCCATTCCAAATGATGATTTTCCTATAATTCTAGGCTAATCGCCAATTATAATGATGACAGGAACTGAAACCGGCAATAGGTGCATTGAATCAAGCTTATCGATTCGATTTCGGTACCGGCCGGAATGGCCAGAACATGCCATATCGACACCCAAAATGACACACAATAGCCTCAACCCTGTACCGCACTCAACACCGGTTCATTCTGGTTATTCCGGTATCGGGCATAATTGATGTGACCACTCATTTGAATCAGTTTGGAAGGCCCAGTCCAATACTACTTCATTGGTAAGTGAAAATTATGTTACACCAGCATGCTAGACTACGGTAAAATGTATGGAGTTATAAACTCATATTGTATTATTTAACTATGTATGACCTTTGTATTTATCAAGTCATTGAACTATGTGTCATTTTTATTGTATAGTTATGTATTTTGCGGTGCCCTGTGTCATTACGCCAAGGGTAATCACACTTAAGCATATGAATTATTATTCGTTTGCCCAGTAGAACACCACTTCAATGAATAATAAGCCTTACCAAAGTTAACGCAACAGAACAATAAGATAGAAACTGTACTTTATAACAACTGATAGCCACATAAGGGTATGTACAATGGTACAAACGGCTATTTCTTATAGCAACTCTCTATATCACATGTAGACAACACTAAAGATAGCTCATACAATGGGTTGTGGTGATACAGTCGGCTACAAAATTGTAGACAACACGCAATCTTTTAATGCTTTCCTTGGTTCTGGTGATATAGTCGGCTACATGATTGTAGACAACATATTTCTCTATCTTTATTCTCTTTCATCCACATCAGCTTAAATCCTACGTGGCAGAAGCTATAGACAGTTGATGTAAGCCCATTGTACATGACCTAAGGCTGTGGTCTTTAGTACAATACTTAATTACAACTGTAAAAGGGACAGATCGCCTCACTTGCATGCCCTGCTCCACCGGTCGCCTACTCGTCCCACTCACCGAATAAGGCGTCCACCTCACCCTGGTCCTTGTAGTAAGCGCCATCGCTTCCTGCGGTCTCCTCAGTACCTGCGTATCATTCATCCCACCCAGGGTAATCCCCGGTTGGACTAGGATCTACAAAGGAAGTAATAGCAAGAATGAGTACTAGTGTACTCAGCAAGCATTTTATTAGCAATGATGCACTGTATGACTCTTCTCTGTTGATTATCATATTTGCTAGCTCATCTCTTTTTTGAAAAATAATTTACCAAGATTTAAGTGACAGTTTTTAATTCTGAAAAGACTACTTATCACTTGGTGAGAAGATAGACCCCTAGCGGTCACCGTAGACTCCAATCCAAGAGATAGTCATGGATTCATGGTTTTTATATAGCACTGCGCAGGCTTTGTACCACTTTACCCATAACTACTTTGAGCTCTCTTTACGCTAGGTCTCTTACATTTCCTTTGACGCGATATCAAGTTCAAAGTACGAAACGTTTTCCAAGTTGCGTTATTAAGTCTCCACCTATTATTTTTCGTCGGTGTCCTAGGGCGCTCACCTAGTCCTCCACCGAGTTCCCATAATGTTGGTTGGCCTAGTCATCCCCGCACCCAACACTCCACCTGCGCTACTATAGCGCCTTGGATCCCCCACTTTTGGACTTTTCCTCCCGGTCCTGGGTTCCTCCATCACACTCACACTATATTACTTACCCGATGTGGAGAGTATAATAACATAATAAGGTAGCATTTTCTACCCGCTGAAGACGGAAAAATGGTTATTACTTAAATACGACCTCTTATCCGAGTGAGAGTTTTGTTGGTCCTTATATATTATCCATATATAAAGGGACCCACATCTCCCCTCTCTTTCCTGCCAAGGGCCCCTTTACCATCCTAATAGTTCTCTTACAGTACAACTGCTCATCTCAGTTGTACCACTCTTTTCTCATTTCTCATCTCTTTATCTCTTTTATCCGATTTGATTTGGAGATATAGTTTTTGATGCACATATATAATGATGATACAGAAGTAACTTTTACATTTAATATAACTAGAATGATGTTCAAGAGAATAGGCTTGCCTTTGTATTTGTAGTAAAGCTCGGCGTCAACGTATCTTGAATCTGTCACTCCTGCGGGGGCCAGATCGGCCTCTGCAAGTATACGACAGACATGAATAATAAAATAAATACTTAGTTGCTTTTGGTGCTACTATGCATACCTTAATCAGATGATTTCCTTTTTCAACATATTTTAGTTCAATTAAATTCTTTTTTGGACCTCGGTTAGGTTGATATTCCCAACTGCGATTGTTCCTTGGCTTGACCGCTTTTGAATTGCTGGTTGCCTGCTTTCGCAATCTACCGCTCCCAAATACTACACACACTCACTCATGTGTAATCACTCAATAATTTAAAACACTAAACCCACCCAACAACATACACACACAACACACCCTACATCACACATACACACACACACACACACGACACCAAACATCAAACACCCAACACCCAACACCAAACACCAAACACCAAACACCAAACACACAAACACACACGCACGCTGCACACACACACACACACACACACACTACCAAACACACACCGCACTACCCCCTCTCTCTCTCTCTCTCCCCCTCGGCTCTTCCCCTAACCTGCACTCTCTCTCTTTCTCCCTCTTGGCTTTTCCCCTCCCTTCTTCTTCTCTGGAGATCCTCCTCCTCCCCTCTGGATCTGGCTTCCCTAGGGTTGGGCCAGCCTCCTATTGCTTTCCTCCCTCTGGTTCTGGTCTTCCTGGAGCTTGGCTGGCCTCGATTGCTCCCCTTTTGCTGGTCCTCGACTGGGGTTGCGCTGCCTAGCCCGGGTGATTTCTCGGGGGCTCCTGGCCGCCTCCCTCTCCGGGTCTACACCACCACCTCCCTCTCTGGGTCTACGCCGCCGCCTTTCTCTCCGGGTCTACACTGCCGCCTTTCTCTCCGGGTTTATGCCGCCACCACTTTCTTGGCTACCCTAGCGGTTCCCTCTACCTTCTACTCGCAATATTGCTTTCACTTATGCCGATTTTCCCTTCTTGCGATTAGTGGTCTTTGGTGATGCTTGTGATGGATTGTTAGGGGATTTGGTGGGGTTACTGCGGTGTCTTGCTTGGTGGCGGGCTTGGTGGTCTTCGACCTCTGGACATGGTGGGGGGTTTGGGTCGCTAGGCATGGTTGTGGTATGGTGGTTTCTTATGGGGAGCATGGGGATGACTTAGGTGGTGGCTTGATGGTGGTTTTGGTGATGATTCTGGTGATGGATTTGGTGATGGTTATGGTGATTGTTCTGGTGGGCTTGGGTCTCTGGACATGGGGTGCATGGTGGTGGTTTTGTGCCGATGATGTTTGGTATGGTGGTGCCTTGGTATGGTGGGTTTGGTGGCTTCGGCCTTGTTGAGCATGGTGGTGATGGTGGTACTTTGGTTCCTGGGCTTGAGGGTGATGGTGGTTACTTTGGTCCTTAGCTCTGGCTCCAAACCCTAATCCAGATTATTTTCCTTTCCCCTTTCTCATACTTTGTTAATTTTAGTTAGCTTTTTACTTGTTTGTTTCTGTGATTACCTTGCATGCTTGCGGTGTTAGGCCTAGTAAGGGTGCCATGATGGGACTCGGGGTGGGGTTTGCGTCGGGGAGCTCATCCCGCCTCGAGGGCGCTCGGCGGCTCTAGTAGGCTTGCCATCAGCATTATGGTAACATGCTGATAGAGGCTTGGTGTGCCTTTCTCCTTGGCCACTTTGCATTGTTAGTTGTGGCTATGTCTGCAGTGTTGTGTGTAAAGATGCTCAGAGAGATAAAATGGGATTGGTTGCAAGGTGGTCTTACCTGGAGGTTGGTTGGTCTGGAAATGGTGGGTTGGCTCGTGGTGTTCTTGTTGAATGCTCGCGGGCCCCTTGCCTGCGTCTACCTCCTTGCCTTTGGCATCTCTTCCATGACTTCCCTTTCTTGGTGGGTTGTGGGTGCTGGCTGCTCCTGCTGGTTTGCTTGCTTTGGTCCTTGCCTTGTGGTGGCAGTGCTTTTTGCTTTGGTTTTTCGGCTGGTTTCTTTGGAGCAACAATGTGGCATGGTGGTTGTGAGCATTGGAGGTTTTATGTGGGGTTCTGGCTAGCTTGGCTTGGGGTCTCTCTCCCTACTATACCTTGCCCTAAATGTCCTCACCTTATCTCCTTGCCTCTATGTGAAGGCTATTTGGATGGGTAAAACTTATGGACTATTGGTCCATAGATCACTATTTGTTGGATTTTCTGCAGTTGAGGTAAATCGAAAAAGTGGGTGTCAGATTTCTTTTTAAATACTGAGTGATGAAACCCACCCTAGTGAGAGGATGCCGACTAGCCCCGGACAGTCTGGGAACCTCGGTAAGCTTTTTTCGATGGCATCATTTCTTTTCTATTCTATTTTATTGGTTTTTAGTTTGCTATCGGCCTCTTGGCTTTTGCCGACAATCTGAATGGAGTGGTCGCAGGTTCTCGAGTTGGAGAAGAACGACTCTACTTGCTAGCGATGTACGGGCAAAGGAAATGCAAGGGCATTCAGTCTACCAAGCATGCGATAATTTAGTTCGCAGTTTAAGTAAATGTTGTATTTTTTTGTTCCGATGTAACTAATTCTTGTAAATAATTCTGAGATTGTATTAATGTTTTACTTCCGCTTGTAATGAATTCCTGTAATTGACTCTGAGTTGTTTCAATGTTGTATTTTTGTTTTGTGAATTCCTGTTGTGAACTCTTGAAAATGAACTAGTGTATGTTAATGATTTTCCATGTCTGATAATGTAACCTCGTATATTATTGACTTGTCATGTGTTCAAATTGTTTGTAATTACTGTTGAGATGAATTCAATTTACTGTTTATTACTGTTTAGATGAGTTTAATTATTAGGATTCTTTCATATTTGAAGTGAGATTCCAAGTGAAATTATGTGTGCATATAGTTACATATATATTTATGAATAAATATATATTAGTATATTAAAATCCAGAATGGTACAGGAATAGACCATTACGACACATTCCATACAAAGAGGCAAACTGGAATGACCTCTGGAATGGAATTGACAACTATGCATTGAATGCCTGTTAGGTGGGCGACAGGGCTACTGTCGCGTTTGAAATGGCGATAATAGCCCATTTTGTACCAAAAATATCGATGATTTATTTTTATAATTCTTTATTAAAATAGTATTATTTTCCTCAAAAGCTCATCTGACCCCAAGGCGGTAGGTACCCTGTAAAAGCTATCACGATTATTGAAAAAAAGTCATCTACCTTGCGGATTCACACTCCTCCGAACGACCCATTTTTGCAACACCGATCAAGGAACCAAACAGGGAACTGACGCTGGTTGATAAGGATGGCAAGCACCCATCCGCTCGCAGTAAAGTTAAAGTTGGCTATTGAGCATGCTTGGCTTGGCTCGTGCATGCCCATTAACAATGTAGCTCGGCTTGGCTTGTTAAGTTAACGAGTTGAAAACTCGGCTCGGCTAGGCTCGTTAAGTTAACGAGCTGAAAGCTCGAGTTGCTCATGAGTCAAGACGAGCTGAGCGATAGGAGGATGATATAAATAAAAACGTAGCTAATTATATAGCATACAAGTAAAACATAGACAATTAGGTAGGAGCCGATTAGCAATCCTAACACTTTCTAATCCAAACACATGCTAACATGGTTACATGAACATACAATAAATTTAAATATCCATCTAATTAAAAGTCTTCCACATCAAAAGCCATCACCCGCCCACCCAAGTTTAATAGTCCAACTACAACCACCAAAATAGGTAACAATCCAAATTTCAAAGTCAAAATAGTTAGCTTTTCTGCCAGCCCTAATTCCATGAGCAGAGCTTTCCAAGCTTCAGTTTTTGCACAAAAAGCCACCAAACAAGCATACCTTTTGAATATGCAAGACAAAACAAGTAGTCATCCATTTTAAGTGGTGAAAAACATATCAAAATGAGTAGTAACACTAAGCAAAAGAAAAACGGTGCTTATTAGTTACTTGCCACCTGACTATTAGATAAAGAAATATGTTCAACATCAAACTCATCTTCTATTTCCTATAAATAAGCACAATAGTAGAATTGGGATAGATTTAGATAACAAAAAAGTCAAGAGAAAATAAAGCTATTAGTATGGAAGGGCATACCACTGCCAAAGGAATTGTCATGGTATTGCTAGCACCTCTTATCTAGCTAGAAGCACACACTAGTGCCTCAATCATTGCTAAAATGATCATCGTGCATGAGTACCCATTTAGGATGGTAGAGCATACTTGGTTTAATGTGCTTTTAAAGGCTTTGAATTCATTCTATCAATGCATTGGTAGAAGGTCAATACGAGGTGAGTGCATAAATATTTACAATTTAGAAAAGGAATGCTTAAAGACGAGACTTAGAAGTATAAAAAAGATAAGCTTGACATGTGACTTATGGACATCCAATCAGACTCTTAGTTACATGTGTTTGGTAGCACATTACATAGATGCAAATTGGAAAAATGCAATGTTGTGTATTGAACTTCATTGAATTAGATCCACCACACACCGGGGCTGTCATATCTAATTGTAGGATCACACCCCAAGAGAATAGATCAACGATCCTCGCTGACTTTACTCAAGTGCCAATGAATCAACTAAAGATGAATGCACTTGATCTCCTCTTAATGAATGCAAGAGTAAATTGGGAGTAGAATTGAATGCACAATGCTCACAAGGGTTGAGATATCTTCAATGCCTGTGTAACTTGTCCTTGTGCGTTGGGGAGGTATTTATAGCCTCCACCAAACAATTCTAGCCGTTGGGAAGAAGTTCGAAAGTTCAAAGACAAATCGGAACAAAGGCGTGTTAGCATCGGTACAACCGCGCTATGCTCAATGCACGAGAATTGGCTATGTTACACGCATTAAATGCATCGATATAGCCGTTGGATTTAGTTGCGGTTCATCCGCAGCAAACACCGGATCGACCGATTTGGGTTTTCTAAACCGAGATTTTGCATCGTTTCGAATTTTACAACCGCCAAATACATTTGAACATCCAGATTGCGGTTCATCCGATTATACGTCGATACACCAAAACCATTTTTAGGGGCCTAGATGCTTTCACTAATGCTATCTTTGATTGCATTACTGAATGGAAGATTGAAGATAAAATTACCATAATCACTTTGGATAATGCATCCAACAATGATGTTGCCGCAAAGAATTTAATGTCTAAGTTCATTGCAAGGGATTCACCTGCTATGCAAGTTAAATAGTTCCATGTCTATTGCTGCTCTCACATATTGAATTTAGTGGTGAATGATGGCATGGTACCATGTGAACCTTTGATAAGTAAGCTTCGGGGATCTATCAAGTATATCAAGAGGTCGCCAACTTGTTTGTTCCACTTCACAGAAATTTGTAAATCCCTTGTGTGCCAACAAAAGAAGGGTTACATCTTGATGTGGTGACAAGGTGGAGTTCCACATATGATATGCTGAAATGTTCATTTGCTTACAAGCATGCATTAGTCACTTTTGCAGATTTAGATGGGAACTATAAATGGTTGCCCTCGCCTAGTGAATGGCAATTGTTCATGAAAATGCAACAAGTTTTAGAAGCTCTGGCTAATGCAATTTGTTGCATTTTCTGCATCAACATATCCCACAACAAACATGTTCTATCCTCACATAGTTAATGTCAAGAAAGCATTGAGAGATGCATGTAGTTCTAAAGATAATCACTTGAAGAGTATGGCAGAAGCAATGTTGGACAAGTTTAACAAATATTGGGAGAATGAAAAAATGCTTATGGTACTTGCTACTATCCTTGATCCAAGTTTTAAGATGAGGTTTGTTCGTTGGTCTTTTGGAGAGATTAATGAAGCTTCTGAAGTTGATAGCATGATTGCGGATGTTAAAGACGAGCTGAGTAAGCAGTATGAAGCATATAAGATGGCATATCAGCACAATATGGGTAGCGCCAACTATGTAGCACCTTCCTCTTCTACTGCAGATTTCATTATCTCATTGGCCACAGTTTCAAGTCAATTTTAGTGTTTCTTGCAGTCTACTTCTATAGAAACTTCGAAGTTAGAGCTACTCATATATTTAGAGGAAAATAATGAGAGTTTGTCTAACCCAAATTTCAAGTTTCTTGATTGGTGGAGTGTAAATTCCCATAGATTTCCAGTGGTCTCAAGCATGGCAAAAGATTTCTTGACTATACAGATTAGCGTTGTATCTTCAAAGTCAACTTTTAGTGCTTGAGGTAGAGTCCTAGATGATTATAGGAGTTATTTGCTTCCACCAATGTTTGAGGCACTAGTGTGTGCTTCAAGCTAGATAAGAGGTGCTAGCAATATCATGACAAATCTTTTGGCAGTTGTATGCCCTTCTGTCAATGGTTTAGTATCGATCTTACAAATGAATGCTGGGGACTCTCCTTAAGTAAAACCACATAGAAAAATACACGAGGATTTTATACACGTTCGGTGTTGTTGTATTGACTATGCTTTACAACAGGAAAGAAATCACTAGAACTAGGGCTTAATGACTTCTGTCTGCTGATCTTGTCTTGTGTTCATTGTCGTTGTTCATGTTCTCTGTCCACCAGCTTCACTCCTTATATAGCGCGTGAAGGGGTGGAAGTTGTCCTGTATCAAGAGGCATCTCACCGATTGATGAAATACACATGTTCAATGACAGTTATTGTCATAGACTAATCCTCCTACGTCGCTTTGCAGTTATGTCAGAGACAGAGGCTTAATACGTGCAGTTATCTTGGAGAATCACAAAATATATTAACTATTATGTGTATTAAACACAACACAACACTATTAAATTTGAGTGTGCGGGTGATGACCTTTTGATGTGTAAGACTTTTAATTAGATGAATATTTAAATTATTGTAAGTCTATGTAACTATGTTAGCATGTGTTTGGACTAAAAATTGTTAGGATTGTTAATCAGCTCATACCTAATTGTCTATATTTTACTTATATGCTATATAATTAGTTACATTTGTTTTTATATTGTCCTCTTATCGCAAAGCTCATCTTGGTTTGTATGGCTCGCGAACAGCTCATGAAGTTGAGATAATTTTTGAGCTCTTTAATTTAACGAGGCGAGTTCGAGTTGAACTAGCTTGCTATCAAGCTTGCAGTACCAGTGAAAAAAATCTCGCCAAAATTTCGGCGGTAACCGGTGACCGCCGGTAAAATTCAAATTAGCACTGAAAATTTTGGTTTTCATGAAATTTGTTCAAACAAATTCGAATTTACTTGAATTTTGTTTGAATTTGATTTTTTAAATTTAAAATCCAAAAATTTGAGTTTTTTTAATAAAAAAAATTGGACAAAAATTGACCGAAATTAGTTATCACTACCCTCTATTTTTTTTTTCAACCGGTAGCTTAGTCCTGGCTTTGCACAGCCGAGCCAGCTCGATAGCAATCCTACTTCCACCAGAGCAGTACTGCAGTAGTACTGCACTGGCATTCTTCAAGCCTCCAAGCCCCCACTCGAGCAGACTCCGCCTGCCCCGATTTCCCGTCCCCATCCATGCCCTTACGTAGGCTAGGTTAGGGCTTCGACGCTTCGCCAACGCTACGCCGAGCCACCACCCGGCCAGCCGCGATGGTCTCCGGCTCCGAGCCCGACGCCTGCGACGCCAAGCTCGCCCACCTCTCCGGCCCCGAGCTCGTGGCGCACCTCAGCACCACCTACCGCAGGGCCGACTACGAGGCGGTCGCGCGCGTGCTCAGCGCGCGGGACCGCAGGGTCGCCGAGGCCGAGGCCGCGCTCGCCGACATGGACGCCCTGCGGGAGAAGTACGACGCGCTCCTCCGCCACCCGCGGGACGAGGCCGTGGAGACGGCGCACCTGGTCGGGATCGCCGCCCCGTCCCCGTCCCCATCCCTGGCGCATTGGGGCGAGCCGAGCATCGAGGAGGCGGAGGAGGGGGAGGTGAAAGGCGTCGAGATTATTGACCTCTGCAGCGACGACGACGAGGGGGAGGGGCCCCGCGGGGATGTTTCAGGGGTTCCTTGCAAGAAGAAGCGCACACGCAGACGCGGACGCAGACGCAGACGCAAGATGGGGCGGAGGGGCCCCGCGTCGTGCGCCGACGCCGACGCGGACGAAGACGAAGAGGACGGGGAGGACACCGAGCCGCTGAGCCAGCGTTGGAAGCGGCTGCGGCAATGTCAGCCCGGGGCTGCGGAGTCGGGGAAGGGAGATGAACAGGGGCAGATCAATTCGGTTGGTTCTTTGTGGAATGATCCGCAGAAATCTTCTTCTGCGAGGGCGGAGGGCCCGGAATCAAGAACTGGGCAGATGGTGGGTACGCCTGAGGACTCAAAGGTGGCAGCTTTCGTGCAGGGGAGGGGAGTTGTGGAACCGGAGAAGGCAGATGGGGAAATGCCCAGGATGGTCCTTCTGTCCCCGGGGCTTCTTGTTAGGGGCGCTCTCCAGAAAGGTTCTTCCAAGAGTGACCATGGTGGAACCGGAATTGCCAAGAAAGAAGGCCCATCTGCTTGTCGGGGACGCTCCCACGCCCTCCCAAGCGATAAATACAAGCCTTACAGTGAAGAAATGTGGGGAATCAGTGAAAACAAATGATGAAACGCATGAGGCATGCACTGGTTCTGCACTTGTTGGTGTTGGTAACATGATTGTGAGGGCTATCAGAGAGCAAGAGGGAGGTAACCTCGATTCCCTTGAGACTGGAAAGGTTGGGGGATCAAGCCAGAGAGATGGAGAAATTCAGAAGAAATTGGTCAATCCTAAGTCGAATACTTTGTTGAAGTCATCTTTGAGGAGGGTTGAAGAAGATGCTAGAATAGCAGAAGAAGAAGGCTCATCTGCTGGTCCGGGGGACGCTACGTCTTCCCAAGCGAGAAGTACAAGCCTTACAGTGAAGGAATGTGGGGAATCAGTGAAAACAAATGATGAAACGCATTTGGCATGCACTGGTTCTGCGCTTGTTGGTGTTGGTACCATGGTTGTGGGGACTATAAGAGAGCAAGAGGGAGGAAATGGCGGAGTGTACAAGGCAAAGGTACGGCCAGAGACTAGTGGTATCAGGGCGCAAGGAGAGAACTTTGATTCCCTTGAGACTGGAAAGGCTGGGGAATCAAACCAGGCAGATAGAGAACTGCAGAAGAAATTGGTCAATCCTAAGTCGAATAATTTGCTGAAATCTTCTTTGAGGGATGAAGAAGATGCTAGAATGGCAGAGAAAGGGGGTTTCTTAGTACAATCATATGTGCTTACTTTGTCGAAAATTGATAGTGTTTCACCTAAGGTAACCAAGAATCTAGCAAAAGGAAACAGTGAAATGTGCAGTGCACCTGATGGTTCTCCTGGAGCTGGTACAAGAAATGGCGTCCCAGCAAGGGGAGTTAGTCAAACACCGAAGGGGAATGGTCAAATGAACAAGACATCAATGGTGGAATCATCATCCAAATGTGGGAACAAGAAAGTTGGGGCTGATATGCAGAAGTGCTCACCTCTATTAAGACAAAATGAGGAAGGGAGGATAGCAAGGGAAGGAGTTCCATTTGAAGAAACAAGAACAGTATCATTTCCTCCTCTGAACATTCGCAATCTCTCAGGACCAGAGCTTCGGGGGTATTATTTCGAGTTAGGAGGAACCCCCATGGCTTCTTTTATAGACATCAAAACACAAAAGCTTCGGGTTTTGGCGAAGGGAGCTAATGACTTGTCAGAGAAACTGGTGAGTCAAGAGTTTCCAAAACATGGAGAAAAGAATAATGATGCTGGTTCAGAGAAAAGCTCATCTCCATCAAGACTGGGTGAGGAGGCAAAGATCAGTGTGGAAGGGGCTTCAAATGAAGATCCAAGGGTGGCAGCATGGTTGCCTTTGATCACTAGCTCAATTCCTTCAACAAGGGAAAGAAGCTCACTGCCTTCAACAAGGCACTGGGAGTCTGATTGACATATGATTACGTCATTTATAGAAAACATGGAACTCTCGATGCAAGCTCTTTGTGCCCTTCACCACCAAAGGAAGATAATTATTGAGTCAACAGAAGGAGGACAATCTGGGAATACTGGACTCAGCAAAAATGATGTATACAGCTGTGTTAAAATCGAGTTTGCTTAAGGTTAAAGGCAAATTCTTCATATTATTACATATTTTATGTACCATCCTGAATTCCTGATTTTGTTTAGTTCATACTAGTTATAAACCATAAGTAATTTTAAAATTGTGGTAGTAATAAAAATATTAAACACTGCAACTCCATTGTATTAGGAATCAGAATGGATCTTTAGTAAAAAGCTTTTAGCATTATGAACCTGAAGTCCACAACCAAATCAGGGTAGAACCTTAAGTGGCACGGATATTGATAATTTAAAAGATGTGCTTTGTAAATCCAGTTTATATAGGAACAAAAAAAATCAAGGCTATATGTGTGCTAAATCAAAAATCTTAAGCAAGCCATATCCTATTTGGATTAAGAATCTAAACCTAAATAGGATTTTGAATAAAAAAACAAGTGTGATGTGTACAAATCCTAATCAGGACCCTACTAAAAATTTTATTAATAGAAAAAGAAACTGTAGAAAGAGGAGCAAGGAAAAAGAGATACAAATAGATTTAACCAAACCACTTGGAGTAGACTGTCTTTGTTTTAGAAGTTCAACATCCAATGATAGAAACATTTTCGTCTATGTTTATTTTGTGGAATCCCGTTTAAAATACAATTGTAGCTTTGGAGCTAAATGTACAAGCATCCTAGTGGTAACAATTCATTCAATAAAGACCGAGTAGAGCCTGCTTGATCAATGATCCATAGCCAGATGCTACATGTCAAAACTCTCCAAGGAAGCTTCCAAGAGATGCCAATGAGATTCCGGCAGTCTTGAGAAGGATATTTAAGCAGTGCAAATTATGATTGCTATATAGATTGAGAAGGATATGTGGTATATAATCAAACTTGAAAGCATAGAACTTTGATGTTTGATATTCCAATTAATTTACCTTGAATGATCTATACATCACACAAATACTCATGGAGATTTTGGAATGTACCAAAAAAAATTATAACCTTTTCTCCTTCAATGATTTGTTCATGAGAATATATGGTTGGAACCTGGAACAACGAAGCATGCCGTTTGAGTACTGAAATATAAATGAGGAACAATATGTTGCATGCTAGGATAAAACCATCACTAGCATAAGGCGGTTTAAGTAAAATTCCCATGTCTTTGATCTGTGCAATTGTTTTCCTTCTATGAAACCTTTGCAACGTCATATGTGCATTACATTTTCTCAGTAGTATTATATGTGTCTGTGATGCTAGAGTGCTTGTTCGTTATACTGATTTCTGAAACTATACTTGTTTGCTTTCTTTTGGATGGTGATCTTCAGGGACTACTGAAAAGAATAGCTGAGGAACTAGTGATCCATGGTGCTGCATGGCCCAGTTTACTGCAGCAAGTAGCATTCAATTGCTCTAAGCAGTTATTTGATATTTACAGGAACAAAGAGGATCCAGACTTCTGTTGACAGTAACGAAGCAGTATGTGGTTAAGATTCAGACATCCATAACTTCTCATATAGAGGGGGTTACTATATTCTGACTCATTAAGTATTTTATCAGAACAATTAGCATTCTAGGTCCTGGAACCATGATTTGAACTTAAATGATGAAGCATCGACATGGTGACTCTCTTTCACTTTACTTTATTCATGTAAATAGAAAATGTTGAAGAAGCATTGGAACTTCGGAAACATTGCAACAACTTGTATTTGTACTCGTCCTTTTCATCTTGCCCTGTTAAGATGTTGATGCTGCACAGTACCGTCTGTATGACGTAGTTATGTGACACCCTTGCACAGAGATTCCAGTAATTCTGTGAGTTGTGTATTTTGTGACCATCAAGGTACGCATTGATGTAGATTTACTATTGCACAGTTTTTTTTAGCTCATCAACTTACCTGTTAGGTATTGAGATGGTCGTCTCTGTGCTATGCGGAGTACAGATGCTTGCCCAAATTTTTTTGCAAGTTGCAATGTTTTCCCATCTTTTTTTTTCTGGAGGGGATAGTCAAGTAGCTTTACACAGGATATTGATCCATCAGTTCTTTACGCATCAGCAATACAGGGCCCTTATAGTGTTGTGCACCAGTTATCATGTGAATGTGATTTATTGAGTGCGCTTTGATCGTTGTTATACTTGTACATCGTCAGGTAAAATTCGCCGAGTAATGCTGAATTCAAATGTTCTACACAGGAGACGACTATTTCCCATTTATTTCTATTGGAGAGTTCACGTTAGAATTAGATAACATGTTGTATCAGGATTGGACTCTACTATTGTATTAGAGAAAGACTCTACTTCGAGACTATAAATAAAAGGTGTGTGATCCTATGGGAGACACACAACAATTAAATCCCACAAATCACAACATGGTATCAAAGCAAAGTTCAGAGCGGGGTTAGGGCTTTTTCTAGTATCTTACTGTCGCCGCCGCCGTTGTTCCCCTGCCCGAGCTAGCCTCTGCTCTACACACCGGTTGCTGCCCTAAGATCCGAGCACCGCCTAGTGCTATCGCCGCTGCACCGAGCAGCCCACCGTCGGATCCCGTGTCCCCACTCGACCAGGCCTCCACCTCCCCGCCCCTGCTTCGGGTCTTCCCCGCGCGTCACTGCACTGAGCAGCACGTGTCGGATCCGTACCCTACTCAACCGGGCCGCCGCTCTGGTGCGCTGTCGGATCTGCTGCGACTCCCGCCGAGCGTGGCGCTGCTCCCGACGTCGCCAGCCGCCGCCCTCGATGCTCCGCTCTGCTAGGGCGTGCATCGGTTGCTTCTGCTGAGAAGGAAGAAAGCGTTGTTCGGCGAGAGGAAAGAATCGGCCGGAGAGGAAAGAAGCTGAGCAACTGATTAGAAGAGCCGAGGCGACGGTGCGCTCGGCTCGGGAGGAAGAAAAAGCGACAGCGCGCGCTCGCGACTCGGGAAGAAAAAAAAAGAAAAGAAAGAGAAAAAGAGGAAAAGCCGAGGCGACGCGCTCGGGAGACTCGGAAAAAATAGAGGAAAAACTCAAGGTGGTTTGATTACCGATTATAATGTTTTTGGTAACCGTGTAGGCTGTCATCGAGGTTTGGCAGAATATTGATGTGTGAAGGGTTGCCGTGATCGTGGGAGATACGCGCGGCATATCTTGATATTGATTGGCATTGCTCTGGTTGTTTGAGAAGATGACCCCTGAGGAAATTGAGGCTGCGAGGAAGACAGTCGTTGAGACTACTTCCCCGCTAGTAACTCAAGGTGATATAAGAAGTATGTTGTAGGATCTCTTCGCGACAGGTATGATAGGTCCGAGGGCTGGTACAGGGTCATCCAACTTAAAACTGGAGCTGATGCCAAATGATGTAAAATTGGAAGGAAATAAGAATTACCTGAGTTGGTCTAGAAGGGCTCAGCTAATTTTGAGGACGAAAGGGGTGGAACACTACCTGCAGGAGACTTGTGCTGAGCCTGCAGACAAAGCGAGCATTGATTGGAGGATGTGGAACACTACCAATTCTGTGGTGGTGGTTTGGTTGCTAACTTCGATGTCTCCATCTATCGCTCGGATGGTGGAGATGATACAGAGTGCACCGGATATATGGAAGACGCTAAGCAACATGTACTCGGGACAGAAAATGTGATGATGATGGTGGAAGTTCAGGGCAAGGTGGAGGCCCTGAAACATGAGGAGAAGACTGTCCAGGGGTATGCTAGTGAACTGCAGCAATTGTGGGCAGATTTAGATCATTATGATCCACTGTAGTTGACATGTGCTAGAGATATTGAGGCTGGTAGGGTGTGGCTGCAACGCAGACAGGTTACACACTTTCTAAAAGGACTGAATCCAAAGTTTGAGAGTAGAAGGGCTGCCATGTTTCACTTGGCAAATTTGCCGACAATGGAGGAGGCTATTTCGGCTATGGTGCAGGAGGAAGTTCGACTACGAGTAATGGGGGACAACAACCGGTCAGATCTGCATACGCCATACCTGATAATAGAGAGTGCTACAACTGTGGGATGAGAGGACATCTGATCTGTGCTTGTCCCTCTCCACAGTATGGAGGTGGAGGTGGAGGTTGTGTGATCGTGGAGGCCGAGGTGGAGATCGTGGTGGTCGTGGAGGCCGAGAAAGGGGCCGAGTTGGCCTCAGAGCTAATGTGGCCCAGACAGAAAAGAACACGTCTGTTACTCTGAAAGGCCAGCAAGCTATGCAGTGGGAACAGTGGCAGCAGGGAAAGGCATTGGGGACTTCTCATGATTCCACCTCCTTTGGTAACTTTGCAAACTACGTCCACGTGGGCGAAGGTACTCAGGTACATGCACTTGCATCCACATATAAGCACTCTCATATTGATTGGATCATAGATTCAGGGGCATCCAAGCATGTCACAGGTTCACGTAGTGCTTTCGCATCATACACCCCATATACTCATTCTGAAACTGTCCAAACAGCAGATGCAACCCCCCAACTTATTCAGGGTGTTGGATCTATAGAGTGTACACCATCCATTGCTCTATCCACCGTTTTGCATGTTCCCTCCTTTCCAGTCAACCTTCTTTCAGTTAGTTCTATCATTGACCAATTCAAATGCACTGTCACATTTGATGAGGATTCGTGTTTGTTACAGGAGAAGAGAACTGGGAAGAGGATTGAGACTGGAATAAGGCGTAATGGGTTGTGGTACATTGATCAGGTTGATGCGGCATTGGCTGTGGCTGTGGCTATAGGAGGAATTGAGGGAGAAGTCTTGTTACATCATCGTCGCTTGGGACATCTATCATTTGAGAATTTAAGTCAGTTATATCCTGATTTGTTCAAAAGGGTGGACAGGAGCAAACTTGTGTGTGATGCTTGTAAGTTTGGAAAGCATACACGGTCTACATATAATAGCATTGGTCTTCGGAGTTATGAACCTTTTATATTAATGCATTCGGATGTTTGGGGTCCGTGCTCAGTTACTTCTGTGAGTGGTTTTAAGTAGTTTGTCACATTCATTGATTGCTATACTCGTATGACTTGGATTTATATGATGAAACACAAGAGCGAGGTCCTTCGATGTTTTCAGAACTTCCATAGGATGGCCGCTACTCAGTTTGATGCAAAAGTTTGGATTCTTCGATCAGATAATGGAACCGAGTATGTTAATAATGAGTTTGCAACGTATCTTTCAAAAGAAGAGATACTTCATTAGACAACTTGTCCAGGAACTCCATCTCAGAATGGAGTGGTTGAAAGGAAGAATCGATATTTGTTGGAGGTAGCACGTTCACTCATGTTTCAAATGAATGTGCCAAAGGGATTATGGAGCGAGGCGGTAATGACGGCAGTATATCTCATCAATCGCATGCCGTCTCGAATACTTGGGATGAAGTCTCCAACGGAACTTCTTTTGGGTCAGCGGGAGTTCAAGGTGCCTCCCAAGGTGTTTAGTTGTGTGTGTTTTGTACGAGACCATCGACCAACGGTTGGCAAGCTGGATCCACATGCATTGAAATGTATCTTCATAGGCTATTCATCAAGTAAGAAGGGCTATAGATGCTGGAACCCAGTTGAACGAAAATTATTTGTGAGTATGGATGTGACATTCCGGGAGTTAGAGCCTTACTACACTAGTGGAGATAATCTTGATCAGTTTTTTGGAGTTCTCTCCTATCATTGAGGATGAAAGTCGAGAGGGGGAGAACAAGGAGAGTGATAGTCAATGAGAAGAAGTCATTGTGGGGACAATTCCGTGCTCAAATCTAACAGAATATACGAGAGATGTGATAGCAAAAAAAGACTTGAATGTTTATCAACGAAGACGCTTCGGAAAGCAGGGGAGAAGCCGAGAGACAAGCAGTCAGCACCTGAGCCAACAACGGTGGAACTTTTCGAGCAGTAGGCATTGCCACGCCTGTAAGCGACTTTTCGAGCAATCACCTTGCCGGTTGATCCAGTCCCAAATCTCTCCTCGGGTCTCTCTCCATCAAGTTCCTTGCCTCCACTTGGGGCGAGTGGTAATATGTCTAATCACTCCTATCCAGAGTTACCACTTGCACAACGTAGGGAAACCAGAGCTAATGCAGGAAAGTCTCCAGTCCGGTATGGCTTTGAGCATGATATTACAAGTTTCATCTCATATTCTCATATTTCACCTGCATACAAAGCATTCATTGCATCTCTTCAGACTGTGTATGTTCTGAAAGATTGACAAACAGCTAAACATGATCCTGAGTGGAAGGATGCCATGAAGGAGGAACTTAGTGCACTTCAGAAGAACAAGATATATGATCTTGTTCCACTTCCAGCAGGAAAAAGGGCAGTAGGATGCAAATGTGTGTTTACAATTAAGCAAACTCCTGAAGGCAAGATAGAGAGATACAAGGCACGATTGGTTGCGAAAGGTTATAGTCAAACATATGGAATAGACTATGATGAGACCTTTGCACCGGTGGCGAAAATGAGTACGGTAAGAACGTTGATTTCCTGTGCAACTAACTTCGGATGGCCTCTACATTAGTTGGATGTGAAGAATACTTTTCTACATGGTGATTTACAAGAAGAGGTGTACATGGAGATTCCTCCAGGCTTTGAGAGCAGGCAGACTGAGAGGAAAGTATGTAAACTCAAGAAGTCTTTATACGGTCTGAAGTAGTCTCCAAGGGTGTGGTTTGATAGATTCAGACATGCAGTCTGTGGTATGGGCTATTCTCAGTGCAATAGAGATCATACGGTGTTTTATAGGCATATAGGATCACATATCACTATATTAGCAGTCTATGTTGATGATATTGTGATTACTGGAGATGATGCCGAGGAAATCAGGTCCTTAAAGAAAAAAATTGGGAGAAACATTTGAGGTGAAAGATCTTGGACCCCTTCGATACTTTCTTGGGATTGAGATTGCCCATGCTTTGAATGGTATAGTTCTCTCCCAGAGAAATTATGTTCTTGATCTGCTAGCAGAAACATGTATGCTTGAGTATTGCCCTGTTGCTTCACCTATTGATAGGAATCATAAGCTATGTGCTGAGTCAGGAGATCCAGTTGACAAGGAACTTTATCAGAGACTTGTTGGGCGTCTCATCTATTTGTGTCATACAAGACATGATATTTCATATGTAGTGAGTGTGGTTAGTCGATATATGCATGATCCCAGAACAGGACATATGGATGTTGTCTATCGAATCCTGCGGTATTTGAAGAATAGCCCTGGAAAAGGCCTTTGGTTCAGGAAGAATCAACATCTGAATGTAGAAGGGTATTGCGATGCTGATTGGATGAGCAGTGTGGGTGACAGAAGGTCTACCTCTGGATATTGCATCTTTGTGGGAGGTAACCTTGTGTCATGGAGAAGCAAAAAAGCAGGAGGTTGTGGCTCGATCTACTGCAGATGTAGAATACAGAGCAATGGCGTTGAGTGTGAGCGAAATGATATGGATGAAGGGTTTATTGTCCGAGCTTCGAATATGGAGGAATAACCCTTTGGTATTGCATTGCGACAATATATCTGCAATCCATAGTGCTAACAATCCAGTTCAGCATGATCGTACCAAGCACATTGAGATTGATAGGTTTTTTATCAAGAAAAGCTCGATGGCAGAATATTGGAATTGGAGTATATCAAGTCTAGTGAACAGTTGGCTGACTGTTTTACTAAAGGGTTAGGTCCTAGTGATAGTGATACAATATGTAACAAGATGGGTATGATCGATATCTTCGACCCATCTTGAGGGGGAGTATTGGAGAGTTCATGTTAGAATTAGATAACATGTTGTATCAGTATCGGACTCTACTATTGTATTAGAGAAGGACTCTACTTCAAGACTATAAATAAAGAGTGTGAGATCCTACGGGAGACACACAACAATTAAATCCCACAAATCACAACAATTTCAAGTAGGCGCATGCAATGCATTGCATTGCCACACAGCATTTTTGTGTTCAGTTTTTACTTGCAGTGTCGCCCGGACGAGGCGCATTGCTGTGTCATTTTTTAGCTGCCTAATGCTAAATATAGCCATCATTCCAAGTGGAGATGGGAGGATCTGTTAGTTGTTACAGGTCAAAATGATAGGCAGGATCACGCCTGGATCTAAGCGTACGAGGAGCAAGGTTGTCCACTCCTTGAACCGCCTATTACGCATTATTTTGCATGAGTTAAGAAAACTATAAATTTGGATCTCCCCTGCATTACCGAAAGTTAGATGAGCACAAAAGAAACACCAGTCTGTCTTCTCTCCTTCTCGTGCTGATCTCCAGAGCGAGAGGGAGGGGATCTAGAACCTTTAGTCATTTTTATTATCTCCGTTTGTGAGAGGAAATGGCATCGATCTCGAGAGTTTCTGTTCGTGTGGTGGCCCTCGTTGTCATGCTCGCCACTGTGGCCAATGCTCAGGCCCCTGCTCCAGCACCCACCAGTGATGGTTAGTATTTTCCCCCCTTTCCTTCGGTGTTGTTTTCGTTGTGCATATTAAGGACATGTTTTGAGCGGATGAATTTCGCATAATCTCATAGAATTTTGCAAGAATCAGCATAATTTCCCCAAAAATTGATCCTAGAGAATTCCTCCGTTCCAAATGGACCTAATAATATAAATGTTTGTCATAGAAAACAAGCACTTAATACTATACCTTGGGTGGCTGGTGGCCCGGCAATGGGTGGCGATCGGCAGGAGGGTGCTCCCAACAATAAGTTTACTAGTGGGTGGTGGCCGGCCAGATTGCAGCTGGAGTGAGGTCAGGTCGGGCTAGGTTTTTCTAGGGGAGGCAAGGCCGCAGCTGGCGGAGGAGAGGAGCTGAGGAGGTGGAGCAGCAAGGCAACGATGGCGCTGCCGCCTACAGGAGGTGGCAGCGATTGGCGGTAGGGCGGTGGAGAGCAACGCTGGAGGCCATTGGGGGGAGGGAGGTAGGAATAGGATGTACATGCAGAGGGGCGCCGCTGTTGTTGGGGTGGAGAAGAGAGAGTTAGCTGGGGAGGGAGGAAACGAGGCGAGGCGTTCTCTTACAATCTTTAATTCGTTTCCGCTCCGCCAAAATAGACGGACGCATCCTTTTGGTGTTGCATGGCTTCCTTCCCCGGGGGGAATAGAAGCTCCAATGTACTTACTAGCTTTGGAGGGCATGGTGATGTTGATTGCGTCGAACTTTGATTGATTCCTTGGTTTTGTTGATGATGGCAGGAACAAGTGTGGACCAAGGGATTGCCTATGTGTTGATGTTCGTGGCACTTGTCCTCACCTACCTCATCCACCCCTTGGACGCGTCCTCCGCCTACAAGCTCTTCTGAACCCCTTAATTACTTTGTGACTTGACGATAAGTTGTAATCAACGGTATTCGATTAAATCCAGTTTGTTTCAAAACGAGAGAAGTTGGGATGCTAGCTTTCTGTAATTTCTTCCTGCCAGTTGTATATATATATATGCCTTTGGTCGCCTCTGCCGTTCACTGTGGTATGGTCCACGTGACACCCCATGGCTAAAGAGACAAAATCTGAAGCCCGGGGCGGCCCATATATGTGTGTGGATTAGTCATTTTAGGAGTTCGGAGAGAAATGGGGATGAGGAAAGAAAAAAACCCAGCTCATAATATGAAGAAAACTAAGGTAATGATTTACGCTGTTTGATGCACATACATATATAGATGAATTTTCACTTGACATAATTATACGTAGATATATGTCTAAAAAACACGTAATAATAAGTTGCATTGCATCTTGATAACTGAGAAGTGGTAGCATTAATTTTGTCCCTCCCCCTCCCTTTTGTATCCCAACGTAGCGAGTAATGACAAACTATATATCGATCCATGCATGTATGCATATTCAAACTTCTCTATGACCCCTGACACAATAGTGAGATATACGTGTAGATCAAACTCCCAAGCTAAGCAGCCGGCAACTTGAGTAGCAGCTGGTTGCCGTTATTTCTTGTCCCTTTGCACTCTGTTCGTACAGACAACAACAATATTATTACGTACGCGCGTACTAGCATAGTAGCATATGCATCCTCGGCGCATCAAATTAATATCATGCACGCATGGATGTCTGCCATTCGGTGCTTGAAACAGGCAGCTTGTCATCCCTGCTAACGCCGGCACCGACACCGGCAGACTCGCCGGCATTGCCTTCCTCACCGGAGATCTCCTCGAGCGACCGGCCCATGGTCTCCGGGATGAGGAACGTGAATAAGAAGCCGAGCAAGTTGGTGACGGTGAGAATGATGAGCGCCTTCTTGATGCTCTTCACTTCGCCGTTGAGCGTAAGGTTCTGCACCCCGTAGGCCGCGATGATGGCGCCGGCCTTGCCCGACGCGGCGCTGATGGCGTGGCATGTGGAGCGCACGCGCGTCGGGAACAGCTCGGCCGGCAGCACGAAGGTGGTGCTGTTGGGCCCGAAGTTGGCGAAGAAGAAGGTGAGCCCGTACAAGAGGGCGAAGAGGAGGTGGTTGTGGTTCTTGAGGTAGTCGTACCTGACGCCCATCACCAGCATGAACACGGACATCATGAAGAAACCAACGAGCTGGATCCGTTGCCTGCAATTACATGCCCATATATGTAACCAATCGACTGGGGTGATTCAACTCTAATGATCGATCGAGCATGCGTGTATCAACATGCATGTACCTGCCCATCTTGTCGATGAGGGCGACGGTGACCCAGTAGCCGGGGAAGGTGCCGAAGAGGGCGACGAGGAACATGGCCCGCGATATCTGGAACACCTCTTTCAGGGCGTTCACATGCTCGGGGGCGCTGGTGAGGTGGATGGCCGGGAAGATGTCTTTCTGGGTCAGGTTCTGGCTGTAGAAGGCGATGTCCAGGAGGAACCACGTGGTCGTCGTGCCGATGAGGTGCATGCCGTGGCGCCGGGCGAACTCCCACGACAGCAGCGGGTAGTCGTTGGCCGCCTTGAACTTGGCGAGCTTCTCCTGCTCGGACTCGATCTGGATCTCCAGCACCTTCTGCATGTCGTTCGCCGCCTGATTCGCGTTGCCCTCGATCAGCGCCGTGTACCTCGCCGTCTCAGGCATCTTCATCCGCCAGTAGAAGGTCGCCAGCGCCGGGAACGCGCCGATCATCAGCACGATGCGCCACATGTAGTCAGCCGCCGGCCGCTGTCTCGACATGTCATGATCGTCGATCCAAGCCGGCGCAGGGTTGTAGCGGAGGAAAATACCCGAGACGATCATAGACACTAGCCCCGCGAAGATGATGCCGACGCCCTGCATCGCGAACACGGCGGCGATAAACGCGCCGCGCGTCTTCTTGTTGGCGTACTCGGACATGATCGTCGCCGACAGCGGGTAGTCCCCGCCAACGCCGAAGCCAAGCCAGAAGCGGAAGAAGCAGACCGTGCCGATGACGGCTTTAGGGGTTGTTCCGAAAGATAAGCCCGAGCAGATGGCGCACGCGGCCATGAGGATGAGCGTGATGCCGTAGACGCGCTTCCGGCCGAGCTTGTCGCCGAAGTAGCCGAAGACGAGCTGGCCAAGGAGCGTGCCGACGAGCGCGACGCCGATGACCATGTTGTTGATGTTTATGGGCAGCGTGCCGGGCTTGTTCTTACCGTGGTTCAGTTGCTCGTCCGGGTAGTAGAGGCGGCCGAGCAGCTTGGACACCGTGGAGATGCAGAACAGGTCGTAGGCGTCCGTGAAGAAGCCCATGCCAGCGATCACGATCGCCTTCATGTGGTACATCTGGGTGCGCGCCGAGTCCAGCGCGTCCAGCACCGCCAGGTTCGTTCCCCCCGCCGCGTCCGCCATCTCCGCCGCACGATCGATACCCACGCGCCGACGGCCGTGCGAGTGCAACACTGCAACTACGAGACTGTGTCTCAACTCCGTGCTTGGTGCTCGGCTGCTTGCTCGCACCGGTTCTTATAGCTGACATTTTGGAGGGAGCATATAGCAAGGTCAAAGAACGAGAGGGCGTCTGCAACGAGGCAAAACTGTCGTCGTTCGCGGGCTCTGTCTCGTATTGGTGGCAGCATATTCCACATTGTGCACTAGGTGGCATTGTAAAAGGTGGAGATAACTTGCTGACCTTCGCGCGCGGAGGAGGGTGTTCTTTGTCTCCAGATATGAGTGGCGAAATTAGACTGCGAAGAGCCGTACGTGCGTGCAGCTTAGTGATGGATCGATCCGATCGAGCAGTGGTATTTTTGTCTCGTGCAATTTACCAATCCTTGGACGAGGCACGAGGCCAACTTAGGAGTTAGGACGCAAATGTGTCGTTTTGAGCAGGATATTCGACAGCCAGTCGACCGTCTGCTGATTGGCGATAGGTACCATCGAGGACCTCGCCTCGCTAGAACAGCAGAGGGGCTTCCTCGCAGCTTCATCACACTTGCTGTGTTTTGAGGCCTTGGGCCGGCACGGTAGAAAGAACTTACTAATGGTTGGGGAGGGAATCTCGGCCTGCTAATGAAGCTGTACTTGCTACTATTATTACTAAGCCCATCAATTAAGGGATAGCCCAATTCTTGGCAAAACAAACTTGGCCTTGAATTAAGCACAGAAGATCCATGCACAATCCGAACAAATCACAAATCTAAGGGATTCGGTACCACGACGGGTGCAGATCCCGTGGAGTTCACATCTAGTGGTGGCATGGTGCGGTGCGGTGCGGCACGGCACGAGTCGGCCCGGTTTATCTCAGTACGGCCCATTTTGGCCCATAAAATAGATGGATCGCGCCATGTCGGTTCACGTGCCGGGAGGCGGCCTAGGCACAACCCGACGGCCTTTCGTGCCGTGCAGTGCTGGTCCAAGCCCCCAAGCCCATTTGGCCCGACGGGCTGGTTACGTTCCACTTAGCCCGTTAGGTTTGAAAATTTAAAAAAAAATAAAATAAAAATCCAAAAAATATCAAAAATATATGTATGATTCAAAAATAGATATGAAAATCGTAAAAATGAGACAAGCATATTGAAAATATAATAAAGAGCTTTATTAATGTCCAAATGACTGTCTCATTAAAATATTTGTCAAGTAAAAAACCCAGCATGAGAAAATCTTGGCAAAGGAAAATGAGTACCACATATAGCTTTACATACATCCTTGTTCTACGTGTTGTTGTTTAGGTATAGATTTTCGAACACATGTGACAACTTTGGATTTTTCACATAGTGTTGTGTTCATGAATCAGTTTGTTCCCAGTCCCTCACAGTTAGAAGTATCTTCACCATATCACCTGTGAAACTTGTTCTTCTCCCCTCCAGTATTCTTCCAGAAAGACCAAAGCAGACTCGAGGAAACCGTTGAGACAAGAACATTAAACACATCACGTGCAAGTATGGATAGCACATGATATGCTAACTTATAGGCATGCCACAATTTCAAAAATTTGAAGCTTTTTGAGTTGAAATCCACATTATCCTTGTCCAGATAGGTGGATAGTTCTCTATTCCTTGGAGTTGTTCTTGGTTGTGCAGGTGGCATTGTAGAAGAAGAAAACCTGGGCCTAAAGGAAGAGCTACTGAAGATCGTGCACCATATATTTGTCTTGCTACATGAGGTGGGGGCTACTGGAGGTCGTTGCAAGTGGTCTCACCGGAACTTATTTTCATACATTTGGTAAACCTCGTGTAATTGAGAACGAACTTCTGCAAAATAGTTAAAATAGTCTAGCCCTATAGCATCACTAAGAAGATCAATAACATTAACAAATGCTTCAATTTTACCTCTAGTATCTAAAATAAATACAAATGCATATAGAAAATGGATTTCTCTCCAATATTTAAGGTATTTAGTTTTCATAGTAACAATAGCCTCGTGTAAAACCGAGTCATTTTCATATATTTTCAATTGAGTAATAATCTGTAAAATACTATGCATAATAATAGGAAATGTCGGATAGTAGACAACGAACAAAGCAACAATCGCCTCATAAAAAATTATAAAAATTGTAGTATCTTCTCAGCAACAAACCAATATTGCTCAGTTAATAGTATAATATCATCAATGCTCTGACAGTGTGTTTGAATAAAAATAGAAAAAATACTCTTATATGCTACTAAAAGACTCTTAAGCATCAGGCAAGTAGAGTTCCATCTTACCGACATGCCCAAACCGAACTTTCTTGGATGTACACCTATCTCCCTGCAGAAGTTCTTATATGCTGCTATTCTTACATTAGAGTTATTCAAGTAAGATATTGCATCGTGAAAAGTTTTAATATACATATTCAACATCTTCAAACCACATTAGACTATAAGGTTAATAATATGACAAACGCATCGCTGATGTAGCAAGAAGGAATCGATGTATGTACTCAACAACGGAGTAATAATATTCATAGCCCTAGAGTTCGAACTAGCATTGTTTAAAGTAATTGAGAATATTTTATTTGTAAAACCAAAGTCTTCCACGATTTTGATAATACAGTCTGCAATATTCTCACCCGTGTGTGCTACATCGATTAATTTGAAACCTATAATTATTTTCTCTATTACCCAGTCATCATTAACATAATGAGCAACTACACTAAGATAATCCTCTCTAGCCCAATTGCTCCATATGTTTGAGGTTAGGGCCATTGAAAATGTGTACGTACTAAATAGTTTTTTATTTTATTACGACATTCATTGTAGTATTTTACTATATCCCTAGTTGTTGTATGTCTAGAAATAGTAGAAAATCTTGGATTATGCATAGTTCTAATGTAAGTTTGGAAAACAGTAGACTCCCTAAAGCCTAACGGTAAATACTTAGAAGCAATTAAACGATGGAGAGATTGATGGGCTACCTCAGGATCGTAGTCCTAGCTATGTACCATACCGTCGAGGTTGTATTGCAGTTGCGTCTACCTCATCACCAATCCTTGCTTAACCTTATATCTTGTAGCATGTCTAAGCAAGTGCTCGTTCCATCTGTAGACCTTGTAGATAATTCATTGTGATAAATTTTGTAAATAGCATATGATACCTCATTTCCCTATGTCTGGCTTGGTTGTCCTGTCAAAATTCTTCCACACTCCCGATGCAGCCGGCTTCGACCTGTTTGCTCGGTGGTCGTCGACGAAGATGTTGCCGTGGAGCCTGATAATGGAACTCCGCCTTGCCCTTCCACTAACAACTGCAGTTGGTTTGAGGTAGTTGTAGCCTTCATGGTTATAACTTCCTTCGGTGAAAGTCCAAAATAACAAAAGCAAACTATCGTAATTTTCCATAAGGAAAAATACAAAATAGAAACTAACACTATTATTAATTTTAACCTAGCATACAAAACTAGTAACAATAAAATTATGAAAAAATAGTATTGTACATATTTTGATGACTTGCCGCTAGAAATTGAATTTTCTAAAATTTGGCACATTTTTTTGAATTTTGCCAAATTATCTTACAATGAATTTGAATTTGCAGAACATAATTTGAAAGAGAAATTGAGGAATGGATGTGTGCTGAATGAGAGGGGTACAGTGGCTATTTATAGAAAAACTTTGTAGATTTTTTTTTTTTGCTATTTTTAAAGCCCCAAACGTTAAAAAATGGTCAAATTTTCAAAAAAAAATCCGAACATTAGGTCTAAATGGGCCGTGCTAGGCATAGCCCACTATGCGAAAAAGGCCCCAACGAGAAGATCCAACCGGGCCATTGTGTGCCAGGTACGGCCCACTGTGCCACGCAGCGCACCAGCTGTAAGGTCGAGGAGGCCGACTAGATGGGGGGGGGGTTGAATAGGAGGTTTTTAAAAACTTTTGGCTGACACCAATTTCTAATGCGGAAGAGTAAGTCAAATCGGTTTTGCATAATTATAGCATAAACCAACTAGTCTCACTAAGTGCACTAGCAATATAAGACTATATCAATTATAGCACATATACAAAGACATGCAAGCAATTTAATTCTAGAAATATAAATTATACAAAGTAAATCACTAGAGAACAAACAATAATGACACAATGACTTTTTACCGTGGTATTTGTAGACTTACCGGTCTCCCCTAATCCACGTTGAGGTAAGTCCAAACTAATTAGACCGGCTCTACGAATTAAGCCAAACACCTCGATCCACTCGGGGTTGCTTTTACTCCACTCCGGAGATGGTGAGCACCAAACCACTCACAACCACCGGGTCTTCTCACAACCTTTTTTGAGAAGCTCACCGGCGCAACACCTCCAAGCCATCTAGGTGTGCGGCAAACACCAAGAGTAATAAGCTGAAGACTATCACTTGAACGAATCAAGTGTTTAAACTCAAGTGGATACACAATCCACTACCTAATGCAACACATGCACTTAGGGTTTGCTCTCTAAGCTCACTAGGTGCAACAAATGCACAAAAGAGTGCAGAGGGCTTGCTCTTTGGTCAAATGAATGAATATGGCACCAGCAACCTTGTTCAAAGCCAGCCAAGGTGGATATTTATATCCCACACACAAAAACTAGCGGTTAGAATAAACATCCTGAAAAAATCAGGATTTCCGGTAATACCGCCGTTCAGGACCGGTACTACCGCAGTCGAGAACAACGATCGACTGATGTGCATTTAATGCGGCTGATACAACTGTTACCAAAAAGTTACGGTACTATCGCCGACTACAAATTGGTATTACCGCACTGAGGTAACACTGCTCGGCTATATCGGTATTACCGATTTCCAGAGGATAAAAAACTCAAGAAAAAACACATTATCTGGAAAAGTAGTACCACCAAAGAAATATCGGTACTACCGCACACCGATAGTTCCGCTCAGATCATACGGTCATATCGATTTTCAGGGGAGATCAACAACCCACAAAAACACGCTCTCTATATTTTACGTATCACCATTTATTTTTCGGTATTACCGACATGCGGTAGTACAACCGTTCAAATGTGGTCATTCCGATTATCAGAGAGTATCAAACCACTCGAATATATGCTCTCTGGAAAATACATACCGCCATATAAATATCGATACTACCGACTTGCGGTAGTACCGCTTATCAACAGCAGTCATACCTATTTTCAAAATAGTTTTCTAGAAGCTCAAAACAAGACAATGCATGAACCCTAACAAATTACAAAACACATTTGCAAACTTAGATCATGCCATAAGGAGTAAGTACATGGACTTCAACCATTTGCAAAACACATTTGCAAAGTATAGTCACACACTACAAGGATTATACGCATGAGCCTCAACTATTTGCAAAACACATTCGCAAATAATAGTATCATGCTACGGTGAGCTAGAGCAAGTGCGATTGAGCTATCAACACATGATGAGACTCAAGCTACTAGTCAAGACCCCTCTTAATAATACGATAATATATACTAGCAATCCGGTCTCCAACCAAACACTAGTCAAGACCCCTCTTAATAGTACGACAATCTATACTAACAATTCGGTCTCCAACCAAACACCAATACCGGTAAAAGGCTAGGAACACATCCTTACCCCTAGCTAGTCATACATTTGCCTTGAGCATCCTCTTGAAGCTTGATGACACATATTTTTACTTCAAATTCGGGTCCTTAACTTGATATGTATCAACCCATGATGCATCCTTTACTTGACTTCCATCAACACATGATGGTTTTCTTTACTCCAAGTTCTTGACTTGGATATGCATCAACCCATGATGCATTCTTCACGAACCTTCCATCAACACATGATGGATTTCTTCAATTCAGGATCTTGTCTTGATGCTTATCAACACATTATAACATCTTTCACCCCGAATCTTGACTTGAATATCATCAACACATGATGATTTTTTTCACTTGTCCTCCATCAACACATGATGTGTCTTCTCTTGACTTGGTGATCAACTCATGATCATCTTCTCTTCGAGATCTTGATATGCATCAACACATGATGCATTCTCTTCTTGAACTTTGACTTGATGACGATCAACTCATGATGTCATCCCAAGTTATCATCATTATGGAACTCAACCTATTTCACCAACTCATGAAAAATGTTAGTTCCACAATATGATTATCATTAATTATCACAACGTACCATTAACTCATAATGGTGGGTCAAGATACTTCAATCTTTCCCTCTTATGTAATTGATAACAACCATCATAATTATAAATAATTGAATATTAAGCAATGTGAGTATATATGAACTATACCGCTTTTACCAAGTATTTAAGGGTGGATGACGAACAAACAAAGGGGGATCCAGAAGTCAATTCATTGGAACACAAGCGATTGTATTCGATCTGAAGCACAATAAGTCATATACTCAGTGTAATTAGGACTGGTCTGTCGCCTTGCCAAAGGCATCCTTGTAATAACCAGTTCATTGCAATAAAGAGTAACCCTATTTTCCTCCGAAGATTATCAGCCGTTTTCCTTATTTTATTTTGTAAGATCGACAACTTGATCGTCGACACCGGTGAAACATGATTATCAATCAATACATGTGCTGGTCGATAAGTCACTAGTATTCCGATCAGTGACATCTGACCAGAGTTACATTTAGAATGACATCATATAAGTTAAAGAGCTTCAGCAACAAGTCACATACTTGTTAATCTTTGTAACTGATAATTCATTCAAGGAACATAATAAAATTTATTATATAACTCATAAACATAGACGTAATACAATCGTCTCTATGATTGCCTCTAGGGCATATTTCCAACACCTCCTCCCTCTCTCGTCGCTGACTACCTTCCTCTTCCTCCTTCCTCCCTCGGCCTCTCCGCACGAGGGCCAAACGGGCCGTGTCGGCTTCGTGCCGTACTTGGCACGACCCAACACTCTTCGTGCTGTGCCGGGCCGGCTCATAGTGCCAGCGGTGCAGTCCAAACACGGCATATGCCTTCGTGTCGTGTTGTGCCGCCGTGCCTCATGTTGGCCCGACTAATCTAGCCACCTCTACTCACATCAAATCCACCAAGTGGATTTCAGCTGATCCTCACCGTTGCTTCCCTCTAATGGCCTGGATCAACTTACATCATGTTTTCTTCTTCCCTTTCCCCAAAATCCAGGCCGCCTCTAACTTGACATTCGGACTTCTCAATCTGTTTGGATCTGAAGGCTGATGCAGTCAAAATCTCTCTTCTGTCTTGAGTGATGCAAGAATCGGAAGCCTTGTATTGTGCAAGCATTAGACAACATCATCAGAATCATTAGAAGGCCGTAGCCATGGAAAGATGAGTTGTGAGACATCATCGATCGGAAGTGACGACGGACAATCTTGGTGGGCATCGGCGGCGGGAAACTGAGACAGGCTATAGATAGAGGTAGAACCGTAGAATACGCCCGGTATGTGGTGCTGTAGAGTAATGGAAGCAATGTTTCTCACAACAATGGAACGCTAAGTTTTCCTAATATCTTTCTTCTCCAACCAAATGCTTGTGCGAAAGCCCAAGTTTCCCCAGTATCTTTCTTCTCTGACCAAATGCTTGTGCGAAAATCCGAAAATCTGAAATGATTTTTAACCAAACGCTGGCAGGCCTCTATTCAATGTAGATTGGTGCGAATGCCGTGGTTGTTCGTCGAATTATTTAGGTCGGAGCCCCGTCGCGCATGCGTGGGATACTGAAAAAGGAAAGGGCTTTTAGGGGTAGGGAGGAGGAAAGACGTACGTGAAGTAGCTTAATCCAGACCATTAAGAAGGAACAACGGTTAAGATTAGCCGAAATCCACCCGGTGGATTTGCGGGAGAGCTCCAGGGGATCTGCACCCGTACAACAACTAGAAAAACTACTGTTCGTGTGCTCTCCTGCACAGAATGCGGCGTGCCGAGCGCACCACACGCTACGACGCTGGAGAGCCTAGAGAGGTGCCCACCAGGCCACTAACACCAAGTAGCCGGTCGACGCATGCAGCATGGTGCCGGTGGCAACATACTGATATAACCAGCCTGCTGTAATCTCCCCGGCCATCATGGATATCACCTAGCCCGGCGAGGCGAGCGCTGTTGAGGCCGGCCAGAAGGCCGCCATCAACGCCTCCGCGGCCGTGGTCAGTGGTCACACTGCGGCGGCCGCCGCCTCACGCGCCCAGCCGGTCCACCGATCGAAGGCTGGGCCGTGGTACGTATCCACGCACAGGTCCAAACGGCACTCAGCGCTACGCCGCGCCGGCCTCGCCGCCACGTACTTCCCTAGGTCTCAGTCCCGAGCCCTCCCTTATCTTTTGCGCTGTCTCCTTCCCCATGTGATCACCGGCGTACGTGTTCTTGTTCGGAGGCGCTACGTGGTCGTGGGCCTGCAGAACCACCGCTGCTGCTCCTGCACGCTGCGCCTCTCTCGCATTCACTCGGCCCTAGGCGCAGCAGCACCTTGTTTCTACTGTTGGGGGTCACAAGATTCACACGGCGCGTACGGGTTCGGGTCGTAACTGTCGCAGGAAAACGTGCCGTTACAGCGCGGCGTAAATGCCCGTGAATGCCGAAACGCCCGTGCCTTACGAGAGAAGCTAGCCTGCCGTGTCGGTTCCCACCCCGCTCGGTCGATCGAGCCCGGCCGGTCACTGTGTCCACGCAAACTCTAGCACAGCAAAGCTCTTGCAAGTCGCAATGTGGTCGATCGGGCCCCGTCAGATAATTTCGTGGGCTCACTCATGGCGCGGGGCGGTCCCGATCGGCCACCAAAACTCGCAAACTTTCTGCGCAACCAAATCATGGCCTCCCCATTTCGAGCACGACGCGCTTGGACCACGCCGCGGAGCCGTGCCAAGGAAAGCACGCATGCTAGCTAGCTGTGAACAACCCGTACACATACCGGAGAGTGGACTAGAAGTAGCGAGGCAGAACAGATTGCACGTAGGGTGGTACACGCACAAAAAGACTTTCACGCAGTACGTACGTAGCAGTGTACGTAGTAGCACTCGAAAAACTCTACTACATTTCTCATCGACTCAACACAAGAAGGCACAGAGGAGAGGAGCACATACAAGTAGGCATAGACACGATGCGACACTCGACATCCAAAAAAAAACAACTCCGTGATAAGAAGCCGTTCCCGTTTAGAAAATCGCGGGAAGCGGGTTGAGCGGGAACAGGTCGCGCAGGTCCTGGAAGTAGTCGTTCTCCTGCTGCACCGGCGCGGCCCAGGGCACGCCGGCGGACGCGGCAGAGGCGTCCCACGGCGCCTCGGAGGACGACGGCTCGGCGTGGAGGAAGCCCGCCTCGGGCTCGAAGTCCCAGAAGCTGCTGCTGGAGTAGACCGGGGCGTCCTCGAAGGGCACGAACTCGCCGAGCTCCTCGGGAACGGTGAGGCTGCAGCCGGTGGCGGGCTCGCCGGGGCTGGCCTTGGAGTCGTCCTTGCCCTCCGCTAGGGAGGCCAGGGACGGGACCTTGCGGAGCACGGACGTGGGAGACGACACCGCTGGCGACGACTCCGAGCCGGACTCGTACCCGGCGGCCACCAGATCTTGGGTGCCCGCGGGATTGGCGGAGGTTGAGAAGTTGGTGGTGGCACTGGGGCCACGGAGCTGGATGGCGGCGGAGTCGTACACGCGCGCGGCCTCCTCAGCGGTGTCGAAGGTGCCGAGCCAGACGCGCACACCGCGCCACGGATCGCGGATCTCCGCAGCGTACTTGCCCCACGGCCGCCTCCTGACGCCGCGGAACTTCGTGCTCGGTGGGGCCGAGCCGCCCTTCGACAGCCTCCTCCGTTCCCCGGTACATCCACCAACCCGCCTCGGCCGGTCACTATCCCCGGCGCTGCACTGCTCCGGCAAAACAGCACCAGCAGTAGCACCCGCCTGCACCAGCGGAGGAGGCGCCATCCTCCCGACCCTCCGGGAGCCGCACCCCTCCTCGCCGGACGACGAGTCCGTTACGTCGGGGTCGTCCCAGAAGATCCTGACCGTGCGGGACCGAGACATGGCACGCACCAGCGTCTTCTTCTCACCACCGAAACCGCACAACGATAGCTCTATATCTCTCAAAACTCAACCAAACCAGCTCTGCAACCTGACCCCAGCAGGAAAGGAAGGTGCAGCCTTACTGCGCTGCGAGCGAGCGAGCGAGCTGACGGACGAGTGAACGGATGGATTTGTTCCTGCTCTGCAGATCGGCAGGGGAATAAAAAGACCAAAGGGACGGGAGGAGAGGGGGGAAGGGGTGGCGAGGCGAGCAGGCCAGGCGCAGGGGAAGGGAGTGGCCGCAATAAAGACGGCCTCTTTAGCTTCTTTAAAAAGGCGAGCAGAAATGTAGCAGCAGCAACGAGTAGCTCAAAGCAGCGGCAGCAGTAAAGCCGCCCGCGCCCCGTCCTCTGCCGCGAACGTACGTCCGGAAGAAGCGGCGGCGGCCGCGACACGCCGGGGTAATAACGGTTTTCGAACTCTGTAAAAATTTGACTTGACTCGCCGAGCTAGAGGAGCTGTGGCAGTAGTATTACTACCACCAGCACACGTACTGGTAAGAACAGAACAGAGTGAGTGCACTGCAACAAACGGAAGCGCGAAGAACAAGGACGGCAGCTAATGAGCAGGGATGATGTTAGGAGAAAGAGGAGGCGGAGGCGGCGGCGGCGGCCTTGAGAGGCGAGTTCGGAAGCGGTGACGGGATGGGAGATTTGGTGGTTTGAGGAGGTTTTTGGGGGGAGTGAACTGAGTGGTGGGCTGGGTGGTTAGCGCTGTTTTATAGGGGATCCCACGACCCGACAGCCTCGGTTGGAACCCACGCCCGCGATTCCGCGTGAGACCATTTTTAACTCTCCCCACAACTGTAATTCAACTCTCACGGTTTAACACGTCGTCCAACTGCATTCACTACATGAAATTGCATGGGTTTACGGGCTATGAGCCATTTCAAATCCCGCGGCACAAGTTTAATTACCCCGAGGGACCCTCGCCTCGCCTCCGTCCACTGCTCGTCGAGTGAAGTAGCGGTACTTACGACATTTACATTAGCTGTAACGTAAACTCTGCGTGCAGCCTGCCCTGCAAGCTGCGGTGCGGCCATGTTTGGTACAGTGGCAACTGGTGCCGTGGTGGCGCAGCGCAGTGGGAAACTACGGACGCTGTAGAACGGGCATGGGGTGCTTGTGGCACTGCGCTGTTTGATCTGGACATCGCGCGTGGTGGTTTCAAAAGGGTTGTGTGGTTCATGGTTTCGATGAACTAAGTTAAAATTTGGTCTACCTAAAGGGTAGACAAAACCAAAAATTTAGTGAGTGATTTTCTCGTGTTTGGATTGTCCGCGTGCGATATTGGATTTTGTTGGCACTACTATGGGCCTGTTTGGCATGAGTTATACTCCCAGCTTCTTCCCAGCTTCTTAGTTAGAGTAAGTGGAGCCGTGTTAAACAGGCTAACTCCATAAAACTTTTTGAGTTGGAACAACCTAGAGTAGAGCAGCCCCTAGAACAATTTTTTGGAGCAGATGAAATCTTGCTCCAAGTGGGGAGCTGTGGACTAATAAAAGAAAATACCCCTCAAAGTTAAGAGAAATTACCCACAAAATGTCCCTCAACTACCCCACCCTTCCCACCCATGACACTTCCCACCCCACCCCTTCAGTCCCATTGCACGCGCGCATAAGCTAAGCCAACCAATACGAGGGGGAGAGGGAGGTTTCAGTGGGGGAGAGGAGGGAAGGCGAGTGAGGATGGCACGCACCATGCGGAGGACGGTGGTCTGGGGTTCCTACCCTTTCAGATCCCTTCGCTCCACTCAGTTACTCCAACTCCAACAATTTTGTGGAGTTAGCATAGCTCCACCTACTCCAACCCCTCGCCTAAATATGCCTCCATAAAACTTTTGAGTTGGAAGTCCCAGATTGAGTGGCGGCGCGCAGTCCCCGACTGCTCTTCCTCCCCGGCGGCGACTCTTCCTCGACTTGGTCCTCTGCGACCTCGTCTTCCACAGTCCGGCCTCGGCATCTTCTACCCCAACCTTGGCGTCCCCGACGTCCTCGTCCTCCCCCCGGCGCACACGGTTTCTCCCCCAGCACACACGGCTTCTTCCCCAGTGAGGTCAATGCCTATCTCATCTTCAATTCCTGTTATTAGTTTTGAGTTCTTGCCAAACGGGCTAATATGTAGAAATTTTTGATCTTTCCTTGAAATTCTCTTGGTTACTTGGACTTGAGCTCAACTTATGGGTTTCATGAGTTTGTATGTTGTTGAACTAGTATTTGACCTAACGTCGGTGTAAAATGTTGGAATTTTGTGAGTCCATATGCATTGGGTGTGAACTAAGTTATTCATGGCACTGGAATTTTGTTGCTTGATTCTTGGAATCTAGATGGACTTGATCTCGTATATCAGCACACTGATAATGACAGATGCATACTGATAATAGTTTATTTTGAGTTATTCATGTCATTGGAATTTATGGTTTGACTAACCTCCTATTTAGATTTCCATATAATCACACTGATAATGACAGATGCAAAAGAAGAATTGTTGGTTCATCAGTGGTGGCAGTGGATGCATATTTATGTGAAGAATTATATAACAAAAGTAGCTTGCTTTAATATCATGAACTGTCTGTGTTTACATCAAGAATTATGTGACAAAGGTTCGACACAGTAAGCACTGACATGAGTAGCACATTGTTGGAGGAATGAACTAATGTCATTAATACCATGAACTGTCTGATTGTACCTTTTCATTTCAACTATACTAGAAGTATGCACTGACATGAGTAGCAAGTACTTCACTAAACTTGCATTATGGACATAACTATTATGTGAAATAATTTTCTATGATTGGTTAGTTTATATTGATACATGTATTAATGTTACAACATGTAGATGGCAGGTTCTGTTGAGTGGAATGATAAACACCTTAGGGTAGTGTGTGAGTTATTTGTGAAACAAGTTAGGATTGGGACCTAGTTAAACACCCATTTGAACACTGTAGGATATGCCGAGGTAGCTAAGGGGTTTAATGATATAATGGACATCGAGTACACTAAGACGCAATTCAAGAATAAATGGGATAAGTTGAAGTCCGTTTACACCATTTGGAAAAAAACTCACCACAATGGAGACCGATTCTGGCTGGGACAATGAGAAAGGCATAATTTCTCAACCCCTTCCATGATGGAAGAAGGTTAACATAGTAAGTGTTGTCTCTTTTTTTCACTTTGGGCAGCACATACTTCTTATTTATCCTAATCGATGTCCTATTTTTTCAAAAGAAATCCAGAGGCAATAAAGTTTTGCAAAAAAGTGTCTTCAAAATGAAGGCCTTCTAAGGCAGATGTTTGAAGATATCACCAATGATGATGCTGATCATTGGTCTCCGGCAATGGGTATATTGCCTCAAACACAAGCTGTGAATACTCAAATTGTCAACCTTGATGCTGAGGATGACATTGAGGAGGAGCCCCCTCTAATGGCAAAGGCAAGAGAGTAGCTCGTGCACCTATTGGGGCATGCAAAAAGCCTAAGTCAAGCTCAGCTCAAGTCATACAAGACTAAATCATAAAGATAGCTAACATGGCTGAGAAATCTCAGTAAACATTGGAGTCATTTGCAAAGAAAGATGGCCATTGCTCCATAGATATTGTGACGAACTTGGTGGAAGAATGTGGTGCCTCTCTAGGTAGTGATGAGCACTTCATTGCCACTGAGTTGTTTTTGGAGGGGGAGCAAAGGGAGATGTTCAAAACCTTGCACACCCCACAAGCTCGTTTTGAGTGGCTTAAAACGAAGTACAAGAAGGAGTATGGTAATTGATTATGGCATGTTGCGATATTGTATGAACTTTATGTTTGTTTGCTCCTTTTGTTAGCTTCCTTCTTATGTTGTCGTATTAGCTCATTCGTGAACCATATTCTATCTATGTAAGACTGAGAACCCTATGTTTTGATATTGTATGAACTTTATGTTTGCTTCCTTCTTATATTACCTTCCTTCTTATGTTTGAGAACCTTATGTTGTCGTATTAGCTTCCTTCTTTTGTCTTTTATGTTGCTGTCCATATATTGCTTATTGTCCATATTGTAGCTTGCAATCTCACGATTGTGATGAAATGTACAGATGTCGTCTTGCGAAAGTGATAGTGACGAAAAGAACAAAGCTAAAGAGAAGATCATGCTGGCAAAGCATGCCATGGATGCCATTTCTCTAGTTGGGGCATCCATTGTTGCGGAGTACTATTCAACCTACATGGACATGGCTGAAACGACTTCAGGCCTCACTCAAGGTAGTCACAGTCGAGATCCTAAGTTGGATCGATTTGCCTCCGGTAGGATCGAATCGTAGAATCGGTGTTTCTATAGAATTGTAAAAATATACATATTTAACATCTATACTATAAGTTTGTATGATTCTTACATGGTTTACCACTTACTTATAACCGAAAAAGGGACAAAGCACTTTTTATCGCACAACAGAAAAGCATAATAGTAATGACATGATGGGTGATATAGTTATGAACTACATGAGAATAGCCAATGATCATGACTAGTTTACTACAATTACATGAGAAATGTTCACAACTTTTGTAAATCAATATCTAATTGCAACACTTACATGTTCCTTAAAAGCACCTAGACATACTCTAGGAATAAAAATAGCTTATCATTATCAAGCTCAAGATTGCTCATGTCATAATATATATATTTGTAATAGCATTACCACACTGATATAATATTTTGCATGCTCTTTGTTTATTTATAATTTCATTCTCAGAAATTAATATCAATAAATTTTGCTATAAAGCAAAATATCAACAAACTCTGCCATCTAAAAAAATCTAAGAAAAAAATGCAATTTAATTTTTTCTCAAATGACTCTACCATGATTCTACTCTACACGATTCTACTCTTTGGATCGTGACTCTACCACGATTCTATCTGATTCCGATTCACGGTGCGATTTGGATCGACACGCTTTTGTGGGTTCGTAGAATCGTAAGACTTGAAGAGTAGGATTGTGATTCTAACTAACTTGGCCTCAGTGGGATGTGTTGGTTGAAGGAGACATTGGCTACTCTGGGGGAGACTCATATGATCCTTCGTGTGAACCAGATAATCTTCTCTGACCTACATGACTTGTTGGTGAGTAGGTATAAGCTTAAACCTACCAAGAATATGAGTACACTAGAGGAACTTGCAATCTTATGTGTATACGGTGGAGGTGAATCAAATAGGAAAACACAAAACCGGTTCAAGCACTGGGGTGAGACCATTAGTAGGAAGTTTCAAGAAGTACTAGAATGTGTAGTTGCAATGTCTGTAGATTACGTGAAACCAAAGGATCCAAACTTCTCCACCATCCATAGTAGGATTAGAGATGATCGAAGGGCTTGGCACATTTAATGATTGCATAGGTGCTCTTGATGGGACTCATATGCGTGCAACTCTTCCACTAGAACAACAAGTGAGATACATTGAAAGGTCCAGGAATCCCTCTCAGAATGTGATGGTAGTTGTGGACTTTGATATGCATTTCCCTTATGCATCCATTAGTCAACTAGGGGCTATGCATGAAATATTGGTGATATGCCCTAGAGATAATCGTAGAGATGATTGTATCACGCCTATATTTATGAGTTATAGAATAAATGTTATTCTGTTTCTTGAATGAATCATTAGTTATAAAGATTAACAAGTATGTGACTTGTTGGTGAAGCTCTCTAACTTATATGATATCGTTCTAAATGTATCCCTAGTCAGATTTCATTAGTTGGAACACTAGTGACTCTATCGACCAGCACATGTATTGATTGATGACCATGTTTCACCGGTCATGGATATAGGGATATTGAATCAATAAAATGAACACATGTCAGAGAACATGGTGTTCGATTGACCCACCTTGAGACACTATTGAGATTGTTATGATTTCATGTATCATCAGTTGGTCTCAAGCAATGATAATGTATGATTCTTAGACTTGAGATCAACATGGTTTACTACATGTATAATAGTGCACTTTGGGGTTGCCAAACACTACTCCATAACTGGGTAGTTATAAAGGTAGCTTTCTGGTATGCTATGAAACATATGGAGGAATGTGACTGATCGGATATGAGATTTTTCCCCTTCTAACAAAACAAGAGAGATATCACTGGGCCCCTCGATGTGGTCGGATAAATAAAGTGTATGACCATGCCACTAGTGGTAGAAGAGTCGACCACATGAAGTTATCCGACACTTGATCAAGAAAGTATTGAACAGTCCATGGATGATAAATTATCTCATATGTAGTTCAACCAGATATCGTGTGGCAAAGGGAGAATACATGAGGAGGTCATTTAGTTTGAACAGACACGGACTAGTCGTGTGGAGATACGAGCTGGTCGTAGACTGGCCAAACAAGATCACTAACTGGTCGTAAACTAGTCGTAAGGAGTTACGAACTAGTCAAGACTAACTATGAACTGGTCGTATAGAGACACGAGCTAGTCGTAAGTGATTAGGACCTACTCGTAGATCATATTGCATTAAGATTCATCTGATATAATTTATGTGTATTTGAGAATTATTATGTCCTGCTAGGAACCGCTAATGACGTGTGGTCGAAAAATAGTTTCTAAGTCACAAACGATTACAGATGAACCTAACGGGTCACACACAAAACTGGTTGGAACAAACGTGTTTGAATATGATCTATCATGGGCTCAATGTTGGATCAGGGTTTGTGTAAGATATGCAAAGTGTACATGGATTTGATCCGTTGACAAAGTCTCTCCCGCAACCTAAGCATGAGGTGCACACTAGAGCATGGGTATTTGATACCTATATGATTGACTCTAGTGCAAATGAGATATTGTTGGTGATATACCCTAGAGGCAATCATAGAGATAATTGTATAATTTCTATGTTTATGAGTTATTGAATAAGTGTTATTATGTTTCTTGAATGAATCATCAGTTATAAAGATTAACAAGTATGTGACTCATTGGTGAAGCTCTTTTAATTTACAATAATATCGTTCTAAATGTATCCTTGGTCGTATGTCACTGGTTGGAACACTAGTGATCCTATTGACCAGCACATGTATTGATTGATGATCATGTTTGAATCTGTTATAATATTCCAATGCTTGAATCTGTTATAACTTCATTAAGAAATAGTTTCTCAATGAAAGATTTAGGAGATTCAGCATATACTCTTGGTATAAGGATCTATAGAGATAGATTTAAAAGGCTAATTGGATTAAACCAGGATATGTACATAGTTGTATGGTGATACAACTAGATCCAGACTAGTTTTATAGTGATACGACCATATCCAGACTGGTGCCCATTGCTCATATGGTGATACGACCAAGTTCAGACCAGTCGTATGGAGATATGAGCTGGTCGTAGACTGGTGCCCATGGCATTAATCGTAGCCAGAGTTAGTGTTCTACGACCACTGATAAGCGAGGCAAGATGAGTAGAATTCCATATGCTTCAGCTATTGGATTTATCATGTATGCTTTATTATGTACACGACCAGGTGTGTCGTATGCTCTAAGTGTTGCGAGCAGATATCAGTTGTATCCATGTGAAGGTCACTGGATAGCAGTCAAGAATATCCTTAAGTACCTGAGAAGGACTAAGGATTCATTCCTTGTGTATGGTGGTGAGGAAGAGCTGGTCGTAAATGGTTACACCGATGCTGGCTTCCAAACCGACAAGGATGATTTCAGATCGCAATCAGAGTAGTCAAAGTCTTAGACCAGGGTGGTCGAAGTCTTAGGCCAGTATGGTAAAAGTCTCCAAATTGGTCGAAGTCTTAGACCAGGGTTTGTGTAAGATATGCAAAGTGTACATGGATTTGATACGTTGACAAAGTCTCACCCCAACCTGAGCATGAGTTGCACACAAGAGCTATGGATATTCGATACCTATATGATTGACTCTAGTGCAAGTGGAAGACTGTTGGTGATACGCCCTAGAGGCAATCATAGAGATGATTGCATCATGTCTATATTTATGAGTTATTGAATAAGTGTTATTATGTTCCTTGAATGAATCGTCAGTTATAAAGATTAACAAGTATGTGACTCGTTGGTCTCTTTTAACTTATGATAATGTCGTTCTAAATATATCCCTGATCATATATCACTGGTCAGAACACCAGTGATCCTATCGATCAACACATGTATTGATTGATGACCATGTTTCACCGGTCATGGATATAGGGATATCTAATCAATAATGTGAAGACATGTTAGAGAACATGGTGTTGGATTGACCCAACTTGAGAACTGAGACCTGAACATGTTAGAGAACCGATCATGTGTCATCTGTTGGTCTCAAGCAATGATGATGTATAATCCTTAGACCTGAGATCAGCATAGTTTTCTACATGCATAAGAGTACACCTTGGGGTTGCCCACGTGAAGTTATCCGATACTTGATCGAGAAAGTATTGAACAGTCCATGGATGACACAACATCTCACCTGGAGTTCAACCAGATATTGTGAGGCAAAGGGAGAATACACGAGTTGGTCTTTCAGTTCGATCAGATACGAACTAGTCGTATGGAGCTACAAGCTGATCGTAGGCTAGTCGAACATGATCACTTAGTGGTCGAAATCTGGTTGTAAGGAGTTACTAACCGGTCGAGACCAAATATGAGCTGGTCGTATAGAGATACGAGATAGTCGTTGGTGATAAGGACTAGGTCATAGATCATATCGCATTAAGGTTCGTTCGATGTAATTTGTGTGTATTAGGGAGTCGTTATATCCTGCTAGGTACCACTAACGACTTGTGGTCGGAAAACGTTTCCGACTCACAACCGAACTACGCATGAACCTACAAGATCAAACACTTAACGGATGGGAACAAACCAATATGGATACGATTTGTCAAACTTGTTCGGAAATGATCTTTCACGGGTACTATATAAGGAGATACTTGAGGCTATGGGGAGACATGCGTAACAGACAACACATGAGTTGCTCCAAACCCTAGCCGCCATTTTCTTAAGAGAGCTTTCTCGTGTGACTTGGTGCTAGCCCACCGGCATAAGGTGTTCCTACTCTGGACGTGTGGAAACCGTAGAGGCGCTACCGCGGTTGTTGTTACGCTTGAGGACTATCTGTAACTTTGCAAGGAAAGCGATCGGTTACTGAGGAGACGATCGGCGACGAGGACTCTAGACGATTGACTACGTGGACGATCGACTGCGAGGGCGATCGACCACGGTGGAAGATCGACTACGACCACTACTTCGATGCGCTCTTCGTTGGACCAGGCTGCTCCAACTATTCTTCCACTGCATTGCGCATCTGGTGGTAGCGATCTGTGAGCTCTTGCTTGCATGACATCCTGCTTTACGTGGTAGAATTTTTGAATTGTCAGCTAGCATAGCGTATTCATATCCCAACAATGTGGTCGTATGCAGGCAGAGATCAGATTGGTCAGAATAGAGATAATATGATTAATTGGATGAATTTCCAAGGCTCGGTTACGTGAATAAGATTCATGTTCCAGAAAATATTTCCAAGAGCGCTCCTTTCAAACCCCTCCCGCTAACCGGCTCGTGGGACCTCCGTGCTAGGTAGTCATTGTCGCGTTATATAGTATTATGTGTTCATGTCACCCGATAGAATTGGATTCTACGCATAACACTTTTTGTAGGGATTGATGTGAATAGTATGACCCATTGTGTATATGATGCATGTATGGATTTACATGATCTGCGTGTCATGATGTGTGTCGACGGTCAAATCACCGATCTTATGAATATATGAAGAGAAAGAGGAAAATGACACGTATCTCTTGGAAAGTAATGAGACTACTCTTTGTTGCTATGAACTGGCTATTACAATGGGTGTATGTAACCTAGACTGAAGACTAATTCAAAAATACAATGCTCTTCTGAGAGTGTTTCCCAATCTATCTTCACTGTTCCGGTCTTCTCCACTTCAGTCCGCAGTCCTCATTATGTAGTTGATGAAGAGTGGGCAGTTGTCTCTGGAAGAGACGCATGTTTGGGAAGCAGCGCGTCTGGTCGAAGAGAGGCGTCAGTTGACAATGTGTCAATTGCTGTACGGTTATATGTCAGTGAGCCATTTGACCGTATTCCTGTATCTTAGAGTTACGTATCGTCGCGTGATGTGAAATATACAGCACATGTTCCATTCTTCACACGGTAGAGGATATATCTGGCGCTAGATTCAGATACCATTTCAAAGGCTTTGTGGGTTTTTGACTGATCAGAGACAAGGCTAGGAACCTTCTCTGACCAGGTTAGATATTGTGTAACCTTTGGAATCCTCACGGCCAGTGAGATCGTTAGCTTTAGGGGTTACGACCACGAAGACATATGGTCCTTTATCTATTAAATAATAAATAGAGGTTTTAATCCTCGTCAATGTGTGATAGCCATTGAGCTATATATTATAATATAACAGTTTGTGTATTGACATGTGATGCTTGATATTATCATATGTAGTTCATTACTAGCTTTTAGGAGTAATTGCTTATTAGATGAATATGGTGATTTCAAGCATGATGGCTCGGAGGACAAGAAGCATGGTGATGGAGATCATCATGATAAGGGTCATACTTTTTCACTGTTTAATATGATTATCTGTGAATATTTATTATATTTATGTTATACTCTTGATCATGTTTTATCATTAGATGTTTTAACATGGTAGCCTTGTTAAGTAAATTTGACGTCTTTGCAATTGCAGCGATCATCACGATTTTGATCGATAATTGGAAGGTCTAACAAAATAGGATGTCATTAACTATCTTAATAAGATGGGGGTGAGTGTCAGACACCCATATGATGTAACACTCTGATTTATTATAAGAAAGAAAGCTATCAAAAGAGAAATTAGACATAAGAAAAAGTGGGTTTCTACAGTTTTTCGGCAACCTAGGCCTCGGGCATTGGCCCAGGAGGCCCATGAGGGGCCGATCATGTATAAAAGGAGGTGGAAATACCCTAGTAGCTACTGTAGCTACAGTGCATGCCACCACTGTAGCACGGTACTGTGGCAGCCCCCTCCATGTTGCTCTACCAAGATGAGGAGAAGAGGTGAAAGGAAGGAGAGGAAGGAAGAAGAAGAAAGGAAGAGGAAGAAAGGGAGAAGGAAGAAAGGGGAGGAAGGAAGAGGAGAGGAAGAGCACGTTCACGCAGCGAGACGTCGATCTCCAGTAGTTCGACAAGGGTAAACTCGATCCCCGATCGCTTGGTAGATTAATCGATTTATTTTGGTGCTGCCAGTAGTAGATTGGTTTGGAACAACGACGTTTGTCGTCATTTTTGGTTAGGCTACATACATTTTCTGGACTGGTCGTCTCCTAGAGAGCTGTAGTTATTGTTCTTAGCTTTCTATAGGCGTAAAGGTCACTCAATTTGGAGTTACAGTCTAGAAGTTATGATGATTTATTTACGACTGTCCGAAGTGCTGACGAGGATTAGCAGTTACATTGTGTAGCCAATATGATTTCGTTAGAGGCCTAATCAGAGAGTTCACCCAACATTAAAGTTGTAGAAAATCCTTTAAGCTTTCCAGATTGGTAGAGAATTTGATTTTTGGTAGAGTCAATCAAAAGATACGAATTATCTTCTACCGCAGTAGTTATGATTGACAGATTGTAGGTGCAGAAACTTTATCTGATCCTTAGATATATTAGATTACCGAATTAGAAAACCTTGCCAACTAGATTATCATGGATGATTTCGTCATATTTCCAGAGAGTCTAAGATCACTCCTTTCCAAGCTTCGTAGTAAAAGATGCGAATATTTTAGTACTGCGGTCCAGTGTGACCTTTCGCTAGATTGTCGGGTAAATTGAGTAGAACCAATATTCACATCTTGTGTTTTGGGAAGACGGGTTAGGTGGTGTGAGTAGAGTCTACTTTTCATAGCGTTCTTATTTAGCGATTCTCTTGTGTAGGAGAAGGGGTTCCGGAGTTAGGGGCATCGTCCATGCCTCCTCGCACGTCGTAGTGAAAAAGGCAAGTACATTTTTATGGTTGTGTTGATATGAGATTTTCTTTGTACGATGAATGTATGGTGAACAATGTTTGATGCGTACTTATTCCTGTTCGTAACTGGTTACATGGTTCTGTTATTGATATGTCTTTATTCATCGAATTGATTCATGCATGCAAATGTTGTTCTTGTTACACCCATGGGAGTGGGTAGTGAAGTCCCATCATTCCAACATGGGCAAATAAGATCCACCTTTCCAATGTGGGCAATTTGGATCCCCGTTTTGAAATGTTCTTCAAACGGGCCTTAGATCCTTGCATTTTGGATAATGCGGGTATAAGTGAACACCGACGGGTGTTCACTAGCTATACCGGTATAAGCAGAAGAGGAGACAATGCATTTCATTCATTCATATGATTTCTACCATTCCATGTTCTTATTCTATATATTGTGACTGTCATGGTCTTATTCATTATTGTTCATACTATTCAGTTGTACTTGCTGAGTCGTGGACTCATTCTTGCTCTATTATTGTTTTTTAGGTGACTGTTGATGATGTTTTATTCGGGAAGGGGTAGCACACTTGGAATCGTTTATTTGATTCATTGGACATGAGACATGATAAACTTTTATTTTGGCATGATGACTTATATTCAGGACATGATGGTATTGAATAACCTTAGATGCTTGGTTTATGTTAATCTTGATTTAGTCTCTTGCTATGTTCCTAGGACTAATTTATCTACGCTTGTCATAGTATCATACTTGTGTTGTTGTGACCCGTGGATAGGTTCTATCATTGATATGCTTGCTGTAATTTTATAGTAAGTTGTTGTAAATTAGATGGTTAAAGTAGCTTAGTGGCATTCCAGGCTCAATGTTGGGCTGGGGTGTGACATATGCATAGTATTGGTTTAACTTAACAAGGCTATCAAAATAGTTTGGGACTTAGGGCATAATATTGGTCGCCGAGGCATAAAGATGCTACCCAACAAACAAGAGTCATATGAGATATGATTAGCAAAGGGTTGCTTACCTAAATCACTAGGTTTCTGTAGTAATGCCAAAGCTCACTAGGACTTAATGATATATGGATCTTGAACCCACTATATGCAGTTAGAGGGAAAACTAGTCGTAAAATATATAGTGCGGGTATATTTTATTAAAGTGTTTAATAGAAGATCTTACATAAACATAGTGTTGAATTCTATACATATATTTATGTTGTAGATCATGGCACCTAATACATTCTCCACACCTACCTTTAACTTGTGATCTATTCTTGAGAAAGAAAAACTGAATGGAACCAACTTCATTGACTGGTTTTATAATCTGAGAATTGTTCTCAAACAAGAAAAGAAGGAATATGTTCTAGAGGGTCCCTATCCCGAGGAACCGAATGCTGGTGCTACTCGTGCTGAAAAGAATGCTTATGAGAAGCATTGCATTCTCCTAGTCGATGTGCACTGTCTTATGCTAGCCACCATGAACTCTGAGCTTTAGAAGTAATATAAGACCACAGATGCTTACAATATGATTGTGGGTCTGAATGGTATGTTTCAGGACCAGGTAAGAGCGGAAAGGTATAATACCTCCAAGGCATTATTTTCTTGTAGGCTGTCAGAAGGTAATCGGGTTAGTCCTCATATTATCAAGATGATTGGTCACATTGAGAGCTTGAAAAAACTTGGTTTTCCCCTTAGCCAAGAGTTGGCTACTGATCTGATTCTCCAATCGCTCCCTGAGAGCATTGAGTCAGTCATTTTGAACTTTCATTTGAATGTCAGAGAGAAGTCAATGACCAAGTTACATGGTATGCTTAAAGGTGTTGAGGGGAGCATAAAAAAGTTCTAATCATGTGATGATGGTTCAAAAGACTACTAGCTTCAAGAAGGGTAAGCCTCAAGGAAAGGGAAAAGGCAAAGGAAAGACTCAAGATGAGATCGAGAGTCTTAAGGCTAAGATTAAGAAGCTTAAGCTAGGTCCTAAGACTGACACAGAATGCTTCCATTGTCATGAAACTAGGCATTGGAGGAGAAATTGCAAGATGTACTTGGCAGAAATGAAAAAGAACAAAGGAAGTAAGACTTCTAGTTCAGTTATAAATGTTATAGAAATTAATCTTACCACTTCTCCAACCTATTCTTGGATATTTGATACTGAATCAGTTCCTCATATTTGCAATTCGATTTTAGGGACTAATAGGGAGTAGAAGTTTGGCAAGAGGAGAGGTTGATCTTTGTGTGGGTAATAGAGCAACAGTTGCTGCATTAGGTATTGGTACTTTGCCATTAGTTTTATCCCAGGATTAGGTATAGAATTAAATAATTGTTATTATGTTACAACCTTAAGCAAAAATATTATTTATGCTTCATGTTTAGGAGCAAAAGGTTATGAGTTCAGAATAAAGAACAATTGTTGTTCAATTTATTTTGAATATTTGCTTTATGGCCATGCTCCATTGGTGAATGGATTATATGTTTTGAATCTTGAGGATATGCCTGTGTATAACATTAATGCTAAGAGGCTTCGATTTAATGATTTGAATCTCACTTTCATTTGGCATTGTCATTTAAGTCATATAAATGAGAAGCACATGATGAAGCTCCACAAAGATAGTCTTCTAAACTCATTTAATTTTGAATCATTTGAAACATGTGAATCTTGTTTGCTTGGTAAAATAACAAAGGCACCTTTCACGACTAGAGGTGAGAAGGAAAGCGACCCACTGGTTGTAATACATTCGGATGTATGTGGACCAATGAGCACCTCGGCTAGAGGTGGTTTTCAGTACTTCATAACTTTAACCGTTGACTTTAGTAGGTATGGTTACATCTATTAATAAGGCATAAGTCTGAATCCTTTGAAAAATCCAAGGAATTTCATAATGACGTACAGAATCAACTTCTCAAGACAATTAAATATCTACGATCAGATCATGGAGGTGAATATTTGAGCCTTGAGTTTGGTGATCATCTAAAGAAATATGAAATTGTTCCACAACTTACTCCGTCAGGAACACCTCAATGGAATGGGGTGTCTAAATGACGGAACTGAACATTGTTAGACATGGTTCGGTCAATGATGAGACCACTAAGTATTAATCTTAGTAAGAGTCAGTGTCCTACGACTACTGATGAGCATGACAAAATAAGCTGAACTCCATATGCTTTGGCTATTGGATCTATCATGTATGCCAGGATATATACATGACCAGATGCGTCGTATGCACTAAGTGTTATGAGTAGATATCAGTCAGATCCTGGTGAAGGTCACTGTATAGTAGTCAAGAATATCTTAAAGTACTTAAGAAGTACTAAGGATGCATTCCTTCTATATGATCATGAGGAAGAGCTAGTTGTAAATGGTTAAGTCGATGCTAGCTTCCAAATCGACAAGGATGATTTTAGATCACAGTTTGGGTTTGTGTTTTATCTTAATGGAGGAGTAGTGAGCTGAAAAAGCTCTAAGTAAGGAACGGTTGCTGATTCTACGACAGAGGCTGAGAACATTGCAACTTCTGAAGTCGCAAAAGAAGTCGTGTGGATTAGGAAGTTCATTAATGAACTGGGTGTGGTTTCTAATGTTTTCAGTTCAATGGATCTCTATTGTGATAATAGTGGAGCCATCGCACAAAGTAAGGAGCCTAGATCGCATCAAAAGTCCAAACACATATTTCGACGATGATGAGGATTAAAATCTCTATGTATTACTTTAATACATAATAAAAGATCATATGTCTTCATGGTTGTAACCCCTAAGGCTTACGACCCCGTGGTCGAAAGGATTCTAGAGGTTATATCATGGGAAACCTGGTTGGATGAGATCTTGTGCCTAGTCCCAGACCATATGACTGCTCGTAGAAGCAATGAATTGGCATCCGTATCTGACTCCGGGTATATGCCTTACCGTGTGATGAATGGAACACATGTCATATTTTTTCTATACCACGTGACGTTTCATAATCCTCAGACACTAACAACAACCACCCAATGACTGTGTGTCTCATAGAGGCATAACCACCGAACGGTTGATACTTTATCAACCGTTTCCTCGCTTCGACTAGTCGTGTCACTTCCCAACACGCGTCTCTTCAAGAAACAACTTCCACCTTATCAACGGTTACTTAAAGATAGAGCGTAGAAGACAGACAACATCGGATTGAAGCATAGCAATCAAGATTAGATTCATGTTTCAACGCTGATTCTGCAATTTAGCGAGCCACACGCTCAGTGTAATTAGGATTACTCCTTTGCCTTGTCGAGGCACCCCCTGTAATAGCCAGCTCATAACAATAAAATAGCTGTCTCAATCTCTCCCAAGAACTCTCTGCCATTTTCTTCTTTTTATTTTGTAAGATCGGCAACTCAATCGTCGATAGCTGGCACCGTCCGTGGGGAAGAAGGCATTGGGTTCTTAAAGATTACTTCGTTGAAGCATTCCTCATCCATTTGCTTTACCCAATCATCGCTCATGCGAACATGGCAGGGACTTGCGATGAGGAAAACTAGTTCGACGTGGCGGACTACTCCAACCTCGACATGGACGCACATATCCGCGCCGTGCAAGAAAACGGGATGTCATCATCCTCCTCATCCGCCGGCTCGCCAGTCGCTGACATTAGCAAAGTCAACCAGATGGATGAGGATACACCGCCATCAATATTGGTGCTCTCTGAGGAACCGCTCGTTCCAACCAGTTCAGAACGTCTGAACACCTCTGCAAGCCCGGTCGATCCGATTGGCAAAAGCGACAATGCGAGCCCAATGCGGCGACCAGAGAGTCCAAGTACTCTCGATATTGTCATGGGTGACCAGTATTCACCAATAGCTCCTACGTATTTTGGGGGTCAATCGGCACATGGTAAGGGTATTGATGAAGTTATCACCGATCGCTGACCAAGTGGGCAAGGTGAAACTCAGCATACGATCGGCGGTTCAACGAATCAGGATGAGTCCACCATAAAGCCCACCAGAGGCGGTAATCTCTAACCGCTCCGCATCGTGGAAGCTCCTTGCAGAAGCACTGGAAGGCTCTCCCTTAGCTACGACGGGAGTTCCTTGGAAGATCACTGTTGGCACCACGAAGTTAACACAATCAGAGATACCAATCCAGATGCCACGCACGATCCTCCACGAGTTAACCCCTCATCACCTGCTGGTGGAAATGGTACGGGTGCTCAAGCACCAACTACCGGAGGCAACCAAACTGATGGACCTGCATCAGTTAATTCACATGTTCCTACCCCACCGCGGATAAGGAATCATGCAGGTCCATCCAGTAGGTCGAGGGATAACTCGACTCATCGGACACCCACTACAAGTGGAAATCTGCCACGACCTTCGGTAACGATACAAAACCCGCAACGAGTTCGGGATATTTTGAATAACCCAGATCCCACTCTAGCGGGAACACTAGGTTATGTCCAGCTTGCAGGTCAGGTGTCAGAGATCCTCCAAGAAACTATGCATCGTACATAAATGTACCGAGAGCAGAGGAATTCCCAAAGTCACACGTTGACCTTATCCCAGCGCTCCTCTCATAGTAGAGGATAACATGTTCGTGCAGAAGATCGAGCAACACCAAGACCCCCTCATAGATTCCGACCAGGGAATTACGAGGGAAGACGGCTCTTCACAGCAGCGAGTCCTTGTCCTTATCAAGAGGAACAACCACTTGATTCAAGTGACTTTAGGCATCATCTGAACTAGGTAGGCGGTCGAGGACGTCATCATAATGTCCATGACCGGGTTGGGACATCTGATCCTAGATATACAAATATAAGGAATCGATCCCTAACTGATTATAATCTGGCTCCTTTTCAGATAAGGCACCGCAACTCCAATACAGGCTGCCGAGCATTTTTAGTAGGTCTCCAAGCTGTTCGTTGGACGGACAGGTTCTGACCAACTAACATAGAGAAGTTCGATGGGACTCCGAACTCATTAGAGGTTCTTCACATTTATTCTACCGCCATCAAGGCCGCTGGGGGTGGCGATAACGTGATGGAAAACTATTTGCCCACGGTCCTTTAAGGGTCTACCCGGTCAAGGTTGCTTAACCTACCGGTCAGATCTATCTATACTTGGAAGCAGCTCTGCGATACTCTAATCATGAACTTTCAAGGGACGTACGACTACCCCGAAGAGGAGGATGATCTTCATGAATGAAGCAGAAGATTAATAAAATTCTTTGATAATACATCAAGATATTCAGTCAGGTTCGAAATTCCATCCCAGAGATTGCAGAATCTTCTGTTATCCAGGCCTTCAAAGCAGGGTTGAGGAATCACCAGTTTACAAAGGATATTGCAATAAATCATCCACAAACAGTCGTCGAACTTTTTGACATGGCAGGCAAGTACGCGACTGCTAGTGAAGCGGTCAAATGGTATGAAGCTATTGATCGGAAGGACAAAAATCCCCAGTTAGGCCTGGAGAAGCAAGAGAATAAAAGCAAGAAGTCTCTCAAGAACAAGAAGAATTGCAAGCCCGGCAACAAGGAAGTCCATGTGATTCCAAAGAAGTATACCAAGGGCAAGAAGGATTTCACCGGTTGGAACAAAGGTAAGGCTCCGACCAGTGACTTCAAGAAAAATAAGAAGTGGTGTCCACTTCACAAAACGGCAGGACATGATCTGCACACTTGTAGGTCCTGGCAAAGTATACTGGAAGATTACTACCCAGGCAAAGAAACATTCCCCTCCATAACAGAATTCGAAGAATCAAGCTCCAAAAAGGATAAAGATGGCGATGAAGAGATGGACTACCAGGAGCCGCAACATATGGTGGATATGATCTTTGGAGGATCATCCTTGTACGACTCAAGACGTCATCTGAAGGCCATGGAGAGGGAGGTCAACCTTGCCGAGTCTCCGATCACCGCCAAGCCATCCAGGTGGTCGGAAATTGTAATCTCCTTCAGCAAAGAAGGCTGCCCTATCCTGTCGACTTGACCAGGTCAAACACTCGAGGCCAAAGGTGGCACCAAAGCCTTCCGACCAGACCAAGGAGGTACCACTCGGCAAAGGCGCTCCTCCGGGAAGCACCAACACACCGTCTGGGTCAAGAAGTGCTGATGCGTCTGCCCAAAAGGTACTTGTCGGGGCAGGACTCAACCTCAAATAGGAGGAGTCGCTCAGCTCCTTCCTCTGATCAAATCTGGACGTATTCTCCTGATAAACGTTCGACATGCCCGGAGTCCCCAGGGAGGTAATCAATCACAGGCTAGCTCTCCAGCCTAACAAAAAACCGGTCAAGCAAAAGCTCCGGCGTTTTGCACCTGGTCGGAAGTAAGCAGTCCAGTTGGAGATCGACAAGCTCCTCAAGCTGGCTTTATTCGTGAAGTTGACCACCCAAAGTGGCTCGCCAATCCTGTAATGATTAGAAAAACCAATGGAAAATGACGAATGTGTATTGACTTCACAGACCTTAATAAAGCTTATCCGAAGGATGACTTTCTCCTTCCACGCATTGATCAACTTATAGACTCTACTTCCAGGTGTGAGTAGTTAAGTTTTTTAGATGCATACTCAAGGTACCACCAGATTAACATAAGTAAAGAAGATGAAGAGAAAACTTCCTTCATCACTCCATATGACTGTTACTGATATGTTAAAATGTGGTTTGGTCTCAAAAATGGTGGTGCACCATTCCAAAGGTTGATGCAAAAAACCTTTAATCCTCAGATAGGTCGAAATCTGAAAGTTTATGTTGATAACTTGGTCATAAAGAGCATCAACGCCGGTGACCATATTTCTGACCTACACGAGACTTTCAATAACTTAAGAGGCCATAACCTTAAGTTAAATCTAGAGAAGTGTGTATTTGGAGTTTCATCTGGAAACCTTCTTGGTTTCCTAGTTTCGGCTAGAGGAATTGAAGAAAATCCAACAAAAATTTCGGCCATCGACCAGATGTGCCTTCCGACCATGAAGAAAGAAGTCCAAAAACTAACTAAATGTATGGCAGCGCTAAGTCATTTCATGGCATGGTTAGGTGAGCAGGGACTTCCTTTCTTTAAACTCCTTCGGAAACACGGAAGTTTCGAGTGGACTAAAGAGGCAGTGGACGCCTTTGAAGAACTTAAGAAGTACCTTACGAGTGCGCTGATCTTAGTCTCTCCGAGATCGAGAGAAATATTACTGATTTACGTGGCTATAACGCCATAAATAGTCAGTGGTGTGCTGGTCGTTGAACGTGATGACATCCAATGACCAGTATATTACGTAAGCGAAGTCTTGTATAGACCAAATGAACGATATCCACAGGTACAAAAGCTGCTCTATAGTCTCCTTATGGCTTCAAGGAAATTAAGGTATTACTTTCAGGCCCACAAAGTGGTCGTACCAACCGGATATCCTTTGGGTCAAGTCCTTGAAAACAGGGAATCATCAGGACGAATAGCAAAATGGGCGGTTTAGCTTGGGGCGTTCGACCTCTATTTCATCTTGTGGATTTCATGGGGATATGTTCCAGATCTTAGGATGATGTGACAATTGGCAATGACGTTTACGGTTTGTCGTTTCACGTGTTTTCGACAAAGCTACTGAGCTTATCGATAGGGCGGTCCGGCCGGCCTTTGCACCGCGGTCCGACCGATCCCAAATCGGTCGGACCGGCCATGTGGGGCGGTCGGACCGGCGGTGACCAAAGTGGTCAAAACAAGCTGGGCCAAAAATAGGTGTTGTAGGCAAGTGAGGGGATCCCAATGCACTTGGTCTCATGATTTTTGGAGTCTCCAGTAAGAAGTTCTATTGGTTTAAAGTTTCCAGAGGTTTGATTTTGGGGTTGAAATTGGCTAAGTCCCATAAGGTCCGACCGCTCATTGTGGAGCGGTCCGACCGGCCAAGGGGCGGTCCGACCGGCTCACCTGGAGCGGTCAGACCGGTTTCTACTTGAACATCGGCCGACTTCGTGGCGATGTTGATTGGTTAGGTCAAAGTCATTGGTGTCGTGGCATATGGTTTGCATGATGCATGTTTTGACTAACATGGGTCAAGTTGTGAAGAACTTGTTCCCGAATACATGTTTGCTTGTCTATGGTTGTGCAGGTTGCTTGGTGGTCAACGACGGTCAACGGTGAGGAGGATCGGGACTAGACTTGGAGAGTTGAGGTCCAGAACGATCTACGATGCCGGGTGAGGTCAACGACTCAAGCGTGACGCAAGATGGACAAGGGTGACCTATTGGCAAATCCATGACGCATGATGAAGCGGTTTAGGTCAAAGGTTAAAGACGGCGCTTATGCGGCGTGCGTGTGTGACCCGCTTGTTAGTGGGCCTTAACGGAGCCCAATGGAGTCAAACCCTAGGAGTCTAGGCCTCCACTATAAATAGGGGGAGGTGGTGGCTGCACCACCTAGCTCTTCTCTCTCTCGCCTTTTTATGTTTCAAAACCCTAATTGTCTTTAGGGGAGTTGAGGTGGAGGCTAGGGCTCTTGATGGTTTGTGGTGAATTTCGTGATCTTTGATTGTCCACTAATCCACGATGGTGTGGATGTAATCCAGCATCAATCACGAAATCAATCTATGCAAGGTTTGCTTGAGATAAGTCTCTTTTCGTTCTTGCTTTCAATTTCGTGTTTTTAGGGCTTTCTTTGATTCGCGAGTTTGTGATTGATTCTTTCACGTGAATTAGCTTGCTGTGATATGTGTGAATCTATCTAGCATCTTCTTGATCATCAATCTCTCACGAACAAGCTTTAGGATCAAGTTTTCGTTCTTGCCCGGTTTTAGACCTTCTGTTAATCAATTGGCAATTGTTCAGGATCTCTCCAAGAATTATCATTATATTCGATTGGAATAGGTCCTCAATAGCATAACGAAGGTGTGTGCAAAGTTTCGTGAAGTTTGGAGTTAAGAATCAAAAGTTTCACCTTAGTGCATCTTCGCCATCGGCCGATTTTCTTGCTTTGGATCGGTTTCAGATCGCCGGTCCGATCGCTTGTCACCACCGGTCCGACCGATTTGAGCGGTCCGACCGCCAAGATAACAGCCGGTCCGACCACCCGCAATCGGTCCGACCGTTCAAGATCTGAGGTCGACCGCCAAGATTTGTGTTGCTTTGATTCTTGCGATTTTTATCGCATTGCTTAGGGGTTTAATTGGATTCAATACTAGTCTTCCACAGATGGTATATTGATCTTCATAGCTTTCTAATAGCTATTGGAGTGAAATTGTATTGAGTTCATAATTTGTGAAAAAGTGAGCGTGTTCTATTCACCCCCTCTAGTCGCCTTTACGGTCCAACAGTGGTATCGAGCCCTGCTAGTTCACTCTTGATCTTAACAGGTCATTGAACTTTGGCGATGGATAGATTCTCTACAAAACCGCATATGTTCAATGGACAAGACTATGCCTATTGGAAGAATCAGATGTAGTATTCCTTGAGAGCGAGGGACAAGCTATATGGGACGTTGTTCGATCCCCGCTCATTATTCCTGAGGTTGAAACTCCTGCTTCTGTGGTTCTTTTGGCTAACAACAACAAGGCCAAGAATCTTTTATATGATGCTTGGTAGACAAGAATATGATAGGATTTGTATTTATGATCACAGACGAGATTTGGAACACCTCGAAACCTATCATGAGGGTTCGTCCCAAATTAAGAAAGTGCGCCAAACAATCTATAAGCGTGATTATAACAAATTTGAGATGCGTCCCGAGAGAGCATCGATGACATTTTCAATGCTTTAATAAAGTGATTAATCAAATGAAAGTCGTTGATATTGAATATTCTCAATCAGAAAATGCCACCCACCTCTTGGCTGCAATCAACTCCAAGGAGTGGGAGATGAAGGCTACTGCTATAGAAGAGAATGTTGATCTTTCGAGTCTTACTTTAGAATTGCTTTATAGTAAACTCAAGACTCATGAAATTAAAAGAGTTGATGATCCCAAGAAAGACAATTTAGCTTTGGTAGCGAGATCCTCTCAAAAGGTTTCTAATGATTCTTTTGAATCTTCTTACGGATTTTCATTTGCTTGTTTATCTCGCTATTCATGAAGAGGAGCTTGAGAATATCCCCGAGGTTGAGTTAGCCATTTTAGCTAAAAATTCACACGGGCTTACAACAATGTGAGAAATAAAAGAGAGGTGGTCCTGTTATTTGCTATGAGTGTGGAGAGCTTTACCACATCCGCCAATTGCCCCAAGCTAAAAGGTAAGGGTAAGCATGTGGAGGAGAAGGCGACTTGGAAGAAGCCTCATGAGAACAACTCAGTATGATGTCAAGCTCATAAAGGCCGCCACCGGTCCTTGCCGCTTTTGGAGAGCAATCCGTTAGCGATGTGGACTCCGGAGCGAAGAGGATAAGAAAGGGAAGGTCAAGGACTTCACCGGCATGTGCTTCATGGTCGACATCGCGACATTGATAATGATGAGGTATCTTTTTCTTATGATGAGCTTTCGCTAAATATGATTCTATAGTTGAGCAAGTGCTTAGTCAAGATGAAGCGCTAGAATTTGTCATGACTAAAAATAAGAAACTAGAGTCAAAAATTGGTAAACCAAACTAGAACTTGCAAATGTTAAGACTCTTGAACTCGATGAATGTTTATCTTGTCATGCCATGCATTCGTAAATTACCAATTTACAATCTGCTCATAATATTGCTTTACAACAACTTGAAAATGCTAGAACCGAGCTAATTGAAATTAAATCGCTCCCCTCGAAAAATGCTTAGAGTCTAGCAAGTTGATTGCTTCGATGTGATTGATTCTAGCCCTTGCACTTCATGCTTAGAAAAGAACGTGAAATAGATATCTTAGAAGTCGCTAGAGTCAAATATGCTAAGCTTAAGGACAATATTGAAAATACTACTTGTGCTTCATGTTCCGCTCTTAAGCTTGAAATTGCTTTGTATAAGGAGAAATCAATGGATAAAACTTGTGATGCTTGTGTTAACTTGAGAAAAGAAAATGCTTACCTTCATGATACATTAGAGAAATTTTCTAAAGGTAAGAAACAATTAAACATGATTCTTGACAAGTCTAAAACTCCTTATAAGAAGCAAGGTTTAGGATTCAATTCTTTTCAAGACAATTCAAACCCAAAAGTCATTCAAGTCTTGGAAAAAGGTTTAATTGAATTCAAAACCCAACCTGTAAAAACATCTTTTAAATCTGCAGGTTTTGCCCAACCTTGTATTAATTCAAATGGTGCTTCTTCTAGTGGTACCAAGTACCATTGCACTTATTTTGATCCCATTATTTCAAATTATTTAAATTCTGTTTAAAATTATTATTGCTTGCTTATTTTTATTCAATGTAATGTAAATACCTGTTTTAAATTTATAGTTATGCCTAAATCCTTTGTATGGCCAATGTTGATATTTGAATCAAATATATTATCACCCTAGATATAAAAAAAACCTAGTTGATACGATAGTATGAACTGGGATCATTTGAAAATATTATGTAAAGACATGCTTAGACCAAAAATATTTAGTTTGGGAAATTTTAGCCAAATGATTAACTATTGTTTAAAAGTCTATGACATTGGTTTGTCATGGAAGATTTTGCAAATGACTTTGAAAAGAAAAAAAAAGGAAAAGTTGCTTTGTACTTGGGCGAAATGGATGCTTGGTGGGTGCAGGTTTATGCACGGGCTCAATCCGGGTAGGATTGAGACTCGGAGTTATTTGGAAGTCGAGATCGTTAAGGACCGGTCTTGAGCGCATCTTGCTAAGCCACATCGTACTACCACATGTCTGTATGGGCAGGACCTGGCTAAATAATTTGTAACATTCCATCGTAGTTGTGCCATTTTGGTGTGTGGGTGTCGGTTAGACAGTATTACCACATGGCGCAAGAGGGGGCTTGAATCCGGCGGGTGGTTAGCCCAATGAAAGCAAAACCTTAGCGAGGCAAGGCTACGATGGGATGGCGCATTGTAAAAGCCTTGACACGTGCTCTAGACTGCTTACCTAAGGTAGTGAGCAGTGGGATCGACGGATGCCAAACAAACTAGAGAATTCATGTCTTGTGGGGAAAGTTGTACAACCTCTGCAGAGTGTAAAACTATTCGAATAGCCGTGTCCATGGTCATGGACATGCTGAGCAAAGCCACTCAAAGTTAAACTTTGATTTTGTTTTAAAAATGATTTTTGCAAATGATTTGAGGATGGTTAATCCTTGTGGTAAAATTGGGCGGTTAGCCATGTGATAGGAGGGTATCCATCACCATGTTTCATATGGAGGTTATCCTACTATAAAACTTGAGAATTTATAAAATAAATTTTAGTTATAGAATAACTGCTTTGGAACTTAGTAACAAATATTTAAAGAAAACATTGCTTTATGCAAATTCAACCAATAAACCTTCCTTTGATATATCCATGCATGCATTAACTCTGTTATTGGGTGTAACTTGCGAGCACGGTAGTTGTGCTCACCTTTGCTTCATGCAAATAAATTTCATAGGAGAAGGACTTCGGATCTCGACGACTAGGCCGCTACCCCAGTCGATTGCGTGTGGCAAATCTGCTGGACTCCACTGCTTCTTCGTCTTCTGCTGTGTTTGTTTATTGTTGGCTTGTAAGCCTCTTCTGTAATAAACTATGTTGATTATTAATAAAGTTATGCGAATTATGGAAGTTACCATATTTGTTTACTGTGTGAACTAGCTACGATCATGGGATGGTTGAAATGCCAGAGGATTACAGGGTGTTACTCCGGTCAGACATTTATGCTTCATGTTTAGGAGCAAAAGGTTATGAGTTCAGAATAAAGAACAATTG